>VKKW01000125.1:0-734884 GCA_018350135.1 Citrus trifoliata | reverse complement strand
ATTAATATCCCCAATTATCCTTTTTATACCACTTTAAGAAAATGAATAAATAGGCCATTTGACTTGATATTTTCTTATTATGATTAAAAAATTTGTATTTTGGAACAAAATGTTAATTCCTATAACATAATAAAAATTAATAAGAAAAATGAAAAATATCTTTTATTTTTTATTTCAAACAATTTTTTTAATATGCAATGAAATTTTAACTAAATGTCTCATTTTACAATTGTGCTTATTACAGTTTGTTCTAGGAAATTCCACCTCACGAATTGGCAATCTTTAAACTACTCTTTAAGCTATTGTAATCTTTAAGTTACCCTTATATTTTGTCAAATGATCGGGAAAAAAAAAAGATTTTTGGGGATATTTTGAAAATTATCATTTCCAGAGGGATGATTAGTAAGAAAAATTCCTAAAGTCATGAATTTTCGGTTCTCGGATTTGAAAGGTATGTAAAATTTAGATTCTAGAGATTCAAAAACCTCAAGAGTTGCTTGAATTTATCATATCAGATTAGCCCTTCAATTTTAATGACTTATTGGTAGCCATCTAAGTTGAGTCTAATGCTCCATCATGCATTACATTGGCTACAAGCCTTAGATTATATCATTAAAGCTCATCTAAAGGTTGTGGTTGCAAACTCACTAGTATTACCATGTAAAAGTTGACACTTAATCAAGATTAGGATTAGCCTATATAAAGGCAAGATAGCTTACTAGTTTTAGTGTGAAGTTTATGGTGATTTTTAGGGAAAATATGTAGTTAATAAAAAGAGATTTTTCTCTTCTCTCTTTTTCTTTCAATTTTCTTTTGTTGTAATTTTACAATTTAATTTATTAAATAAAATGAGTGTTTTTCTTATCAATATGAGTGGGTAATTTTCTAAACTAAGGTGAAGGTTAAGCTCATGATCGAATTGTGGATTTAGTTACTTTGCAAGGTAGTTTAAGTTTATTGTTTTTAATTACAAGTTTATAAGTTGTATTTTTACCAATTATTTCGTTCCATATTTATTTTGATTTACATTTCCTTGGATATATGTGGTAGCTTAACCTAATATCGATATACCAACATGGTAATGAGAACACTCTATGATGAGATTGAGGACAAAATGTCAAAGCACATGGGATGAGGCATATTCAAATCCTATTCAAGTTCCCACTGGACCCATCACAAGAGCTCGAGTAAAGAAATTCAAAGAAATGTTTAATGGGTTTATTCAAGCAACTTGGGCACAACCAAATTCATGGAGACCTGTTGAAGGAATCACACATGATAAATGTATGATTCAGGCTCTTGAACTTTCTAAATAATCACTTCCATAAAATAGGATGTTGACTTGCATATTATGGTGGGAAAATATATTTTTTTTTTTTCGGATACTTTCCTGTTTCTTGAGGAGGCTATTAGAGAAACAAATCAATTATTTCTATGTTGTACGTGGCATTGTTTTACCAGGGTGATGAGATCCTTGGCAATTCAGCCAAGATATTTAATTCTTCTTTGGACCAATAGCCCGCACACCTTGGTTTCCAGCCGATATACACTTATTGATGAGAACCATCAAGGGACCATTAAAACTTCAAGTGATCCTTTGCACATTCATGGAGGCCCAATTACAAGAGCAAGAGCCAAAAAGATGCAAGCTGCTTTAAATGGATTAATTGAGAAAATATGGATTGAAAATGCAATTCAAGATGCAAGACATCATGAATTGGGCTTGAAGAGAAGACAAGGCATTGTGGGCATTATTCAAGTTATTGGGCAGCCAAATACACAACTTGTATCAAATGCAGAAAGGTCAAATTCGGAATAAACACTGTATTGATTGAGCTAGAATTAACGTGCAACCTATATACCGTTAGAAAGATAATTAAGTTAGCTTTTCAATAAATTTTACAGAGTTGGATTTGGAGTTCTCTAGAAGGAGTTATAACCAATTCTTTGCAGCTTGTTCAGACTTGGGATTTTCAACGACTCCTTTGTTTTTCAACTTATTTGTTTGTTTTGTTTCAAGCTTGTCAATGTGTAAGGTAAGTCTACCATCAATGATGGTGGACTAACATTAAGTTTGTCAATGATAGCATTAATTATAGTAGGTTAGCATTAAGTTTGTCAAAGATGACATTAATTATGGTGGGTTGGTGAAGACTTTTGAAACATCCTTTGACAAACCTACTTGGAGGGTTGTTCCAATGTTTCCATTTGTATTTTTAGGATCTTGGGTTTCTTTTAACCTATTTAAATTCAGCAACCTTGCTATGTAAGGATATTGGAGATTAATGTTATTTGAATTTGAAAGATTATTCTTTTTTGGTTCTTTTGAGAACTAGTGAACTTATCAAGAATTTACATTATTGTGGCGTTCCGAATTTAGACTTATCACTCACCTTCTCATCTATTTCTTGAGTGTGGCGTCAATACCATTCTCTATACCTTTGGTTCATGTTTTCTTAAGCATTGGGTCAAGGTTTTGTTTGTCTTCAATTTGTTTAGAACTTTCTTGGGAAGTTGAAACTACAAATTTAAGTGTGGGATTGAAAGTTTCATTGTGGGATTCGCATCACTTATCCAGTTAATACCAAATCCAAATTTTCATGATACCACCCAAAAACCTTCAAAGAGGGTGAACATTGTGAGAAAACACTTTCATTTTAGAAAATTTAGTTTTGGAGGATAAACAGGACCTTTCTGATGCACAGGATCCTTAGGCTTGAGGCAAGTGCAGAGCATACTTAGTTTAGAAATTTTTTAGGTGAGCGTATCATTTTTAATTTGAATAATTTCTTCGATTCCTAGAAGAAAGAGAGAGGTTTAGGGAAACATGAGGTATAAAACTTAAGCTTTTATTTCCAAATTGGCTCCCTTACAACTGAGACCAAAGGTGCCTTATATAGAGGATCATTGAGAACAGGACCTCTCGAATGATCATATCACACAGCACACCTTTTTTTGAAAGCCAAGCCC
Source organism: Citrus trifoliata (assembly GCA_018350135.1). NCBI lineage: Eukaryota > Viridiplantae > Streptophyta > Magnoliopsida > Sapindales > Rutaceae > Citrus > Citrus trifoliata. The sequence goes on along the minus strand of VKKW01000125.1, from coordinate 731,914 downwards.
GCCGATCAGGACTTTGACAAAAGATAAAGCATTCTTACAAGGACTTTTACAAGTAAAGATACCGACAAGGATTGTAACAAAAGTAAAGCATACTGAGAAGGACTTTAAGTAAAGTATACCGACAAGAACTTTAACAAAAGTAAAGCATACCAACAAAGACTTCAACAAAAGTAAAAGCACACCGACAAGGACTTGAACTAAAGACAAATGGAGTCACATGGGTGATTGCATCAAAAGCTGTGTGAGAGCGACAAGGGGTCATCATGGAGTGGATGGATAGCGCGATGGTGACACATCTCCTATGTCTTTTTCATACTGTCACTTGTGCCGACGCCTGTGTCTCTTGTCGAGATAAGCTTCAGCTTGTTGATACTTTTCTTCAATCAGCTTCAGACATGTGCTGTGAGGTAGATGCAACAGGAGAGTCTGGGTTTGGTGACAGTATACGAGGAGTGTCAGTAGGGAGAAAGGGACTGAAAGTCTTCCCATGGGTCCTGGTTTGATGGGAAAAACTAGCTTTGTAGCATACAAGGTGGTGAGACACCACATATACCAAAGTTCATCTTCAAAGATGGACAAAGAGGAAAGAGTGAGGCCTGTGAGAAACAAGTGCTCCATGCAAAGATTAGGAAATCGGTCAGGTTTTTTGGTCTGGACATTAAAGAAAAACCGGTAAAGGAACTTCTTTGCAAAATCCTGTAATTGGTAAGCCGAAGAGAAGAGATGTTCATGAGGAAATTCTTTTGAATAACTGGAATGGTTGAATCGAGGAGATGAGTGTGGTTTATTTATAGTTGGATGGGTAAGAAGTCTGGAATGAGGTTTTGGTTGCCTTTTATGTGTTGAACAGTGAAATCATATTTACCAAACCAGGTTTTGAGGCTGAGTAATTGCTTGTCAGGTAGCAATTTGTTCTTGAAGTCAAAGATTTGGGGAAAAGATGAATTATCCATGTTGATAAGGAATTTGTGGCTGATAAGATGGAATTCAAATATTTTAATGCCATACTTAACTGCCAGAATCTCTTTGTAGATCACATGGTAGTTCTTTCAGAGTTTTTGAACTGTCCGCTTGCATGTGAACAGAAATGACGCACGCCATTAATGTCTTCGAGGAGAATGGTACTCTAATAATCATCGCTGGCATTAGTCTGGAGGATGTGTTGTCCACTTGTGGGAATTCGGAGTGGAGGAGGTGATTGTGCTATCATCTTTAGCTGCTTGACAGCTTCTGTCTGAGCAAGGCCCCATGGAGGGCACTGTTTCTTGAGCATGCGTGACAGCTGACTAGTGTGGATTGCAACTTTGGGGATGAAGTCACGGACATAATTAACAATCCGAGGAATTGTTGTATCTGCTTTCTATTGAGATGAGTGTCCGAAAATTTTAATAACTCAATTGCAATGTGGGGACCAGGCTGATACTGGCCATCTTTAATCACCATGCTAAGAAAGTCAATTGATTCCTTTCCTATACTGTTTTTTCTTTTCGGAAAGCATGATGCCATGTGCCTGCACAATGTGAAAGAAATCCAAAAGTAGCTTCTGGTGGCTCTCATGGTCAGAGGAAAATAATAAATGTCATCAATGTAGACTAATGCATGATGGAGAATAGGACCAAAGATTTTTGTCATGGCTTTTTGAAATAAGGAGGGAGCAACTTTAAGACCAAAAGGCATAACAATCCATTGGTAATGGGTATCAGGGATGCAAAATGCAGTTTTGTGACGGTCAACTGGTGAAATACCAAGTTGCCAAAAACCAGCTTTTAAATCAAACTTAGAGAAGATACGGGCCCCTTGAAGATGGACAAACAGGGTCTGAATTTTGGAAAGGGAAACTTATCATCTTTAAGGAAGGAATTGAGTGGCTGGTAATCAATCACTAACCTCTTTTTTCCACAAACTAATTCAGACCGTTTTTCAACATAAAAGGCTTGACAAGCCCAATCTGAATCAGTAGACTCAATAAGACCTTGTTGAAGTAACTGAGAACATTCTTACTTAGCAAGCAAGAGATCTGAAGGAGACATACCCGGGTGTGAAGCTTTTGTGGGGTTTATGTCTTCATTGAGTTTAATGGAAGGTGAATGAAAAATTGCTCATTTTTCCAAAGAGATGAAGGATGATGGAACTGTGAATGGTTTTCTGGACAGAACTCTAAGAACTTTTGTGAGATGTGACTGTATGGAGACAATATTTCAGAGAGTGTATACAGACGCAGTGTATCTATATAGGGCAAGAACATCTGTTTGTAGCGAACTCCAGAACTACTTAGGAATAGGTTTTTAACCAGATGAAGAATGTCAAAACCTATAAGCAAGTCTTTATCGGGGAGTTTGGAAGCTACAATCTTTTTCCAAATTATGCAATTCGGAAAGAATTGAATACCAATGAGTTTTTTTGGTAATCAAGGTAGTTTCAAAGGTTTCACCATTAACAGCTCTAAAGAGTTTGGAATGACGTTCCCAACAGTCTGAGGGAAGAACAGAAGGATCAATCATATTGGTGTCTGCACCAGTGTCAATAAACCCGATAACAGGAACAGGTTTATGGAATTTGGAAGGAAGGATGGACATCTTGAGAGAAGGTCTAGGAATAGTGGAAACATGGTTGACAGTCTGGACTATAGAGATGATTGAAATATCTTCAGAATCTGAAGATTCGCAAGATTCTGCGATAAGAAAGGCAGTTTGATCATCTTGTGCCGACTGTTCTGAAAAATTTGATTCGACATCCTCATTTTCAGATAACAGAGAAGAATGTTGAAGATGGTGAATAAGTCGAATACCTTTGGCTGATTTGTGAAGACAACTGCGGGCAAAGTGACCGCGTTTCTTGCAGATGAAACAACGGTTGGATTTTTTCTTTCGGTACTGAGAAACATCTTTCTTTTTGAAATACCGGAAAGGTTTTTGGAGGATGATTTTCTATGGAAGTGTTTCCGAAAATGTTTTTCTTTTTAGTCGAGCATACACACTTCTTTTCATCTTTGCACTCCATTTTGAGATGAGGTTTTTTACAAGCTTCAGAGAAGGGTTTCTTGTCTTCCATGAGATCTTTGAAGAATTCTTTTTGTTCACAGATCTTGTCAAGAGATAGCATGGCCATTTGGAAAATCTTTCCCAGAGAGATATCAGCTATACTCAGATTTGTGGCTGTGAGTTTTCGTTGAAGATCAGGTTGTAGCTCAGTAGGAAGAGATGCGATGAAGACATGTTTAAGAGATGGCTCATTGAACCCATTCAGCTTGTAGAATAGAATACTCATTCTTTTGTAATGAGCATCCAGAAGATGTCTTTTGAGAGAACAACATTTCATCTGATGGTATTCTTTTCTGTCTGCTTCAGTGGAAGCAGTTTTTTCACCGATGAATTGCTCATGAATAATATTGAAGGCTGTATCAACCGGGGATTCCATGAATTAGAGTTGTCTGTATTCCCCTAAGCTTTCTAGCCAGTCTCGTAAAGAACCCGTGGAGCGGGCCATGAATTCATGAAGAACGGCTTGAGGCTGAGCATTAGGCTTGGTACCCTGGAGATCAATCCAAGCAGTAAATTCTTGGAGTCTAGCAGCCCATTTGTGATGGGGAATGTCATCAAATGTAAACCAAGATGCTGAAGATGGTTTTGTTGAGTGTTGATGAACTGGTGGAGGTACTGGGTCTGTTTGAGAAGCCTGATTAGAAGGATTGTCATCAACAATAGGGGTTGAGGTAGAGGCACTTGGATCTGCAGTTTTAGTGGCCATTAATATGCCTGTAATGTCAGCATATTCAGACTCAGAGTCAGAGGAGGCTTTTGATGAGTCATAGGATGAGGATGAAGATGAGTTATTGTCAGGCTTAGAAGAGTCAGAGGAATCGGAAGATTGGGTCTGGACAGTATGATAATGATACTAGTCCATTGGGCTTTTATCTTTTTTAAGAGGCTCTGGAATGTCTTGTGGTGATTCTTCTGGAGGAATTGTAGAGGTAGAGGAAGATGGAGTGGCCTTTGGACGTGGTTTAGAGATTTTGACTTTAGATTTTGATTTTTTGGGTGAAAGAAACCAAAGAACTGATTATAAATAGGTTGTTGAGGTCGAGATGGTGTGTAGAAAGGTGCATAGGTGTCAAAGATTAGAGGAGATACTGGTGTAGGTTGTGGTTGAGTAAACAGGGAAGGTCGAGTTTTTTCAGCATCAATTCTGGACAATTCAGCTTTGAGTTTTCTGATCTCAGCTTCTTTTTTATTAAACTCTGGACCCCAAATATGGTTGTTGATCATCCGTCTGAGATCGGCATCTAGCTCAGAGATACGGTCTTGGAGATGTAAGTACATCTGATCAAGATGATTGCTGATTGAATCCACTTTAGTTTCAGTCTGGGAGACTTGATTGGCAACACGGTCGATTTTCTTACCGAGTTATTGAAGAGTATGATTTTGAGCACTGGCATTTTTGGTTTGCCAGTTTAAAACAGCTTCATACTGTCTTGGCTCTTCAGGTTGCCCAGAGGCTGTAACTGGAGATTGGATAAAGGGTTTTGAGGTAACACGGGTTTGTGTGTCTGTCTGTTTTTCAAGAGGAGGAAATGATTCCTCATAGGAATGACTTGAAAACATAAGACATGATCTGATTGGTTGAACAGGAGGTTTGGGATCCGGTGGAGGTTGTGGAGCAAAGGATTTGCAGGATGATGGTGGATAAGAAGCTTTTTTCTTCTTCTTTTTCTTTCTCCGCATAACTTTCAGTTCTTCATCAATACCCATATCATCCAAGCGAGGACAATCTGGATTGCACATATGGGCTTCAGGAACATCCTATAGAAAATGACCATTGATTTTATCAGGATATACTGGATACCCTTCTGATGAAAAACCATGAATAGGAAGTTTCTTCTCTTGACCCGTTGTGGAGTTTGATCATAGCAGTATAAGAAAGCTATGGACTGTCTAAAACGGGCTTGGTGTCAGGAGTTTGAAAAGACAGTTTGACTTGACTATTTGGTAATTTTGGTGAAAGTTCTCATAGTTGGTTAACCATTCAAGAGGCATGAGTTTGAGCAAATCTTGTTTCTGGATTTGTTTGGGGATTTGAATGATGGTTGGAATCGTGTCTGTGTCCGCCAATATCATCAGGGCATCAGAAGTTGTGCATGGTATGGGAAGATCTAGTGCATGATTTTATAATCGATACACTATTTGATGATAGAGGGTTGCAATCTTAGATGTGGGTGTTTATTCTACTCCTTGGAGCTGGATCTGGACTTTAAGGATTGTTGGAAGATTGGGATCCTCGAGAGAGAGGTTGAAGTTTGGGTAAAAGGTTAATAAGACACTGCCAGTATGAAGAGTTATAAGAACTGTTCCAATAACAACATGTTGGTACTCCTTGAATCTGGTGTCTTTTCGACCATGAAGAGTGAGAATTAATCGTACACCATCAAGATGGAGGTGTGTGTACCCTTCTCGTTTCCAGTTGGGGACGAGATCTGAGGGTATTTCCAAGGTGACATATTGTTCACTCTGGGAGGCTTGTAGAGCACACTGATCCAGCCTTGAAGACTGAATATAATCTTTTGGGAGTGGTCTTTTAGTGGAGATGAGGGTTCAGATACTTCTAGTCAAAAAAGGTTTCTACTTGTAAAGATTGTAAGGACTCATGATGGGAAACTGGGACTCATTGATTTAAGCAGATTCTGGAATATAAGACCTTATTGAAGTAACTGAGACATTCTTGCTTAGCAAGCAAGAGATCTGAAGGAGACATACCCGGGTGTGAAGCTTTTGTGGGGTTTATATTTTCGTTGAGTTTAAATGGAAGGTGAATGAAAAATTGCTCATTTTTCCAAAGAGGTGAAGGATGATGGAACTATGAATGGTTTTCTAGACAGAACTCTAAGAACTTTTGTGAGATGTGACTGTATGGAGACGGTGTTTTAGAGAGTGTATACCAACGCAGTGTATCTGTATAGGGCAAGAACATCTGTTTGTAGCAAACTCCAAAACTACTTAGGAATAGGTTTTTAACCAGATGAAGAATGTCAAAACCTATAAGAAAGTCTTTATCGGGGAGTTTGGAAGCTACAATCTTTTTCCAAATTATGCAATTCGGAAAGAATTGAATACCAATGGGTTTTTTGGTAATCAAGGTAGTTTCAAAGGTTTCACCATTAACGGCTCTGAAGAGCTTGGAATGACGTTCCCAACATTCTGAGGGAAGAACAGAAGGATCAATCATACTGGTGTCTGCACCAGTGTCAATAAACCCGATAACAGGAACAAGTTTATGGAATTTGGAAGGAATTATAGACATCTTGAGAGAAGGTCTAGGAATAGTGGAAACATGGTTGACAGTCTGGACTGTAGAGATGACTGAAATATCTTCAGAATCTGAAGATTCGCAAGATTCTGCGATAAGAAAGGCAGTTTGATCATCTCGTGCCGACTATTCTGAAAAATTTGATTCGACATCCTCATTTTTAGATAACAGAGAAGAATGTTGAAGATGGTGAATAAGTCGAACAGCTTTGGCTGATTTGTGAGGACAACTGTGGGCAAAAGGAGCTTATGATGGCGCTCATGGTCAGAGGAAAATAATAAAATGTCGTCAATGTAGACTAATGCATGATGGAGAATAGGACCAAAGATTTTTGTCATGGATTTTTAAAATAAGGCGGGAGCAACTTTAAGACCAAAAGGCATAACAGTCCATTGGTAATGGGCATCAGGGATGCAAAATGCAGTTTTGTGACGGTCAACTGGTGAAATACCAAGTTGCCACCTTCATCTCATATCTCTCTTTCTTCTACTCTATCTCTTCCCAAATCATGTTCTAAACACAACATCCAAAATTGAGAATCTTGTGGAATATTCTTATATTCCAGAATCTACTCAAATCAATGAGTCCTAGTTTCCCATCATGAGTCCTTACAATCTCTACAAACAGAAACCTTCTTTCACTAGAAGTATCTGAACCCTCATCTCTTCTAAAAGACCACTCCCAAAAGAGTATATTCAGTCTTCAAGGCTGGATCAGTGTGCTCTACAAGCCTCCGAGAGTGAACAATATGTCACTTTGGAAATACCCTCAGATCTCGTTGCCAACTGGAAACGAGAAGGGTACACACACCTCCATCTTGGTGGTGTACGATTAATTCTCACTCTTCATGGTCGAAAAGGCTTACTTGTTACAGCAAGAATTGCTCTCTTAGACACCAGATTCAAGGAGTACCAACATGCTGTTATTGGAACAGTTCTTACAACTCTTCATGCTGGTAGTGTCTTATTAACCTTTTACCCAAACTTCAACCTCTCTCTCGAGGATCCCAATCTTCCAACTATCCTTAAAGTCCAGATCCAGCTCCAAGGAGTAGAACAAACACCCACATCTAAGATTGCAACCCTCTATCATCAAATAGTGTATCGATTATAAAATCATGCACTAGATCTTCCCACACCATGCACAACTTCTGATGCCCTGATGATATTGGCAGACACAGACACGATTCCAACCATTATTCAAATCCCTAAACAAATCCAAAAACAAGATTTGCTCAAACTCATGCCTCTTGAATGGTTAACCAATTATGAGCACTTTCACCAAAATTCTGAACCAGTACAAACCACAGTAGCCATATTTGACAGACGACCAAATGGTCAAGTCAAACTGTCTTTCAAACTCCTGACACCAAGCCCGTTTCAGGATAACTCTGATTTGGTTTACATTCTTTCGTATTTACTTAGATTAGGATTTTGATTTGATTTAGATCCAATCCTATTTGCTTAGATTAGGATTTTGATTTGATTTAGATTTTTTCCTATTTGTTTAGATTCAGATTTTGATTTGATTTTGGTTTATGATTTATTTTCAAAAATTCTTGTAACCAGCCCTATATAATGTACTTGCATCCAATAAATAGAGGCAGATCAATTTTGATGTAATTGGTGAGAGAGTTAATTCTATTTGATTCTTATACAAACTCATTGAACTTATCGGATTTTCGTAGCATTCAAACTCTTGACTAATCAATCAGATAATCCATAATTGATTGCAGCGCCTTCACATATCAAGATTCGTGCTTTCATTAAGCATTGGGTTATGGTTCCATTCAATTCCAGATTTAGATTTGATCTTGGGGACTAAATTGATTAGGGTTGAGTCAGTTCTTGACGGGGTTCGTATCACTCTAATACAATGATTAATCAAGACTATGTCTAGGCTTGGCAATTGACCAGATTGGAATCTGGTTTGACACTTATCATGTCAATGTTGGGTTAGGGCATTGTCTAAGCCTGGCCTTTTTTTAGTTTTTTATTTTATTATTTTCATATTTAAATAGTTAATTTTTTTTTAAAAAAAGGACATAACCTCTAGGATATATTAAAATTTAAAAGTGTTAGAACCCATTTAAAGTAACAAAAACATAGAAATCACTCTACAAAATATCTCAATAAAAAAAAACACAGTTCAATTTACCCCTAATCCCAAATGTTAGTGTTTTTCTTTGTGATTTGTGAATTGTACTTGTGAGTTTTGATGTGTGATGCATGTGTTGTATTTATTTTTTTGGTAAGGTCCTAACCTGACCCTTGCCCTTAAATTTTGGTTAAAACTCAAAAATTGTAGACTAGTCAATCGGGTTGAGGGCTAAGTTGGGCGCTTTTGCCATCCCTAACTAGGTCCTGTAATATCTAAACGAGTAAAAAAAATGTAAATTATAAATATAGAAGAGTATTATGTCCATGATTTGAATATTAAGAGTGAATCTCGTAACCTTACACATTTGTTATATGGATTATTTTTTGTTAACTTATTTCTTTATAATTATTTTATTTTAATTATTGACTTTTGGATTTTTAAATTCCTTGTAGTTTGATCCCCGACTCAAGGGTTATATTATAACTACACACTTAGGCTTAGGAGGACAAATCTTTAGAGTTGTTATTGGAAAGTTTTTCAAATTTGGTGTCAATTTATGTTTTTCTTTATTTGATTTTTTATTTTCACATTTTCCATCATTTTCTATCGTCCATGTTCTCCTCTTTTTAAAATTTCATTTAGCCTTTTCTATATTCTAAAAATTCACTTTTGACCACAAAGACTTTCAAAAATTTTAAATCAAACTTAGAGAAGATACGAGCCCCTTGAAGATGGACAAACAGGGTTTGGATTTTTGGAAGGGGAAACTGATCATCTTTAAGGAAGGAATTGAGTGTCTGGTAATCAATCACTAGTCTCTTTTTTCCACGAACTAATTCAGATCATTTTTCAACATAAAAGGCTTGGCAAGCCCAATCTGAATCAGTAGACTCAATAAGACCTTGTTGAAGTAACTGAGAACATTCTTGCTTAGCAAGCAAGAGGTTTGAAGGAGACATACCCGGGTGTGTAGCTTTTGTGGGGTTTATGTCTTCATTGAGTTTAAATGGAAGGTGAATGAAAAATTGCTCATTTTTCCAAAGAGGTGAAGGATGATGGAACTGTGAATGGTTTTCTGGACAGAACTCTAAGAACTTTTGTGAGATGTGGCTATATGGAGAAGGTGTTTCAGAGAGTGTATGCAGACATAGGGTATCTGTATAAGGTAAGAACATCTATTTGTAGCGAACTCCAGAACTAGTGAGGAATAGGTTTTTAATGAGGTGAAGAATGTCAAAACCTATAAGCAAATCTTTATCAGGGAGTTTGGAAGCTACAATCTTTTTCCAAATTATGCAATTCGGAAAGAATTGAATACCAATTTGTTTTTTGGTAATCAAGGTAGTTTCAAAGGTTTCGCCATTAACAGCTTTGAAGAGCTTAGAATGTCGTTCCCAACAGTCTGAGGGAAGAACAGAGGGGTCAATCATACTGGTGTCTGCACCAGTGTCAATAAACCCAATGACAGGAATAGGTTTATGGAACTTAGAAGGAAGGATGGACATTTTGAGAGAAGGGCCGGGGATAGTGGAAACATGGTTGACAGTCTGGACTGTAGAGATGACTGAAATGTCTTCAGAATCCGAAGATTCGCAAGAGTCTGCAATAAGGAAGGCAGTTTGATCATCTTGTGCCGACTGTTCTGAAAAATTGGATTCGACATCCTCATTCTCAGATAACAAGGAAGAATGTTGAAGATGTTGAATAAGTCAAACAGCTTTGGATGGTTTGTGAGGACAAGTTCGGGCAAAGTGACCGCGTTTCTTGCAAATGAAACAACGGTTGGATTTTTTCTTTCGGTACTGAGAAACATCTTTCTTTTTGAAATACCGGAAAGGTTTTTTGGAGGAGGATTTTCTATGGAAGTGTTTCTAGAAATGTTTTTTCTTTTTGGTTGAGCAAGCACACTTCTTTTCATCTTTGCACTCTATCTTGAGATGAGGCTTTTTACAAGCTTCAGAGAAAGGTTTCTTGTCTTCCGTGAGATCTTTGAAGAATTCTTTTTGTTCATAGATCTTATCAAGAGATAGCATGGCCATTTGGAAGATTTTACCCAGAGAGATATCAGCTATGCTTAGATTTGTGGCTGTGATTTTTCTTTGAAGATCGGGTTGTAACTCAGAAGGAAGAGAGGCTATAAAGACATGCTTGAGAGATGGCTCGTTGAAACCATTGAGCTTGTAGAACAGAATACTCATTCTCTTGTAATGAGCATCCAGAAGATGTCTTTTGAGAGAACAGCATTTCATCTGATGGTATTCTTTTCTGTCTGCTTCAGTGGAAGCAGTTTTTTCACCGATGAATTGCTCATGAATAATATTGAGGGCGGTACCAACCGGGGATTCCATGAATTGGAGTTGTCTGTATTCCCCCAAGCTTTCTAGCCAGTCTCGTAAAGAACCCGTGGAGCGGGCCATGAATTCACGAAGAACGGCTTGTGGCTGAGCATTAAGTTTGGTACCCTGGAGATCAATCCAAGCAGCAAATTCTTGGAGTCGAGCAGCCCATTTGTGACGGGGAATGTCATCAAATGTAAACCAAGATGCTGAAGATGGTTTTGTTGAGTGTTCATGAACTGGTGGAGGTACTGGGTCTGTTTGAGAAGCTGGGTCAAAAGGATTGTCATCAACAATAGGGGTTGAGGTAGAGGCATTTGGATCGGTAGTTTCAGTGGCCATTAATATGCCGGTGATGTCGGCATATTCAGACTCAGAATCAGAGGAGGCTTGTGAGGAGTCATAGGATGAGGACGAAGATGAGTTGTTTGTGTCAGGCTCAGAAGAGTCAGAGGAATCGGAAGATGGGGTATGGACAGTATGATAATGATATTGGTCCATTGGGCTTTTATCTTTTTTAAGAGGCTCTGGAATGTCTTGTGGTGATTCTGCTGGTGGGATTGTAGAGGTAGAGGAAGAGGGAGTGGCTTTAGGACATGGCTCGGAGATTTTGACTTTAGATTTTGGTTTTTTGGGTGAGGATGGTTGAAGGTGAGAGAAACCAAAGAACTGATTGTAAATAGGTTGTTGAGGTCGAGATGGTGTGTAGAAAGGTGCATAGGTGTCAAAGATTGAAGGAGATACTGGTGTAGGTTGTGGTTGAGTAAACAGGGAAGGTCGAACCTTTTCAGCATCAATCCTGGATAATTCAGCTTTGAGTTTTCTGATCTCAGCTTCTTTTTTATTAAACTCTGGACCCCAGAGATGGTTGTTGATCATCCGTCTGAGATCGGCATCTAGCTTAGAGATACGGTCTTGGAGATGTAAATACATCTGATCAAGACGACTGCTGATTGAATCCACTTTAGTTTCAGTCTGGGAGACTTGATTGGCAACACGGTCAATTTTCTTCCCAAGTTGTTGAAGAGTGTGGTTTTGAGCACTGGCGTTTTTGGTTTGCTAGTTTAAAACAGCTTCATACTGTCTTGGCTCTTCAGGTTGCCCAGCGGCTGTAACTGGAGATTGGATAAAGGGTTTGGAGGTAACACGGGTTTGTGGGTCGGTCTGTTTGTTAAGTGGAGGAAATGATTCTTCATAAGATTGACTTGAAAACATAAGACATGATCGGATTGGTTGAGTAGGAGGTTTGGGATCCGGTGGAGGTTGTGGAGTAAAGGATTTGCAGGATGATGGTGGATAAGAAGCTTTTTTCTTCTTCTTTTTCTTTCTCCGCATAACTTCCAGTTCTTCATCAATATCCGTATCATCCAAACAAGGACATATGGGCTTTAGGAACATCCCATAGAAAATGACCATCGATTTTTCCAGGGTACACGGGATACCCTTCTAATGAAAAACTATAAATAGGAAGCTTCTTTTTTTGGCCCGTTTGAACTGCTGTGATCATAGCAGTATAAGAAATCTGTGGATTGTCTAAAACGGGTTTGGGGTTAGGAGTTTGAAAAGAGAGTTTGACTTGACCATCTGGTCGTCTGTCAAATATAGCTTCTGTGGTTTGTACTGGTTCAGAATTTTGGTGAAAGTGCTCATAGTTGGTTAGCCATTCAAGAGGCATAAGATTGAGCAAATCTTGTTTCGGGATTTGTTTGGGGATTTGAATGATGGTTGGAATGATGTCTGTGTCCGCCAATATCATCAAAGCATCAAAATTTGTGTATGGTGTGGGAAGATCTAGTGCATGATTTTGTAATTGATACACTATTTGATGATGAAGGGTTACAATCTTAGATGTGGGTGTTTGTTCTGCTCCTTGGATCTGGATCTAGACTTTAAGGGTTGTTGGAAGGTTGGGATCCTTAAGAGAGAGGTTGAAGTTTGGATAAAAGGTTAATAAGGCACTACCAGCATGAAGAGTTGTAAGAACTGTTCCAATAACAGCATGTTGGTACTCCTTAAATCTGGTGTCGAGAAGAGCAATTCTAGCTGTAACGGGTAAGCCTTTTCGACCATGAAGAGTGAGGATTAATCGTACACCACCAAGATGGAGGTGTGTATAACCTTCTCGTTTCCAGTTGGCGATGAGATCTGAGGGTATTTTCAAAGTGACATATTGTTCACTCTGTGAGGCTTGTAGAGCACACTGATCAAGTCTTGAAGACTGGATGTATTCTTTTGGGAGTGGTCTTTTTGTGGAGATGAGGGTTCGGATACTTCTAGTGAAAGAAGTTTTTTGTTTGTAGAGATTGTAAGGACTCATGATGGGAAACTGGGACTCATTGATCTGAGCAGATTTTGGAATATAAGAATATTCGACAAGATTCTCGATTTTGGAGGCTATGTGTTTAGAGCATGAGTTAGGGAGAGAGAGTGTAGAAGAAAGAGAAATATGAGACGAGGATGAGGAAGGAGTTGAGCTTGAAGATGAAGGTGTTTCCATGGTGTATGAATCCTCTTCTAGGAGATCAATAATATTATTCAAATTACTAATGATACCACCTCAACATGAAGTATGGCTCTGATACCAGTGGGTAATTGTATATCATACCAGTGGGTAGTTGTATACCAGCCGATATACACTTATCCAGTTAATACCAAATCCGAAATCCATTTTTGAAAACCATTTTTCACGATACCACCCGAAAACCTTTAAAGAGGGTGAACGTTGTGAGAAAATACTTTCAATTTTAGAAAACTCGGTTTTGGAGGATAAACAGGACCTTTCTGATGCACAGGATCCTCAAGCTAGAGGCAAGTGCAGAGCATACTCAGTTTAGAAATATTTGAGGTGAGCGTATCATTCCTAATTCGAATAATTTCTTCGATTCCTAGAAGAGAGGGAGAGGTTTAGGGAAACATGATATAGAAAACTTAAGCTTTTTATTTCCGAATTGGCTCCTTTACAACCGAGACCAAGGGTGCTTTATATAGAGGATCCTTGAGAACATGCCCTCTCAAGTGATCATATTCTAATGCACACCTTTTTAGAAAGCCCAGCCCGCCAAGCAAGACTTTTACAAAAGATAAAGCATACTTACAAGGACTTTTACCAAAATAAAGCACACCGACAAGGACTTTGATAAAAGTAAAGCACACCAACAAATACTTTAATTAAAGAAAAGCACACCGACAAAGACTTGAACTAAAGACAAACGGGAGTCACATGCTTGCATCGAGAGCGATCATGGAGTGGATGGATAGCGCGATGGCGACACGTCTCCTGTGTCCTTTTCATATTGTCGCTTGTGCCGACGCCTTTGTCGCTTGTCGAGATAAGATTCGGCTTGTTGATACTTTGCTTCGTCAGCTTCAGACATGCGCTGCGAGGTAGATGCAGCAGGAGAGGCTGGGTTGGCTACAGAATGACGAGGATTGTCAGTAGGGAGAAGGGACTGAAAGTCTTCCCATGGGTCCTGAACATCTTGGAATAAGACATTTGTGTAGTCAGGACGTTGTTCCATAACAAGGATTCCCTGAGGACTGGAACTTGAACCTGGAGTACAACCTTGTGATTTTGGAATGATTTCAAGGGTGTGTGATGGTCCAATGGAGGTGTGGTGAATATTTGTGGCAGGTAGAGGGACATTGTTGAGGTCCATGAGATAGGTTTTGAGAACATTGGTGACTGATCTGTCATGGATGAATGTGTAAGGATGAGGGTAGGTTTTCCATTCATACGCCATGTCCTGTGTCCAGTGGTCATGTGTTTCTAGGTGCTGGAAATAAGGCCTGTGGACGATGAAGGCCGTAGTCCACATGTCACCTTCTTGCTCTGGCATTTTATCTAATCCATGAAAGGTACACAAGTGTTGGAGTTGCTTGCGCCACCAAGTGAGGGGATAATACCATTCAAAGATAGTCCATAGAAGGTCTGGTGCGAACTCTGGAGTGGTAAGGTGAGTCAAGACTGGTTTGATGGGAAAAACCAGCTTTGTGGCATACAAGGTGGTAAGACACCACATATACCAAAGCTCATCTTCAGAGATGGTGAGAGAGGACAGAGTGAGGCCTGTGAGAAATAGGTGCTCCATGCAAAGATTAGGAAATCGGTCAGGTTTCTTGGACTGGACATTAAAGAAAAACCGATAAAGGAACTTCTTTGCAAAATCTTGTAATTGGTAAGCCGAGGAGAAAGAAATGTTCATGGGGAAATGTCTTTGGTTGAGAGCTTTGAAAGGGAGCTGGCGATTCATGGCTATTACTGGAATGGTTTGAATCGAGGAGATGAGTGCGGGTTTATTTATAGTTGGACGGGTGAGAAAGTCTGGGATGAGGTTTTGGTCACCTTTTATATATTGAACAGTGAAGTCATATTTGGCAAACCAGGTTTTGAGGCTAAGTAATTGCTTGTCAGGGAGCAATTTATTTTTGAAGTCAAAGATTCGGGGAAAAGAGGAATTGTCCATGTTGATAAGGAATTTGTGGCTGATAAGATGGAATTCAAATTTTTTAATACCATACTTAACTGCCAGAATCTCTTTGTAGATCACATGGTAGTTCTTTTCAGAGTCTTTGAACTGTCCGCTTGCATGTGCACAGAAATGACGCACGCCATCAATGTCTTCGAGAAGAATAGCACTCCAATAATCATCGCTGGCATCAGTCTGGAGGATGCGTTGTACACTTGTGGGAATTCGGAGTGGAGGAGGTGATTGTAGGGCCCCATAGAGGGCATTGTTTTTTGAGCATGCGGGACAGCTGGCTGGTGTGGATTGCCACTTTAGGGATGAAGTCACGGACATAATTAACAATTCCGAGGAATTGTTGTATCTGCTTTCTGTTGAGATGTGTGTCCGGGAATTTTAATAACTCGATCGCAATGTGGGGACCAGGCTGATACTGGCCGTCTTTAATCACCATGCCAAGAAAGTCAATTGATTCCTTTCCTATGCTGCTTTTCTTTTCGGAAAGCATGATGCCATGTGCCTGCACAATGTGAAAGAAATACAAAAGGAGCTTTTGATGGCTCTCATGGTCAGAAGAAAATAATAAAATGTCGTCAATGTAGACTAATGCATGATGGAGAATAGGACCAAAGATTTTTGTCATGGCTTTTTGAAATAAGGAGGGAGCGACTTTAAGACCAAAAGGCATAACAGTCCATTGATAATGGGCATCAGGGATGCAAAATGCAGTTTTGTGACGGTCAACCGGTGAAATACCAAGTTGTTAAAAACCAGCTTTTTGATTATACCATTTTAAGCACATGACATTAGACATTTTATGATTAGACCCCTAAACTGAAATTTACATATAATAAAGACTTTGGCAGGACCTAAAGAATGTGGGTAACTTATCTTGAATATTTTTTTGTTAACTTATTTTTCTACAATTATTTTAATTGTTGAATTTTTTAAATTATGTATGTTCGACCCTAAATAGCCACTTTTATACTTAGGAGTAATCAACCACTTTTGAATCATGACAAGCCTTTGTGTTGTTGCTAGGGAATTTTCCGAATTTGGTGTTATAATTTCTTTTTTCATTATTTTTTTATTTTCACGTTTTTTTTTCTCTCTTTCTATCATCCATATTCTCCCTCTCATGTATGTAGCCCCTTTATGTTCTGAAAGTTCACTTTTCACCATAAAGACTTTCAACAATTTCATTGCAATCCACAAATTTCTTGCATATCGACCTTTAAGCCTTTGGAAATACCATTTTGAGCACATAACCATAGAATTTTTACAACTAGGCCCATAAACTGAAATTTTCATACAATAATGACTTGTTCTAGGATAGAGTGGAAGTGAATAGCTTACCATGAATATCTTTTAGAACTACATAAATTGGCCTGTAATTTCTAAAATTTTAAAAAAGAGCAAAAATATGTTCATCCCTTGAAATAAGTAATTTTTCCATTCTTTTTTTGTCCCTTCAATTTTAGTCTTTTATTTTCTATAGCAGAGCCACACTTAACAAAAAGGTGGTATCATTAGTAATTCCAAATAATCTTATTTGATCTCCTAGATAAAGATTAACTAAACATGGAAACAACTTCATCTTCAAGCTCAACTCCTTTATCGTCTTCATCCCATATTTCTCTTTCCTCTAGTCTCTCTCTTCCAAGATCATGTCAAAAACATGTAGCCTCCAAAATTGAAAACCTTGTCGAATATTCTTATATTCCCGAATCTGCCCAAATTAATGAATCTCAATTCCCCATCATGAGTCCCTACAACCTCTACAAACAAAAAACTTCTCTCACCAGAAGTATTCAAACCCTCATCTTCACAAAATGACCACTACCAAAAGAGTATATCTAGTCTTCTAAACTAGATCAGTGTGCTTTACAAGCCTCTCAAAGTGAACAGTATGTCACTTTAGAAATACCCTCAGATCTCGTAGCAAACTGGAAACGAGAAGGGTATACCCATCTTCATCTTGGTGGTATTAGATTGATTTTGTCTCTCCATGGCAGAAAAGGTTTACCTGTTACAGCCAGAATTGCTCTTCTGGACACCAAGTTCAAACAGTACCAACATGCTGTTATAAGAGCCGTTTTGACCACACTTCATGCTGGTAGTGTCCTATTAACCTTTTACCCAAATTTTAACCTCTCTATTGAGGATCCCAACCTTCCAACAACCCTCAAAGTTCATATCCAACTCCAAGGAGCAAAACAAACACCCGCATCAAAGATTGCAACCCTGCATCACCAAATAGTGTATCGATTACAGAATCATGCACTAGACCTTCCTACACCTCACACTACCTCAGATGCTTTAATGATCCTTGCAGGCACAGACACAATTCCAACCATCATTCAAATTCCCAAACAAATCCAGAAATAAGAATTGCTCAAACTCATGCCTCTTGAATGGCTAACCAATTATGAGCATTTCCACCAAAACTCCGAACCGGTCCAGACTACAGAAGCCATGTTTGAAAGAAGACATAATGGTCAAGTCAAGCTTTCTTTTCAAACACCTGAAACTAATCTAGTTTCAGAAACTCCAAGGTTTTCTTACACTGCTATGATTACAGCAGTCCAAACTAGTCAAGAAAAGAAACTTCCAATTCATGGTTTCTCATCAGCAGGATATCCTGTATATCCTGACAAAATCAATGGTCATTTTCTATGGGATGTTCCTGAAGCCCATATGTGTAATCCGGATTGTCCTTGTTTGGATGATACAGATATTGATGATGAACTAGAAGTCATGAGGAGAAAGAAAAAGAAAAAGAAAAAACATTCTCATCCAAAAACATCTTGCAACTCTTTTCCTCCACAGCCTCCACCAGATCCCAAACCTCCTGTTCAACCAATAAGATCATGCCTAATGTTTTCTAGGCAATCTTATGAAGAGTCATTTCCTCCACTTGAAAAATAGACAGACACTCAAACTAGAGTTGTCTCAAAACCTTTTGTCCAATCCCCAGTTACAGCCTCTGGACAACTTGAAGAACCAAAACAGAATGAAGCTGTTTTAAATTAGAAAACCAGAAATGCCAATGCTCAAAATCAAACTCCCAAACAACTTGAAAAGAAAATTGATCGAGTTGCCAGTTAAGTCTCCCAGACTGAAACTAAAGTTGATTCAATCAGCCATCATCTTGATCAGATGTACATACATCTACAGGACCGTATCTCTGAGTTAGATATCGATCTTAAACGAATGATTAACAATTATATCTGGGGTCCAGAGTTTAATAAGAAAGAAATAGAGATCTTAAAGGTGAATTAACAAGAATTGATGCTGAAAAGACTCGTCTCACACTCTTTACCCAAACACAGTCCATACCTGTGCTTCCACCTGTGTTTGAAAACTATTCACCTTTTTATACACCTCTCAGACCTCAACAACCTATTTACAATCAGTTCTTTGGATTTTCACATCTTCAACCCACTCCTCAACCAAAGCCTTCTTCACCTAAGAAATCCAAGTCCAAAGTAAAAATTTTAGAACCAAAGTCAAAACCAATTTCATCCTCATCTGTTTCTCCAATACCTTCGGAAGATTCACCACAAGCCACTCCTGAACCCCCTAAAAAGGATAAAGGACCAATCGATCAGTATCATTGTCATATTGTCCAAGACTCATTTGCTGAATCCTCTGAACCAGAAACAATATATGAGTCCAATCCGTCCGAATCAAACCCATCTTCCTCTTCCTCATCCACAAACTCAACTAGTACCTCCACTAACTCTAAATCAGAATATGCTGACATTACGAGCATATTGATGGCAACCAAAACTGAAGATCCCAGTGCTTCAACTTCTACACCTATTGTTGAAGACAGTTCTTCTGATGATGATCATAAAGCATCTCACACAGAATCAGTGCCACCAATGCCAAACCATCTTCAGCATCTTGGTTCACATTTGATGACATTCCCCGTCACAAATGGCCTGCTAGACTTCAAGAATTTGCTGCATGGATTGATCTCCAAGGAACAAAGCCAAATGCTCAATCTCAAGTTGTCCTTCGTGAATTCATGGCCCGATCTATGAGTTCTTTATGAGATTGGTTAGAAAGTTTGGGAGAATATAAACAACTCTAATTCATACAATCACTAGTTAGTACAACACTTAATCTCATCCATGAACAATTCATTGGCGAAAAAACAGCATCTACTGATGCAGACAGAAAAAAGTACCATTAGATGAAGTGATGTTCTCTCAAAAGACATCTTCCTTCTGAGTTACAACCTAATCTTCAAAGAGAACTCACAGCCACTAATCTCAGCATTGCTGACATCTCTTTGGGAAAGATTTTCCAAATGGCAATGTTATGCCTGGATAAAATCTATGAGTAGAAGGAATTCTTCAAAGATCTCATGGAAGACAAAAAAACCCTTCTCTGAAGCTTGTAAAAAACCTCATCTCAAGATGGAAAGTATAACCGTTGTTTAATCTGTAAGAAACGCAGTTACTTTATTCAAAACTGTCCTCATAAGTCTGCCAAAGCTGTTCGTCTCATCTAGCACCTTCAACATTCTTCCCTATTATCTGAGAACGAAGATGTTGAGTCAAACTTTTCTGAACAGTTAGAACAAGATGACCAAACTACTTTCATTATCGCAGAATCATCAGATTCTGAGGATATTTCAGTCATCTCTACAGTTTAAAATGTCAACCATGTTTCCACTATTCCCAGACCTTCACTCAAAATGTCAATCCTTCCTTCCAAGTTTCATAAACCTGTTCCTGTCATCGGGTTTATCGACACTGGTGCAGATACCAGTATGATTGATCCTTCTGTTCTTCCCTCAGACTATTGGGAACCTTATTCAAAGCTTTTCAGAGTAGTTAATGGCGAAACTTTTAAGACCACTTTAATTACCCAAAAACCCATTGGTATTCAATTCTTTTCGAATTGTATAATTTGGAAAAAGATTGTATCTTCCAAACTCCCAGATAAAGATTTACTCATAGGTTTCGACATTCTCCATTTGGTTAAAAACCTCTTCCTAACCAGTTCTGGAGTTCGCTACAAACAAATGTTCTTGCCTTATACAGATACACTCCGTCTGTATGCAGTCTCTGAAACACCATCTCCATACAGTCACATTTCGCAAAAGTTCTTAGAGTTTTGTCCAGAAAATTATTCACAGTTTCACCATCCTTCACCACTTTGGAAGAATGAATAATTTTTCATTCATCTCCCTTTCAAACTCAATGAAGACATAAATCCCACAAAAGCTTCTCACCCAGGTAGAGATAGAAACTCCAACAATTGTCTCAAGTTCATAATTTGGAACGTATGCCATCATCAGAAGCAAAAATGTGGACGTCTGTGTTCATTATTCATAGACCATACTTCCAACACCCTGACAGCATGTAGGGTTGTGAGTACAGTACCGATAACAGCATCTTGGTACTGTTTAAACCAAGTGTCCAGGAGAGCAATACGAGCTGTAACTGGTAAACCTTTGCGCCCATGAAGGGTAAGGATTAGCCGTATTCCGCCTAGATGAAGATGAGTGTATCCTTCACGTTTCCAATTTGAAATGAGCTCTGAAGGAATTTCCAGAGTGACATATTGCTCAGCAGAGGTGGCTTTGAGAGCACACTGATCCAGACGAGAAGACTGGATATATTCTTTAGGGTGTGGCCGTTTAGTAGAGATAAGGGTACGGATGCTGCGGGTAAAGGAGTTTTTAGGTGGATTCACTTATTTGAGTTGATTCGGGAATATAGGAGTATTCAACAAGGTTTTCAATTTTATCAGCAGTATGGGAAGTGCAAGATTTAGGCAAAGAAATAGTAGAAGAAAGAGTAACTGGAGTGGATGAAGTAGAAGCCATGAGGGATGAGTTCTCTCTGCGCCTAAAGACTAAAGATCAAAACAGGAATAAAGACTTAAATTATACCACTTTGAGAAAATGAAAAAGGGTATGGCTCTGATACCAAAAAGGAGAGAATCAGAAAACTCAGAAAACTTTTACATTTTTCTTGAGGTTATACAACCCAAAACAGACTTTCATTAGTCAAAACAGGGTACCAAACTAGATAAGAAATCTGCGAAAGCTTTCTGATGCACTGGATCCTTGCTAAAGGCAAGTGTAGAGAATATTTGCTTAAGTTTCAAAATGAACAAATTTAAAATCCTTATTCCTTTTCTTTTCTTTAGGACTTCATTTGCAGAGAGAGAGAGGAGTTTAGAAGTTCATGGTGAGAGAAAACACACGAGTTTATTTTTGGCAAACTTCTATATCTTACAAAGGAGGTGAGAGCTCCTTATATAGAGGAGGAATCTCAGGAAGATAGGACAGGACCCCTATCTTTAAAGTAAAAGTAAAAGTTGCATGATTACACACCTTTAATTATTACAAATGGACAAAGATGCTTTAATAAAACATGACTTTGACAAAAGCTTAAAGCAAAAGCAAAAGTAAAAGCAAAAGCAACCATGATTACAACAAGACAAACAAGACATAATGACAACAAGACAAATCACAATAAGACAAATAACTTTTAGGGAGAGTGGAGGTTCATGTAGTCATCTTCGGAGGAACTTTCCGTTGCATCGGGATCTGTATCACCGGAGTGGTACGGTTTGCAGAAAAAGTTGCTTGGAAGATTCGGACGTTTAGGATGTTGGCAGGAGGGACCACGGCATGGTGGATTAGGGCAATGATAGGCTCGTGGAGTATACTGTGAAGTATACTTAGGGGAAGTCTGGGTGGCTTTGTCAACTTTAGAAGGCCGAGGTGATTTTTTGGAAGGTCGGGTTGATGGTCCTGGTTCGGAGGGTTCAGGTTCATCCATTGTTGGTTGGGGGAACTGATGAAGGTGTTGGTTGAGAGGAAGAAATTCTTCCCAAGGGTCTTGAGAATCTTGGAAAAGAAAGTCAGTGTAGTCTGGCCTTTCTTCTTTGATAAGGATTCCTGTGGATGGTGGCTTGGATCTGGCTGATGGAGTAGGGATCATGATGAGGTCATGTTGTGGGCCTAAGGAGGTGTGAACGATATCCTTATGTGGCGGAGTTTGGTGGTTTAACTGGTGGAGGTAGTTATGTAAGGTAGGCTGGATCTCATTTTTAATGATGGCGGGATGTGGTGCAGTGAACCATTCATATACCTGATCCTGTGTCCAAAAGAACTGTGTATCTAGGTGTTGGAAATAAGGCCTGTGAATAATGAACACGGATGTCCACATTTGAGCTTCAGAAAATGGCATACGATCAAGGTTGTAGATTTCTGACAAGTGTTGGAGCTTTTGTCTCCACCATGGAATTGGTGAAAACCACTCAAGTAATGTCCAGATAAGAGAGGTAGCTTTGTCTGGATTAAGAAGATGAGACAAAGTGGGGGCGATGGGTAGGATGAGCTTAGTTGCATAGAGAGTAGTTAGGCACCAGAGGTGCCATAACTCATCTTCAGTGATTTCTCTGGATGGGTCAAGGGTTAAACCTGTAAGAAACAGATTTTCAGGATGGAAAGTAGAAAATGGAAATGAGTCAGCCATAAGGTAAGCTTTCATGAAAAAGCGGAAAACAGCTTTTCTTGCAAACTCTTGGATGGCAAAAACAGAGAAAAATGTTTTATTCAAGGGAAAGGGTTTTTTGGTAAGAGCTTCGGGAGGTAAGGATGTAGCCATGGCAATAATTGGAAAATGGTATGTGGTGGAAAACAGAGTGGGAGGTGTCTCTGGTTTTGAGAGTCTAGATAGCATATCAGGGATAAGGTTCTGGGATCCCTTTATATTCTTTACTGAGAAATCATATTTGGAAAACCAATCTTTTAATCGGAGTAACATCTTTTCTGGAACAGTTTTGCCTTTGAAATTGAGAATATTGGGGAAGGCTGAGCTGTCCATTCGGATGAGGAAGTGGTGGCCAATGAGATGGTACTCAAACTTTTTGATGCCATGCTTTACCGCTAAGATTTCTTTGAACACGCTATGGTAGTGCTGCTGTGTGTCAGAAAAATGTCCACTAGCGTAGGCAATAAAGTGTTCTTTTCCATTGAGTTCTTCAAGGAGAATGGCACCCCATGATTCATCACTTGCGTCTGTCTGTAGTATGCGCTTTCCATCTGCAATCAACTTTAAAGGAGGCGGATTTTGCGCAATCTTCTTGAGAGTAGTGACAGCATTTGTGTGGTCATCATTCCACTCAGGAGGTTTTTTCTTTAACAAAGCTGAGAGGTGGCAAGTGTAGTGGTCCACATGTGGGATAAAGTCTCTGATGTAATTGATAATTCCAAGAAATTGCTGGACTTGCTTTTTGGAAAGTTGCTGATCTGGAAAGTGAAGCAACTCTTGGGCAATGTGCTTTCCTGGCTGGTAATGGCCATCTTTTATGATCATACCAAGAAATTCGATGGTATCTGTGGCGATGGTGCTTTTCTTGGCAGATAGCATGATTCCATGACTTTGGACAATATCATAGAACTGGTTGAGTAGTCGGTGATGGTCATCATGTGATCCTGAAAAAGTAAAATATCATCAATGTAAATCAGTGCATTAGACAGGAGAGGCTGAAAGATTTTGATCATGGATTTTTGAAAAATGGATGGGGCAGTTTTGAGACCAAAGGGTAGGACCGTCCATTGGAAATGGGCATTAGGAATGCAAAAGGTAGTCTTATAACGCTCAGAGGGTTCAATGCCTAATTGGCAAAAACCTGATTTTAAATCAAATTTTGAAAAGATCTGGGCATTTTTGAGAAAAGTAAACATGCTTTGTCGGCGAGGTAAGGGAAATTTATCATCTTACAAAAACATGTTTAAGGGCTGGTAGTCAATGACTAAGCGTTTCTTTCCTCGAACAATTTCAGAATGCTTTTCAACATAAAAGGCTTGGCAAGCCCATTGAGAGGTTGTGGGCTCAATTAACCCTTGGGCTAACAATTGAGAACATTCTTGTTGGGTTAGGAGTAA
Source organism: Citrus trifoliata (assembly GCA_018350135.1). Taxonomy (NCBI): domain Eukaryota; kingdom Viridiplantae; phylum Streptophyta; class Magnoliopsida; order Sapindales; family Rutaceae; genus Citrus; species Citrus trifoliata. Next base: position 707,792 of record VKKW01000125.1, on the reverse strand, counting down.
GTCAGATGGACTCATTCCTGGATGAGTGGCTTTGGTGGGATTAATGTCTTCATTAAGTTTGAAGGGTAACTTAACAAAGAAAGATTGATTTTTCCACAAAGGATTTGGATGGGTGAACTCAGAATGAGACTCCGGACAAAAACTCAAAAGCTTGGTGGAAATATCCTGATATGATGGAGGGGTTTCAGACAGATTGTAGAGTTTCAAGATATCTGTGAATGGTTTGAACATGGACTTAACTCGAATTCCATGAGGAATGATTTGAAGGTGTTTGATCTGGTGAAGGATGTCAAATCCTAACAAAATATCTTTATTAGGAAGAGTTGAACCGATGACTTTGGTCCAAATGACACAATTAGGGAAAATCTGGATACCAATGGGTTTCTTGGTAATTAAAGAAGTGGTGAACAGTTTGCCATTAACAGCTTTGAAATGTTCTTCAGATTGGGTCCAGGAGTCTGGTGGGAGAATATGAGGGTTTAACATACTGCGCTGTGCACCAGTATCGATAAGACCAATTGCTGGAATGGGCCTTTGGAATTTTGAAGGCAGGATTTGGAGTTTGATGGAAGGTATAGGAACTGTAGTATCAAGGGACAAGAGCTGTTGATGGAAAATGACTTGGGACTGGTCACTGTCGGAATCATCAGAAGACTGTTGGAGTGCGAACACTGTTTCATCATTGGGTTCATCTTGTTCAGAGAAGTAGAATTCCAGTTCATCCTGTTTTGGAGAGTAATCGGTAGTAGCCTGAAGATATTCTACAAGACGAATGGACTTGGCTATTTTGTTGGGACAATCTTTGGCAAAATGACCTTTTTTCCTGCAGATAAAACATCTACTGGATTTTCTTCGTTTGGAGTCTTTGGAAGAAGAAGACCGCTTTCGGAAGAATCTGTAAGGTTTTCTGGACCTGCGGGGTTTGGATGAAAATTCTGGAGATTTGAACTTTCGAAAATGCCTTTTCTTTTTGGAACTGCAATCACAATCCTTCTTCTGTTTGCATTTGATTTGCAGATAAGGCTTTTTGCAGGCACTTCTGAATGGTTCTTTGTCTTTCAACAAGTCCTTGAAGAATTGTTTCTGTTCACAAAGCTTATCAAGACAAGTTTTGGCGAGTTGGAAAATTTTGCCAAGAGAGATATTGTCAATGACAAGATTTCGTTGGGAATCTGTGTGGGTGTCTAATGGAGGAAAAGAGGAAGAATAATCTGAGGAAGCAGATGAAAACATCATACAACTCAGAGGTGGAGATGGATCTGGAACAGGTGAGGATATTGTAGAGGTACAACGCTTTGCAAGCCATTGGAGTTCCTTTTTATAGAGAGGTAAAGGAGTTGATGGAGGAGGAGGATCTTGTGGTGGTCTAGGAGTACTGTGGTGACACGAGGCATGAGATTTTTTCTTAGGTTTCTTTTTCTTTTTGGTTACATAATCGTCATCCTCTTCCCAATCATCCCAGCAGGGACAATCTGGGTCACAGTGGTCGGAACCAGGGACATCCCAAAGGAAATGCCCATTTTGTTTGGCTGGATAAATAGGGAAACCGTCAGAATTGAACCCTGTAATAGGCAAATCTTCGTGAGCTGTCTGAACAGCTGTGATCATGGATGAATAAGTGAAAGAGAGCCGAGGAGGCTCTTGAGGAGCACTGGGAGGCGGTTTAAAGGTCATTCTGACCGTGCCATCTGGTCGCCTTTTAAACATACTTTCAGATGTCTGAACTGGGGCTGTATTGTTATGAAACTGCTCATAGTTTGAGATCCATTCAAGAGACATAAGCTTAAGGAGTTCTTGGCAAGGAATTTGCCTGGGGATCTAAATGATGGTTGGGATTTGGTCAGATTCAGCTAACACCATGAGAGTGTCCGAGTGGTGTTCTGGAGTGGGTAGATCTAAAGCATGATTCTGAAGCTGATAGACCAGTTGATGATGTAGGGTGGCTATTTTAGCAGTGGAGATTTGTTCAGCACCTTGGATCTGGACTTGAACTTTCAGGGTTGTGGGTAGATTAGTGTCTTGAAGGGAAAGATTGAAGTTTGGATAAAAGGTGAGTAGGACACTGCCAGCATGTAGGGTTGTGAGTACAGTACCGATAACAGCATCTTGGTACTATTTAAACCGAGTGTCCAGGAGAGCAATACGAGCTGTAACTGGTAAACCTTTGCGCCCATGAAGGGTAAGGATTAGCCGTATTCTGCCTAGATGAAGATGAGTGTATCCTTCACGTTTTCAATTTAAAATGAGCTCTGAAGGAATTTTCAGAGTGACATATTGCTCAGCAGAGGTGGCTTTGAGAGCACACTGATCCAGACGAGAAGACTGGATATATTCTTTAGGGTGTGGCCGTTTAGTAGAGATAAGGGTACGGATGCTGCGGGTAAAGGAGTTGGGTCGTTTGTACAAATGATAAGGGCTAATAAGAGGGTAGGTGGATTCACTTATTTGAGCTGATTCGGGAATATAGGAGTATTCAACAAGGTTTTCAATTTTATCAGCAGTATGGGAAGTGCAAGATTTAGGCAAAGAAAAAGTAGAAGAAAGAGTAACTGGAGTGGATGAAGTAGAAGCCATGAGGGATGAGTTCTCTCTGCGCCTGAAGACTAAAGATCAAAACAGGAATAAAGACTTAAATTATACCACTTTGAGAAATCAGAAAGAGGGTATGGCTCTGATACCAAAATAGGGAATCAGGAAAACTTTCATTTTCTTGTCGGGTTAATTTTCCCAAGTCTAGCTGTGAACTTATTCCCACTTAACATAGGTCAACTCACATTATTTTTATAGGCTAACTACACAGTTGGAAGAACTTGTTGCACTTGCTCGATCTCCCTTGCACTAAGCTTTTTAACAAGTATTTCAGTAAAATTGACCATTGGAGTCTGGCCATCTTGAGTAATAAGCACTACTAAATCTTATTTCAATGCTTAATTTTCTCTATAACTGGACATAATGCTCCCCTTTCGTTATAACTTGAGGTTTATCACAACTTAATGATGATCAAATCACGATTATAGGGTTGCACAGTTCTAATTCCATAAGCCAGTTCTAATTAAAATAAAACCCAATCGAATCTCCTCAGCAATACCTAAAATTTTTAAAATGTAGATATAGATTTACTCAAACTTCTTAAATAAAGTGAGATGGAGACCCTAATTTAGACCTTTAAGGCATTATAATTGTAAAGAATGCAGAGTTGTAGTCAAACAATCCAAGCCTTCACATTGATAGCATCGAAGTTTATCCATAAAAGGCATTCACGTCTATTCTTATCCTTCTATGGAAGTAGTGGCCAGAAGCTTCATTGTAGAAGTAGTGAGTCTAATGGAGCGATTAGATTGACAATCGAGATGGAACCATCTTTGCAACCCAAGCTTAAAAGTACTTCTTAGTTAAGGATTTATACGATGTTCCAGTTTCATCTCTTTTAATTTCTCACCCTAAGGCCTTATCAACCTCTTAGTTAACAAAGGGAGTCGACATATTTTCATTGTTGGAGGATCATCATTCTTGTCCTGTATAAAATCACGAGGCGGTGACTCTCCTCATAGAAATACATAGGGTATCATGGAAGTTCTTTAGAGGGGAAGAGAAATTAAATTTACCAAATAAAGCCCATGACACATGTTGAGACTTCACCTTTAACCCAAGTTTAAAAGAAAATTAGCTACTCATAATTGAACTAGGGGCAAAATGAGAATTTGTTAAAATACGTAGAAAATACAAGATGGAGAAGGAATTACATAAATTTGAACTCAAAAATGAATTTAGAGATTCCAAATTAGGGGGAGAGCCCCTTTTTTTATAGATACATTGAGTAAATCATGGCCATCGGATTAAAAACATTTCAGACGCTCAGGATTGCGCCACGTCATCAGTCAACAGTACATTGTTGGATCCACACAGTTTGAACAGTGACGCAGTTTGACAACGCTGTTTAAATAGTGACGTGGTTTGAACAGTGACGCGGTTTAATTGTAAGTTATCCTGTGTATATGCATATACCATACGTACAATTTTTGGTCCACTGATATGCTGCCACGTCATTGATCAACAATACATAAGAATTTTAGCCCAATAGAATTGTGACACCTCATCAGTCAATGCCACGTCATTGATTCGTCTGTGTCATATATGTGAATAGTACCATACATGTGAACAGTGCCATTTTTCCTTTTATACTCCTCCTAAGGTTTTCAACTGTCCTGGGTTCAAAAGTGATGTCCGTTTTGCTGTCTAAACTCTCATTCATTGTAAAATGATCATGATGCCCCTAAAATACATAAAATACTTAATTAAATAAAACACATATAATTAAATCACAAGAAGCTTAAATACATGAAAGTAAGGATGTTAGTAAGACTTGAAATGTAAAATAATGATTTTCTCCTTTATAAATATACATTTTCTAACACTCAACAGGGAGATTTGGAGTTGATTTACTATGTAAACTAAACTAAAGAAATTAAGGCAGAAAATCTGAATTTGATAGAAAACAGCTTCAAGAGAATTTAAATTTGATAAGAAATATGGTTAAGGAATCAGTCTCCACCACTAAACATTAGACTTAGTCAATCATCAGAATTATAATTCACTTTCTTTTAAAAACAACAACCCTAAAATAATTACAAGCTCAATTATCTTGATCTTTCCTTACTTAGTTGTTAAGTAAAAGAAGCTCTTTACTTAAGAATAGCTAATGGCAACAAGTGGAAGAGAGCTAATGTCAAAACGTGCATAAGAGATTTGGGAATTCTTCCGGCGACAAGCTAATAATTCCCAACAACGGAGTCGATCGCTCATGAATATTAAAAGAATTAAGGGAGTGAATGAGGTTCACATTGGCGAGTCAAGTTTGGAAATTAAAGAAGTCAAAGTGATAATTGAAGGCCTCTCTCGACAAATGGCATCGTTATCGAATACTAAATCAACAAAGCCACATGACCATAACTCATACTCAGATCAAGTCAATGCCATAGGTGTAATGAAAAAACCATTTAATTACAACCCATACTCCAACACATATAACCTTGGATGGAGAGACCACCCCAATTTTTCATGGTCTCAAGGATTCCAATAGAATGGACCAGCAGCTCCAGCTCCACCAATGCAACCAATTCCTGAAGTTCCTCAAGCCTCTCAGCCACCATTTAAACCATACAATCAAAACCCAAATTACTCTCAACCAAAATCATAAGAGGATTCATTCCAGAATCTAAAGAATCTTACTCACTCCACGATTGAGCAACAAAACCACACCATTAATGAACTACGAAATGAGATGAGAGAAAACTTCAACTCACAAGCCCAATCAGTTTCAAACCTCGCAAAGATGGTGGGACAACTTGCTTCTTTAGTTCAGACCTTGGCAATGACTGTTAAGAAAGACAAATTTCTAAGTCAACCAATACCTAATCCTAAAGGAGTGCATAAAGCAAGTACCAGTTCACCTCAACAGGACGAAGAGGTCAAAGCTGTCATGATCTTGCGAAAAGGAAAAGAAGTTGACAATAAAGTGGAGATACCGGTGACAAAAGCAAATCAAATTGTACTTGTGAATGTTGAGGACTCACCATCGGAGGAGAAAGAAGAAACCAACCTATGAGAATATATTCCTAAAGCTCCATTTCCCCAGAGATTAGCTAAAGAAAAGAAGGGAAAATCCACAAGTGAGATTTTTGAAATCTTCAAGCAGGTAAGTGTTAACATCTCTTTACTTGATGTTATAAAACAAGTGTCATCTTATGCCAAGTTTCTTAAAGACCTTTGTATTAAAAAGAGAAATATTCACGTTCAAAAGAAGGTTTTTTTAACAGAAAACGTTAGTTTTATACTCCAACACAAAATTCCTCTAAAATGCAAAGATTCAGGCTCCTCCACTATCTCATGTAGTATAGGGAACCACACAATTGAGAATACTTTGTTAGATTTAACCCACTCCGATTTGGAGTATTACCCGATATCTTATAAGTTCCATCACCTATTTATGTTTGAGAAAAAAATAAATAATTATTTTGTTCAATAAAGTTGTGCCAAACAAAAACAAAAAAACAAAAAAAAATTGTTGTTTAAAAAAAGAAAGAAAAAATAATAAATAAGCAAAATGCACCTTGTAATTTCCAAAATAACTCTACTTTTTCTCAACATATATTTTGTTTTCCTTATTTCTCCTCTTTTGTTAGTTATGTCCTTAGCCTATGTTACATCCTAATAAAAGTCCTTCTTGATTTTAGGGAGCTATAGTCTGAAGTAAAAGTTAGTTATATGGGCTAAAAAGATGTAGTGGTGCATTAAAAAAAAGAAATAAATAAATAAATTGGGTTGACTAGCATTTTTGTTTGACTTAAGATCGTATTATTTCTAAATTGTGGGCATATTGCTTTCATCTTGGTGAGAGCATGTGATATTACTTTTGTATTGTTTTCTTTCAAATTTAGCATTCATTGGAGTGACTATTTTTTTTTGTTTAATTTTCTTGTGAGAGTGTCACTACTTTCAGTGAGATTTTGGGGTTTGACATGTCATTCTTGAAGTAGCTGTAACAAAGTTTACTGGGCTGATTCATGTGGATGGTTGATATGGGTGTGATGTTTCTTTAGATTGGAGATAATGCTTATACTTTTATTTGATTACTATCATTAGTTTGATTGAATAAACACGAGTGTTTTTTAAAAAAAATATTTTGGATTTGAATTTTTTTTCGCTTTATTTGCTAGGGACTAGTAATAAGCTGGTTGGGGGGGTGTTGAGTGTTAGAAAGTGTTTATTTATAAAGAAAAAATCGTCATTTTACATTTCAAGTCTTACTAGCACTTCTACTTTTATGTATTTTAGTCTCTTGTAATTTAATTATATGTGTTTTATTTTAATTAAGTATTTTAAGTATTTTAGGGGCATCATGGTCATTTCACAATGAATGAGAGATCAACCAGTAAAACGGACATCAATTTTGAACTCAGGATAGTTGAAAACCTTAGGAGGAGTATAAAAGGAAAATGACACTGTTTACATGTATAGTACTGTCCATGTTACTGTTCATGACAATGTTCACATATACGGAACGATGACATGGCATTGACCGATGATGTAGCATTGACTGATGAGGTGTCACGATTGCATTTGACTAAAATTCTTATGCATTGTTGATAGGTGACGTGGCAGCATGTTAGTGGACCAAAAATAGCGCGTACGGTACATGCACATATACTAGATTATTTACAACCAAACCGCATCACTATTCAAGTCGCTTGACTGTTCAAATGGCATACTGTTGACTGATGACGTGGCACAATCTTAAGGGTCCAAAATTTCTTTAATCCGATGGTCATGATTTACTTAGTGTACCTATAAAAAATGGGTTCTCCCCCCCTAATTTGGCATCCCTGAATTCATTTTTGAGTTCAATTTTCTGTAATTCTTCTCCATCTTATATTTTCTACGTATTTTAATAAATTTTCATTTTGCCCCTAGTTCAATTATGAGTAACTAATTTTCTTTCAAGATTGGGTTGAAGGGGAAGTCTCAATATGTACTATGGGCTTTATTTGGTAATTTATTTTCTCTTTCCCTCTAATTATTGTGGATATTTTGACTTTTTGTCGATAAATAGTAATAATCTTGTCTAGATACCGCCCTGATTTCACCAGCTCCCTCACGATAAGCCCTTAGCACCATATTGATTAGAGTGTAGTTCATGAGGAGTGAAAGCCCCTCTCATGATTTAACTGGTATTAATACAGAATATTTAGTCCATGGTGGATGCAGATCCAAATACCAAAGTACGTCATTTTAATAGATTTTCACTTCAATTTATTCCTGCCATTTTAATTTGAATCTTAGGATAATTTAAATCACTTCCACCACAAATCCAATCAACCACCATAGAAATTTAATCCTACACATAATTAAAATTCACCTCCTCGTGGGATCGACAGACGTCACAGTTAATCTATTTTACAATAGATTCGTGTGCTTGCGAGTTCAATAAAATTTGTACAACACAAAGCATTGACTATCTTTGAATAATTGCTTTGGGCAGACTACTGTCTTGAATAAGGCATGAATTTGAGATGTGAACAATTAATCCATTTAATGCTTCCCTAATTTTCTTGGTTTTTTCCCTTGTCATTGGACCTCCGTGAATGCTCAACAAATCATGAATGACATGTTTATCAAAATGCCATAGTCACCCTGAAAGAATATGTCTCGCATGCATGGGCACTATATTACACATAACCTCATCCTTGTACTTCCCAATTGAGAATAAAACAGCACTTGTTTGTTTAATTTAACTTCTCCACAATCATGCAGTCGTTATAGTTGATATGGCCTAATGTGTTTCAAAGTTATCAAATTTAATGTTTCAACTAAATTGGTGCTAGCCACATCAGTACAACTCCCTCCATCAATAATCATGCAACATACCTTATTATTGACATGGCATCTAGTATGAAAGATGTTTTCACATTGTACCTTCTCATCTTCTTTGATTTACATAATAAGAGCCCTTATTGCAACTAAAAGCTCTCTATCAACTAGATATCCAACATCGCTTGTATCCTCTAAAGCTGGCATGGAGTCATCATCATATTCACCTCAGTCTCATTATCCCCATCATCTTTCAAAATCATTACTCTTTTGTTTGGGCATTGACATGCAATGTGGCTTGTTTCCAAACACTTAAAAAAATTGATATCTTTGTTTCTAGTAGGTTAGGAATCAGATTTACCTTGGTTCAGTACACCTTCATTCTTATTCTCTTTGAAGGTTTCGGCCTTAGGCTTAAAATTACGCTTTTCATCCTTTTTGCTCTAATTCAGTTTCCATGTTGAAGAAGGCCACCAATTCTGTCTAGTTTGTGTGGAACCTTTCCTCTTCAATTGTTTATCCATTTTTATGGCCATATGCACCATGTCATCCAATTCAACATAACGTTGTAATTCCACTACATTTGCAATATCATAGCTCAAGCCACCTAGGAACCTAGCCATTTTAGTTTCTCAGTCCTCCTCCACATTGGCTCAGATTGTGATTATTTCCATCTTCTTGCTAGTCTTCAAGCATTTTAAACCCTAAAGTAAGGCTCTGTACCTTTTAAAATAAGTTCCTATAGCAGTAACTTGGAATAAATCTCTTCCTCATCATAACCTTTATCTCTTTCCTTGTCTTAATAGGCCTTCCACAATTTTATCTACCATTTAAAACAAGTTGATCCCACTAAACAATAGCATAGTTAGTAAATTCAACGGTGCCCGACTTTATCTTTTTCAATTCACAGTAATTGTGACAATCAAATACCAATTGTACCTTCTTTTCCCACTCTAAATGAGCATCATGATTGTTTTTGCCTTGGAAAGATGGAATTTTAACTTAAGCTTTCTCAAATTGTTATCAACCCTATCTCTATATCTAACCTCTATATTTCCATTCCCTTACCCAAATCTATTTAAATTAATATAAGTACGATCTTCTTCATCTAGGTCTTCCTCTTAGTCATTTTCGTTAGCATACTATATGGATTTCTTCATCTTTGTTGCAAATTAGGAGAGATTTAGGTGGCTATCACTTTTGTCAACTACATTCAACTTATCTATTCTCTCATTTACCTCAAAAACCTCAACTCTAGGCTAGAGCTAGCAAAAAATCTAAGTCTGACCCAGATCCGCAAAGATCGAGAAGATCCGAATTTGAAAAAATTTGAATCCACACATAAAAAAATCTAGATCCGCATTGCTTTTTAATTAATTAATTTATTAAATTAAAATTAATTTAAAAAATGTATAAGTTAAATGGTATGTTGATTTGTGGTGGTGTCATTATTTGTGATTGTTTTAAATAGAATCTATGTGGATTTATGTTGTTTTTATTCGTGGATTGGTGGTGGTGTTAGACTGGAATTTATATTGCGGTATTTTCATTGTGGATTTATGGTATATTTTTATTTATAGATTTATGGTGGTATAGTATGCTATTCTAAGTGTTGAATTATTGATTGTTAAATTATGATGGATTTTATTTTATTTTTTTTTGGTAAATTTGTGAATTTTAAATTATATTTGAATTTATTATGGGGATTCAAATATCCAAAAATCTACCCGAAATTAGCACGGATATTACCCCACATACTTTTTTGTTGGATCTGAATGTGAATGCAGATGCGGATCTTAAAGTATCAATCATGATCCGAATCCCATATACACCTACATTTGGATCTAGATCATGATTTTGCCATTCCTATTCTAAGGAATTAAAGAAGAGTCCCAAAGTCCATATTTTCTTGAAATCATCAGAAATAGACTAATCTTTGTCTTGAGAAATATTTAGTAACCCACAAAACAAGTTAGAAAACCTCATTAACAATCCCTCATGTGTTTCCACTCATTATTGACAACAAAGAGCATGAATCTTGATGCAATAAAGATTCCCCTTTTTATTTCTTCTAAAGTCAAAATTGTAGTAAATAGGAATAGGCAAAACTTGAATAGCAAGCTATCTTTTTAAACAATTGATTTAGGAAATTTCACCTTTTTATATATATTTGAATGAGGAAGAAAAGAACTTGAAGGATTAGGGCAAAGTTGGGAAAAGAAGAATTAAAGAAGATAGGTTTATGGATTCAAAAAAAAATTAAGAAACAAACAACCATAAACTCATATTCAAACAACCATAAACTCAGATTCAAACAACCATAAACTAAAGACCTTGAATCTTTATCTATAAAGATAAGAACCAATGGTATAAGAAACATAGGATTGGTGCCACACTTAAGAAAGAAACCCATAAGATGAAATCTTGACAAGTTCTAAAAGTTCTTCGAATAACCAAAGAGAAAAACTCTCGTCATTATTATAAACTCATATTAAAATTCCCATTAGGGTTACATGGGTAAATAAGCTGAATTTTACTAATGGAATAAATTTTTCATTATTGCTAAATATAACCTGCAGTAAAATGAAAATAAAAGATCCTAAAAAAGGAAATAAAAGATCTTTTTGATCATAAAGTAAAAGAAAATAAAGATCTTGTTGATCCTAAGTAAAAGGAAAAAAGGATCCTAAATTAAAATGGAGATAAAAGATCTTGTTTCTAAAATAGATTATGAAACAAAGATTGTGCCTAATTTTCTTCCTAATTCAATAAGACTTTATTTGTCCTTCATACAAGTCACTCCAAATTAGATTTAGAACTTGGAATAAGATTGACAAAGCATTGTCCATCTTGAATACTCAATTCGGGCACATTAATGTCTTGAACATGGCATGAAATTTGAAATATGCTCAGTTAATCCATTTAATGCTTTCTTCATCTTCTTAGTTTTTGCTCTTGTCATTGGACATCCATGGATGCTCAATGAATCTTGCGAAACTTTAGTAACCTAGTTCTCATCATATAGCTAATAAAGTTGGGAACATTTTCCCCTCAAGTATGAATGTGTTACACTCTAAGGAATGTGCAAAAGAGATAGCTAAGAGACTCTCTATTGAGATAACGATTTTTAAAGTGCTTTTTTTCTTCCTAATTTAATCAATACTAAGATTAATTAGTTGCCACATTAAGTATCATATGTTTTTCTATCTTATATGTGTATCAAATTGGGGATTTTATTTCTATTAAATTAACTTTTTATTCAATTTGTATGTAGGCTACTAGGAATTCAAATTTTATTCACTTGTGAAGTATATCAATTCTTGTTCATGATTCGAATTACGGTATCAAACTTTTGCCAGTACTTGTGTGGCAATGCATCTTAATGAATTAGTTTACTAACTAATGATTATGCTGTCAACCTGACTCATATTACGTATCTTGCCATAAGATATTTTCTAACATTTCTTTTCTTTTCTCTCTTATATCCAAAGATGATTTACATTCTAAATGGATCGTACTAACCCTTTATAGATTTTGTTACCGATAATCAAAAATAGAGATGGGCATTTTGATTACTGGTGAATGCTTCTAAGAGTGACCCTCTCGTGTCTCCAACTATTTCTTAGATTGAAGTAGTCTTTTGTTGGCCTATGAAATGAAAGTAAGTCATTATCAAACATCTATTTTGGGTTACCTTCATGATCTACTTCCTGCATCATACCTTTTTCTACCTTGATAGGATTTATGTTAGCTTCATCTGGAGGCTTGCATAGTTTATTATGCCTACTCCAAAAGAATAAGTTGTGTTGGAATCGAAAAATTCTACTGACTTTTAGTTTTGAATCAGGGAGCCCTCATAAGTCAACTCCTCTTGCAAAGCAAGGTATCGGTGACTGCTTTCACTCTCATTCCATGGGACCGCCTTCAACACATAAGCCAACCCACCTCTGCCATAGCTGCATTCAACCATATAAGAAAGATGTTCTGCTCAGGTATAAAAGGACGTCTTAATTCATTATGTTACAATACTCGTGTCGTTGAAAACCCTATAACTCTTTTTTAATCTTGTATTTATATCTTTTTCTTCTTCTTAGAGAAGCCAACTCTACACTGAATAACCAATTAACAGTATTTACCTCAGAGGAGGTTTCAAGATGCCAATGGTAACAAGCTAGTCCTAACTTACACAAGTTTTGAAGATGCCTATGGGACAAGGTAGTTTTAACTTAGGTAGGTCCTTGGTTAGACCTTTAATGAGTATTGAGGTCCTTGTGTGGGTGTCTCGTCTTAAAAAACTTGTTTGTACTGTATTGAGTGCCGCTTAAGAAACTATTTGATAGACAGGAAGGACACACGGGAAGGAAGCAGCCCTAGCCTTTAATCAACTGTTCACTCTACTAGCTTCTTGTATTTATGCCTCCATTTGGTTGTTGCTTGGGGATCTATTTTTTAGCCTTAAAAAATTATCTTTTTATCTTCACTAGAACTAAAGTAAGACAACTCATTGGATTAGGACAAAAAGACATTAAAAAAAAGCCAATTTGGATGGCAAAAACCTAAATAACCCTCTCTCGAAGTCGGCACACCAACTTTAATGACTTGACTAGTCACTTGCCCTCAAATTAAAAGATCATCTCACCCCTTGGGTCGACATGTAATTCCCCTTAGTCATAGGTTCTATTTTAATTTGAAAGGGATGGGTAGTAGTCCAATAAGGTATCTATCCTAGAGGTGACTACCAAGAGCAAGACTTACAACCCTTGTGATGGAATGGAAAGATATAGTAGCTCCATGTCTGGCACTAAAAGAAGACTGGCACATGCAAAAAGACTACCTGTGTCTCCAATTGGCACATATTGACATATTGCTTACACGTCAACAATGACAAAAATATATCTTCTCTCATATAAATTGGGCACTGCTTGCTTCCTGAGTCTAGGAGCTATCGCTATCACCACCACACCAATAGGATCCGCATTTCTTTGGAAAGAGCTTTGCTACTCTTTTGCAGCATGGAAGTTGAATGTGCAGGCAAAATTATGTGAGAAAAAGAACCTCTTGGTCGAGTCCCCCAAGGGATATAATAGCAGTACTCAAGACTAGGAGAAAAATGTGAAATCATTGCACCTTGTTTAGATCAATGCGGATGCTTGCATTCCTTGGAATCGATTCAAATTCACATTCAAAAGAAGGTGGTTTCTTCAATCCTTCTTTAGTCCATCGATTTTGGCGATTGCTTTTCCTCCTAATTGTAGAAGAGTAAATTTGAAATATAACTTTTTTTTTATCTGAAATCTAAATAAATCCTAAATTTTGTAAAAGTTTGAATAGGTTTGAAAGCAAATATCTAATTGATATGTTTATTTTTATGTTTTTGAAACTGAATTTTTATAAGAAAAAAAAATTAAAAATTGTTGTTTTGACATTTGTACCCTTGTAAGAATTGTATATAATTATTAACTTGTAAATCAAAATTTAATAAAAGAATTATGGGCCAGATGACAATTAAATTTAAAATAAACTGAAATATATGAAATTATTTCAATTATTTGACTTACCAAACTCTATTTTAAATTAAAAATTCATTTGGAAAGATTTAAATAAAGTAAACTCTATTTTACTTCTAAGGTTTTTTCTCTCCAAGTCCCTATCAGAATGATTATTTAATTTAACAATTTCAATAAGAAATTCAAAATTCATGAGGAATTTTTTATTGTCATTGTAATTCATTAATATTAATATAATTATTATTGTTGTTATTTGTAAATATTGTATTTGGTTTGTTTAAAAAAAATCCAACATTTAATATAAAAAATAGACGATAATTACAAAGAAAACATAAGAGAGAGGGAAAGATTGAGAGAGTTTAAGTTTTATATAAAAGCGATGATACAGTCACAAACTCTTGTACAAACTTATCTTATACAAATTGATGTGGCATTAATTCATTAGTTGAATGAAAATATAGAATAATAAAAATAAATCATGTGGGCCAAAAGATATTTAATTCAACCAATAAATTCATGACACATCAGTTTGTACAAAATAAATTTATACAAGAGTTTGTACCTATCTCATTACTCTTTATATAAAAGGAAGTAGGCGTCACAAGGGTATTTTTGAAAAATAACATTAATCTCTTATTCAAACTTTTTCGTACATATAAGAGTTTTTTACTTTTTCTATTTACATATTAATGTCTTAAAGTTACACAATTCTAAAAAAAGAACAAGTAAAACACTTTAAAAAACTGATAAAAATAAAATTTAAACTTCCAACAGTAACAAACAACCCCTTAGTGTTCATTCATACAATTAACAGAACAAAGTATATTTCATACTTCCATCTTATGCATTTTCGCCCTTTTCTACCATGATTCAGATTAAAGTATATTTCATGTTTGCAAGAAGATTATGGGACATTATGGCCCCTTCATTTTAGTCATTTTTAGATTTGTAGCATGCGGTCTACATTTATTTTATTTTTCCTTCCAGCATGGATAACCTTATACAATGGATATTTCTAATGTATGTTTTGCTAATCTGAGAAACCAAATGAAAGATGAAAATGAAATGAAGAAATTTGAAAAACCCCTATAGAGCAAAGAATGGCAGAAAGCATTTAGCCTTAATGAATATATCAATAGTAATCCAGATGCAGACAAATAATGAACAACTGACAGAAAGCAAATCACAAATAGCTCTCACAAAAAAAAAAGAAACAAATAAATATCATGTATGTACGATATTGATATTCTCAAAATCGAAACAACAGTCAACCAAATCCATATAATGATGACCTGTCCTAAGTTCATCACTTCACATTTTTAACCCAAAAATGGGGAATTGGGGTAGAAAGTTAAGAGATTCTAATGTTCCAAGTTATGTACAAATCAGAGGACCAAACCTTGTGCGGGTTCAGTCTTGGAAGGCTGATGGCCACTTGGTGAAGAGGTTTTTGGAGACTCAGCTAGATGAACTTGAGCAAAGTCATCCACCATTTTTCTTTTCTGTTCCTCTTCAGCCATTCCTGCTTTCTCTTTAGCCTTCTTCCCAACTTCTCCAGCAGCCTGGGCAACCTTATTGAAAGCCCCTGCCACCCACGAAGCCCCAGTAAATAAATAGCGGTTCTTCATTATGGCAGATCCTACACTACTAACTTTTTGCTCAGCTGCTACAAATGCTGACTTCGTTTTCTCAGAAACCTGAAATTTCTGATCTACTTCCCGGACTCTGTCGCTTACAACAGAAGTGCCAACACTGATCTTCTCGCTGAATCCAATTTTTTTGTCAAAGGAAGCAACTTTAGTTGAGGCTGTTGAGGTAAACTGGTGTTTCTCATCAAAAGTCTTTGCTTTGTTGACAGCATCTTTGCCTAAAATAAAACCCTTCGCAAGCATGCTGCTTACAACATCCTCAGCTTTCCGCAAAGCTAATTCAGCACCATTTGGAGTTTTATTTTTTGTTTCCTGCAAAGAATTTGAAAGCAATCAAGTTAGTGACAATCAATCTTACTACTTGTTTGTCCTAATGGTTTAAGTTCTGAACAAAACACTTACGCGGAGAGCTGAAGCAGCAAGAGGAAGCTGATAATCTGGAGCCAGAGATATGGAGACAGATAGATCAACGATAGTTGCACCCTGAAATAAAATGCCATTTAAATGAGTAGCAACAAAGTTTAATAGACCTGTTTCATAAGTTTACAGTCCATTTTCTCCAAATTAAATGGACTTAGCTATTTTGCATCGGGTGCACATGGAGAAAAAATCACGAGGCCTTCAGATCAACATATGTTATCTTTTAGTGTCCCTTACATCATGATTGTACACAGCCTGTACAAAGGTGCAGGTTTGAGAGTTGCCTGATAGGCCACCAATTAGGTAGACATATGCGCGACGCAAGAAAGGAAGTACCTAGCTGCTAATTACCTTGATTTACGGGCAATTTGGGAACATTGTTTGGGTATGGATATGGTAACCAATATCTGTCATAATAGCCATGGAATCTAGGTAATTAGGGATAGGATTTATTTATGGTAATATGTAGGCAATAAAAGGGGCACAAGGGAAAGTGTACGAGTATCGAGAATTATTTTGTATTGAGCCTTGGCTCTGGGAAAGAACCAGGTCCCTCGAACTACCTGGCTGTTAACTTGTTCCTTTTAATTTCAATAAAACAATATCCCTTTTGTGTCAAACTATCTACTTCCTCTACAACAAAATCGAGGGTCTATCATTTGGTATCAGAGCAGGCTCGGGGAATATGGTCACGAGGATGGAATCATGGGTGGAGTTCGTGGAAGAGGTGGTGATGTCGGTATAGGGGGAGTTAGGTGCAATCAAACAGGAATTGCAGAAAATCCCTAACCTAGAGCAAGGAATCGCTGCCTTGATGGAGAAGCTCAATTAGGTCGTTCAGACACAAGAGGAGGCGAAGCAAGAGAATGGCCGATTTCAAGCGTCGACGGCGGGCAAGACTCCGAAGCAGACTGATGGAGCAATAGATGGGAACCTTGGCAGAGAGATGACACTCAACGGTCAGTGGGATCTCCGACCTAGGCGAATTGAACTTTCCTCCTTTGATGGAGAGAACCCTGATGGTTGGATATTAAAGGCAGAGAGATATTTTGCCTTGCACCGGATGACTAACACAGAGAAATTGGAGACAACCATTATCAGTTTTGAAGGGGAAGCACTAATCTGGTTTGGATGGGAGAACAAGAAGAGACCATTCCTGAGTTGGGAGGAACTCAATTCTCAACTCCTTTTGAGGTTCTGATCTCTACTCAATGGCTCCATGTATGAGGAATTTTTGGCTCTTAGACAAAGTGGATCCGTGAGGGAGTATCGAAGACGGTTTGAGCAAATGGCTTCCACGTTAGACGATATCTCTAAACAGGTTTTGGAGTCTACCTTCATAAATGGCCTGAGGAGTGACATACGGGCTGAATTAAAGGTATTGGGTCCAACTGGGCTTGAAAAGGCTATGGAATTAGCAATGAAAATTGAAGCTAAAAATTTAGAGTCTAAAAGTTATACACGTGGGCCTGGGCATTCTAATTACTTACCCACTAGAACTCTGATGGGGCGAGGCACTACGGCATTGGAGACTACAATTCCAACAAAAGCTCATGAAGGCGGAGGATTTCGACAATTAATAGAGGCAGAACTGCAATCCAAGCGAGAACGTGGCCTGTGTTATAAGTGTGACGAAAAATTTTCACCAGGACATCGTTGTAGGAATCGAGAACTACAAGTGGTACTACTTCAAGAATATGAAGTAAAGGCACATGCAATGGAAGATGTAGGTCAAGAAAGTGAACTGGAGTCCATGCCGACAAAGTGGGCTGAAAATCAAGTGGTAGAGGTGTCATTAAAGGGGGCATTTTGGGAATATTGAAATGTTAACGGGGTAGAATGGAAACTCTAAGGAATCTCCCATTCCCCATTCCCAAATTCAAGTGGACCCTGTGATTCTAATTCAAATTCTTTCCTTTATTTTATGAAGTAAACGTCGTTAATGATTTTGATTCTCAAATCCAAGAAGTAAATGCACCATAATAAACAATGATAATAACAATGATGACGATGATGATAAATAATGAAGGACCTATTTGCAAATATTACAAACTTCTGTACAGACCAAAATGCAAAAGTGACAACTTAATTGAGGACAATTTGGAGATTATGAAAAATCAATGGGGTAAAATAAAGAATTCAAGAAATGGGAACTTGATTCCCAACCCCTCAAAGAATCAAGTTCCCATTCCGTAATCCCAAAAACATGTGGGCATTCCCATTCCCCCTTCTACTTAAACAAGTAAACATCATCAATCATTTCTATTTCTATTCTGATTCCCTAATCCTACAAGTAAACAAATCATAAGTACCAGCTCTCAAATATTATTTAAAATCAAGTGGTTAGAAACATCAAATCCGACATTTATATACTCTAAATTTACAGCAATTCTCATCAAATTGATACTTAGTTTGGTTTGGAAGAAAATAATGTTTGCATATCAATAGTTAAAGAGTTTTGAGAGGTTTTACGGCCTTTGTTTATTTATTTATTTATTTTTCCCTTGTTCCCAATGGGTCCCTAGCATTTTAAAACAAGAAGCTCAGCTCTAAGGTATTTTTTAAAATCAAGGAGTTTGAAAATCAAATCCAAATATTATATCTGAACTTAGTTAAATTAATATTCTTTTAATTGAACAAAGGAATCATAGGCTTATTTCTAGAATATAAAGATTTCTACCATAAAAGCAGCCAACAATACATTATTCTCCTGGAACC
Source organism: Citrus trifoliata (assembly GCA_018350135.1). Taxonomy (NCBI): domain Eukaryota; kingdom Viridiplantae; phylum Streptophyta; class Magnoliopsida; order Sapindales; family Rutaceae; genus Citrus; species Citrus trifoliata. The sequence continues at coordinate 689,131 of VKKW01000125.1, read as the reverse complement.
ACAATTGTAGAACAAAAGGACATTAAAATGCAACAAGAGTTTATTAGTCACAACTACCAATTAAACTTGCTTCAAAATTTGTTCAAGTTTTGCGTGTCTTATTAAAATTGTAACCAAAACATGGACATAGGTTGCTTTTAACTGATGATTTCCAAATATGCCAAATTAAGACCAAAAGCTTGAGACATGCTAAAATACAATATCTGGTGGTTTCCAATTAGAGGTCTAGAAGTACAAAATTTCTATAGAGAATATAGCATTTGTAGATTTACCCTTCTACAGAAAACATATCCAAATTAACTGTTGTCCCTTGTGAAGTGAATGTATATGTCAAAGAAAAGACCAAGTAATATAAAGATTTTACCGAAAGAAGAACTGCAGTCTCTGCTCCCTGCATATCCTTGAAGGTAACATACGCAATTTGAGTCCGCTCATTATCACTGCTAGGTATATGATAAGTTTAATACCCCAATAAAGGTCGAAAAAGAGTAAATGTGAAGCCAAACAAGATGCTAACCTCTTCATTTCTACATATTCAATATCACCAGAAAAAGAAAAAAACTCCTTGATGCCTCTCTCAGTTGCTCCCAGAGAAACATTGCTGACTTTGACGGTTTTAATCTGCAAGAGAGCAAATAAAAGTTCCAACCTTGTATAAATAATAATTCTAAGTGGAGAAATTATCCACCGTCCATCTATTTGTTTTTCCTTTTTCAAAAATATACAAACATTTTTTTCTTTTTCAGCACGCCACCTGAAGTTTGCCTTTTATTGCACTCGTCCACTTCCGTTTGATCTCCGTTACTGGATTTAACAGAATATTAGTAAAATGATCTTTTTACCCCTCAGAGGAAAATTATAATTTAACCCAAAAGAAATGGAAATTGAAGATAAATTGGCTGGATTTAAGTTTTTTAAGCAATAGAGTTAAATGCAAAGGTGGATACTAGAAATTAGAGGAAAATAGTGTTTGTTGCTTGCTAGATTTAGAAAATTTGTATTTATTTTTTCTCTTTCAATTGAGTTAAACAACATCAGTTAGTTTTCTTTTTTTTTTTTAATTTTAAAATCGCATTAAATGACGTCGTTTTACTCCTTTTTTAATAAAAAATTTAGCATAATACAACATAATTTTAGGTATTCGAATGAAAGCCCATTTTACCCCTATGACGTCAACAACATTCTAACAACGGTTAGATGGAAGTGGACGAGTGCAATAAAAGACAAACTTCAGGTGGCGCGCTGAAAAAGAAAAACACACTTGTGTATTTTTGAAAAAGACAAAATAAACAGGTGGACGGTGAATAATTTCCCTTCTAAGTACTATCAATGATGATTTAAAACATCCTCCACTGAAATAACAATGGAATTTCCAGTTGAGGGACAAAAATGGTCCAAAACCAGCCGATGTGCAGACAGGATAGAGGAGACAGGGTCTCAAACGCTAAAACAGAAACTAGCCTATATATGTGTAACAGCAAATGATGATATAATAACACTAAAACTCATCATTTGTAATTTCACAAACTCTAAGGCGACAAACACAGCAGGCATGCATGTTAACTATGAAGTGTCTGGCCCTATCCATACGACTAGTTGTTAGTGCAGAAGTTTAAGACCGCCACCAGTTATAGCCAAAAGAACTTTCACTTGTAAAGGAAACGGATACCTTCAGTGCGACGTTAAACATACTTTAAGTAAAGCTTCAGCAGGATTTGCTTTTCGAAATATTGCCCAACAGTTGGAGACAATTGGATCTGAAGACAAGCTAATGGCAATGGATTCATTCTAATGGACCAAGTAGCTGGAGAAATTATATGGGAAACCTATTTAATCTATTGGATATACTATGCAGATTACAATAATACAAAGGAAAAAACGAGGTGATCAGAAACCCGAGAAACTGAAAAAGGGACAGGAAAATGAGTATCCTATTCTATGGCCAAGCAGCCAAATATTTAATAGGGATCAGATGAATATATATCCTCAAGCAACAACACATGCTAAATAACTAAACTAAGATAATTCTGATTTGAAGGTCATCTAAAGTATATAAGTAGATGTTTATTAATCTACTTTAATTCACATAAGTAGTTGTTAAATTCAACATCAATTTGTTCAAGAAAACTACTACATTAAAATAGATCTGTCTATCAGCCAAAGTACAACAAAATTTGTTCTAAACATAAATCAATCAGAATCGGAAATCGTAATGGCAATAAATAGCAATACTAACCGACATGCTGAAACGCTCCAAAGAAGAAAATAGCAGAGCAAAAGAAATAAATAAGACTAAAATAGAGACCGAAGAAGAGTTTAGATAATTTATATAAAGCGCGTTCAGTTGAGGCTGGGTATTGGAATGCGCGTGTAAGACCTACGGGTCAGCCCTCGGTGCCGGCTGTCGTCGCACGTGAGAGACGGAAACTTCAGAACACATTCGTGTGCTGAATGAAAATGGAAATGTAAAATAGAGCAATTGACAGTGCAGTCCTTATTTGGAAAACCGGATTCTTGGGTGATTTTCATAATATGCCATGTGGCATTATTTAAAAGGTTGGCTCATTGTATTACCACACACTTGCACACACATGATAGATGTTAATAAAAACCAATTTGTTTTTTGAAATAAAGATACCAGTACAAACCCTAACTTAAACCAAAATCAAAACACCTATCTCTCTCATCTCAAATCGTAAGCTCTCCGCCGAACGCCGGAAATCAGTCACTGCGACCCACTTTTTGCCGCCAGCTTCGAAGCCTGTGCCGCCGATACGGTTCACGCTACTGCTTCGCTCCGCTTCCCGCCTTGAAAGCTAATTTAGAGGTGGTTTTATTGATTTTAGTTTTTGTTTTTAGGCTTCTGAGCATATCAATTTCATATTTTTGTAGACTTCTCTAAATTTTTGTGATCATTTCTTCGTTTGGTTTATGTAGGATGGTTTTTGTGTTGAAATTTGAAGGATTATGTTTTTTATTTTGTTGAATTTCAATTTTTTTTTTAAATGCTGATTCTAAATTTAGAAATAAACAATTTTGTGAAACAACTTTTCAACTTTCTATTTAATTGTTTTATAGATACAATGAAGTCTCTTTATTGCTATCATATGATGTGTATTTATCTCCCCTGTCATATGTTTAGATTTCTGCTACTAAAATTTTTAGTGATTTAACCATGCTGAATATATAACCTCATATTATCTTCAACAAAGCTTTGCAAGGGATATTTGTCCTTTCTTAGTTTTTCTTTTAGTAAAGTTTTGACCCTTCCAACTTAGATCATGCTATAAGCGTAACTACTGTTAGTTCTGAAATTTTTAACTAGATTTTTTCTTTTTAAAGAGGTTTAATTTAACACTAAAATTATGCCCCAAAATGATAATATTGACAGAATTAGTAATGATCTTTTGCTTGAATCAAATACTTTGATGATATTGATTTTGGATACTAATTTTTTTTCTTGCATTTTATTCTCACCTAATCAATATTATATGAGAGATAGTCAGTTCATTTTGAGGTGTTGAAATAAAAAATTTGTAATCCATGGAGGCACCTAGCCTTCTGGGTATTGAAATTAAAATTTGATTAGTGTTGGTGGTAATTCAGATAAGACACTGTCAGCAGTGTGGTTCTAGAAAGTGATGTTCCCCTTTTTTTAAAAAATAATTTCAACCTAGTATAACTCATTCCAGAGCACATGTACTGGATTTTCATTACTTGTTTTAATTTGAATGATATTTTGAGTGCATGCTTGCCTCTCTATTTTTTCTACTCTATTTGGTTTACTTGGTTGCCTTATGATGACATCTAATGGTTCCTCATAATTGTAGGTCAGCAATAAGATGCGGATGGTAAACTAGCAAAAGATCTTCAAGTGGTTTTGAAAAAGTCTAAGAAGGAAATTGCATGCTCTTCTTTTGTTCCACGGGCAGTTCTTCCTTCAAGGGTTTCACTTCTACTCTCCCTAAAATATTTTGAGTTTCCATCGAGTGAAAGCATGATGGACAAAAAGAAATCTGAAGATAACAACATTTCTGCCCCCTCTATCTTCACAACCCTTTTTAGTGGCATCCCCGATGAAAGCACTGTTGCTTCCTCCCTTTTTTCAGACAGCAATCCTTTCAAAAGACAGCACCGAGAATCACAATCTGCTGAGAACGAATCCATCTTCAACCCTATGAATTCAGATTCCTTGGATTTTAATATTTCTGAGCTGAAGAAAATAAAAAAAACCAGAAAGGAAAAGCCAAATCCTGATTTACCTGATGCTCAAGAAGCAGCCACTAAGACTCTTTCGTTGTCCAACAAATCCACGAACCTAATATCCGCAAGATCTATTTTGGATTTTGAGCCAAATGGGACAATAGAGAATGAGATAAAGAAAGAGCACAGTTCAAATGTTGGTTCAGAAAGTTATTTAAATAGACAAAAGCAAAATTCTAATTTCAGTGTTGAGGGAAAGAAAAGGAGCGAAAACAAGAAGACAAAAAAGAGGAAGAGGGATGATGTGGAGAAGAAATATGGAGTGATTGCAAAAGAGGAAGAAGGAAAGAAGGTAGTGGTGGGAGAAAAAAGAAAGAAGGCAGATAATGAGACGGAGGACATGTTGGTTCACAGAAAAGAAGAAGGGTTTGATGACGAGGGTAAGCTCTTGAGGACCATATTTGTTGGGAATTTGCCTTTGAAGGTGAAGAAGAAGACCCTAATTAAGGAGTTTATTAAGTTTGGAGAAATTGATTCTGTGAGGATTCGATCCGTGCCAATAATAGATGTATGTTATAATTTTAGTCTTTTTGGTTTTGTGATGAAGATTTAAATGCTTTAAGGTTTTGTTTATTTATTTTTTAATGTCTAATGATATTTTTTTTCCGTATTTGGTTAGACCAAAATACCGAGGAAAGGAGCAATACTTCAAAAGCAAATCAATGATAATGCAGACAGGTATGATATTCATTGAAATTTTGTCTCAGTTTGTTGTTTGGCCTTTCAGTAATTTTGTTTGACAATTCAGAATTGTGTATGGTTATTGTTTCTTCATTTTCTGTACTTGCTTAGGTTTTATCAATTGTGATTCAATTGGTTATTTTATTGATTCAGTAATGTTTTTAGGTTTTGTGTATGTTCCACTCTGTTTTTGGCATTTTCAAGACAGTTTATGCCAAGATTAAAATTTACTGGAATTCAGGTTGATTTTCTGGATAGGCTGTCCAATGAACTCTGCTAATAAGGTGGTAGGTCCAATATTAATTTTCTGATGACAAGTGTCTGATGTCACAGTGTTCATGCATACATTGTTTTCAAATCAGAGCAATCAACTGAGGCTGCTTTGGCCTTAAATATGGCTGTGGTATGTTGTTGAGCAATAATGTTAATTTTGAATCACTGGATTAAAATACTATCATAACCATGAAGGAGTTACTAAGTATTGATTACGTGTTTTTCATGAATGTATGTAGATTGGAGGAAATCATATACGCGTGGACAGGGCCTGCCCACCACGTAAGAAGTTGAAAGGGGAAGATGCTCCTCTTTATGATATCAAGAAGACTGTATTCATGGGTAACCTCCCATTTGATGTAAAGGTATTATTTTGTATGATGGTTTATGTGGACTCTCATAGTGCATTTGTTGTTGCCTGCCTTCTATTATAATAACTGGGTATTTTTCCTCTGCAGGATGAAGAAATTTATCAGCTCTTTTGTGGCCTTAATGATCTGGAATCCAGTGTTGAAGCTGTTCGGGTTATTAGACATCCTCATATGAGGGTGGGAAAGGGAATCGCCTATGTGTTGTTTAAAACAAGGGTATAATCCTTTTCTTTTTAATCTGCTATTGCCATTTAATTAATCTTGGAATTTTGTTTCTATGCAACCAATTGCATGTTTTTACTGGAGGTTTTAATCGGCATAGTGCTTTGTATCTTTTTCTCGTTTCTTATTGATGACAATTTTTTTCTTTCTAATATTTTTTTTCTTTGGGTAGCTATAATGGAGAAACACATACATTACACCAAACGTTTGTAACTAGTCAAACTAGTGGTTTTAAGAGCTATACATACATTTGTGCAAACATTTGTAACCAATTGAACTAGTGGTTTTAAGCTATTTTTAGGTTTCAATTATTTTAGGAACTGGTGGAAGAATACTGATTCCCAACCCCCCCAAATATGAAAACCATGAGTATTTATGTTAATAAGTAATAGACATGTTACACTTTAGTGGAAGCATAATGACTATACCTGCTGGAAGTATATAAAAATGCTTTCACTATTTCAACTTTAATAAATATTTCAAGAACTCGGCAAGATAAATTAAAATGTAAATAGCCAGCGTATGAGCCACTTAGTCATCTGAAGCATACCCTTGCTAAACAACAGTGCATGCTCTTAAATAACATTTAGTTTTATGGAAATGATAAAAAAAAAATTATAGACTCTTGAAATGCTTTAAGTTATAATTTTGAAGAAAAGAATAAATATTCTTATTTTGTAATTTTCAAAGGACGAGGAATGGGAAATTATTTGACATGGCTGGACGCTGCTAGCCGTATTGAAGGATTTCCAAATCCCATTTTCAAAAGTTTTTATAGTTTTTGAGATGGAGAGCAGTCTTTAAGACTAAAGGTTTATGGGTTCTCAAATTATTCCTAAATAATAAGTCTACTAAACTACCATGTATAATGCATTCGTCAGTCCTGTATCTGTCATTGCTTTTGTTTCTGCAGTTTTTTCTTTAATAATAAGTCTACAACTATAGTTTATAATTAATTCATTACCTGTTCTGTTTACTTCTATTTCCTCTGTATCAGCTTCTTTTTCATATCTGTTGTACCAAACGTTACAACTATATTTATTTGAAATGGAATATCTATATTCTAATTTGAATTCGGTGTTGCAAAAAGAACAATTCTTATAGGAAAGAAGTTTATGCTTCTAATAAATTAACATCAGAATCAGAATCTGTAAAGCTTGTATTATATGATTCTTCTGAACCTAGATGCACCTACACTATGATTGTTGGATAGTTTTTGTAAAGTTTCTTCCTAGTATTCTTCTAGATCTGAGTTATTTTCATTGCTTTCTAATAAATTAATCTTTTCATTTATATTATTTGGACAATCAGGCTTTATATGTCCTATTTTTCCAAAAAGAAAACATTTACAATTTTTCTCCTAGGTCTATTAAAGTTTTTAGGACTACTAGATTATAGTAGGAAATTTATTTCTAATTTATGTAAATTTATGGTGTGTTTATATATATTACACCAACATTTCTGATGTCTCTGTGTGATTCCTTATTATCTACATTATGGGGGTTATAATGGAGGACTTACAATTTTTTTTCCAACAGTAATAGAAATGTTAACATAAAACTCTTCTTGTACCCCACCCCCGGCCCCCGTGTAGATGGGAATGATGGGGACATAAATATGAATCTTGAAGAGGACAGCACTACCAGTTGCATTTTAGGATTTGAATTGTTTTACATCTCTTTTCTCTTCGTTATTTTTCCTTCAGCTAATTTTTTTCATTTGCACAACTGTAATTTACCCGCTGAATTCAAAGTATTGTACCTGCCATAAGTTGGATATCATTAAACCTCTATTACTATTAGCTGTTGTAATTTGCTTGCGGAATTCAAAGTATTATACCCGCTGTAAGTTGAATATTCTTAAACCTCAATTACTATTAGCAGTTATGACCTCATTAATTTCAAGTGGAAAGGAGTCTGAAATTAAATCAACAGGATAATTGGATTGAATAATGTGAGTTACTGCAGGAAGCTGCCAATTTGGTTATTAAGAGACGTAACTTGAAGCTCCGGGATAGGGATCTAAGGCTTTCTCATGCCCAGCAAAATTGTACCCCATCGAAGAGAAAGGATGTGGCACCTGCAGTTAATTCCCCACCAAAGAAGTTTGTCTTGGATTCAAGGACTCGAAATAGGTCCAATTCAAAGGTTGCTATGTCATACCAGGGTTTACAAGCTAGCAAATCTTGTATGCAAAAGAAAGTCCATTCAGGGAGCACTGGAGTAGTTAAGATGAAGAAATCAAGAACTCAGAAAGGGGAGAGGCCTAAAGTACAGCTGGAGAAAAGACCAGCCGTTGCTCTAAGAAAGGCAAGGGCAAAAGCTCCGAAGGATGTTTGGGTTTCAAAACAGGCAGGGATGAAACGGAAAATGGATAGCCAAACTCTGGAGATCTCACAGAGGAAAAAAGCCAAAGTGAACTAAAGATGAGATGTATGTGATTCCAAAATAGGTTTCTGTTCCAAGCTGAGAGGATGTTTAACTATGTTAAGGATGATACATGCATGAATCAAGCATTTGCAATGAGAAATGATAGTACTTTTTGGTCATCTTCGGCCTTTTATGCTATTGTGTGTTGTTAAGTTTAATTTCAATTAAATTGAATTAATATTATTAATTAATGTCATTGTGATATGCTTCATAAACTTCTTACCTTTAATTCGTTGGATATAAATCTAGTTGTTTAATTATATTTCTCGAAACGTTTCGGCTTGGATTTTTTTTCTTTATTTTTCGCTTTTTATCTTTTCTTGTCAGTTTCTTCTTTTCTTTTCTTTCTCCCTATTAGGGATGGTAAATTTGAATTCGTCTATGGAGGTAGATGCATTCAGATTCTAATTCATGTTGGCATTTTCACATCTGAATCTGCATCCAATTTTGTGTAGATCCAAGTGCGGGTAATACCTGAACGAATTGCAGGTAGATATTCAGGATATTCAGTTCTACAAAAAATAAAATTCAACAATTTAAAATATCATTTAAATATTCAACAATTGACGAATCAATCATGAATAATATATAACAACATAAATCTATAAATAAAAATAATATAATATAAATCAAACATTAAAAATAATATAAATTTTGAAATTGAAAAGGGTTCAAAATAGTTGGTGCTTTCCATTGGCAAACATGATGTCAAAGGCAAATATACAAATAGTCAAATATCGACCCGCACAAGTTAACAAAATCCAAAATGAAAAGAAGAATCATAAGATTGTAGCAAATTTAAATAGCTAAACATTCAATTTCAAAGCATAAATGACGTTGATATCAAATCCAAAATTGACAATTGTCAGATGCAAAGGATGAATAAACCCAAAATAGAAAGGGAAACCATCAATATCACTATAAATTTAAAGACCATCATATAGATTCGACCACCTGAATTTAGATATCCACCTTTTACAAGCTAATCATACATTTTGCAGATATCTTTTTTACCGTCCATGAACCCCAAATATTAATAAGATAAACTCAAGTCTTGTCTTTTATCACAAGAAAAATCAAAAAGAAAATCGCGGAATTATTGATATTGCCATTGATTCGAGCTTGAACAACATTAGCTAAATGACTCTAGTTATCTTACATGATAATGTAAGAAACATGATTATTCCACAACTGTTTAATAAAAATCTAATGATTGTAGAAATAATATAATTTTATTATCTTATATTTCCACGATCATTAAATTTTCATCAAACGACTGTGAAAGAATTATATTTCTTACAACATCATATAAGATAACAAGCTCCTAGCCAAAGACATCCCCGTATGAATAGAAATCATCTTATTCACAACAATTAGCACTAGCTACAAAAGAAACTCAGAACCCCTTACTGTAGCAAAAGCTAAGCGTAGCCATGTTCAATTTTTGTCAAAGCTTGTACTAGAATTATAAATCACATCACAACTAAGCAAACCTCTACACTCTTCATTGTGATCATGGAATCTTTTCCCCCTTTCTCTCGATGACAGTTCTTGGAAAGACATGATTTTGCAGCCATTCTTCCTATCAACATCATATTCAGTTCGACGGCAGCACAATTTTAGCTCAGGCGAGGCATTCGACAGTTAGGGATTTGGGGTTGTTTCCAATTCCGGCTGCTGGTGAGTGGTGAGTTATGAATGTGTGTTTTTAGTTTTAGGGTTATATTAGGTTTTTTCCAATTTCACTTATATATTTTCAAGTGAAAATTCATAAATAATTTAAATAAAAAAATTCGCAGATCTAGATACTCGGCTTTTCGGATGGCAGTGCATCCGAATCCATAGCCGAATGCACATGAATCTTAAAAATCAGACTCCGAATCTGTATTTTTTTATATACAGATATAATTTTTGTTGATTCGAATATTTTAAATCTTTACGGATGCGGGCCGGATTTAATTTTTTTGCCATCCCTACTCTGTTTTATTTAGTAGTGGCTATTTAGTTCACCTTTAGAAACTAATCGAGGTTAAAATTTGATTCAGATTTAACTCAAAGCCAATTGATAATTCAATTGATTTACTTTAATTAAAAAGGGAACTAATCAAATTAAATCCTGAATTTTGTATTTCCCCTCATTTTTCACAAACTAAAATCCCAATCCCTAACGCAAAAACTAAAGAATCATATCCCTAAATCAAAAGCTAAATTCCCGAATGGATTCTAGTAAAGACAAATACTTAGTCTACAAATCCCCAACTCCCTAAACTTAAATCAGCAAAGTTCAAGCAGTCAAACTCAAAACAAAAAGACATACCCAAAAGCACTACAAATCGACTTCCCTCTAACCTGGACTGCCACCACACAACTGTCAATGTCATAACTCTTCAACCTCATCTTCCTTCGTTTCCTTTTTATTTATTATATTCTTTGTTTTAGGGGGAAATGATGTGAACTTCACATAGACAATAAGACCCTACACTTAACAAGATTCTTTTGTGAAGATTCTTTTGTGAAGGATCATTCTAATTTAAATTCAAACATCATAAAATAAAGACCGTTACTTTTTATCTAAAAATATAAGAACTAATAATATAAGAAATCTGACGTTGATGCTACACTCAAGAAAAAAGAGAAGATTGAGAGTGATAAATCAATAAATAATGCCAAAAAATGAAATTTTGATAAATTTTGAAAGTAACTAGAACAACTGATGAGGTTAAGATAAAACTATCACAAGCACATGAGATGAAACATATTTAGATCCTACCCAAATTTCCATCGGATCAGTTACAAGAGTTCGAGCCAAGAAATTCAAAGAAGCGCTTAATGGATTGATTCAAGTAACTTGGGCTCAATCAAATTCGTGGAGGCCTATTTAAAGAATCGTACATGATAAATGCATGATTCAGGCTCTTAAAGTTTCCAAATAATCACTTCCATGAAATAGGGAGTTGACTTGCACATTATGGTAGGAAAATATATTATTTTCCTTTTTTAGATACTTTCTCGTTTCTTGAGGAGTTTATTAGGGAAACAAATCAATTATTTCTATTTTAATTACCTAATTTCCATTTAATTGATGTAAGATATTTAAACCAATTAGGATCCTGATTTGGTTTAAATTATTTCCTAATTACTTATATTAGGATTCTGATTTAGTTTAAATTCTTTTATATTTACTTATATTAAGATTCTAATTTGATTTAGATTATTTTCTATTAGGGAATATTCATATTCAGATTTGATTTTTGGTTTAGGATTTAGTTTCAAAAATTCTTATAACCAACCCTATATAATGTACTCGTATCTAATAAACCGGGAGAAGTTTTTGATGTAAATGGTGAGAGAGTTAATTATCTTTGGTTCTTTACAAACCCTTTGAACTTATCGGATTTCTGTGGCGTTCAAACTTTTGACTTATCATTTAGATCATTTATAACTGATTGTGGCGTCTTCACATACCAAGGTTCGTGTTTTCAATAAGCATTGGGTCGATATTCCAATCAATTCCTAATTTTGATTTGATTTTAGGGAGTAAATTGATTAGGACCGCGTCAGTTCTTAACAGGGTTCGTATCAAGAACCAAAGAGGAAAGCTCTCACTACTATTATAAACTTTGATATGAAATTTCCAATAGAGTTACATGGGCTTATAAAGTTGAATTTTACTAACGAAATAAGATTTTTTTTATTGCTAAATATAACCTAGAGTAAAAAAGAAATAAAACATCTTATTTTTAAAACAGATTAAGAAACAAGATTTGCCTAATTTCTCTTTCTAATTTGGTAAGGTCTTATGGTCTTATTTGTTCTTCATGCAAGTTACTCCAAATTAAATTTAGAAGCTTGAATAATATTAACAAGGCATTGACTAACTTGAATTTATAATTTGGACAAAATAGTGTCTTGGACAGGGCATGAATTCAAGACGTTCTCAATGAATCCATTTAACGTTTCCTTCATTTTCTTGACTCTTACCCTTGTGACTAGGCCTCCATGGATGCTTAATGGATCTTGTGGAGCTTTGGCAACTTGGTTCTTATCATTCCCCCTCTTTTGAAAAGGATTTGTCATCAAACCTTCACATATGTCAAATGGAGATAACTCAGTAACATTAAAGCTTTCACTTACATTATTCTTGCCTAGAAGATCCAACTATAACCATTGTCATTGATTTTTTTCAGTCACTTGAAATGGTCTAGCTCCCCTTGGAAGTAGTTTTGAACATTTTTTAATAGGAAATTGCTCCTTCCTCATATGCAACCAAGCCTAATCTCTCGATTCAAATACAACTTTTTTGCACCCCTTATTAGCTTAGTTAGCATATTGTTCTATTCCCTTATGTTCCCTTATCAATGTTTTCCTTACCTTTTCATGGATGTGCCTAACAAAATTTGCTTTCTTCTTTCCATCTAAATGAATTCTCTCATCCATAGGTAAAAGGGTTAAGTTCAAAGGAGTTAATGGATTAAAATTATATACAATTTCAAAAGATGAAAACTTAGTTGTTGAATGTACACTCCTATTATATGCAAATTCTACATGTGACAAACATTCTTCCCATGTTTTTAGTTCTTTTGTATTATAGCACGCATTGAAGTAGATAAAGTCCTATTAACTAATAAATTAACTTCAGAATCAGAATCTGTAAAGCTTGTATTATATGATTCTTCTGAACCTAGATGGTGCACTATGATTGTTGGATATTTTTTGTAAAGTTTCTTCCTAGTATTCTTCTAGATATGAGTTATTTTCATTGCTTTCTAATAAATTAATCTTTGCATTTTTATTAGGGAAATTTATAACCGTCCACCTGTTTGTTTTGTTTTTTTCAAAAATACACAAACACTTTTTTTTTCAGCGCACCACCTGAAGTTTACTTTTTGTTGCATTCGTTCATTTCCGTCTAATTTCCGTTAGTGAATTTAACGGAATGACATTTTTACCCCTCAAAATTACAATTTAACCCAAAATAAATAGAAGTTAGAGATAAATTGGATGAATTAAATTTTTTTCAAAGGTGGATGCTAGAAATTGGAGGAAAATAATGTTTGTTGCTTGCTAAATTTAGAAAATTTGTATTTATTTTTTTGGAGAAAAATAGTGTTTATTGCTTGCTAAATTTAGAAAATTTGTATTTATTTTTTGTGTATTTATTTTTTTGTCTTTCAAAAAAATAAATATAAATTTTCTAAATTTAGCAAGTAAAAAATACTATTTTCCTCCAATTTCTAGCATCCACCTTTGAAAAAAATTAAATCCATTTAATTTATCTCTAATTTCTATTTATTTTGGGTTAAATTGTAATTTTGAGGGGTAAAAAGGTCATTTCGTTAACATTCTGTTAAATCCACTAAAGGAAATTAGACGGAAGTGGATGAATGCAACAAAAAACAAACTTCAGGTGCCGCGCTGAAAAAAAAAAGTATTTGTGTATTTTTAAAAAAAGCAAAACAAACAGGTGGACGGGTGTAAATTTTCCTTTTTATTATTTGGACAATCAGGCTTTATATGTCCTATTTTTCTTTAAAGAAAACATTCACAATTTTTCTCCTAGGTCTATTAAAGTTTATAGGACTACTAGATTATAGTAGGAAATTTATTTCAAATTTATGTAAATTTATGGTGTGTGTGTATATATATTACACCAACATTTCTGATGTTTGTGTGTGATTCCTTATTATCTACATTATGGGGGTTATAATGGAGGACTTACAATTTTTTTTTCCAACAGTAATAGAAATGTTAACATAAAACTCTTGCAGGGGCCTGTATGATTGGTGTATGGTTTTGAACTGGTGAAAGAACTTCAGACTTGCAGTCTTTTGCAATCCATTTGAGTTTTTTTTTGTAAATGGGTAATGGATTTGGTGAAGGTGGAGGTGGATCATCATGTGGTTTTGGTTGGAAATGTTTACATGGATGATGGAGTTTCTTTTTTGGCTTTGTTTTCCTTCTGGAAACTAAATCATTTTCCTTCCAATCATCCCAACAGGGACAATCTGGGTCACAATTTCCTAATTCAGGTGCATCTCATAGGAAATGGCCATTCATTTTGGCTGGGTAGACTGGATATCCTTCTTTATTGAACCTGGTGATAGGTACCAAATCCCAAGGTAGATCCCTGGAGACGAGCTAATTAAACTCATGCCTTTAGAATAGATATCAAATTATGAGCAATTTCACAACACTGCTCCAATTCAGACATCAGAAGGAATGTTTGAAAGAAGGCGTGACGGAACAGTAATAATGACTTTCCGGCCTCCACCAAGTGCTCCTCAAGAGCCTCCAAGGCTATCTTTCAAACAATCTTCTATGATCACTGTTATTCATACAGCATAGGAAGATTTACCTATTACTGGGTTCAATAAAGAAGGATATCATGGGGATTGTTTGAGAGTTGGATCATTGAACCCATTGAGCTTGTAAAACAGGATTGACATCCGTTTATAATGGAAATCAAGATCTTTAGGATTGAGTGAGCAGCATTTTATATTGAGGTAGTCTCTTCTTGCAGCTTCAAAGACTACTGCTGATTCTCTGATGAATTGTTCATGAATGATAGTAAGAGCAGTTGAGACATTAGAAAGTTGCACAAACTATAATTGTCTGTACTCTCCTAAAGTATCAAACCAATCTCTTAAAGATCCCATAAAACAGGTAGCAAGTTCTCTAAAGACTGATGTTGTAGTAGCATTTGCTCTTAACATTTGGAGATCTGTCCAGGCAGCCATTTCGGATAATCGATCTCTCCATTTAGCTGCAGGGATATCATCAAAAGTAAACCATGGACCATTTGAAGGTTTATGATCAGTTTGGGATTGAGCAGGCCGAGTTGGAGTTGAGGATGCTTCAGGTTGGTCTTCCTCAATATCTAAGGGTATTTCAAGAAGGGGTCAGTTCTTGAGGATTGAGCAGGCTCAGTGTCTTCAAGTTGGGCCATAAGAATTCTAGTGATGTCAGCATAGGATTTTTCAGAATCACTAGATGATATGGAAGATTCGAGGGAAGATTCTGTTTCAGATTCAGTTGAATCAGCTAAAACGGTTAGGTTTGAATCAGAAGTTTGGTCTGTATCGGATGGATATGAGATTATCTGTACACTAAATTGTTGCATTGGTGATTTATCTTTAGCCTGAGTGGGTTTTGGTTGAGGAGGAAGTTGAGTATAGATGGGTGGTTGCGGTTCTGTGCTAGACAAAGGTGGATGGATAAGCTGTTTATCGGGACGTGGACGAGGATGAGATGTGGATTTAGATGCTTTTGGCAGAGGATGCTTCCTAAACAAAGTATGGGTCATACCAAATAATTTGGACGGGTCTTGGGGCTTGATTGGAGAAAGCATAGGTGCAAAAGGATGGAAGGCTGGGCTGATAGTAGGTAATGGTGGAGATGTGGTAAATAAGGTTAGTCTTTGCCTTTCTAGCTCGATCTGTTCGAGTTCTGTTTTCAGCTTGCAGATTTTCTTTTCTTTTTTATCAAATTTTGGGCCATGGTAGTTATGACTCAGCATTGCTCTTAGTTCCGAATATAGTTGAGAGATTCTGGATTAGAGATTCTGGTAAATTTGCTGCATCTGGGAAGTGATCGAATCCATTTTAGACTCAAGATGATCAGTTCGTAAATTGATATGATTAACCTTTTGATGGATATCAACCAAGGTTCAAAAGGTTTGGGGTCTTCCAGGTGATCTGTGGGAGTTACGGCTGAAGGAATAAATGGTTTGGTTATGACCTTTCGTTGTGGATCAGTGTGGGTTTCGAGAGCAGGGAAATTGGAGGAATAATCTTGGGAGGTGGATGAGAACATCATACAAGGCATAGGCTGTACGAGTGGTGTGGATTGTGGAATGGCGGATAGGATTTCAGTTTTACAATTTTTTGCAATCCATTGAAGTTCCTTTTGATATATGGGTAAAGGAGCTGGTGGTGATGGAGGATTATGAGGTGGTTTAGGTTGGTGATGGGAACACGGAGTTTTAGGTGTTTTCTTTTTTGGTTTTCTTCTCCGTTGTTGGTCAATATCATTTTCTTATCAATCATCCCAACAAGGACAATCTGGGTCACAATTTCATGATCTTGGTGAATCCCAAAGAAAATGACCATGAAGTTTGGTAGGGTAGATATGATATCCTTTTGAATTGAATCCTGTGATTGGTAGCTTTTCTTGGCCTATCTGAACAGTAGTAACCATTGCAGAATAAGTGAATGAGAGCCGTGGAGGCTCCTCTGGTGCTTTGGTGGTGGTCGAAATGTCATTCGAACAGTTCCATCAAATCTTCTTTCAAACATACTCTCTGTGGTTTGGATGGGAGAAGTATTAGTGTGGAACTTTTCATAATTGGAAATTCATTCCAAGGGCATGAGTTTTATGAGTTCATGTCGAGGGATCTGTCTTGGAATTTGGATGATGGTAGGGATCTGAGCTGATTCTATTAACACCATAAGGGCGTCAGAATGATGTTCAGGGGTAGAAAGATCTAAGGCATGGTTCTGAAGCCTATAGACCAATTGATGGTCAAGAGTTGCAATTTTGGCAGAGGAGATTTGTTCTGCGCCTTGAATTTGCACTTGGACTTGTAAGGCGGTGGAAAAATTAGGGTCTTGAAGAGAAAGGTTAAAATTGGGATAGAAAGTGAGTAAAATACTTCCAGCATGAAGAGTGGTTAAGACAGTACCAATAACATCATCTTGGTAATGGGTGAATCTAGTGTCTAGCATAGCAATTCTGGCTGTAACTGGTAATCCTTTTTGACCATGTAAGGTTAGGATTAGTCTGACTCCTTCGATATGGAGATGAGTATAGCATTCTCTTTGCCAATTGGAAATCAACTCTGGGAGAATTTCCAGAGTGACATATTGTTCAACTGTGGTAGCCTGAAGGGAACATTGATCCAATCTGGAAGACTGGATGTATTCTTTTGGATGTGGTCGTTTGGTGGAAATAAGAGTGCGAATACTGCGAGTAAAGGAGTGTGGGCGTTTGTAAAGATGATAAGGGCTAAGAAGTGGAAAAGAGGATTCATTAAGCTGATCAGATTCAGGGATATAAGAATATTCAACTAAATTTTTGATTTTATGGGCAGTGTGTTTGGAATAAGATTTGGGTAAGGAGAGTATAGAAGACAGGGAAACATGAGTGATGATAGAAGAAGTAGAAGCTGTGTTGGAGGAAGTTGATGCCATGAGTAGGAAATTCTCTCTGTCTTTGAAGGCTCGATGTGAAGAAGAAGTAGAAGCAAAACTCTTTCATGTAAGTTTTGCGCAATCCTTACATAAAATGGTCCTTTTTCAAATCTTCCATTGCAACCATATGTAGGGCATATCGAGAGAGCTCATCAAAATTTTGGATGTACTCTAGCACAAACATCTTTCATTGTTGTAAATAAGCAAAATCTCTTCTTTTGGTTGAGTGAACAATTTCTGAAAACTATTTATTATAGAAGTGTTCTTTAAAATCCACCCATTGCATTGGTACTTTATTATGAATTTGTTTGATAGAGTCCCACTAGTATTCTGTTGTTCCTCATAGCATAACGGAGACACAAGTGACTGTTTCTTCTTCTGGCACTTTAGCTACTTCTATCATTCTTTCCATGGTTTGCAACCATTGGTCTGTCACGATAAGATCTACAGCTCCTTTAAATGTGGGTGGATTTAATCTTTTAAATTCACTCCCTGCGTTGTTCTTATCAAGTCTGTCAGCTTTAAGCATTCTACCTAAGCCATTACAAAATGATATATGTAAGGTAGAGATCGAGCTAGTAGTAAGAAAATTAGCTAACATGACACTTCGTTCAACTTCTTTATGAGAAAATATTAAGGAGGGGTAGGAAAGTGATTCTTACCCGAAGAACTTGAAGATAAAAGCCAACTCAAAGGAGACGTCTTATAAGAAGTTAGAGAGGGGAATCATCTTGTTCAAGGATAAGATATGTGTACTAGATAATAAAGATATAAAGAAAGAAATTCCACTTGAAGCTCACACAAGCCCATATTCATTTCATCCTAGCACAACAAAGATGTGCAAAGACTTAAAGAAGCATTATTGGTGCCCTAGAATGAAGAAGGATATAGTTGAGTTCATGGCAAAATTCTCACTTGTCAACAAATTAAAGTGGAGCACCAGAGACCAGCAGGACCTTTGGAATTCAATCAAGTTCCTCCATGGAAGTAGGAAGAAATCACACTGGACTTCGTCATTGGTCTTCCAAGGACTACAAAAATGCATGATGCTATTTGTGTGATCGTCGATTGACTTACAAAGTCTGCTCACTTCTTGCTTATTCGAATGACGTACACCATGGACCAGCTTGTGGAAATATATGCAAAGAAGATAGTAAAACTTCATGGTATACTCATTTCAATTATTTATAACCGAGATACAAGGTTTACTTCGACATTTTGGGAAACGTTACATAGCGTTATAGGGATAAAATTAAAATTTAGTATATCATTTCACCCTCAAACAGACAGCCAGTCAGAAAGAACAATTCAGACGCTATAGGGACAAAATTAAAATTCAGTACATCATTTCACCCTTAAACAGACAGCCAGTCAGAAAGAACAATTCAGACGCTATAGGGACAAAATTAAAATTCAGTACATCATTTCACCCTTAAACAGACAGCCAGTCAGAAAGAACAATTCAGACGCTTGAAGAAATGTTGCGTGGATATGCCATCGACTTTAAAGGATCATGGAGCAAGTATTTACCATCGGTTGAATTTGCCTACAATAATAGTAACCAAGCAACAATCGGCATGGCACCATATGAAGCTCTATATGGTAGAAAATGTAAATCCCCTATTCATTGGGATGAGATGGTCGAGCAAAGGTATCTTAGACTCGACTTAATTACTGCCTCATTTGAAGCGATCAATAAAATACATCAAAGAATGCAGGCAGCTCAAAGTCGACAGAAAAGTTATGCGGATAAGAGGCGAATGCCTTCAGAATTTTAAGTTGGTGACAAAGTATTTCTAAAAGTTACCCCAATAAAAGGATCGATGAGATTTGGGAGCAAAGAAAAATTAAGTCCGAGGTTTATTAGGTCATTTGAAATATTTGATCGTATCGGGAATGTTTCCTACCAACTTGCGCTCCCACCATCGTTATCAAGAATACATAATGTCTTTCATGTCTCCATGTTAAAGAAATACGTCCCAAACACTTCTTATGTGCTAGATTATAAGCCTTTACAACTAAAAGGAGACCTAACCTACAAAGAACATCAAATTCAAATTCTTAATATAAAGATAAAGGAGTTAAGGAATAAGAAGATTTCTTCAGTTAAAGTACTATGGGGAAATAGATCAGTAGAGGATACAACATGGGAACGTGAGGAAGCGATGAAGAATAAGTATCCTAAGCTATTCAGTAAGTAAATTTCGAGAATGAATTTTTTTAAAAGGGGAGAGGAAGTGTAAGGTATAATTTTCACACTTAAATATAATAGAATTTATTTTAAGCTAATAAGCTCCCTTAAGTATTAAAATAATAATAATATAAAATATTTAATTCTAAATAATGATGACATAAGCAATGACATAAAACAATGACATAAGTGATGATGTAAGAGATGTAGAGAAAGTTAAGAATTCTAGAAGTTAGTAAGCTATTTATGAAGGTTAATCTCAACCATTGATCAAGATTTATGGTGCCAAAACCTAGCCATCCATTAGCCCTAAGAAATCTTATAAATACAACCTACCCACTTTCATTTTCAATACAACCTAGAATTTTCATTTTCTTCTATTATAAGTCATAATATCATGAGTAGAGATATCCTTAATTTGGAAAGGTCTAGAGAATTCAAGGTCAAGAGGTAAGTAACAATTCAACTGCAATGTAAAGACAAAATTCTTTTCATACTTAACTTCAATTTTAACCATTCCTTTATATTGTGATGAATATTATGATGTGATTAGTTATAATTTAAATTCTTATATGGCCGGCTATGCCGCCTAATCTATGATACTTAGTTACGTTATGGTCGGCTCTACCGTCTAAGCTATGATACTTAATTATGTTATGATCGTCTCTGCCACCTAATCTATGATATTTAGTTATGTTATGCTTGGCTCTGCCGCCTAATCTATGATACTTATACTTAATTATGCTATGGTCGGCTATGTCGCCTATATTAAAGAATCTTGTTAGTGTTGTGTGTTGATTCTGTTATACATCTAGGAACTTCAAATGCTATGACATAAGTTGTATTGGATACATGCATATCATAGATTACATTATGAAGAATATGTTTTCAGAAAATGAATTTATGAAAAATAAGTAGTTGTACTACCAGGTGACAAAGTTTCTAAGGAGGCAAACCCTCAAAACTAAGTAAAAATAAATCTTTTGGGGATGGCAATATGTAATGCCCAAGAGATCAACTAATGAGGTCCAAGGGCATATTGTTTAAAGAGTAAAAGTGCCAACCTTCTAGTGCAACATACCTAGGACTCTAATGAAGTTGTTTTGTATTTTCTAAGTTTCTTTTAAAATCTTAATATGATCATCCATGTGCATAATAAGTTATACATGCATCCAAGTGTTATCTTGCTGGGTATTAGCTCATAAAGTCCTTACATTGCAGGTAACGATAAGTAGAGCAAGTTGGTGCCAAGTCCTAGCAAGACAAAGTGCATATGGGCATAACAGACCTTGGGATTTTATGATGAGCTTAAATTTGTTTTAATAAAAAATAAATATCTTAGCTTTATGTAATAATCAAGTTTTGAAATAAACTATGGAATCTCTGTATGACATTTACTTTATATAAGAAAGTTTTGTTTGTTGCGTAAATTTTTTTAATCCATATTTATAAAGTGTGGTGTTTTTTTAAACATCTTAAAATGAATATTTAAGTAGAGTGTTACACAAACATACATTTTCAATAAGTGTAGAGGATATATTACCGACATTCGTAATACCAATGATCATTCCTTTTGAATTATCTCCAAAGGAAACATTTCCACCGTTATCGATCTTGATAAAACTTGAAAACCAAGAGTAATTACCTGTCAGTATCTTGATCATCCTCTGTCTAAGTACCACTTATTTTTCATTTTCTTTGATCCCTCATCAAGTTCATCAAATGATTCTTCTCTGATTGCCATAAGAGCTAGATTTGTCATCTCTTAATGCTCTTCATCATCACTTGTTTCCTCATCGCTGTCATCTCATGTGGCTACCATTGCTTTCTTCTTGAGCTTGTTGAAAAGAGGACATTTCGATTGTATGTGTTCAGGCTTCTTGCATTCATAGCAAGTGATTAGCTCATTCTTCTCCTTTTGATTTTTGAAGTTTCTGAACTTTCTCCGCTCACTAGTTTTCTTGTAGAATTTTCTAAATCTCCTAGCCAATATAGCCATCTCCTCATCATCTAGCTAGATTTCCTCATTACTCTCATGTTTTGAGGCTTTGAGAGCAATGTTTTTCTTCTCTCCTCATTACCTTTTTTTGCTGCCAAGTCTTCCTCATATGAAATAAAAGAGTCAATCAAATCATCAATAGGTAAGGAATTTAAATATTAACTTCCTCAATAGTAGTCCTCTTAGGTCTCCATTCTTTTAGAAGTGACTTAATAATTTCTTAACTTTCTCCCTGTTCGAAAATTTTTTTCCTAGGGCTCTTAGGGTGTTCACTATGTTCATAAATCTTATATACATAGAATACACACTTTCATTTTGTTCCATTTGGAACAATTCATATTGTTGAGTGTATCTACTAATTTTAGACTCTTTAACTTGATTTGTCCCTTCATAGACAACCTCAAGTTTATTCCATATTTCTTGAGCACTTTCACAACTAGACACTCTACAAAACGTTTTCTTATCAAGAGCACAAAACAAAGCTTTCATTGCCTTGGAGTTTCTAACTCACTCTATTAACTTGATAGTTTTGGAATTTCTTTTCTTACTTCATTTTCCTACCAAAATGGTATGATCAAAGTTTGCTTCTAATTCTTTTCCCAATAGAGTCTTCCAAAACAGAGAAAAATCTTTCTTCATGGCATCAACTTCCTCCAACGAAGCTTCTACTTTTTCTGTCATCACTTCAGTTTCCCTTTCTTCTACACTCTCTTACCAAAATCTTGTTCCAAACACACTGCTCATAAAATCAAAAATTTAGTTGAATATTCCTATATCCCTGAATCTGCTCAGATCAATGAATCCTCTTTTCCACTTTTTAGCCCTTATCATCTTTATTAACGCCCACACTCCTTTACTTGCAGTATCCGCACTCTTGTTTCCACCAAATGACCACATCCAAAAGAATATATCCAGTCCTCCAGATTGGATCAGTGTTCCCTTCAAGCTACCACAACTGAACAATATGTCACTCTGGAAATTCCCCAGAGTTAATTTCCAACTGGAAAAAAGAAGGTTATACTCATCTCCATATCAGAGGAGTCAGATTAATCATAACCTTACATGGTAGGAAAGGACTACCAGTCACAGCCAGACTTGCTATGTTGGATACTAGGTTCATCAATTACCAGGATGCTGTTATTGGTACTGTCTTAACCACTCTTCAGCTGGAAGTGTTTTACTCACTTTCTATCAAAATTTTAATATTTCTCTTCAAGACATTAATCTTCCACTGCCTTGCAAGTCCAAGTGCAAATTCAAGGTGCGGAACAAATCTCTTCTGCAAAAATTGCAACTCTACACCATCAATTGGTCTATAGGCTTCAGAACCATGCCTTAGATCTTCCTACACCTGAGCACCACTCTGACGCCCTCATGGTGTTAGCAAAATCATATCAGATCCCTACCATCATCCAAATTCCAAGACAAATCCCTCGACATGAACTCATAAAACTCATGCCCTTGGAATGGATTTCTAATTATGAGAAGTTCCACATCAATACTTCTCCTATCCAGACCACCGAAAGCATGTTTGAACGAAGATCTGATGGAACTGTCCGAATGACATTTCGACCTCCACCAACAGCACTAGAGGAGCCTCCATGGCTCTCATTCACTTATTTAGCAATGGTTACTGCTGTTTAGACAGCTCAAGAAAAGCTGCCAATCACAGGATTCAATTCAGAAGGATATCTTATCTACCCTGCCAAACTTCATGGCCATTTTTTCTAGGATACCCTAGGATCAGGAAATTGTGACCCAGATTGTCCTTGTTGGGATGATTGGGAAAAAGATGATATTGACCAACAACGGAGAAGAAAACCAAAAAAGAAAAAGCCTAAAACTCCGTGTTCACATCACCAACCTAAACCACCTCATAATCCACCACCCCTACTAGCTCCTTTACCCGTCTATCAAAAGGAACTTAGATGGATTGCAAAAAATTGCAAAACCGAACTCGTATCCAATATTCAGTAATCCACACCACCCATACAGCCTATGGCTTGTATGATGTTCTCATCCACCTCACAAGATTATTCATCCAATTTCCCTGCTCTAGAAACTCACACTGATCCACAACGAAAAGTCATAACCAAACCCTTTATTCCTTCAGCCATAACTTCCACAGGCCACTTAAAAGACCCCAAACCTTTTGAAGTTGTTCTCAATTGGCAAACACAAAATGCTAGAGCTTAAAATGAAACCTTGGTTGATATCCATAAAAAGGTTAATCATATCAATTTACGAACTGATCATATTGAGTCTAAAATGGATTTGATCACTTCCTAGATGTAGTAAATTTACCAGAATCTTCAATCCAGAATCTCTCAACTCGATTCGAAACTAAGAGTCATGCTGAGTCATAACTACTATGGCCCAGAATTTGATAAAAAAGAAAAGGAAATCCGAAAGCTGGGAACAGAACTTTAACAAATCAAGTTGGAAAGGTAAAGGCCAACCTTATTTACCACCTCTCCTACCGTTACCTACTATCAACCCAGCCTTCCATCATTTTGCACCTATGCTTTCTCCAATCAAGCTCCAAGACCCGTCCAAATTATTTGGTATCACACATACTATGTTTAGAAAGCATCCTTTGCCAAAAGCATCTAGATCCACATCTTATCCTTGTCCACGTTCGGATAAACAACCTTTCCATCCACCTTTGTCTATCACAGAACCGTAACCACCTATCTATACCCAACTTCCTCCTCAACCAACACCAACTTAGGCCAAAGATAAATCACCAATGCAACAATATAGTGCACAGATAATCCCAGACCCATCCGATACAGACCCAACTTCTAATTCCAATCTAGCCGCTTCAGCCAATTCATCTGAATCTGAAACAGACTCTTCCCTCGAATCTTCCATTTCATCTAGTGATTCTGAAAAATCTTATGCTGATATCACTAGAATCCTTATGGCCCAACATGAAGACACTGAGCCTGTTCAATCCTCAAGAACTGACTCATTTTTTAAAATACCCTCAGATATTTAGGAAGATCAACCGAAGCATCCTCAGCTCCAAACTGGCCTGCTCAATCCCAAAATGATCATAAACCTTCAAATGGTCCATGGTTCACTTTTGATGATATCCCTGTAGCTAAATGGAGAGATTGATTATCCGAAATGACCGCTTGGATAGATCTCCAAATGTTAAGAGCAAATGCTACTACAGCATCAGTCCTTAAAGAACTTGCTACCCGTTTTACGGGATCTTTAAGAGATTGGTTTGATACTTTAGGAGAGTACAGACAATTACAGTTTGTGCAACTACCTAATGTCTCAACTGCTCATTCACGACCAATTCATCAGAGAATCCGCAGCAGTCTTTGAAGCTGCAAGAAGAGATTATCTCAATATGAAATGCTGCTCACTCAACTCTAAAGATCTTGATTTCCATTATAAACGGATGTCAATTCTATTTTATAAGCTCAATGGTTTCAATGATCCGACTCTCAAACATGTATTTCTGGCATCTTTACCTGAAGAATTGCAACCCGATATACAGAGGCAGCTTACGAGTCTCAATCTCACCATTGACAACATTTCCTTGGGAAAGATTTTTCAGATCGCCAAAGGATGTTTGGAAAAATTATGTGAATAGAAACAGTTCTTCAAAGAATTGTTAAAAGATAAAGAGCCTTTCTGAAGTGCATGCAAAAAGCCTTACTTACAAATCAAATGCAAGAAAAAGAAAGATTGTGATTGCAGCACTAAAAAGAAGAAGCATTTTTGAAAACTCAAAAATCCAGATTCGTTCCCTAGATCAAAATCTAGGCGAAAATCATATAGGTTTTTAAGGAAAAGATCTACTTCTTTCAGAGAACAGAAAAGGAAAAAAATGAAGCCGATGCTTCATTTGCAAGAAGAAAGGCCATTATGCTAAAGATTGCCCCAATAAAAAAGATAAAGCCATCAGACTTCTTAAGCACTTATAGGCCACCAATGATTATTCTCCTCACAAAGATGAAATTGAGTCATACTTCTCAGAACAAGAAGAGCCCACTGATGAAACAGTGTTTGCACTACAAAATTCATCCGATGACTCTGAAAATGATGAGTTCCAGACTGTTTTTCATTAACAACTTTTGTCTTTAGACACTACCATCCCTATCCCTTCCATAAAACTCCAAATCTTACCCTCCAAATTCCAGAGACCAATTCCCGCTATTGGACTTCTTGATACCAGAGCCCAAAGAAGTATGATAAACCCAGACATACTTCCATCTCCGTTTTGGCAGCATTATGAAGAAAATTTCAAAGCAGTCAATGGAAAATTCTTTACCACCAAGTTGATTACCAAAAAACCTATTGGTATCTAAATCTTTCCAAATTGTGTTATCCGGACGAAAGTTATTAGTTCTCATTTACCTAATAAGGATATCTTGTTAGGATTTGATATCATTCACCAGATAAAACACCTCCAAATCATTCCTACTGGCATCCGAGTCAAGTCCATGTTTAAACTGTTCACCAATGTTCTAAAGCTTTACGATTTGTCTTAAACTTCCCAGCCTTTCCAAGACATTTTCACAAAGTTTTTGAAGTTTTGTCCCGAGTCTCATGCTGACTTTCACCATCCAAATCCTCTGTGGAAAAATCTACAATTCTTTGTTCAATTACCTTTCAAGTTGAATGAAGATGTCAACCCGACCAAAGCCACCCATCCAGGAATGAGTCCATCTGACTTAGTTCTAGCCTAACACGAATGTTCTCAGTTGCTAGCCCAAGGTCTTATTGAACCCACTGGTTCTCCATGGGCTTGTCAAGCTTTTTATGTTGAAAAACATTATGAGATTGTTAGAGGAAAAAAATGATTAGTCATTGACTATCAACCTCTAAACATGTTTTTACAAGATGACAAATTCCCTTTGCCAAAAAGACAGAGCATGTTCACTTATCTAAAAAATACTCAATTTTTTTCAAAATTTGATCTTAAATCTGGATTTTGGCAACTTCGAATTAAACCTTCAGAAAGTTACAAAGCTGCCTTTTACATTCCCAATGCCCACTATCAATGGACAGTTTTACCCTTTGGACTTAAAACAACCCCATCTATTTTTCAAAAATCCATGGTCCAAATCTTTCAACCCATTTTGCATAGTGCATTTATTTACATTGACAATATTTTGTTATTTTCAGGTACACATGATGACCATTGCTATTTGTTAAATCAGTTATTTGATATTATTCAATCGCATGGAATCATGTTATCAGCTAAGAAAAGCACCATTGCCACCAATAACATTGAATTCCTCGGAATAACTATCAAAGATGGCCACTATCAGCCAGGAAAGCACATTGCCTAAGAACTCATCCACTTTCCAGATCAGAATATTTCCAAAAGGCAAATCCAGCAGTTCCTTGGTATTATTAACTATATCAGGGATTTTATCCCTCATGTTGATCATCACACTCGCCAGCTGTCAGCTTTGCTAAAGAAGAATCCACCTTCGTGGAATAACAACCACACACTTGCTATCACAACTTTAAAGCAAAGTGCGCAAAATTCGCCACCATTAAAGCTCATCACCGATGGTAGGCGAATATTGCAGACTGATGCAAGTGACGAATCATGAGGGGCCATCCTCCTTGAAGAAAGACATGGCAAGGAATACTTTATTGCCTATGCCAGTGGACACTTCTCTAACACGCAAATCCATTACCACAGTGTGTTCAAAGAAATTTTAGTTGTCAAGCATGGTATTCAAAAGTTTGAGTATCATCTTATCGGCTATGACTTTCTTATTAGTATGGACAACTCAGCCTTTCTCAACATCATGAATTTCAAAGGAAAAAATGTTCCAAAAAAGATGTTGCTAAGATTAAAAGACTGGTTTTCAAAATATGATTTCTCAGTGAAGCATATAAAGGAGACCACAATCTTATTCCTGATATGCTCTCAAGACTTGCTAAACCAGACAAATCCTTATTTTTCATATCCTCATATTACCATTTTCCTATCATTTTCATGGCCACTTCACTTCCCTTACAAGCCCTTAGCAAAAAAACCTTTCCCCTTGGAAAAACTTTCACCGCAGTCTTTTCCATCCAAGAGTTTGCCAAAAAAGTTGTTTTTAGGTTTTTCATGAAAGCCTATCTCTTATCAGACTCATTTCCATTTTTCACCTTCCATCCCGAAAACTTGTTTCTTACAGGTTTAACCTTGGATCCTTCGAGAGACATTTCAGAAGACGAATTATGGTACATCCAGTGCCTAACCGTCCTCTATGCCACCAAACTGATTGTTCCAGTCACAGCCACCTTAGAACATTTGCTCAATCCAGACAAATTAACCTCCCTCTTCTGGACGCTTCTTGAATGGTTTTCTCCACTTCCATGGTGAAGAATGAAACTTCAATAATTGTCACAATTTCATAACTTGGAACGTATGCTAGCATCCGAAGCAAAAATGTTCACATCTGTGTTCATTATTCATAGATCATACTTCCAACACTCCGACACAAACTGCTTCTGGACTCAAGACTAAGTCTTTGAATGGTTTACTACACCTCACTCATCCATCCTTGAACAACACGATAAAGTCCACAAGGAACTCTATAATTTCCTTTGTGGGCTAAACCACCAACTTGCTCCACATAGAGACATTTCTCACACCTCCCTAGGTCCACAACATGATATCATCATGATCCCCACTCCTTCAGGAAGAAAAACCAGACTTCACTGATTTTCTATACCAAGATGCCCAAGACCCATGGGAAGCCTTCTTGCCATTAAGCCAACACCTTCAAAACCTCCAACCAACTCCACCAGCACATGCCTCAGATGATCCAACAAATAAAGCTAGTCTAGCACGCCAACCGGCTCCAATGAACATCCATCTTCTTCTTGGCGTAGCATATTTTTTCCTTGGCCACCGTGTCGACCAGATCATCAACATCCACCAGAAACTCCACGTCCATCACTCAAAGTCCTCTTTTCAAAAGATAAAGATGAAACTAACAGCTCATCAGATGAAGATTACATGAATTTCTCATCTCCGTGATTCATGCAATTTGGCGTTTTTTACTTTTTCAAAGTTGGCTTGTAATAATTAAAGCATGAGTCATGCTTGTCATGTTTTAGTTTGTCTTTATTACTTTTGCTTTTTCCTTTTAACGTTTGTAATAATTAAAGCATGAGTCATGCTTGTCATGCTTTAGTTTTTCTTGTCATTTGTCTTATGTAAAAGTCTTAGTCGGTGTGCTTTACTTTCTCAAAAGGTGTGCTTTACTTTCTAAAACTGTTTGTCGATTATAATCATTCAAGGAGTCATATCCTTGATGATTTTCTATATAAGGCACCTCAACTTCTCTTTGTAAAAAGGAGAAAAAGATAATAAACGAAGCCTTCTATAATCATGAGTTTCTAATTTTTCTCTTTTTCTCTCTGTCAATGAAGATCTAAATTTTTTTTTTTTAAAAAGAAAACTTAAATCTGTTCATTTTGAAACTTAAGGAAGTATGATCTACACTTGCCTCTTGCAAGGATCCTGTGCATCAGAAAACTTTTGATTATTTATTATCTGGTTTGGTACCCAAAATGAAAATATTTTAAAAGTTTTCTGTTCCCCATTTGAGTATATCGGCTGGAAACCAGAACTTGCGGGCTATTGACCCTAAGGACATACTTCGTTCTGTTGTAGATCTAGTGTAAACAACGCCCCGTACTTCTTATGGTATCAAATAAATTCTCATCCTAGTTTTCCAATATGGGTAGTCATTATCATCAAAGAACAGTGACCCAGTTGTGGATTGTCCTTCCTTAAAGGTAGAGTCATTTTGGGTTGTCATGGATTTTTTACTCTAGACAATTAAGTCTTAATAAGAGAACCTCACTCTAATACCAAATGAAATACTATCTAAGCAACTCAAGAGAGTTGTGAATTGGGCTTCCAAAAAATATGCAATGCTTGAATAAACCATTAATGCAAATGTTAAACAAATTTAAAATAATAATAAATAAATCAACCAAAATGTAAAGAGATAAGGGAAGAGAGGTTCAAACACAAAGCTTTTTACATCGTTCGGCCAACCTTGCCTCCGTCCACGCCTCCATGCTCACCAGGCTTGAGGATTCCACTAATCAAGCCTCCATGCTTACAATTGACTTCACATGTGTCCTCAATCTCTTAACCCAAGTGTATCCCAACACTTACAACCACTCAAAGCAAAGATTACAAATGTGTTTTTCTCTCACACAATATATATGATTACAAATGAATGCTCAATATGTGAATAAATGAAACAAGAACAAATTTAAGGCTCAATGAATGTTGTATTCTCAATTACAAGCTCAATGATAACTCTTTGATCAACCCTTGTTTGAATTTGATTAAACTTATTTATAGTTGGAGTTGAAAAGTAGTTGTTATTGACTTTCTGACAAAAATCGGATCCCCGTTAACTGTTATCGGTTAACTATTTTGACTGGTCCAAGTGATTGTTGAGTTGAATTTCAAATAATTAGTTAACCATTTGCAATTACTCGTTCGTTGTTAATTTCCAAAGACCTAGAAAATAAATTTTGGCTATCCGTTCTTGCTAAACAGTTCAAGGGTAGCATGAAATTTTATTTTGGAAATTATCGGTTAGCCGTTTATAGTTAATGATTCATCGTTTATTTCCAATAACCTACAAACAAAATAAGCTTATCCATTTTTATTAAACGGTTCAAGGTTAGCATATAATTCCATTCTGGAAATTATCAGTTAGCCATTTGATATAAACAGTTCGCCGTTTAGTTCCAGAATCTTGCAAAATAAACTAGCCTTATCCATTTATCGGTTAATCGTTTTGATATTCCGTGTAGCTTTAGGGCATGATGGTTCTCTGATTGCCCATCCATCGAGGTCCGGATATGATGAAATATGAGGTAGCACTTCCCCGTCTATCCATGTAGCTCTGGGGCATGATGGTTCCCTGATTGTCCATCCGTCGAGGTCCGGATATGATGAGATTATTCCCATGGGTATGTTGAGTGTTAGAAAATATATATTTATAAAGGAGAAAATAGTCATTTTGCATTTTAAGTCTTACTAACACCCTTACTTTTATGTATTTAATTATGTGTGTTTTATTTTAATTAAGTATTTTATTTATTTTAGGGGGCATCATGGTCATTTTACAATGAACGAGAGATCAGACAGTAAAATAAACATCACTTTTGAACTCAGGACAATCGAAAACCTTAAAAGGACCATGAAAGGAAAAATATCACTGTTTACATGTATGGTACTATTCACATGTATGGTATTGTCCATGTTACTGTTCATGACATTGTTCATATATATGGAATGATAACGTGGCATTGACCGATGATGTGACATTAACTGATGCCGTGTCACTCCTATAGGACTAAAATTCTTATGCACTGTTGATCGGTGATGTGGCAGCATGTTAGTAGACCAAAAATAGCGTGTACGGTACATACATATACATGAGACTATTTACAACGAAACTTCATCACTATTCAAACCGTATGGTCAAACCGCGTACTGTTGACTAATGACATGGTGCAATCCTGAGCTTCCAACAAAGAAATCTTGGCCGTAAAATATGGAATCCAAAAGTTCGAGTTTCATCTAGTTGGCCATAACTTTTTAGTGAGATTAGACAACTCGATGTGTATGATTTACTCAATGTATCTATAAAAAGGGGCCCCCTAATTTGGCATCACTGAATTCATTTTTTAGTTCAATTTTTTGTAATTCCTTCTTCATCTTGTATTTTCTATGTATTTTAATAAATTTCCATTTTGCCCCTAGTTCAATTATGAGTAGCTAATTTTCTTTCATGCTTGGGTTGAAGGTGAAGTCCCAACATGTGTCATCGGCTTTATTTGGTAAATTTACTTTCTCTTCCCTCTAATTATTGTGAATATTTTGACTTTTCATCGACAAATAGTAATAATCTTGTCTAGATACTGCCCTGGTTTCATCGGCTTCCAAGTACAAGGTTATTATTATTTGGCACGATAAGCCCTTAGCATCATATTGATTAGAGTGTGGTTCATGAGGAGTGGAAACCCCCCTCATGATTTAATTGGCAATAATAAGGAATATTTAGCCTGCATGTTGATGCATATCCAGATACTCACGTACGTCATTTTAATATATTTTCACTTCAATTTATTCCCGCCATTTTAATTTGAATTTTAGGATAATCTAAATCACTTCCACCACAAATCCAACCACCCTCATAGAAAATTAATTTTACATATAATTAAAATCCACCTCCTCGTGAGATCGACACTCGTTACCATTAATCTATTCTACAATAGATTCGTGCACCTGCGAGTTCAATAAAATTTGCACAATAGGGTACTTATTTAGTGATAGTTTTCGGCATTCAGTATTTGATATTATAAGTGTTATGATTTCATTGATTTTATGCATATTTATGTAATATTGTTATTTCAGTGCATGATTTGAATTAAATAAGTTTATGTAGGTTCTTATGATATTTTGATGAAATTGATTTGGGAAAGATTAAATCATTTTAAATAAATTTATTTTTCAAAAACTATTATCCACTCACTGAGCTCACTGAGTTTTATAATCACTCCATTTTTATTACATTTTCCCCCCACAGGAGATTTGCAGGTACATCAATCGACCCAGCCACGGTAATTAAATTTAAGATTATGGCCACGTGATGGTCCTAGGAATCATAGATATTTTATTGGCATATTTTGGATTGTATAATTTATTACATATTTGTGATTAAGAATGCTTTGTTGTATTTAACATTATAAGGTTTGGGTGATATTTAGTATGTTGATTGAGAAAGTTGGTTGTAGAGATTGGTTGAATATTGAATTATTTTGGAAGTGTTAATTTTATAAATTGCAGGTCTCTACCGGAATTTTGGTAGAATTCTTAGATATAAGAATTATTGTTCATTCAGTTTGGTGATATTAGATAGACTCGTCCTGGGGATTCGGGGTGGGTCGTTTACAGTTCGCATCAGAGCATGGTTTTAGATTCTGTAGACTTTACTGTTGTGATTAGAATAAGTTTTGTTGTAGTTAAAGTCGTAATTGATATTTTGTGAGCACTATCATGATTCATCGTACAAATAGGCGTGGTTGTACCCGTACTAAATCAGTAGCTGGATTGATTGTAGAAGATGTACCTACGGGGGAAAATAATCCTGTATAACGAGGGATTAGTTAAGTCTTCAACGCGTAAGGTTGCACAACAGGCACCAGGAAATGCTTCGAACATTAAGCAGTTAAAGCTCAGATTATGATTACAGTGTTACATAATCAGACTCATGTGCATGCTGGTCATGCAAATACTATTGAACATGTGAGAAGTTTAAGAGCAATGAGTTTTAATAGTTTTGGAGAGCCACCTGAGGTTGAGTCGTAGTTTGTTAAAGTCAAGCGTATTTTTTATGTGATGAAATGCTCAGAGGAAAATAAACTTTCCTTTGCTATATTTCTACTCGAGGATAGAGGTTATCATTGGTGGCAAATGGTAGAATGTCAATATCAAGGACATGCTGCAATTACTTAGGCCCCATATTCTTATTGATCATAGATCCACACATTCTTTTGTTTCTCGTATTTTTGCCATACATGGAGAGAGAGAGCCTGAACCGTTGGATTATGGTTTAGTTGTTAATACACCTGCAGGGGGTCACTACTTATTATAGACATTCGAGATTTTGATATCATTTTGGGCATGGATTGGCTTGCATCTCATTATGCTACTGTGGATTGTTCTAAAAAGGAAGTTATGTTTAGAAAAGCTAGGGAAAACTGAGGTAAAATTTTATGATGGGCGTGGAGTTTTACCTTCATATCAACCATTGGTGCTAGACGGTTACTAAGAAAAGATTGCTCGGCTTATCTAGCACACATGATAGACATTAAAGCTCGGGAGCCGAGATTGGAGGATTTTCCAGTAGTTCAACCTAACAGAGAAATTGAGTTTTCTATTGATTTAGTCCTTGAGACGGCTCCTCTATCTATAGCACTGTATAGGATAGCTCCAACAGAATTGAAGGAACTTAGGGTTCAACTGTAAGAATTGGTGGATGAAGGGTTTATTAGACCTAGCATGTCTCCATGGGGAGCTTTATCTTTGTTTGTCAAGAAAAAAAGATGGTACTCTTAGAGTTTGCATTAATTACAAGCAATTGAATAAAGTTACAGTATAAATATTTACTTCAACGTATTAATGAATTGTTTGATCAACTTTAAGGAGCGAAGGTGTTTTCCAAGATTGATTTTCACTCGAGATATCATAAGCTTAAGAGTAAAGAGGCCGATGTTCCTAAAACAACATTCAGAACCCGTTTAGGACACTATGAGTTCTTGGTGATGCCATTGGGGACAACCTACAAATGTCACAGAGGTTTTAAGTTTCCTTGGATTAGCTGGCTATTATTGTAGATTTGTGGAGGGATTTTCTAAGATTGATACTCCTCTGACATGGTTAACCAAGAGGAATGTTAAGTTCCAATGGGATGATGATTGTCAAAAGAGTTTTCAAAAGTTAAGACACATCTTACTTCAACACCAGTTCTTACACTTCCTTCTAGTAATGAAGGCTTTATGGTATACAGTGATGCCTCTAAGTAGGGATTGGGTTATGCACTAATGCAACATGGGAAAGTTGTGGCTTATGCTTTTAGACAACTTAATAAGTATGAACAACACTACCCAACACATAATCCAGAGATAGCGGCAGTGGTGTTTGCACCCAAGACATGGAGACATTAATTATGTAAGGTAACATGTCAGATTTTCACTGATAACAAAATCAGGAAGACTTTCATTTTCTTGTCGGGTTATACAACCCAAAACAGACTTTCATTTGTCAAAATAGGGTACCAAACCAGATAATAAATCTGCGAAAGCTTTCTGATGCACAGGATCCTTGCTAAAGGCAAGTGCAGAGCATACTTGCTTAAGTTTCAAAATGAACAAATTTAAAATCCTTATTTCTTTTCTTTTCTTTAGGACTTCATTTGCAGAGAGAGAGAGGAGTTCAGAAGTTCATGGTGAGAGAAAACACACGAGTTTATTTCTAGCAAACTTCTATATTACAAGGGAGGAGAGAGCTCCTTATATAGAGGAGGAATCTCAAGAAGATAGGACATGACCCCTATCTTTAAAGTAAAAGTAAAGTTGCATGATTACACACCTTTAATTATTACAAAGGGACAAAGATGCTTTAATAAAGCATGACTTTGACAAAAGCTTAAATCAAAAGCAAAAGTAAAAGCAAAAGCAACCATGATTACAACAAGACAAACAAGACATAATGACAACAAGACAAATCACAACAAGACAAATAACTTTTAGGGAGAGTGGAGGTTCATGTAGTCATCTTCGGAGGAGCTTTCCGTTGCATCGGGATCTGTATCACCGGAGTGGTGCGGTTTACAGAAAAAGTTGCTTGGAAGCTTTGGACGTTTAGGATGTTGGCAGGAGGGACCACGGCATGGTGGATTAGGGCAATGATAGGCTCGTGGAGTACACTGTGAAGTATACTTAGGGGAAGTCTGGGTGGCTTTGTCAACTTTAGAAGGCCGAGGTGATTTTTTGGAAGGTCGGGTTGATGGTCCTGGTTCGGAGGGTCCAGGTTCATCCATTGTTGGTTGGGGGAACTGATGAAGGTGTTGGCTGAGAGGAAGAAATTCTTCCCAAGGGTCTTGAGAATCTTGGAAAAGAAAGTCAGTGTAGTCTGGCCTTTCTTCTTTGATAAGGATTCTTGTGGATGGTGGCTTGGATCTGGCTGATGGAGTAGGGATCATGATGAGGTCATGTTGTGGGCCTAAGGAGGTGTGAACGATATCCTTATGTGGCGGAGTTTGGTGGTTTAACTGGTGGAGGTAGTTATGTAAGGTAGGCTGGATCTCATTTTCAATGATGGCGGGATGTGGTGCAGTGAACCATTCCTATACCTGATCCTGTGTCCAAAAGAACTGTGTATCTGGGTGTTGGAAATAAGGCCTGTGAATTATGAACACGGATGTCCACATTTGAGCTTCAGAAAATGGCGTACGATCAAGGTTATAGATTTCTGACAGGTGTTGGAGCTTTTGTCTCCACCATGGAATTGGTGAAAACCACTCAAGTAATGTCCAGATGAGAGAGATAGCTTTGTCTGGATTAAGAAGATGAGACAAAGTCGGGGCGATGGGTAGGATGAGCTTAGTTGCATAGAGAGTAGTTAGGCACCAGAGGTACCATAACTCGTCTTCAGTGATTTCTCTGGATGGGTCAAGGGTTAAACCTGTAAGAAACAGATTTTCAGGATGGAAAGTAGAAAATGGAAATGAGTCAGCCATAAGGTAAGCTTTCATGAAAAAATGGAAAACAGCTTTTCTTGCAAACTCTTGGATGGCAAAAACAGAGGAGAATGTTTTATTTAAGGGAAAGGGTTTTTTGGTAAGAGCTTCGGGAGGTAAGGATGTAGCCATGACAATAATTGGAAAATGGTATGTGGTGGAAAACAGAGTGGGAGGTGTCGCTGGTTTTGAGAGTCTAGATAGCATATCAGGGATAAGGTTCTGGGATCCCTTTATATGCTTTACTGAGAAATCATATTTGGAAAACCAATCTTTTAATCGGAGTAACATCTTTTCTGGAACAGTTTTGCCTTTGAAATTGAGAATATTGGGGAAGGCTGAGCTGTCCATTCGGATGAGGAAGTGGTGGCCAATGAGATGGTACTCGAACTTTTTGATGCCATGCTTTACCGCTAAGATTTCTTTGAACACGCTATGGTAGTGCTGCTGTGTGTCAGAAAAATGTCCACTAGCGTAGGCGATAAAGTGTTCTTTTCCATTGAGTTCTTTAAGGAGAATGGCACCCCATGATTCATCACTTGCGTCTGTCTGTAGTATGCGCTTTCCATCTGCAATCAACTTTAAAGGAGGCGGATTTTGCGCAATCTTCTTGAGAGTAGTGACAGCGTTTGTGTGGTCATCATTCCACTCATGAGGCTTTTTCTTCAACAAAGCTGAGAGGTGGTGAGTGTAGTGGTCCACATGTGGGATAAAGTCTCTGATGTAATTGATAATTCCAAGAAATTGCTGGACCTGCTTTTTGGAAAGTTGCTGATCTGGAAAGTGAAGCAATTCTTAGGCAATGTGCTTTCCTGGTTGGTAATGACCATCTTTTATGATCATACCAAGAAATTCGATGGTATCTGTGGCAATGGTGCTTTTCTTGGCAGATAGCATGATTCCATGACTTTAGACAATATCATAGAACTGGTTGAGTAGTCGGTGATGGTCATCATGTGATCCTGAAAAAAGTAAAAGATCATCAATGTAAATCAGTGCATTAGACAGGAGAGGCTGAAAGATTTTGATCATGAATTTTTAGAAAATGGATGGGGCAGTTTTGAGACCAAAGGATAGGACCGTCCATTGGAAATGGGCATTAGGAATGCAAAAGGCTGTCTTATATCGCTCAGAGGGTTCAATGCCTAATTGCCAAAAACCTGATTTTAAATCAAATTTTGAAAAGATCTGGGCATTTTTGAGAAAAGTAAACATGCTTTGTCGGCGAGGTAAGGGAAATTTGTCATCTTGCAAAAACATGTTTAAGGGCTGGTAGTCAATGACTAGGCCTTTCTTTCCTCGAACAATTTCAGAATGCTTTTCAACATAAAAGGCTTGGCAAGCCCATTGAGAGGTTGTGGGCTCAATTAACCCTTGGGCTAACAATTGAGAACATTCTTGTTGGGCTAGGAGTAAGTCAGATGGACTCATTCCTGGATGAGTGGCTTTGGTGGGATTAATGTTTTCATTAAGTTTGAAGGGTAACTTAACAAAGAAAGACTGATTTTTCCACAAAGGATTTGGATGGGTGAACTCAGAATGAGACTCCGGACAGAAACTCAAAAGCTTGGTGGAAACATCCTGATAGGATGGAGGGGTTTCAGAGAGATTGTAGAGTTTCAAGATATCTGTGAATGGTTTGAACATAGACTTAACTCGAATTCCATGAGGAATGATTTGAAGGTGTTTGATCTGGTGAAGGATGTCAAATCCTAACAAAATATCTTTATTAGAAAGAGTTGAACCAATGACTTTGGTCCAAATGACACAATTAGGGAAAATCTGGATACCAATGGGTTTCTTGGTAATTAAAGAAGTGGTGAACAATTTGCCATTAACAGCTTTGAAATGTTCTTCAGATTGGGTCCAGGAGTCTGGTGGGAGAATATGAGGGTTTAACATACTGCGCTGTGCACCAGTATCGATAAGACCAATTGCTGGAATGGGCCTTTGGACTTTTGAAGGCAGGATTTGGAGTTTGATGGAAGGTATAGGAACTGTAGTATCAAGGGACAAGAGCTGTTGATGGAAAATGACTTGGGACTGGTCACTGTCAGAATCATCAGAAGACTGTTGGAGTGCGAACACTGTTTCATCATTGGGTTCATCTTGTTCAGAGAAGTAAAATTCCAGTTCATCCTTTTGAGGAGAGTAATCTGTAGTAGCTTGAAGATGTTCTACAAGACGAATGGACTTGGCTCTTTTGTTGGGGCAATCTTTGGCAAAATGAACTTTTTTCCTGCAGATAAAACATCTGCTGGATTTTCTTCGTTTGGAGTCTTTGGAAGAAGAAGACCCCTTTCAGAAGAATCTGTAAGGTTTTCTGGACCTGCGGGGTCTGGATGAAAATTCTGGGGATTTGAACTTTCGCAAATGCCTTTTCTTTTTGGGACTGCAATCACAATCCTTCTTCTGTTTGCATTTGATTTGCAGATAAGGCTTTTTGCAGGCACTTCTGAATGGTTCTTTGTCTTTCAACAAGTCCTTGAAGAATTGTTTCTGTTCACAAAGCTTATCAAGACAAGTTTTGGCGAGTTGGAAAATTTTGCCAAGAGAGATATTGTCAATGACAAGATTGGAGGCGGTGAGCTGTCGCTGGATGTCTGGTTGGAGTTCTTCTGGAAGGGAAGCCAGGAAGACATGCTTTAGGGTAGGCTCGTTGAATCCATTAAGCTTATAGAATAACAGGGACATGCGCTTGTAATGGAAATCAAGATCCTTGGCATCGAGGGAGCAACATTTCATGCTGAGATAGTCTCAGCGTGCAGCTTCAAAGGCTGCAGCTGGGTCTCCTAAAAACTGATCATGAAGAATGGCAAGAGCACTAGAGACTTCTGGTAATTGAACAAACTGCAATTGTCTGTATTGACCAAGAGAGTCAAACCAATCTCTTAGAGCACCCGTAAAACGAGTAGCAAATTCTCTAAGGACTGATTCAGTAGTGGCTCCTGATCTGAGCATTTGGAGATCAATCCAGGCAGACATTTCATTAAGACGATCACGCCATTTATAGGATGGGATATCATCAAAGGTAAACCAGGGACCATTTGATGATTTTTGACTAGATGAAGTAGTTTGGGCCGGAGGAGGCTGGTTGGTAGCAGAAGATTCAGGCATCTCTTCTTCAACATCAGAAGGAATATGAACATATGGTTCAGTCCGAGAGGTTTGTGGGTCAGGTTGAGCCATCAGGATTCTGGTGATATCAGCATAAGATTTTTCAGAGTCACTGGTGGATGCCGAAGATTCTGTGTCAGTCTTAGTATGGGTATCTGAAACGGCTAGATTTGAATCAGAAGTTTGGTCATCAGTGGAAGATGGGTGGTCAATGGTATGGGCACTGAATTGGTGCATAGGTTCTTTATCCTTGGATGTAGTAGGAGGTTGGGATTTGGATGGTTCAGGTGGTGATGTTGCTGCTGGTGTATAGCCCGGTGATTGTTGGTCAGGGATAATAGTGGAGGAAGGATTGATTGTGACGGGTCGTGGTTGAGGTTTAGGCTTTGGTTTAGATTTAGGTGGTGGTGGTAATGGGTTGTCTCGAAAAAGGGTATGAGTCATACCAAACAGCTTAGAAGGCTCATACTGTCGGATAGGAGAAAGTATAGAAGCAAATGGATAGTAAGTTGGACCAATCGAAGGGATAGGAGGCGAGGAGGTAAAAAGGGAAGGTTTTTGTTTGTCAGATTCAATTTGAGCAAGCTCAGCTTTTAAACGTCTGATCTCCCTTTCTTTTTTATCAAATTCTGGGCCATGGTAACGTTGGGCAAGCATAGTTCGCAACTCAGAATCAATTTGAACAATTCTGGACTGGAGGTTCTGGTGGATCTGCTGCAGTTGTGCAGAGATGGAGTCAACCTTCGTTTCAAGGTTCTTCAGTTCGTAAACTGATTTTTTCAACTTTGGAATTTATGTTCAACAAAGTATCATTTTGGGCTCTGGAATTTTGAGTTTGCCAATTGAGGACTGATTCAAAAGGTTTGGGTGGTTCAAGATGACCGGCTGAGGTTATGGGTGATGGAATAAAAGGTTTGGACACAACATTTCGTTGGGAATCTGTGTGGGTGTCTAAAGTAGGAAAAGAGCAAGAATAATCTGAGGAAGCAGATGAAAACATCATACAACTCAGAGGTGGAGATGGATCCGCAACAGGTGAGGATATTGTAGAGGTACAACGCTTTGCAAGCCATTGGAGTTCCTTTTTATAGAGAGGTAAAGGAGCTGATGGAGGAGGAGGATCTTGTGGTGGTCTAGGAGTACTGTGATGACACGAGGCATGAGATTTTTTCTTAGGTTTCTTTTTCTTTTTGGTTACATAATCGTCATCCTCTTCCCAATCATCCCAGCAGGGACAATCTGGGTCACAGTGGCCGGAACCAGGGACATCCCAAAGGAAATGCCCATTTTGTTTGGCTGGATAAACAGGGAAACCGTCAGAATTGAACCCTGTAATAGGCAAATCTTCTTGAGCTGTCTGGATAGCTGTGATCATGGATGAATAAGTGAAAGAGAGCCGAGGAGGCTCTTGAGGAGCACTGGGAGGCGGTTTAAAGGTCATTCTGACCGTGCCATCTGGTCGCCTTTCAAACATACTTTCAGATGTCTGAACTGGGGCTGTATTGTTATGAAACTGCTCATAGTTTGAGATCCATTCAAGAGGCATAAGCTTAAGAAGTTCTTGGCGAGGAATTTGCCTGGGGATCTGAATAATGGTTGGGATTTGGTCAGATTCAGCTAACACCATGAGAGTGTCAGAGTGGTGTTCTGGAGTGGGTAGATCTAAGGCATGATTCTGAAGCCGATAGACCAGTTGATGGTGTAGGGTGGCTATTTTAGCAGTGGAGATTTGTTCATCACCTTGGATCTGGACTTGAACTTTCAGGGTTGTGGGTAGATTAGTGTCTTGAAGGGAAAGATTGAAGTTTGGATAAAAGGTGAGTAAGACACTGCCAGCATGTAGGGTTGTGAGTACAGTACCGATAACAGCATCTTGGTACTGTTTAAACCGAGTGTCTAGGAGAGCAATACGAGCTGTAACGGGTAAACCTTTGCGCCCATGAAGGGTAAGGATTAGCCGTATTCCGCCTAGATGAAGATGAGTGTATCCTTCACGTTTCCAATTTGAAATGAGCTCTGAAGGAATTTCCAGAGTGACATATTGCTCAGCAGAGGTGGCTTTGAGAGCACACTGATCCAGACGAGATGACTGGATATATTCTTTAGGGTGTGGTCGTTTAGTAGAGATAAGGGTACGGATGCTGCGGGTAAAGGAGTTGGGTCGTTTGTACAAATGGTAAGGGCTAATAAGAGGGTAGGTGGATTCACTTATTTGTGCTGATTCGGGAATATAGGAGTATTCAACAAGGTTTTCAATTTTATCAGCAGTATGGGAAGTGCAAGATTTAGGCAAAGAAAGAGTAGAAGAAAGAGTAACAGGAGTGGATGAAGTAGAAGCCATGAGGGATGAGTTCTCTCTGCGCCATCCAGGCAAGGCGAATGTGGTAGTCGATGCGCTAAGTAGGAAGTCCTCCAACTTTATAGCTCACTGGTGAGTGGCATATATACCTTTGTTGATTGAGTTGAGATCTTTGGGAGTTGAGTTGAAAACTGACAATTGTAGAGCTTTGATTGCTAAGATGCAAGATCAGGATCCGTAACTAATAAAGTTGAGAGAGGATGTGCATAAAGGTTTACGAACTGATTTTGCGATGAGAGATGATAGAGTTTTAGTTAAGGGCAATTGACTTTGCGTACCCCATATTAAGGAACTGAAAAAAATATCATGGAAGAAGCTCATTGAAGATGCATTCAGCTTATGCGATGCATCCTAGTAGTATGAAGATGTATTCAGCTTCTTCTTTTCTGCCCTACTCTATTCACGTGAAGGTTTTAGAATTTCTTCACTTTTTTCATTTTTTGTGGTTGGCATGAAAGGACCATCATTAACAATTTCCCATATCTTATAATTTGAAGCTTGCAAGTAAATTCTCATCTCACTTTTCTAATATGGATAGTCATTCCCATCAAAGAATGATGATCTAGTAGTGTACTGACCTTTCCCAAAGCTAGAATCATTTTGGGTTGCCATAGATTTTTCACTTTGGACAGTTAAGTCCGAACAAAAGAACATACCTTTGATAACAAATGAAAAATGCTAGCTATGAAACTAAAGAGGGGGTGAATTGGGTTTTAAAAACTACAGAAAACTAAATGATGCCAATAGAAAATACCATTTTTTCTTTTTCTTTTTAGATCAAATTCTTGATAGAGTAACAAGACACATTGTTTCTACTTCCTTGATAGCTACTTAGGCTATTATTAAATTCCTATAGTCTTAAAAGGCTAGGAAAGGAAAACATTCACATGCCCATTTACAACATCTGCATTTAGTAGAATGCCTTTTAGACTCTATAATGCTTCTGTAACATTTGAAAGATTCATGCTAAGAGTATTTTTAACAACATGATTGAAAATTGTTTGGAAGTTTTTATGGATGATTTAAGTTCAAGCTCAACTCCTTCCTCATCCTCGTCTCATATTTCTCTTTCTTCTACACTCTCTCTCCCTAACTCATGCTCTAAACACATAGCCTCCAAAATCGAGAATCTTGTCGAATATTCTTATATTCCAGAATCTGCTTAGATCAATGAGTCCCAGTTTCCCATCATGAGTCCTTACAATCTCTACAAATAAAAAACTTCTTTCACTAGAAGTATCCGAACCCTCATCTCCACAAAAAGACCACTCCCAAAAGAATACATCCAGTCTTCAAGACTTGATCAGTGTGCTCTACAAGCCTCACAGAGTGAACAATATGTCACTTTGGAAATACCCTCGGATCTCGTCGCCAACTGGAAACGAGAAGGTTACACACACCTCCATCTTGGTGGTGTACGATTAATCCTCACTCTTCATGGTCGAAAAGGCTTACCCGTTACAGCTAGAATTGCTCTCTTCGACACCAGATTCAAGGAGTACCAACATGCTATTATTGGAACAGTTCTTACAACTATTCATGCTGGCAGTGCCTTATTAACCTTTTACCCAAACTTCAACCTCTCTCTTGAGGATCCCAACCTTCCAACCACTCTTAAAGTCCAGATCCAGCTCCAAGGAGCAGAACAAACACCCACTTCAAAGATTGCAACCCTCCATCATCAAATAGTGTATCGATTACAAAATCATGCACTAGACCTTCCCACACCATACACAAATTCTAATGCCTTGATGGTATTGGCGGACACAGACACAATTCCAACCATCATTCAAATCCCCAAAAAAATCCCGAAACAAGATTTACTCAAACTTATGCCTCTTGAATGGCTAACCAACTATGAGCACTTTCACCAAAATTCTGAACCAGTCCAAACCACAGAAGCTATATTTGACAGACGACCAGATGGTCAAGTCAAACTCTCTTTTCAAACTCCTAACCCCAAACCCGTTTCAGACAGTCCACAGATTTCTTATACTGCTATGATCACAGTAGTTCAAACGGGCCAAGAAAAGAAACTTCCTATTCATAGTTTTTCATCAGAAGGGTATCCCATGTACCCTGGAAAAATCGATGGTCATTTTCTATGGGATGTTCCTGAAGCCCATATGTGCAATCCGGGTTGTCCTTGTTTGGATGATACAGATATTGATAAAGAACTGGAAGTTATGCGGAGAAAGAAAAAGAAGAAGAAAAAAGCTTCTTATCCACCATCATCCTGCAAATCTTTTGCTCCACAACCTCCACCGGATCCCAAACCTCCTGCTCAACCAATCCGATCATGTCTTATGTTTTCAAGTCATTCTTATGAAGAATCATTTCCTCCACTTGACAAACAGACCGACCCATAAACCCGTGTTACCTCCAAACCCTTTATCCAATCTCCAGTTACAGCCTCTGGGCAACCTGAAGAGCCAAGACAGTATGAAGCTGTTTAAACTGGCAAACCAAAAACGCCAATGCTCAAAACCACACTCTTCAACAACTTGGGAAGAAAATTGACCATGTTGCCAATCAAGTCTCCCAGACTGAAACTAAAGTGGATTCAATCAGCAGTCGTCTTGATCAGATGTATTTACATCTCCAAGACCGTATCTCTGAGCTAGATGCCGATCTCAGACGGATGATCAACAACCATCTCTGGGGTCCTGAGTTTAATAAAAAAGAAGCTGAGATCAGAAAACTCAAAGCTGAATTATCCAGGATTGATGCTGAAAAGGTTCGACCTTCCCTGTTTACTCAACCAC
Organism: Citrus trifoliata; assembly: GCA_018350135.1. Lineage (NCBI taxonomy): Eukaryota > Viridiplantae > Streptophyta > Magnoliopsida > Sapindales > Rutaceae > Citrus > Citrus trifoliata. The sequence goes on along the minus strand of VKKW01000125.1, from coordinate 644,961 downwards.
AACCTACACCAGTATCTCCTCCAATCTTTGACACCTATGCACCTTTCTACACACCATCCCGACCTCAACAACCTATTTACAATCAGTTCTTTGGTTTCTCTCACCTTCAACCATCTTCACCCAAAAAACCAAAATCTAAAGTCAAAATCTCCGAGCCATGTCCTAAAGCCACTCTCTCTTCCTCTACCTCTACAATCCCACCAGAAGAATCACCACAAGACATTCCAGAGCCTCCTAAAAAAGATAAAAGCCCAATGGACCAGTATCATTATCATACTGTCCATACCCAATCTTCCGATTCCTCTAACTCTTCTGAGCCTAAAACAAATAACTCATCTTCGTCCTCATCCTATGACTCATCACAAGTCTCCTCTGATTCTGAGTCTAAATATGCTGACATCACCGGCATATTAATGGCCACTGAAACTGCTGACCCAAGTGCCTCTACCTCAACACCTATTGTTGATGACAATCCTTCTGACCAAGCTTCTCAAACAGACCCAGTACCTCCACCAGTTCATGAACACTCAACAAAACCATCTTCAGCATCTTGGTTTACATTTGATGACATTCCCCGTCACAAATGGGCTGCTAGACTCCAAGAATTTGCTGCTTGGATTGATCTCCAGGGTACCAAACCTAATGCTCAGCCTCAAGTTGTTCTTCGTGAATTCATGGCCCACTCCACGGGTTCTTTACGAGACTGGCTAGAAAGCTTGGGAGAATACAGACAACTCCAATTCATGGAATCCATTGTTGGTACCGCCCTCAATATTATTCATGAGTAATTCATCGGTGAAAAAACTGCTTCCACTGAAGCAGATAGAAAAGAATACCATCAGATGAAATGTTGTTCTCTCAAAAGACATCTTCTGGATGCTCATTATAAGAGAATGAGTATTCTGTTCTACAAGCTCAATGGTTTCAACGAGCCATCCCTCAAGCATGTCTTATAGCCTCTCTTCCTTCTGAGTTACAGCCTGATCTTCAAAGAAAAATCACAGCCACAAATCTAAGCATAGTTGATATCTCTCTGGGTAAAATCTTCCAAATGGCCATGCTATCTCTTGATAAGATCTGTGAACAAAAGGAATTCTTCAAAGATCTCATGGAAGACAAGAAACCTTTCTCTGAAGCTTGTAAAATGCCTCATCTTAAGATAGAGTGCAAAGATGAAAAGAAGTGTGCTTGCTCAACCAAAAAGAAAAAACATTTCCAGAAACACTTCCATAGAAAATCCTCCTCCAAAAAACCTTTCCGGTATTTCAAAAAGAAAGATGTTTCTCAGTACCGAAAGAAAAAATCCAACCGTTGTTTCATTTGCAAGAAACGCGGTCACTTTGCCCGAACTTGTCCTCATAAACCATCCAAAGCTGTTCGACTTATTCAACATCTTCAACATTCTTCCTTGTTATCTGAGAATGAGGATGTCGAATCCAATTTTTCAGAACAGTCGGCACAAGATGATCAAACTGCCTTTCTTATTGCAGAATCTTGCGAATCTTCAGATTCTGAAGACATTTCAGTCATCTCTACAATCCAGACTGTCAACCATGTTTCCACTATCCCCAGACCTTCTCTCAAAATGTCCATCCTTCCTTCTAAGTTCCATAAACCTATTCCTGTCATTGGGTTTATTGACACTGGTGCAGACACCAGTATGATTGACCCCTCTATTCTTCCTTCAGACTGTTGGGAACGACATTCTAAGCTCTTCAGAGCCGTTAATGGCGAAACCTTTGAAACTACCTTGATTACCAAAAAACCCATTGGTATTAAATTCTTTCCGAATTGCATAATTTGGAAAAAGATTGTAGCTTCCAAACTCCCTGATAAAGATTTGCTTATAGGTTTTAACATTTTTACCTCATTAAAAACCTATTCCTCACTAGTTTTGGAGTTCGCTACAAACAGATGTTCTTACCTTATACAGATACCCTGCGTCTGTATACACTCTCTGAAACACCTTCTCCATATAGCCACATCTCATAAAAGTTCTTAGAGTTCTGTCCAGAAAACCATTCACAGTTCCATCAATCCTTTTCCTCTTTGGAAAAATGAGCAATTTTTCATTCACCTTCCATTTAAACTCAATGAAGACATAAACCCCACAAAAGCTTCACACCCGGGTATTTCTCCTTCAGACCTCTTGCTTGCTAAGCAAGAATGTTCTCAGTTACTTTAACAAGGCCTTATTGAGTCTACTGATTCAGATTGGGCTTGCCAAGCCTTTTATGTTGAAAAACGATCTAAATTAGTTCGTGGAAAAAAGAGACTAGTGATTGATTACCAGCCACTCAATTCCTTCCTTAAAGATGATAAGTTTCCCCTTCCAAAAATCCAAACCATGTTTGTCCATCTTCAAGGGGCTCGTATCTTCTCTAAGTTTGATTTAAAAGCTGGTTTTTGGCAACTTGGTATTTCACCGGTTGACCGTCACAAAGCTGCATTTTGCATCCCTGATGCCCATTATCAATGGACTGTTATGCCTTTTGGTCTTAAAGTCGCTCCCTCCTTATTTCAAAAAGCCATGACAAAAATCTTTGGTCCTATTCTCCATCATGCATTAGTCTACATTGACGACATTTTATTATTTTCCTCTGACCATAAGAGCCATCAAAAGCTCCTTTTGGATTTCTTTCACATTGTACAGGCACATGGCATCATGCTTTCCGAAAAGAAAAGCAGCATAGGAAAGGAATCAATTGACTTTCTTGGCATGGTGATTAAAGACGGCCAGTATCAGCCTAGTCCCCACATTGCGATCGAGTTATTAAAATTCCCGGACACACATCTCAACAGAAAGCATATACAACAATTCTTCGGAATTGTTAATTATGTCCGTGACTTCATCCCTAAAGTTGCAATCCACACCAGCCAGCTGTCCCGCATGCTAAAAAAACAATGCCCTCCATGGGGCCCTGCTCAGACAGCAGCTATCAAGAAGCTAAAGTTGATAGCACAATCACCTCCTCCACTCCGAATTCCCACAAGTGGACAACGCATCCTCCAGACTAATGCCAGCGATGATTATTGGAGTGCTATTCTTCTCGAAGACATTGATGGCGTGCGTCATTTCTGTGCACATGCAAGCGGACAGTTCAAAGACTCTGAAAAGAACTACCATGTGATCTACAAAGAGATTCTGGCAGTTAAGTATGGTATTAAAAAATTTGAATTCCATCTTATCAGCCACAAATTTCTTATCAACATGGACAATTCCTCTTTTCCCCGAATCTTTGACTTCAAAAACAAATTGCTCCCTGACAAGCAATTACTCAGCCTCAAAACCTGGTTTGCCAAATATGACTTCACTGTTCAACATATAAAAGGTGACCAAAACCTCATCCCAGACTTTCTCACCCGTCCAACTATAAATAAACCCGCACTCATCTCCTCGATTCAAACCATTCCAGCCAAAGACATTTCCCCATGAACATTTCTTTCTCCTCGGCTTACCAATTACAAGATTTTGCAAAGAAGTTCCTTTATCGGTTTTTCTTTAATGTCCAGTCCAAGAAACCTGACCAATTTCCTAATCTTTGCATGGAGCACCTATTTCTCACAGGCCTCACTTTGTCCTCTCTCATCATCTCTAAAGATGAGCTTTGGTATATGTGGTGTCTTACCAACTTGTATGCCACAAAGCTGGTTTTTCCCATCAAACCAGTCTTGACTCACCTTACCACTCCAGAGTTCACACCAGACCTTCTATGGACTCTCTTTGAATGGTATTCTCCCCTCACTTGGTGGCGCAAGCAACTCCAACACTTGTGTACCTTTCATGGATTAGATAAAATGCCAGAGCAAGAAGGTGACATGTGGACTACGGCCTTCATCGTCCACAGGCCTTATTTCCAGCACCCAGAAACACATGACTACTGGACACAGGACATGGCGTATGAATGGAAAACCTACCCTCATCCTTACACATTCATCCATGATAGATCAGTCACCAATGTTCTCAAAACCTATCTTATGGACCTCAATAATGTCCCTCTACCTGCCACAAATATTCACCACACCTCCATTGGACCATCACACACCCTTGAAATCATTCCAAAATCACAAGGTTGTACTCCAGGTTCAAGTTCCAGTCCTCAGGGAATCCTTGTTATGGAATAACGTCCTAACTACACAAATGTCTTATTCCAAGATGCTCAGGACCCATGGGAAGACTTTCAGTCCCTTCTCCCTACTGACAGTCCTCGTCATTCTGTCGCCAACCCAGCCTCTCCTGCTGCATCTACCTTGCAGCGCATGTCTGAAGCTGACGAAGCAAAGTATCAACAAGCCGAAGCTTATCTCGACAAGCGACAAAGGCGTCGGCACAAGCGAAAATATGAAAAGGACACAGGAGACGTGTCGCCATCGCGCTATCCATCCACTCCATGATCGCTCTCGATGCAAGCATGTGACTCCCGTTTGTCTTTAGTTCAAGTCTTTGTCGGTGTGCTTTTCTTTAATTAAAGTCTTTGTTGGTATGCTTTACTTTTATCAAGGTCCTTGTCGGTGTGCTTTACTTTTATCAAAGTCCTTGTCGGTGTGCTTTATTTTGGTAAAAGTCCTTGTAAGTATGCTTTATCTTTTGTAAAAGTCTTGCTTGGCGGGCTTGGCTTTCTAAAAAGGTGTGCATTAGACTATGATCACTTGAGAGGGCATGTTCTCAAGGATCCTCTATACAAAGCACCCTTGGTCTCAGTTGTAAGGGAGCCAATTCGGAAATAAAAAGCTTAAGTTTTCTATATCATGTTTCCCTAAACCTCCCTCTCTCTTCTAGGAATCGAAGAAATTATTCGAATTAGGAATGATACGCTCACCTCAAATATTTCTAAACTGAGTATGCTCTGCACTTGCCTTTAGCTTGAGGATCTTGTGCATCAGAAAGGTCCTGTTTATCCTCCAAAATTGAGTTTTCTAAAATTGAAAGTATTTTCTCACAACGTTCACCCTCTTTAAAGGTTTTCAGGTGGTATCGTGAAAAATGGTTTTCAAAAATAGATTTCGGATTTGGTATTAACTGGATAAGTGTATATCGGCTGGTATACAATTACCCATTGGTATAATTTGGAAGAAGTCTTAGCAAGGTGTGAAGAAAGAGGACTTGTTCTAAATTAGGAAAAATGTGATTTCATGATGATTTCTGAAATTGTCTAGGGTCATGTAGTGTCTTCTAATGGAATTAAAGCCAAAGTCATAATCATCTCAAATTTACCCTCACGAAAGATAATTAGGAAAGTTTATTCCTCTTTAGGAGGTTTATAAAAGACTTTAGTGGCATATCCATACCACTTTGTAACCTCCTTATAAAAGACACACCATTCGAGTAGACCAAAGTTGTCAGAAAGCCTATCAGTCTCTATAATGCAACACTCTAATTTAGTTTTTGCCTTTTGAGCTAATATGTGATACTAATGATTATGCAAGTGAAATTGTTCTGAGATAAAGAAAAGAAGGTAAATATTGCCCAAATGAATTACACCACTTGAAAGAGAATTATCTGCTATAATATTTGCATTGAATAAATTTCGTTCATATTTAATTAGTTCATTCACTATTATTTGTTTTGATCATGCTACTATTAGATATTTAATGTCTAAATAGCATTCCAAGACAAAATTAGTACAATGGTGATGAAATTGAGGACAAACCTATCCTGAGCATGTCGAATGTGACATATTCAAACCCTATTCAAGTTCCCATTAGACTAGTCACAAGAGCTCGTGCAAAGAAATTCAAAGAAGCACTTAAAGGGCTAATTCAAGCATCTTGGGCTCAATCAAATTTGTGGATTGATCTTTTGCAAGTTTATAAACCAAAGCTAAATCTCATGACTTTGGCCTCAGATTGGTCGAGTAATGACGATGGCAGTAGCCCTATTAAGAAGTGTACGTTAGATTTAACTTTCCATTTGTAAATATTTTCTAACAGCGATCAGTTAATGTTTTCTAAACTCTATTTCTTTCCTTCAAGATATTGAGGACAATGTCTCATTCAAGTTGAGGGGAGGGAGTAGTTGACAGTTGTGGAATGTCTCAGTTCTACTAATACTTTTACTAATTTTAAGTCGAAAACAGTTGAATTTAGAGTATAGTAACTCTGGAAAGGCATTTTCTTAGTTTTAGAGTTTAGTTATAAAAAAAAAATTATAACATTTTCTTCTTTTTTATCATCTTCTTTTAAGCTTATGCAAATAGTTTAGGTGCTTCAACCTTTTATTAAGTTTAGGGGTGGGAGTAGTATTTGCTTTATTAAAAAAAAATTCTGTGATCCTTTGAGATTGGATGAAATGATGACTTTCAAATTTTGTTATTTGTATTATGTTTGGCCTTGAGTCATGTTACATCATGTCTACCACTTTGCATGTTGAACTATGAATTGATAAATTTGATCAGTGAAATAAATTGAGCTATTTGAAGGAATGTACATATAATAATAAGTTTCAAGTGAGTTTTTAGCCTATTATCCTTGGAGAGTTACCCTATTTACTTATACAGTTTAGCACTTTATTCTTTTATACAAGATCTCTATATTTTCTTTAGAGTCAACCAAAAAAAGGAAAAAAGTGAAAAAAAGAAAAAAGTTAATGTAGTTTCATTTGAAAGTCCATTGAGCTAGTGGATATGAAAGAATATTTAGAGCCTAAAAAACATCAAAAAGTCTATCTTTGATTTGTTTGAGCCTTTTCTAGCCATTCTATTGTGAAGTAAAATTAAATAATAAAAAAATAAAGAGAAGTTGCCTATAAAAGAAGGCTTGAGCTAGAAGAAAGACAACAACAACTAGAGGGGGGTGTTGAAGAATGGAAAGAAAGAGTAGAATAGGGGTAAGAAACCGAGGACTTAGTTTCCAAACTTTCTTCTCTTTCTCTTGTATTTAACTTTCTTGTAATTTATTTCGGAAGTTTGAATTTTCATTCTAAATATGTGTCATTTAATTTTACCAATTATATTTAGCTAAATAATAACAGTTAGGGTAAGATGAAAAACTTAATAGAAAAATATGATTTAATCAAAATTTATTTTTGATTATATAAATTAAATTATTTTCTATTTGATTTTATCCATACTTTATATTTTGAAATTTTGATTTATTGTAGACAAACAAGGGAGTTTGACACAATAAATTCTAAATAACTTAGTATAAAATATGGTAAAATGGTATTTTGACTTTTTGTAAACAAATTGAATTTTTCCACACTAAGAACTTAATCTATCATAAAATTTATGAAATTCTTTTCTTTTTATTTTGTTTATAGCCCAAAAGATTAACTGTATAAATTATCATTGTTTTATAGTCTTAACTAATTTATTTCCATAGTATTCCTCTATGGACTCACCGAGTTATACTATAATAAGACTATAAAATCTTTTTCCTGTGGATCAACCTTGGACGGTAGTTGTACGTGGCGTTGTTACACTAGATCTATAACAGAACGAAGTGTGTCCTTAGGGCCAGTAGCCCGCAAGTTCTGGTTTCTAGCCGATATACACTTATCCATCAAATACCAAATCCGAAATTCATATCTGAAAACAATTTTTCACGATACCACCTGAAAAAACGACACTCATGGCCTTCAAAGAGGGTGAACATTGTGAGAAAATAATTTCATTTTATAAAAAAATCAGTTTTGGAGGATAAACAAGACCTTTCTGATGCACAAGATCCTTAGGCTTAAGGCAAGTACAGAGCATACTCAGTATAGAAAATTTGAGGTGAGCGTATCTTTATTAATCCAAATAATTTCTTTGACTCCTAGAAGAGAGAAGAAGTTTAGAGAAACATGATGTGAGTAAATTGAAATTTTATTTCTGATTAACTCTTGCCTTACAAACGGGAAGGGAGATCCTTATATAGAGATCTCGGAGAGATAAAGTAAGACCCTTATCTTTTACAAAAGTAAAAGCAACATAATTATTAAAGCATACCATGCCAAATTTGAAAAAGGAAAAGCAAAAGCAAAAGTAAAAACACACTTTAGACAAGACAAGACCCTTGTCTAATTATTAAAGCAAACTTTAGTAAAACAAAAGTAAAAGCTAGGATTCCATTTATGTCGGCAATCATGGAGTGGATGGATAGTGGGATGGAGACACATCGCTTGTGGCTTTTTCATAATTGTGTTTGGCACAACGTATTTGTCTCTGTTGCAGATATTCTTCAGCTTGCTGATATTTTTCTTCATCAGCTTCAGTCATGTGAGGAGGTGCTGATGGAGTAGGAGGATCTGGATCTGTGACGGTGTAGGGGGAATTTTCAGTGTGGAGGAGAGACTGAAAATCTTCCCATGGGTCCTGGCGTCTTGGAATAAGACGTTGGTGTAGTCAGGACATTGTTCTATGACAAGGATCCCTTTAGAACTTGAGCTTGAACTTGAACCGGGAGTACAGACTTGTGTCTTGGGAATTATTTCAAGAGTGTGGGACGGTCCAACAGATGTGTGGTGGATGTCTGTGGCAAGTGGTTGAACATTGTTGAGTTCCATGAGATATGCTTTGAGGACTGTGGTGACTGATTTGTCATGGATGAGGGTATAAGGATGAGGATAAGTTTTCCATTCGTAGGCCATATCTTGTGTCCAGAAGTCTCTTGTTTCTGGGTGCTGGAAGTAGGGCCTGTGAACTATGAAAGCTGTAGTCCACATGTTGGCTTCCTATTTTGGCATTCTGTCTAATCCGTGAAAAGTACAAAGATTTTTAAGTTGTTGGTGCCACCACGTGAGTGGGGAATACCATTCGAGAAGAGTCCACAAAAGGTCTGGTGAGAACTCAGGAGTGGTTATGTGACAGGGAAGACCAGTTTGGTTGCATACAGGGTGGTGAGACACCACATGTACCACAACTCATCTTCGCAGATGTTGAGAGAGGACAGAGTAAGACCAGTAAGAAATAAGTTTTCCATGCAGAGAGAAGGAAAACGATTAGGTTTTTTGCTCTGGACATTGAAAAAATACTTGTATAGGAATTTCTTCGCAAAATCTTGAATTTGGTAGGCTGAGTGGAAAGGAATGTTCATGGGAAAGGTTCTCTAATTGAGAGCTTTGAAAGGAAGTTGACGATTCATGGCTATGACTGGGATGGTGTGGATGGAGGAAATGAGTGAGGGTTTATTTATAGCCGGACGGTAAGGAAATTGGGGATAAGATTTTGTTTACCTTTGATATGCTGGATATTAAAATCATATTTGGCAAACCAGTTTTTGAGGTTGAGGAGTTGTTTGTCAAGGAGCAACTTGTTCTTGAAGCCAAAGATCTTAGGAAAAGAGGAGTTATCCATGTTGATAAGGAATTTGTGGCTGATTAGATGAAATTCGAATTTTTTAATTCCATACTTGACTGCCAAAATCTCTTTGTAGATCACATGGTAATTCTTTTCAGAGTCTTTGAATTGTCCGCTTGCATGTGCACAGAAATGACGTATTCCATCTATCTCTTCAAGAAGGATGGCACTCCAGTAATCATCACTGGCATCTGTCTGGAGGATGCGTTGTCTAGTTGTAGGAATTCGGAGTGGAGGAAGTGAGTGGGCTATCACCTTTAACTGCTTGACAACTTCTGTCTGGGCTGGACCCCATGGAGGGTGGCTGGTGTGGACATAATTAACAATCCCGAGGAACTGTTGTATCTGCTTTTTGGTGAGATGTGAATCCGAGAACTTTAATAATTCAGTTGCAATGTGTGGACCAGGTTGATAGTGGCCATCTTTAATCACCATGCCAAGAAAGCCAATTGATTCCCATGCTATGCTGCTTTTCTTTTCAGAAAGCATGATTCTGTGTTCCTGCACAATATGAAAGAAATCCAAAAGGAGCTTCTGGTGGCTCTCAGAGGGAAATAATAAAATATCATCAATGGAGACCAGGGCATGATGGAGAATGGGACTGAAAATTTTTGTCATGGCCTTTTGAAATAATGAAGGGGCGACTTTAAGACCAAAAGGCATAACAGTCCACTGATAGTGGGCATCTGGAATGTAGAAGGCAGTTTTGGGACGGTCAGTTGGTGAAATACCAAGCTGCCAAAAACCAGCTTTTAAATCGAGCTTAGAGAAGATACGAGCCCCTTGAAGATGGACAAACAGGGTCTGGATTTTTGGAAGGGGAAACTTATCATCTTTAAGAAAAGTATTAAGGCTGGTAATCAATGACTAATCTCTTTTTACCACGAACTAATTCAGATCTTTTTTAAACATAGAAGGCTTGACAAGCCCAATCTGAATCAGTAGGTTCAATGAGGCCTTGCTGAAGCAACTAAGAACATTCTTGCTTAGCAAGTAAGAGATCTGAAGGAGAAATACTTGGGTGAGATGCTTTTGTGGCGTTTATGTCCTCATTTTGTTTAAAAGGGAGGTGAATGAAGAATTGTTCATTTTTCCAAAGAGGTGAAGGATGGTGGAACTGTGAATGGTTTTCTAAACATAACTCTAAGAATTTCTGTGAGATATGACTGTATGGAGATGGTGTTTCTGAAAGGGCATACAGACGTAATGTAGCTGTATAAGGCATGAACATTTGTTTGTAGCGAACTCCAGAATTGGTGAGGAATAGGTTTTTAACTAAATGAAGAATGTCAAAACCTATGAGTAAATCTTTATCTGGGGGTTTGGAAGCTACAATCTTTTTCCAAATTATACAATTAAGAAAGAATTGAATACCAATGAGTTTTTTGGTAATCAAAGTGGTTTCAAAAGTTTCTCTATTGACTGCTTTGAAGAGCTTTGAATGAGGTCACCAGTGTCAATAAACCCAATGACAGGAACAGGTTTATGAAACTTTGAAGGAAGGATGGACATTTTGAGAGAAGATTTAGGAACGGTCGGAACATGGTTGACATTTTGAACTGTAGAGATGACTGAAATATCATTAAAATTAGAAGATTCTGCGATAATGAAAGTAGTTTGGTCATCTTGTTCTAATTGTTCAGAAAAGTTTGACTCAACATCTTCATTCTCAGATAACAATGAAGAATGTTGAAGATGCTGTATGAGACGAACAACATTTTCTCAAAGTGGTATAATTTAAGTCTTTATTCCTGTTTTGATCTTTAGTCTTCAGGCGCAGAGAGAACTCATCCCTCATGGCTTCTACTTCATCCACTCCAGTTACTCTTTCTTCTACTCTTTCTTTGCCTAAATCTTGCACTTTCCATACTGCTGATAAAATTGAAAACCTTATTGAATACTCCTATATTCCCGAATCAGCTCAAATAAGTGAATCCACCTACCCTCTTATTAGCCCTTATCATTTGTACAAACGACCCAACTCCTTCACCCGCAGCATCCGTACCCTTATCTCTACTAAACGACCACACCCTAAAGAATATATCCAGTCTTCTCATCTGGATCAGTGTGCTCTCAAAGCCACCTCTGCTGAGCAATATGTCACTCTGGAAATTCCTTCAGAGCTCATTTCAAATTGGAAACGTGAAGGATACACTCATCTTCATCTAGGCGGAATACGGCTAATCCTTACCCTTCATGGGCGCAAAGGTTTACCCGTTACAGCTCGTATTGCTCTCCTGGACACTCGGTTTAAACAGTACCAAGATGCTGTTATCGGTACTGTACTCACAACCCTACATGCTGGCAGTGTCTTACTCACCTTTTATCCAAACTTCAATCTTTCCCTTCAAGACACTAATCTACCCACAACCCTGAAAGTTCAAGTCCATATCCAAGGTGCTGAACAAATCTCCACTGCTAAAATAGCCACCCTACACCATCAACTGGTCTATCGGCTTCAGAATCATGCCTTAGATCTACCCACTCCAGAACACCACTCTGACACTCTCATGGTGTTAGCTGAATCTGACCAAATCCCAACCATTATTCAGGTCCCCAGGCAAATTCCTCGCCAAGAACTTCTTAAGCTTATGCCTCTTGAATGGATCTCAAACTATGAGCAGTTCCATAACAATACAGCCCCAGTTCAGACATCTGAAAGTATATTTGAAAGGCGACCAGATGGCACAGTCAGAATGACCTTTAAACCGCCTCCCAGTGCTCCTCAAGAGCCTCCTCGGCTCTCTTTCACTTATTCATACATGATCACAGCTGTTCAGACAGCTCAAGAAGATTTGCCTATTACAGGGTTCAATTCTGACGGTTTCCCTGTTTATCCAGCCAAACAAAATGGGCATTTCCTTTGGGATGTCCCTGGTTCCGGCCACTGTGACCCAGATTGTCCCTGCTGGGATGATTGGGAAGAGGATGACGATTATGTAACCAAAAAGAAAAAGAAACCTAAGAAAAAATCTCATGCCTCGTGTCACCACAGTACTCCTAGATCACCACAAGATCCTCCTCCTCCATCAGCCCCTTTACCTCTCTATAAAAAGGAACTCCAATGGCTTGCAAAGCGTTGCACCTCTACATTATCCTCACCTGTTCCAGATCCATCTCCACCTCTGAGTTGTATGATGTTTTCATCTGCTTCCTCAGATTATTCTTCCTCTTTTCCTCCGTTAGACACCCACACAGATTCCCAACGAAATGTTGTGTCCAAACCTTTTATTCCATCACCCATAACCTCAGCCGGTCATCTTGAACCACCCAAACCTTTTGAATCAGTCCTCAACTGGCAAACTCAAAATGCCAGAGCCCAGAATGATACTTTGTTGAACATAAATTCCAAAGTTGAAAAAATCAGTTTACGAACTGAACACCTTGAAACGAAGGTTGACTCCATCTCTGCACAACTGCAGCAGATCCACCAGAACCTCCAGTCCAGAATTGTTCAACTTGATTCTGAGTTGCGAACTATGCTTGCCCAACGTTACCATGGCCCAGAATTTGATCAAAAAGAAAGGGAGATCAGACGTTTAAAAGCTGAGCTTGCTCAAATTGAATCTGACAAACAAAAACCTTCCCTTTTTACCTCCTCACCTCCTATCCCTTCGATTGGTCCAACTTACCATCCATTTGCTTCTATGCTTTCTCTTATCCGACAGTATGAGCCTTCTAAGCTGTTTGGTATGACTCATACCCTTTTTCGAGACAACCCATTACCACCACCACCTAAATATAAACCAAAGCCTAAACCTCAACCACGACCCGTCACAATCAATCCTTCCTCCACTATTATCCCTGACCAACAATCACCGAGCTATACACCCGCATCAACATCACCACCTGAACCATCCAAATCCCAACCTCCTACTACATCCAAGGATAAAGAACCTATGCACCAATTCAGTGCCCATACCATTGGCCACCCATCTTCCACTGATGACCAAACTTCTGATTCAAATCTAGCCGTTTCAGATAGCCATACTGAGACTGACACAGAATCTTCGGCATCCACCAGTGACTCTGAAAAATCTTATACTGATATCACTAGAATCCTGATGGCTCAACCTGACCCACAAACCTCTCGGACTGAACCATATGTTGATATTCCTTCTGATGTTGAAGAAGAGATGCCTGAATCTTCTGCCACCAACCAGCCTCCTCCGGCCCAAACTACTTCATCCAGTCAAAAATCATCAAATGGTCCCTGGTTTACCTTTGATGATATCCCATCCTATAAATGGCGTGATCGTCTTAATGAAATGTCTGCCTGGATTGATCTCCAAATGCTCAGATCATGAGCCACTACTGAATCAGTCCTTAGAGAATTTGCTACTCGTTTTACGGGTGCTCTAAGAGATTGGTTTGACTCTCTTGGTCAATACAGACAATTGCAGTTTGTTCAATTACCAGAAGTCTCTAGTGCTCTTGCCATTCTTCATGATCAGTTTTTAGGAGACCCAGCTGCAGTCTTTGAAGCTGCACGCCGAGACTATCTCAGCATGAAATGTTGCTCACTCGATGCCAATGATCTTGATTTCCATTACAAGCGCATGTCCCTGTTATTCTATAAGCTTAATGGATTCAACGAGCCTACACTAAAGCATGTCTTTTTGGCCTCCCTTCCAGAAGAACTCCAACCAGACATCCAGCGGCAGCTCACCGCCTCCAATCTTGTCATTGACAATATCTCTCTTGGAAAAATTTTCCAACTCGCCAAAACTTGTCTTGATAAGCTTTGTGAACAGAAACAATTCTTCAAGGACTTGTTGAAAGACAAAGAACCATTCAGAAGTGCCTGCAAAAAGCCTTATCTGCAAATCAAATGCAAACAGAAGAAGGATTATGATTGCAGTCCCAAAAAGAAAAGGCATTTTCGAAAGTTCAAATCTCCAGAATTTTCATTCAGACCCCGTAGGTCCAGAAAACCTTACAGATTCTTCCGAAAGCGGTCTTCTTCTTCCAAAGACTCCAAACGAAGAAAATCCAGCAGATGTTTTATCTGCAGGAAAAAAGGTCATTTTGCCAAAGATTGCCCCAACAAAAGAGCCAAGTCCATTCGTCTTGTAGAACATCTTCAGGCTACTACCGATTACTCTCCACAATAGGATGAACTAGAATTCTACTTCTCTGAACAAGATGAACCCAATGATGAAACAGTGTTCGCACTCCAACAGTCTTCTGATGATTCCGACAGTGACCAATCCCAAGTCATTTTCCATCAACAGCTCTTGTCCCTTGATACTACAGTTCCTATACCTTCCATCAAACTCCAAATCCTGCCTTCAAAATTCCAAAGGCCCATTCCAGCAATTGGTCTTATCGATATTGGTGCACAGCGCAGTATGTTAAACCCTCATATTCTCCCACCAGACTCCTGGACCCAATCTGAAGAACATTTCAAAGCTGTTAATGGCAAACTGTTCACTACTTATTTGATTACCAAAAAACCCATTGGTATCCAGATTTTCCCTAATTGTGTCATTTGGACCAAAGTCATTGGTTCAACTCTTCCTAATAAAGATATTTTGTTAGGATTTGACATTATTCACCAGATCAAACACCTTCAAATCATTCCTCATGGAATTCGAGTCAAGTCCATGTTCAAACCATTCACAGATATCTTGAAACTCTACAATCTCTCTGAAACCCCTCCATCCTATCAGGATGTTTCCACCAAGCTTTTAAGTTTCTGTCCGGAGTCTCATTCTGAGTTCACCCATCCAAACCCTTTGTGGAAAAATCAGTCTTTCTTTGTTAAGTTACCCTTCAAACTTAATGAAGACATTAATCCCACCAAAGCCACTCATCCGGGAATGAGTCCATTTGACTTACTCCTAGCCCAACAGGAATGTTCTCAATTGTTAGCCCAAGGGTTAATTGAGCCCACAACCTCTCAATGGGCTTGCCAAGCCTTTTATGTTGAAAAGCATTCTGAAATTGTTCGAGGAAAGAAACGCTTAGTCATTGACTACCAGCCCTTAAACATGTTTTTGCAAGATGACAAATTTCGCTTACCTCGCCGACAAAGCATGTTTACTTTTCTAAAAAATGCCCAGATCTTTTCAAAATTTGATTTAAAATCAGGTTTTTGGCAATTAGGCATTGAACCCTCTGAGCGATATAAGACGGCCTTTTGCATTCCTAATGCCCATTTCCAATGGACGGTCCTACCCTTTGGTCTCAAAACTGCCCCACCCATTTTTCAAAAATCCATGATCAAAATCTTTCAGCCTCTCCTGTCTAATGCATTGATTTACATTGATGATATTTTACTTTTTTCAGGATCACATGATGACCATCACCGACTACTCAACCAGTTCTATGATATTGTCCAAAGTCATGGAATCATGCTATCTGCCAAGAAAAGCACCATTGCCACCGATACCATCAAATTTCTTGGTATGATCATAAAAGATGGCCATTACCAGCCAGGAAAGCACATTGCCCAAGAGTTGCTTCACTTTCCAGATCAGTAACTTTCCAAAAAGCAAGTCCAGCAATTTCTTGGAATTATCAATTACATCAGAGACTTTATCCCACATGTGGACCACTACACTTGCCACCTCTCGGCTTTGTTGAAGAAAAAGCCTCCTGAGTGGAATGATGACCACACAAATGCTGTCACTACTCTCAAGAAGATTGCGCAAAATCCGCCTCCTCTAAAGTTGATTGCAGATGGAAAGCGCATACTACAGACAGATGCAAGTGATGAATCATGGGGTGCCATTCTCCTTGAAGAACTCAATGGAAAAGAACACTTTATCGCCTACGCTAGTGGAGATTTTTCTGACACACGGCAGCACTACCATAGCGTGTTCAAAGAAATCTTAGCGGTAAAGCATGGCATCAAAAAGTTCGAGTACCATCTCATTGGCCACCACTTCCTCATCCGAATGGACAGCTCAGCCTTCCCCAATATTCTCAATTTCAAAGGCACAACTGTTCCAGTAAAGATGTTACTCTGATTAAAAGATTGGTTTTCCAAATATGATTTCTCAGTAAAGCATATAAAGGGATCCCAGAACCTTATCCCTGATATGCTATCTAGACTTTCAAAACCAGAGACACCTCCCACTC
This sequence comes from Citrus trifoliata, assembly GCA_018350135.1. Classification (NCBI taxonomy): domain Eukaryota; kingdom Viridiplantae; phylum Streptophyta; class Magnoliopsida; order Sapindales; family Rutaceae; genus Citrus; species Citrus trifoliata. The sequence goes on along the minus strand of VKKW01000125.1, from coordinate 628,597 downwards.
TGTTTTCCACCACATACCATTTTCCAATTATTGCCATGGCTACATCCTTACCTCCCGAAGCTCTTACCAAAAAACCCTTTCTCTTGAATAAAACATTTTCCTCTGTTTTTGCCATCCAAGAGTTTGCAAGAAAAGCTGTTTTCTATTTTTTCATGAAAGCTTACCTTATGGCTGACTCATTTCCATTTTCTACTTTCCATCCTGAAAATCTGTTTCTTACAGGTTTAACCCTTGACCCATCCAGAGAAATCACTGAAGACGAGTTATGGTACCTCTGGTGCCTAACTACTCTCTATGCAACCAAGCTCATCCTACCCATCGCCCCCACTTTGTCTCATCTTCTTAATCCAGACAAAGCTACCTCTCTCATCTAGACATTACTTGAGTGGTTTTCACCAATTCCATGGTGGAGACAAAAGCTCCAACACTTGTCAGAAATCTACAACCTTGATCGTATGCCATTCTCTGAAGCTCAAATGTGGACATCTGTGTTCATCATCCACAGGCCTTATTTCCAACACCCAGATACACAGTTCTTTTGGACACAGGATCAGGTATACGAATGGTTCACTGCACCACATCCCGCCATCATTGAAAATGAGATCCAGCCTACCTTACATAACTACCTCCACCAGTTAAACCACCAAACTCCGCCACATAAGGATATCGTTCACACATCCTTAGGCCCACAATATGACCTCATCATGATCCCTACTCCATCAGCCAGATCCAAGCCACCATCCACAGGAATCCTTATCAAAGAAGAAAAGCCAGACTATACTGACTTTCTTTTTCAAGATTCTCAGGACCCTTGGGAAGAATTTCTTCCTCTCAGCCAACACCTTCATCAGTTCCCCCAACCAACAATGGATGAACCTGGACCCTCCGAACCAGGACCATCAGCCCGACTTTCCAAAAAATCACCTCGGCCTTCTAAAGTTGACAAAGCCACCCAGACTTCCCCTAAGTATACTTTACAGTGTACTCCACGAGCCTATCATTGCCCTAATCCACCATGCCGTGGTCCCTCCTGCCAACATCCTAAACATCCAAAGCTTCCAAGTAACTTTTTCCGCAAACCGCACCACTCCGGTGATACAGATCCCGATGCAACGGAAAGCTCCTCCGAAGATGACTACATGAACCTCCACTCTCCCTAAAAGTTATTTGTCTTGTTGTGATTTGTCTTGTTGTCATCATTATGTCTCGTTTTGTCTTGTTGTAATCATGATTGTTTTTGCTTTTACTTTTGCTTTTACTTTAAGCCTTTGTCTAAGTCATGCTTTATTAAAGCATCTTTGTCCCTTTGTAATAATTAAAGGTGTGTAATCATGCAGCTTTACTTTTACTTAAAAGATAGGGGTCCTGTCCTATCTTCCTGAGATTCCTCCTCTATATAAGGAACTCTCACCTCCTTTGTAATATATAGAAGTTTGCCATAAATAAACTCGTGTGTTTTGCTCTCACCATGAACTTCTAAACTCCTCTCTCTCTCTGCAAATGAAGTCCTAAAAGAAAAGAAAAGGAATAAGGGTTTTAAATTTGTTCATTTTGAAACTTAAGCAAGTATGCTCTGCACTTGCCTTTAGTAAGGATCCTGTGCATCAGAAAGCTTTCGCAGATTTCTTATCTGGTTTGGTACCCTATTTTGACCAATGAAATTCTGTTTTGGGTTGTATAACCCGACAAGAAAATGAAAGTTTTCCTGATTCTCCTTTTTGGTATCAGAGCCATACCCTTTTTCATTTTCTCAAAGTGGTATAATTTAAGTCTTTATTCCTGTTTTGATCTTTAGTCTTCAGGCGCAGAGAGAACTCATCCCTCATGGCTTCTACTTCATCCACTCCAGTTACTCTTTCTTCTACTCTTTCTTTGCCTAAATCTTGCACTTCCCATACTGCTGATAAAATTGAAAACCTTATTGAATACTCCTATATTCCCGAATCAGCTCAAATAAGTGAATCCACCTACCCTCTTATTAGCCCTTATCATTTGTACAAACGACCCAACTCCTTCACCCGCAGCATCCGTACCCTTATCTCTACTAAACGACCACACCCTAAAGAATATATCCAGTCTTCTCGTCTGGATCAGTGTGCTCTCAAAGCCACCTCTGCTGAGCAATATGTCACTCTGGAAATTCCTTCAGAGCTCATTTCAAATTGGAAACGTGAAGGATACACTCATCTTCATCTAGGCGGAATACGGCTAATCCTTACCCTTCATGGGCGCAAAGGTTTACCAGTTACAGCTCGTATTGCTCTCCTGGACACTCGGTTTAAACAGTACCAAGATGTTGTTATCGGTACTGTACTCACAACCCTACATGTTGGCAGTGTCTTACTCACCTTTTATCCAAACTTCAATCTTTCCCTTCAAGACAGTAATCTACCCATAACCCTGAAAGTTCAAGTCCAGATCCAAGGTGCTGAACAAATCTCCACTGCTAAAATAACCACCCTACACCATCAACTGGTCTATCGGCTTCAGAATCATGCCTTAGATCTACCCACTCCAGAACACCACTCTGACACTCTCATGGTGTTAGCTAAATCTGACCAAATCCCAACCATTATTCAGATCCCCAGGCAAATTCCTCGCCAAGAACTTCTTAAGCTTATGCCTCTTGAATGGATCTCAAACTATGAGCAGTTCCATAACAATACAGCCCCAGTTCAGACATCTGAAAGTATGTTTGAAAGGCGACCAGATGGCACGGTCAGAATGACCTTTAAACCGCCTCCCAGTGCTCCTCAAGAGCCTCCTCGGCTCTCTTTCACTTATTCATCCATGATCACAGCTGTTCAGACAGCTCAAGAAGATTTGCCTATTACAGGGTTCAATTCTGACGGTTTCCCTGTTTATCCAGCCAAACAAAATGGGCATTTTCTTTGGGATGTCCCTGGTTCCGGCCACTGTGACCCAGATTGCCCCTGCTGGGATGATTGGGAAGAGGATGACGATTATGTAACCAAAAGGAAAAAGAAACCTAAGAAAAAATCTCATGCCTCGTGTCATCACAGTACTCCTAGACCACCACAAGATCCTCCTCCTCCATCAACTCCTTTACCTCTCTATAAAAAGGAACTCCAATGGCTTGCAAAGCGTTGCACCTCTACAATCTCCTCACCTGTTCCAGATCCATCTCCACCTCTGAGTTGTATGATGTTTTCATCTGCTACCTCCGATTATTCTTCCTCTTTTCCTCCTTTAGACACCCACACAGATTCCCAACGAAATGTTGTGTCCAAACCTTTTATTCCATCACCCATAACCTCAGCCGGTCATCTTGAACCACCCAAACCTTTTGTATCAGTCCTCAACTGGCAAACTCAAAATGCCAGAGCCTAGAATGATACTTTATTGAACATAAATTCCAAAGTTGAAAAAATTAGTTTACGAACTGAACACCTTGAAACGAAGGTTGACTCCATCTCTGCACAACTGCAGCAGATCCACCAGAACCTCCAGTCCAGAATCGTTCAACTTGATTCTGAGTTGCGAACTATGCTTGCCCAACGTTACCATGGCCCAGAATTTGATCAAAAAGAAAGGGAGATCAGACGCTTAAAAGCTGAGCTTGCTCAAATTGAATCTGACAAACAAAAACCTTCCCTTTTTAACTCCTCACCTCCTATCCCTTCGATTGGTCCAACTTACCATCCATTTGCTTCTATACTTTCTCCTATCCGACAGTATGAGCCTTCTAAGCTGTTTGGTATGACTCATACCCTTTTTCGAGACAACCCATTACCACCACCACCTAAATATAAACCAAAGCCTAAACCTTAACCACGACCCGTCACAATCAATCCTTCCTCCACTATTATCCCTGACCAACAATCACCGGGCTATACACCCGCATCAACATCACCACCTGAACCATCCAAATCCCAACCTCCTACTACATCCAAGGATAAAGAACCTATGCACCAATTCAGTGCCCATACCATTGACCACCCATCTTCCACTGATGACCAAACTTCTGATTCAAATCTAGCCGTTTCAGATAGCCATATTGAGACTGACACAGAATCTTCGGCATCCACCAGTGACTCTGAAAAATCTTATGCTGATATCACCAGAATCCTGATGGCTCAACCTGACCCACAAACCTCTCGGACTGAACCATATGTTGATATTCCTTCTGATGTTGAAGAAGAGATGCCTGAATCTTCTGCCACCAACCAGCCTCCTCCGGCCCAAACTACTTCATCCAGTCAAAAATCATCAAATGGTCCCTGGTTTACCTTTGATGATATCCCATCCTATAAATGGCGTGATCGTCTTAATGAAATGTCTGCCTGGATTGATCTCCAAATGCTCAGATCATGAGCCACTACTGAATCAGTCCTTAGAGAATTTGCTACTCGTTTTACGGGTGCTCTAAGAGATTGGTTTGACTCTCTTGGTCAATACAGACAATTGCAGTTTGTTCAATTACCAGAAGTCTCTAGTGCTCTTGCCATTCTTCATGATCAGTTTTTAGGAGACCCAGCTGCAGTCTTTGATTTGTAAACAGATGAAACAACGGTTATGCTTTTTCTTTTTGTACTGGGAAACATACTTTTGTTTAAAATACCGGAAAGGTTTTTTGGAGGATGATTTCTTGTGGAAGTGTTTCTGGAAATGTCTTTTCTTTTTGGTTGGGCAAACACACTTCTTTTCAACTTGCACTCGATCTTGAGATAGAGTTTTTTACAAGCTTCAGAAAAAGATTTCTTGTCTTCCATGAGGTCTTTGAAGAATTCCTTCTGCTCACAGATTTTATCCAGGCATAACATTGCCATTTGGAAAATCTTTCCCAGAGAAATTGTTAGCCTAAAGGGCTACACATAATGTAATTTTGATGATAACAAACATGTGTCTTAAGTATAAATAATAAATATTGTATTTCACATTTTCACTAGTTTTTTAAGGATAATATTTATGCAAATGAATCAAGTGAAATCTAGATTGAAGACACTCAACGGACAACGGCGACATAAAAAATATAGTTTAGAGCTCTACGAACAAATTAGTGCAGTAAATTCTTGTAAAGCCGATATGATTTAATTGATGCATGATTTATCATTTGAGAAGCTCAAGAGATTAATTTAATTAAATACTTTTCATAAACTAAAAAGGGTTTTATAAAATAAAGTATTTTGTAGATTTGAGTAATTTGGACTTAAATGCTAAGTTTTGAAATCTTTGATTTTAATAAGTATTAAATTTCGAAGTTGGACGTTTTTATAAACATTTGAAATGTTTTGGGTTATACTATAATTTATGAATATTTTGGATTAAAGTGAAAGGATTTGAGAACTTTGAAAAATATGGGTATTATGTTGAAAATGATCTTTTTGAGAAATAATAATATCTTTGGGGCCATTTCATAATTTCAAAAAGTTTGGGAAAGACAATAATTTGGAGGAAATTCTGAAATTGGACTTATTTTGTAAATTTTTATGACGTTTTGGGCCATATTATAATTATAGAAAGTTTTAGGCCAAAGTATAATTTTAATGAATAGTGTTACTGTATCAAATTCAAAAATAACGGTAATATCACTGTTCCTGAGCGACTAGCAAGATAAATCAAGTGGCTAACCACTTGGTCGCTGGAATTTACCTATAACGGCTAGTTTTCGGGATTTAACTATAAAAACTCAACTCAAACTTCATTCTAAGAACTAATGCAAGCAAATATAAGATCATACAACATATATTGAGCTTCCAAAATGCAAATCATCATAGATTAAATCATTGTTGAGCTATTATTTGCATATCCACTCTTAAAGAGAGTTTTTGTTGTAATTTTTATTTCTTATCAAATTGTAAGTGTGGGAAACACTTGGGGTGAAGAGATTGGGGAGATAATCTCTTGATTGTAAAGGCTCATTGACACCTTGGAAGTTAATTGTAAAAACTTGAAGCCTTGGGAGGCTTGGATAGTGAAATCCTCAAGCTTGGTTGGCTTGGAGGCGTGGACGTAGGCGAGGATTGCCGAACCACGTAAAAATCTGCGTGTTTGTTTTTCTCTTCCCTAGCTCTTTTATTTTTACTCTTGTTTGAATTTATTGTTCGCTATTTCATTCAGGCGTTAGATTGATTTGTTGTGCGAATTGTATTGCATAATTTTAAAAAACCCAATTCACCCCCCTCTTGGCTTGCGTTACTTGCATTTCAGAAATGTCAGCCATACTGAGATTAGTGGCTGTGAGTTTCCTTTGAAGGTCAGGTTGTAACTCAGAGGGAAGTGAGGCTATGAAGACATGTTTGAGAGAGGGACCATTGAACTCATTCAGCTTGTAAAATAGAATACTCATTCTTTTGTAATGAGTTTCCAAAAGATTGTGTTTAAGAGAACAACATTTCATCTGATGGTATTCTTTTTTGTCTGCATCTATAGATGTTGTTTTTTCACCAATGAATTGTTCATGGACGATATTGAGTGCTGTACCAATTGGTGATTGCATGAATTGGGGTTGTCTGTATTCTCCCAAGCTTTCTAACCAGTCTCGCAAAGAACTTGTGGATCAGGCCATGAATTCACGAAGGACAACTTGAGGTTGAGCATTTGGCTTTGTGCCTTGTAGATCAATCCATGCAGCAAATTCTTGAAGGCGAGTAGGCCATTTGTGACGAGGAATGTCATCAAATGTGAACCAAGATGTTGAAGATGGTTTTGTTGAGTGATCAGGAGTTGGTGGCGACATTGGCGGCACCGGTTATGTTTGAGATGCTTCATTTTCATGATCAGAAGAACTGTCTTCAACAATAGGTGTGGAAGTTGAAGCACTTGGATCTTCAGTTTTTGTTGCCATTAATATTCTCGTAATGTCAGCATATTCAGATTCAGAGTCGGTGGAACTACCAGCTGAGTTTGAGGAAGAGGAAGATAGGTTTGACTCTGACGGGTTTGACTCATATACTGTTTCTGGTTCAGAGGAGTCAGATGTTGTGTTTTGGACAGTATGATAATGATACTGATCCATTGGACCTTTGTCTTTTTTAGGAGGTTCTGGAGTGGTTTTCGGTGAGTCTTCTGGAGGTACAGGAGGAACAGAGGAGGATGAAGTGTCTTTTGACTTTGGTTCTGAAATTTTGACTTTGGACTTTGATTTTTTGGGTGAAGAGGGCTTTGGTTGTGGAGTGGGTTGAAGATGTGAAAATCCAAAGAATTAATTGTAAACAGGTTGTTGAGGTTTGGATGGTATGTAGAAAGGTTGTTGAGGTTTGGATGGTATGTAGAAAGGTTCTGAGCACTAGTATTTTTGGTTTGCTAGTTTAAAACAGCTTCATACTACTTTGGCTCTTCAGGTTGTCCAGAGGCTGTGACTGGAGATTGGACAAAAGGTTTTGAGATGACTCTGGTTTGTGTGTCAGTCTATTTTTCAAGGGGAGGAAATGATTCCTCATAAGATTGACTTGAAAACATTAGACATGATCTTATTGGGAGAATAGGAGATTTGGGATCTGGTTTTTGGATGAGAAGGTTTTTTCTTTTTCTTTTTCTTTCTCCTCATAATTTCCAGTTCATCATCAATATATGTATCATCCAAGCAAGGACAATCCAGATTCACCATTGATTTTGTCATGATATACTAGATACCCTTCGGATGAGAAACCATGAATGGGAAGTTTCTTTTCTTGACCAGTTTGGACTGCTGTTATCATAACAGTGTAAGAAAGCCTTGGGCTGTCTGAAACAAGTTTGATGTCAGGTGTTTGAAAAGACAATTTGACTTGACCATTTTGTCTTCTTTCAAACATGGCTTCTGTTGTTTGAACTGGTTCAGAGTTTTGGTGGAAATGTTCATAGTTGGTCAGCCATTCAAGAGGCATGAGTTTGAGCAATTCTTGTTTTTGAATCTGTTTGGGAATTTGGATTATGGTTGGAATAGTGTCTGTGTCGGCAACGATCATTAACGCATCAGATGAAGTGTGGGGTGTATGAAGGTCTAGTGCATGATTATGTAATCGATACACTATTTGCTGATGAAGAGTTGTAATTTTTGATGTGGGTGTTTGTTCTGCTCCTTGGAGCTGAATCTGAAATTTAATAGTTGTTGGAAGGTTGGGATCTTCAAGAGAAAGGTTGAAATTTGGGTAAAAGGTTAACATGACACTACCAGCATGGAGTGTGGTCAGGACGGTTCCTATAACATCATGGTGATACTGTTTGAACCTGGTGTCAAGAAGAGCAATTCTTGCTGTGACAGGTAAGCCTTTCCTGCCATGGAGGGTCAGAATTAATCTAACACCGCCAAGATGGAGATGTGTATACCCTTCTCATTTCTAGTTTGCTACGAGATCTGGGGGTATTTCTAAAGTGACATACTTGATGAAAATCCCACAATGAAACTTTCAATCCCACACTTAATTTGTAGTTTCAACTTCCCAAGAAAATTCTAAACAGATTTAAGACAAACAAAACCTTGACCCAATGCTTAAGAAAACATGAACCAAAGGTATAGAGAATGGTATTGACGCCACACTCAAGAAATAGATGAGAAGGTGAGTGATAAGTTTAAATTTGGAATGCCACAAGAATGCAAATTCTTGATAAGTTCACTAGCTCTCAAAAGAACCAAAGAAAGAATAATTTTTCAAATTCAAATAACATTAATCTCTAATATCATTACATAGCAAGATTGCTGAATTTAAATAGGCGAAAAGAAACCCAAGATCCTAAAAATACAAATGGAAACATTGGAACAACTCTCCAAGTAGGTTTGTCAAAGGATGTTTCAAAAGTCTTCACCAACCCACCATAATTAATGCTATCTTTGACAAACTTAATGCTACCCTACTATAATTAATGCTATCATTGACAAACTTAATGTTAGCCCACCATCATTGATGGTAGACTTACCTTACACATTGACAAACTTAAAACAAAACAAACAAATGAAGTTGAAAAACAAAGGAGTCGTTGAAAATCCCAAGTCTAAACAAGCTATAATGAATTGGTCATAACTCCTTCTAGAGAACTCCAAATCCAGCTCTGTAAAATTTATTAAAAAGCTAACTTAATTATCTTTCCAACGGTATATATCTTTCACGTTATTTCTAGCTCAATCAATACAGTTATTATTCCGAATTTGACCTTTCTGCATTTGATACAAATTGTGTATTTGGCTACCCAATAACCTGAATAATTCCCACAATACCTTGTGCTCTCGTCAATTTCTCCTTAATTAGATTAAATGCCCTTTCTTGTTCACTACCCCACTTAAATCCCACATGTTTCTTCACAATTTCAATTAATGGTGCAGCAAGGGTGCTAAAATCTTTCACAAGTCTTCTATAAAAACTAGCCAAACCATGAAAACTTCTTACCTCACTTACACTTTTAGGTATAGGCCACTCTTTAATAGCCTTTACCTTCTCTTCATCAACCTCAATTCCTTTAGCACTTACAACATAACCAAGAAAAACAATCTGATTTGTACAAAAGGAACACTTCTTCAAATTAGCATACAACTTTTCCTTCCTTAAAACAATCAGTACACTTTGCAAATGTTCAATGTGTTCATCTAAGCCTTTGCTATAGATCAAAATATCATCAAAATAGACAACTACGAATTTACCAATAAAAGCACGCAAAACATGGTTCATTAACCTCATAAAAGTGCTAGGTGCATTAGATCAGTTTTCCACTCATCTCTCTCTCTAATTCTAATTTGATGATATCCACTTTTAAGATCAATTTTACTAAACACACAAGAACCATGCGATTCATCAAGCATGTCATCAAGTCTAGGAATAGGATGTCAATACTTTACAGTAATTTTATTAATTGCACCACAGCCAACGCACATCCTCCATGTTCCATCGTTTTTGGGCACTAGTAAAACAGGTATTGCACATGGACTCATGCTCTCCCTCACATATCCTTTTGCCAAGAGTTCTTCAACTTGCCTTTGAAACTCCTTTGTCTCCTCAAGGTTACTTCTATATGCCTATTAGGAATGGTAGCTCCAAGGACGAAGTCTATTTGATGCTCAATCCCTAATAGGTGGCAAACCGTTAGGGACTTCATTTGGAAACACATCATCAAAGTCCTGCAAAAGAGTCACAATAGCACTAGGTAAAGAAAAGTTAAGCTCATTAGTGTGCAAACAAGCCTCTTTGCACAAAAGTACAACGATAGGCTGTTTTGAAAAGAAAGCCCTCTTAACCTCACTCTCTTTTGCAAACAAGTTCACTTGCTGCCTCTCTTTTCTCTCAACAATATTTTTTTCTATCTTTTCACTTGCTTTTCTCTCAATCTCTCTTTCTTTTATACTCTCATTTTCATTTTTTTTATTACTCTCTTTTTGTATTGACATTTGATCCTCATGCACTTGCCTAGGTGTTAATGGTACAAGAGTGATTTGCCTTTTTTTCATTACAAAAGAATATCTATTTAAGTAACCATCATGTGTTACACACCTATCATATTGCCAAGGTCGACCCAAAAGAATGTGTCCAGCATGCATGGGTACTACATCACATAGAACCTCATCCTTGTATTTCCCAATAGAGAATGAAACCAGCACTTGTTTATTTACTTTAACTTCCCCACAATCATTCAGCCATTGTAGCTTATATGGCCTTGGATGTTTCAAAGTTTTCAAATTTAATTTTTCAACTAAACTAGTGCTAGCTACATTAGTACAACTTCCACCATCAATTATCATACTACATACCTTATCTTTGATGTGGCATCTAGTATGAAAGATGTTATCACGTTGTACCTCCGCATCCTCTTTTACTTGCATGTTGAGAGCACGCCTAACAACCATCAATTTACCATCAACAGGATATTCTACACCATCATTACCATCCTCCAAAGGTGGCATAGGATCATCAGCTGATTCACTCTTGGTTTCAACATCACCATCATCCCTCAAGATCATTACTCTCTTATTTGGGCATTGCGATGCAATATGACCTATCCCCAAACATTTAAAACACTTAATATCTCTATTTCTAGAGTGTTGGGAATCAGATTTACCTTTGCTTTGGTTGCCTCCCTCTTTATGATCCTTTGCTCCATTTTGACTTCCATGAGGAAGATGAACCCAAATTGGTTCTAGTGGAACATTTCTTTTTCAATTATCGTTCCACTTTCATGGCTATGTGAACCATGTCTTCCAACTCAACATAGTGCTGCAAGTCAACCACATTAGCAATATCTTGATTTAACCCATGTAAAAATCTTGCCATAGTGGCCTCTTGTTCTTCTTCAATGTTGGCTCGAATCATGTTTATTTCAATCTCCTTGTGGTAATCTTCCACACTTCTAGAACCTTGTGTAAGACTTTGAAGCCTTTGGTGCAGCTCCCTATAATAATGACTAGGAACAAATCTCCTCCTCATGATGGCCTTCATCTCCTCCCAAGTGTTTATAGGCCTTTCACAGTTTCGTCTCCTACTCAAAATAAGTTGATCCCACCAAATACTAGCATAATCAGTAAATTCAACAGCAGCTAGTTTTACCTTTTTCTCCTCAGAGTAGTTGTGGCAATCAAATACTAGCTCCACCTTTTTTTCCCACTCCAAATAAGCTTCCGGATCATTTTTACCTTGAAAAGAAGGAATTTTCAGTTTTATACTCCCCAAATCACGATCTATACGTCTTGGATCCAGCCTACCTTACATAACTACCTCCACCAGTTAAACCACCAAACTCCGCCACATAAGGATATCGTTCACACCTCCCAGGAAAGCTTTCATTTTCATCTCGGGTTATACAACCCAAAACAGACTTTCGTTAGTCAAAACAGGGTACCAAACCAGATAAGAAAACGATCAAAAGCTTTCTAATGCACAGGATCCTTGCTAAAGGCAAGTGCAGAGCATACTTGCTTAAGTTTCAAAATGAACAAATTTAAAATCCTTATTCCTTTTCTTTTCTTTAGGACTTCATTTGCAGAGAGAGAGAGGAGTTTAGAAGTTCATGGTGAGAGAAAACACACGAGTTTATTTCTGGCAAACTTCTATATTACAAGGGAGGAGAGAGCTCCTTATATAGAGGAGGAATCTCAGGAAGATAGGACAAGACCCCTATCTTTTTTAAAGTAAAAATAAAAGTTACATGATTACACACCTTTAATTATTACAAAGGGACAAAGATGCTTTAATAAAGCATGACTTTGATAAAAGCTTAAAGCAAAAGCAAAAGTAAAAGCAAAAGCAACCATAATTACAAGAAGACAAAACGAGACATAATGATGACAACAAGACAAATCACAACAAGACAAATAACTTTTAGGGAGAGTGGAGGTTCATGTAGTCATCTTCGGAGGAACTTTCCGTTGCATCGGGATCTGTATCACCGGAGTGGTGCGGTTTGCGAAAAAAGTTGCTTGGAAGCTTCGGACGTTTAGGATGTTGGCAGGAGGGACCACGACATGGTGGATTAGGGCAATGATAGCCTCGTGGAGTACACTGTGAAGTATACTTAGGGGAAGTCTGGGTGGCTTTGTCAACTTTAGAAGGCCGAGGTGATTTTTTGGAAGGTCGGGTTGATGGTCCTGGTTCGGAGGGTCCAGGTTCATCCATTGTTGGTTGGGGAACTGATGAAGGTGTTGCTGAGAGGAAGAAATTCTTCCCAAGGGTCTTGAGAATCTTGGAAAAGAAAGTCAGTGTAGTCTGGCCTTTCTTCTTGATAAGGATTCCTGTGGATGGTGGCTTGGATCTGGCTGATGGAGTAGGGATCATGATGAGGTCATGTTGTGGGCCTAAGGAGGTGTGAACGATATCCTTATGTGGCGGAGTTTGGTGGTTTAACTGGTGGAGGTAGTTATGTAAGGTAGGCTGGATCCATTTTCAATGATGGCGGGATGTGGTGCAGTGAACCATTCGTATACCTGATCCTGTGTCCAAAAGAACTGTGTATCTGGGTGTTGGAAATAAGGCCTGTGAATAATGAACACGGATGTCCACATTTAAGCTTCAGAGAATGGCATACGATCAAGGTTGTAGATTTCTGACAAGTGTTGGAGCTTTTGTCTCCACCATGGAATTGGTGAAAACCACTCAAGTAATGTCCAGATGAGAGAGGTAGCTTTGTCAGGATTAAGAAGATGAGACAAAGTGGGGGCGATGGGTAGGATGAGCTTGGTTGCATAGAGAGTAGTTAGGCACCAGAGGTACTATAACTCATCTTCAGTGATTTCTCTAGATGGGTCAAGGGTTAAACCTGTAAGAAACAGATTTTCAAGATGGAAAGTAGAAAATGGAAATGAGTCAGCCATAAGGTAAGCTTTCATGAAAAAGCGGAAAACAACTTTTCTTGCAAACTCTTGGATGGCAAAAACAGAGGAGAATGTTTTATTCAAGGGAAAGGGTTTTTTGGTAAGAGCTTCGGGAGGTAAGAATGTAGCCATGGCAATAATTGGAAAATGGTATGTGGTGGAAAACAGAGTGGGAGGTGTCTCTGGTTTTGAGAGTCTAGATAGCATATCAGGGATAAGGTTCTGGGATCCCTTTATATGCTTTACTGAGAAATCATATTTGGAAAACCAATTTTTTTATCGGAAGTAACATTTTTTCTGGAACAGTTTTGCCTTTGAAATTGAGAATATTGGGGAAGGCTGAGTTGTCCATTCGGATGAGGAAGTGGTGGCCAATGAGATGGTACTCAAATTTTTTGATGCCATGCTTTACCGCTAAGATTTCTTTGAACACGCTATGGTAGTGCTGTTGTGTGTTAGAAAAATGTCCACTAGCGTAGGCGATAAAGTGTTCTTTTCCATTGAGTTCTTCAAGGAGAATGGCACCCCATGATTCATCACTTGCGTCTGTCTGTAGTATGCGCTTTCCATCTGCAATCAACTTTAAAGGAGGCGGATTTTGCGCAATCTTCTTGAGAGTAGTGACAGCATTTGTGTGGTCATCATTCCACTCAGGAGGCTTTTTCTTCAACAAAGCTGAGAGGTGGCGAGTGTAGTGGTCCACATGTGGGATAAAGTCTCTGATGTAATTGATAATTCCAAGAAATTGCTGGACTTGTTTTTTGGAAAGTTGCTGATCTGGAAAGTGAAGCAACTCTTGGGCAATGTGCTTTCCTAGCTGGTAATGGCCATCTTTTATGATCATACCAAGAAATTCGATGGTATCTGTGGCAATGGTGCTTTTCTTGGCAGATAGCATGATTCCATGACTTTGGACAATATCATAGAACTGGTTGAGCAGGTGGTGATGGTCATCATATGATCCTGAAAAAAGTAAAATATCATCAATGTAAATCAGTGCATTAGACAGGAGAGGCTGAAAGATTTTGATCATGGATTTTTGAAAAATGGATGGGGCAGTTTTGAGACCAAAGGGTAGGACCGTCCATTGGAAATGGGCATTAGGAATGCAAAAGGCAGTCTTATAACGATCAGAGGGTTCAATGCCTAATTGCCAAAAACCTGATTTTAAATCAAATTTTGAAAAGATCTGGGCATTTTTTAGAAAAGTAAACATGGTTTGTCGGCGAGGTAAGGGAAATTTGTCATCTTGCAAAAACATGTTTAAGGGCTGGTAGTCAGTGACTAGGCGTTTCTTTCCTCGAACAATTTCAGAATGCTTTTCAACATAAAAGGCTTGGCAAGCCCATTGAGAGGTTGTGGGCTCAATTAACCCTTGGGCTAACAATTGAGAACATTCCTGGTGGGCTAGGAGTAAGTCAGATGGACTCATTCCTGGATGAGTGGCTTTGGTGGGATTAATGTCTTCATTAAGTTTGAAGGGTAACTTAACAAAGAAAGACTGATTTTTCCACAAAGGGTTTGGATGGGTGAACGCAGAGTGGGACTCTGGACAGAAACTCAAAAGCTTGGTGGAAATATCCTGATATGATGGAGGGGTTTCAGACATATTGTAGAGTTTCAAGATATCTGTGAATGGTTTGAACATGGACTTGACTCGAATGCCATGGGGAATGATTTGAAGGTGTTTGATTTGGTGAAGAATGTCAAATCCTAACAAAATATCTTTATTAGGAAGAGTTGAACCAATGACCTTGGTCCAAATGACACAATTAGGGAAAATCTGGATACCAATGGGTTTTTTGGTAATCAAAGAAGTGGTGAACAATTTGCCATTAACAGCTTTGAAATGTTCTTCAGACTGTGTCCAGTAGTCTGGTGGAAGAATATGGGGGTTTAACATGCTTCGTTGAGCTCCAGTATCAATAAGACCAATTGCTGGAATGGACCTTTGAAATTTTGAAGGCAGGATTTGGAGTTTGATGGAAGGTATATGAACTGTGTATCAAGGGACAAGAGTTGTTGATGGAAAATGACTTGGGACTGGTCACTGTCAGAATCATCAGAAGACTGTTGGAGTGCGAACACTGTTTCATCATTGGGTTCATCTTGTTCAGAGAAGTAGAATTCTAGTTCATCCTGTTGTGGAGAGTAATCTGTAGTAGCCTGAAGATGTTCTACAAGACGAATGGACTTGGCTCTTTTATTGGGGCAATCTTTGGCAAAATGACCCTTTTTCCTGCAGATAAAACATCTACTGGATTTTCTTCGTTTGGAGTCTTTGGAAGAAGAAGACCGCTTTCTGAAGAATCTGTAAGGTTTTCTGGACCTGCGAGGTCTGGATGAAAATTCTGGAGATTTGAACTTTCGAAAATGCCTTTTCTTTTTGGGACTGCAATCACAATCCTTCTTCTGTTTGCATTTGATTTGTAGATAAGGCATTTTGCAGGCACTTCTGAATGGTTCTTTGTCTTTCAACAAGTCCTTGAAGAATTGTTTCTGTTCACAAAGCTTATCAAGATAAGTTTTGGCGAGTTGGAAAATTTTGCCAAGAGAGATATTGTCAATGACAAGATTGGAGGCGGTGAGCTGCCGCTGGATGTCTGGTTGGAGTTCTTCTGGAAGGGAGGCCAGAAAAACATGCTTTAGGGTAGGCTCGTTGAATCCATTAAGCTTATAGAATAACAGGGACATGCGCTTGTAATGGAAATCAAGATCCTTGGTATCGAGGGAGCAACATTTCATGCTGAGATAGTCTCGGCGTGCAACTTCAAAGGCTGCAGCTGGGTCTCCTAAAAACTGATCATGAAGAATGGCAAGAGCACTGGAGACTTCTGGTAATTGAACAAACTGCAATTGTCTATATTGACCAAGAGAGTCAAACCAATCTCTTAGAGCACCCGTAAAACAAGTAGCAAATTCTCTAAGGACTGATTCAGTAGTGGCTCCTGATCTGAGCATTTGGAGATCAATCCAGGCAGACATTTCATTAAGACGATCATGCCATTTATAGGATGGGATATCATCAAAGGTAAACCAGGGACCATTTGATGATTTTTGACTAGATGAAGTAGTTTGGGCCGGAGGAGGCTGGTTGGTGGCAGAAGATTCAGGCATCTCTTCTTCAACATCAGAAGGAATATCAACATATGGTTCAGTCCGAGAGGTTTGTGGGTCAGGTTGTGCCATCAGGATTCTGGTGATATCAGCATAAGATTTTTCAGAGTCACTAGTGGATGCTGAAGATTCTGTGTCAGTCTTAGTATGGCCATCTGAAACGGCTAGATTTGAATCAGAAGTTTGGTCATCAGTGGAAGATGGGTGGTCAATGGTCTGGGCACTGAATTGGTGCATAGGTTCTTTATCCTTGGATGTAGTAGGAGGTTGGTATTTGGATGGTTCAGGTGGTGATGTTGATGCTGGTGTATAGCCCGGTGATTGTTGGTCAGGGATAATAGTGGAGGAAGGATTGATTGTGACGGATCGTGGTTGAGGTTTAGGCTTTGGTTTAGATTTAGGTGGTGGTGGTAATGGGTTATCTCGAAAAAGGGTATGAGTCATACCAAACAGCTTAGAAGGCTCATACTGTCGTATAGGAGAAAGCATAGAAGCAAATGGATGGTAAGTTGGACCAATCGAAGGGATAGGAGGCGAGAAGGTAAAAATGGAAGGTTTTTGTTTGTCAGTTTCAATTTGAGCAAGCTCAGCTTTTAAATGTCTGATCTCCCTTTCTTTTTGATCAAATTCTGGGCCATGGTAACGTTGGGCAAGCATAGTTCGCAACTCAGAGTCAAGTTGAGCAATTCTGGACTGGAGGTTCTGGTGGATCTGCTGCAGTTGTGCAGAGATGGAGTCAACCTTCGTTTCAAGGTGTTCAGTTCGTAAACTGATCTTTTCAACTTTGGAATTTATGTTCAACAAAGTATCATTATGGGCTCTGGCATTTTGAGTTTGCCAGTTGAGGACTGATTCAAAAGGTTTGGGTGGTTCAAGATGACCGGCTGAGGTTATGGGTGATGGAATAAAAGGTTTGGACACAACATTTCGTTGTGAATCTGTGTGGGTGTCTAAAGGAGGAAAAGAGGAAGAATAATCTGAGGAAGCAGATGAAAACATCATACAACTCAGAGGTGGAGATGGATCCGGAACAGGTAAGGAAATTGTAGAGGTGCAACGCTTTGCAAGCCATAAGAGTTCCTTTTTATAGAGAGGTAAAGGAGCTGATTGGGAAGAGGATGACGATTATGTAACCAAAAGGAAAAAGAAACCTAAGAAAAAATCTCATGCCTCGTGTCACCACAGTACTCCTAGACCACCTTGAGCTTGCTCAAATTGAAACTGACAAACAAAAACCTTCCCTTTTTACCTTCTCGCCTCATATCCCTTCGATTGGTCCAACTTACCATCCATTTGCTTCTATACTTTCTCCTATCCGACAGTATGAGCCTTCTAAATTGTTTGGTATGACTCATACCCTTTTTCGAGACAACCCATTACCACCACCACCTAAATCTAAACCAAAGCCTAAACCTCAACCACGACCCGTCACAATCAATCCTTCCTCCACTATTATCCCTGACCAACAATCACCGGGCTATACACCAGCATCAACATCATCACCTGAACCATCCAAATACCAACCTCCTACTACATCCAAGGATAAAGAACCTATGCATCAATTCAGTGCCCAAACCATTGACCACCCATCTTCCACTGATGACCAAACTTCTGATTCAAATCTAGCCGTTTCAGATAGCCATACTGAGACTGACACAGAATCTTCAGCATCCACTAGTGACTCTGAAAAATCTTATGCTGATATCACCAGAATCCTGATGGCTCAACCTGACCCACAAACCTCTCGGACTGAACCATATGTTGATATTCCTTCTGATGTTGAAGAAGAGATGCCTGAATCTTCTGCCACCAACCAGCCTCCTCCGGCCCAAACTACTTCATCTAGTCAAAAATCATCAAATGGTCCCTGGTTTACCTTTGATGATATCCCATCCTATAAATGGCGTGATCGTCTTAATGAAATGTCTGCCTGGATTGATCTCCAAATGCTCAGATCAGGAGCCACTATTGAATCAGTCCTTAGAGAATTTGCTACTCGTTTTACGGGTGCTCTAAGAGATTGGTTTGACTCTCTTGGTCAATACAGACAATTGCAGTTTGTTCAATTACCAAAAGTCTCTAGTGCTCTTGCCATTCTTCATAATTAGTTTTTAGGAGACCCAGCTGCAGCCTTTGAAGCTGCACGCCGAGACTATCTCAGCATGAAATGTTGCTCCCTCGATGCCAAGGATCTTGATTTCCATTACAAGCGCATGTCCCTGTTATTCTATAAGCTTAATGGATTCAACGAGCCTACCCTAAAGCATGTTTTTCTGGCCTCCCTTCCAGAAGAACTCCAACCAGACATCCAGCGGCAGCTCACCGCCTCCAATCTTGTCATTGACAATATCTCTCTTGGCAAAATTTTCCAACTCGCCAAAACTTGTCTTGATAAGCTTTGTGAACAGAAACAATTCTTCAAGGACTTGTTGAAAGACAAAGAACCATTCAGAAGTGCCTGCAAAAAGCCTTATCTGCAAATCAAATGCAAACAAAAGAAGGATTGTGATTGCAGTCCCAAAAAGAAAAGGCATTTTCGAAAGTTCAAATCTCCAGAATTTTCATCCAGACCTCGCAGGTCCAGAAAACCTTACAGATTCTTCAGAAAGCTTTTGATCGTTTTCTTTTCTGGTTTGGTACCCTGTTTTGACTAACGAAAGTCTGTTTTGGGTTGTATAACCCGAGAAGAAAATGAAAGCTTTCCTGATTCTCCATTTTGGTATCAGAGCCATACCCTTTTTCATTTTCTCAAAGTGGTATAATTTAGGTCGTTATTCCTGTTTTGATCTTTAGTCTTCAGGCACAGAAAGAACGCATCCCTCATGGCTTCTACTTCATCCACTCCAGTTACTCTTTCTTCTACTCTTTCTTTGCCTAAATCTTGCACTTCCCATACTGCTGATAAAATTGAAAACCTTGTTGAATACTCTTATATTCCCGAATCAGCTCAAATAAGTGAATCCACCTACCCTCTTATTAGCCCTTATCATTTGTACAAACGACTCAACTCCTTTACCCGCAGCATCCGTACCCTTATCTCTACTAAACGGCCACACCCTAAAGAATATATCCAGTCTTCTCGTCTGGATCAGTGTGCTCTCAAAGCCACCTCTGCTGAGCAATATGTCACTCTGGAAATTCCTTCAGAGCTCATTTCAAATTGGAAACGTGAAGGATACACTCATCTTCATCTAGGCGGAATACGGCTAATCCTTACCCTTCATGGGCGCAAAGGTTTGCCAGTTACAGCTCGTATTGCTCTCCTGGACACTCGGTTTAAACAGTACCAAGATGCTGTTATCGGTACTGTACTCACAACCTTACATGCTGGCAGTGTCTTACTCACCTTTTATCCAAACTTCAATCTTTCCCTTCAAGACACTAATCTACCTACAACTCTAAAAGTTCAAGTCCAGATCCAAGGTGCTAAACAAATCTCCACTGCTAAAATAGCCACCCTACACCATCAACTGGTCTATCGACTTCAGAATCATGCCTTAGATCTACCCACTCCAGAACACCACTCTGACACTCTCATGGTGTTAGCTGAATCTGACCAAATCCCAACCATCATTCAGATACCCAGGCAAATTCCTCGCCAAGAACTTCTTAAGCTTATGCCTCTTGAATGGATCTCAAACTATGAGCAGTTCCATAACAATACAGCCCCAGTTCAGACATCTGAAAGTATGTTTGAAAGGCGACCAGATGGCACGGTCAGAATGACATTTAAACCACCTCCCAGTGCTCCTCAAGAGCCTCCTCGGCTCTCTTTCACTTATTCATCCATGATCACAACTGTTCAGACAACTCGAGAAGATTTACCTATTACAAGGTTCAATTCTGACGGTTTCCCTATTTATCCAGCCAAACAAAATGGGCATTTCCTTTGGGATGTCCCTGGTTCCGGCCACTGTGACCCAGATTGTCCCTGCTGGGATGATTGGGAAGAGGATGACGATTATGTAACGAAAAGGAAAAAGAAACCTAAGAAAAAATCTCATGCCTCGTGTCACCACAGTACTCCTAGACCACAACAAGATCCTCCTCCTCCATCAGCTCCTTTACCTCTCTATAAAAAGGAACTCCAATGGCTTGCAAAGCGTTGCACCTCTACAATTTCCTTACCTGTTCCGGATCCATCTCCACCTCTGAGTTGTATGATGTTTTCATCTGCTTCCTCAGATTATTCTTCCTCTTTTCCTCCTTTAGACACCCACACAGATTCACAACGAAATGTTGTGTCCAAACCTTTTATTCCATCACCCATAACCTCAGCCGGTCATCTTGAACCACCCAAACCTTTTGAATCAGTCCTCAACTGGTAAACTCAAAATGCCAGAGCCTAGAATGATACTTTGTTGAACATAAATTCCAAAGTTGAAAAGATCAGTTTACGAACTGAACACCTTGAAACGAAGGTTGACTCCATCTCTGCACAACTGCAGCAGATCCACCAGAACCTCCAGTCCAGAATTGCTCAACTTGACTCTGAGTTGCGAACTATGCTTGCCCAACGTTACCATGGCCCAGAATTTGATCAAAAAGAAAGGGAGATCAGACGTTTAAAAGCTGAGCTTGCTCAAATTGAAACTAACAAACAAAAACCTTCCCTTTTTACCTCCTCGCCTCCTATCCCTTCGATTGGTCCAACTTACCATCCATTTGCTTCTATGCTTTCTCCTATTCGACAGTATGAGCCTTCTAAGCTGTTTGGTATGACTCATACCCTTTTTCGAGACAACCCATTACCACCACCACCTAAATCTAAACCAAAGCCTAAACCTCAACCACGACCCGTCACAATCAATCCTTCCTCCACTATTATCCCTGACCAACAATCACCGGGCTATACACCAGCATCAACATCACCACCTGAACCATCCAAATACCAACCTCCTACTACATCCAAGGATAAAGAACCTATGTATCAATTCAGTGCCCAGACCATTGACCACCTATCTTCCACTGATGACCAAACTTCTGATTCAAATCTAGCCGTTTCAGATAGCCATACTGAGACTGACACAGAATCTTCAGCATCCACTAGTGACTCTGAAAAATCTTATGCTGATATCACCAGAATCCTGATGGCTCAACCTGACCCACAAACCTCTCGGACTGAACCATATGTTGATATTCCTTCTGATGTTGAAGAAGAGATGCATGAATCTTCTGCCACCAACCAGCCTCCTCCGGCCCAAACTACTTCATCTAGTCAAAAATCATCAAATGGTCCCTGGTTTACCTTTGATGATATCCCATCCTATAAATGGCGTGATCGTCTTAATGAAATGTCTGCCTGGATTGATCTCCAAATGCTCAGATCAGGAGCCACTATTGAATCAGTCCTTAGAGAATTTGCTACTCGTTTTACGGGTGCTCTAAGAGATTGGTTTGACTCTCTTGGTCAATACAGACAATTGCAGTTTGTTCAATTACCAGAAGTCTCCAGTGCTCTTGCCATTCTTCATAATTAGTTTTTAGGAGACCCAGCTGCAGCCTTTGAAGCTACACGCCGAGACTATCTCAGCATGAAATGTTGCTCCCTCGATGCCAAGGATCTTGATTTCCATTACAAGCGAATGTCCCTGTTATTTTATAAGCTTAATGGATTCAACGAGCCTACCCTAAAGCATGTTTTTCTGGCCTCCCTTCCAGAAGAACTCCAACCAGACATCCAGCGGCAGCTCACCGCCTCCAATCTTGTCATTGACAATATCTCTCTTGGCAAAATTTTCCAACTCGCCAAAACTTGTCTTGATAAGCTTTGTGAACAGAAACAATTCTTCAAGGACTTGTTGAAAGATAAAGAACCATTCAGAAGTGCCTGCAAAAAGCCTTATCTGCAAATCAAATGCAAACAGAAGAAAGATTGTGATTGCAGTCCCAAAAAGAAAAGGCATTTTCGAAAGTTCAAATCTCCAGAATTTTCATCCAGACCTCGCAGGTCCAGAAAACCTTACAGATTCTTCAGAAAGCGGTCTTCTTCTTCCAAAGACTCCAAACGAAGAAAATCCAGCAGATGTTTTATCTGCAGGAAAAAGGGTCATTTTGCCAAAGATTGCCCCAACAAAAGAGACAAGTCCATTCGTCTTGTAGAACATCTTTAGGCTACTACAGATTACTCTCCACAACAGGATGAACTGGAATTCTACATCTTTGAACAAGATGAACCTAATGATGAAACAGTGTTCGCACTCCAACAGTCTTCTGATGATTCTGACAGTGACCAGTCCCAAGTCATTTTCCATCAACAGCTCGTGTCCCTTGATACTACAGTTCCTATACCTTCCATCAAACTCCAAATCCTGCCTTCAAAATTTCAAAGGCCCATTCCAGCAATTGGTCTTATTGATACTGGAGCTCAACGAAGCATGTTAAACCCCCATATTCTTCCACCAGACTACTGGACACAGTCTGAAGAACATTTCAAAGCTGTTAATGGCAAACTGTTCACCACTTCTTTGATTACTAAAAAACCCATTGGTATCCAGATTTTCCCTAATTGTGTCATTTGGACCAAAGTCATTGGTTCAACTCTTCCTAATAAAGATATTTTGTTAGGATTTGACATTCTTCACCAGATCAAACACCTTCAAATCATTCCCCATGGCATTCGAGTCAAGTCCATGTTCAAACTATTCACAGATATCTTGAAACTGTACAATCTGTTTGAAACCCCTCCATCATATCAGGATATTTCCACCAAGCTTTTGAGTTTCTGTCCAGAGTCCCACTCTGCATTCACCCATCCAAACCCTTTGTGGAAAAATCAGTCTTTCTTTGTTAAGTTACCCTTCAAACTTAATGAAGACATTAATCCCACCAAAGCCACTCATCCAGGAATGAGTCCATCTGACTTACTCCTAGCCCACCAGGAATGTTCTCAATTGTTAGCCCAAGGGTTAATTGAGCCCACAACCTCTCAATGGGCTTGCCAAGCCTTTTATGTTGAAAAGCATTCTGAAATTGTTCGAGGAAAGAAACGCCTAGTCATTGACTACCAGCCCTTAAACATGTTTTTGCAAGATGACAAATTTCCCTTACCTCGTCGACAAAGCATGTTTACTTTTCTAAAAAATGCCCAGATCTTTTCAAAATTTGATTTAAAATCAGGTTTTTGGCAATTAGGCATTGAACCCTCTGAGCGTTATAAGACTGCCTTTTGCATTCCTAATGCCCATTTCCAATGGATGGTCCTACCCTTTGGTCTCAAAACTGCCCCATCCATTTTTCAAAAATCCATGATCAAAATCTTTCAGCCTCTCCTGTCTAATGCACTGATTTACATTGATGATATTTTACTTTTTTCAGGATCATATGATGACCATCACCACCTGCTCAACCAGTTCTATGATATTGTCCAAAGTCATGGAATCATGCTATCTGCCAAGAAAAGCACCATTGCCACAGATACCATCGAATTTCTTGGTATGATCATAAAAGATGGCCATTACCAGCCAGGAAAGCACATTGCCCAAGAGTTGCTTCACTTTCCAGATCAGCAACTTTCCAAAAAACAAGTCCAGCAATTTCTTGGAATTATCAATTACATCAGAGATTTTATCCCACATGTGGACCACTACACTCGCCATCTCTCGGCTTTGTTGAAAAAAAAGCCTCCTGAGTGGAATGATGACCACACAAATGCTGTCACTAATCTCAAGAAGATTGCGCAAAATCCGCCTCCTTTAAAGTTGATTGCAGATGGAAAGCACATACTATAGACAGACGCAAGTGATGAATCATGGGGTGCCATTCTCCTTAAAGAACTCAATGGAAAAGAACACTTTATCGCCTACGCTAGTGGACATTTTTCTGACACACAGCAGCACTACCATAGCGTGTTCAAAGAAATCTTAGCAGTAAAGCATGGCATCAAAAAATTCGAGTACCATCTCATTGGCCACCACTTCATCATCCGAATGGACAGCTCAGCCTTCCCCAATATTCTCAATTTCAAAGGCAAAACTGTTCCAGAAAAGATGTTACTCCGATTAAAAGATTGGTTTTCCAAATATGATTCTCAGTAAGCATATAAAGGGATCCCAGAACCTTATCCCTGATATGCTATCTAGACTCTCAAAACCAGAGACACCTCCCACTCTATTTTCCACCACATACCATTTTCCAATTATTGCCATGGCTACATCCTTACCTCCCGAAGCTCTTACCAAAAAACCCTTTCCCTTGAATAAAACATTCTCCTCTGTTTTTGCCATCCAAGAGTTTGCAAGAAAAGCTGTTTTCCGCTTTTTCATGAAAGTTTACCTTATGGCTGACTCATTTCCATTTTCTACTTTCCATCCTGAAAATCTGTTTCTTACAGGTTTAACCCTTGACCCATCCAGAGAAATCACTGAAGACGAGTTATGGTACCTCTGGTGCCTAACTACTCTCTATGCAACCAAGCTCATCCTACCCATCGCCCCCACTTTGTCTCATCTTCTTAATCCTGACAAAGCTACCTCTCTCATCTGGACATTACTTGAGTGGTTTTCACCAATTCCATGGTGGAGACAAAAGCTCCAACACTTGTCAGAAATCTACAACCTTGATCGTATGCCATTCTCTGAAGCTCTAATGTGGACATCCGTGTTCATTATTCACAGGCCTTATTTCCAACACCCATATACACAGTTCTTTTGGACACAGGATCAGGTATACGAATGGTTCACTGCACCACATCCCGCCATCATTGAAAATGAGATCCAGCCTACCTTACATAACTACCTCCACCAGTTAAACCACTAAACTCCGCCACATAAGGATATCATTCACACCTCCTTAGCCCCACAATATGACCTCATCATGATCCCTACTCCATCAGCCAGATCCAAGCCACCATCCACAAGAATCCTTATCAAAGAAGAAAGGCCAGACTACACTGACTTTCTTTTCCAAGATTCTCAAGACCCTTGGGAAGAATTTCTTCCTCTCAGCCAACACCTTCATCAGTTCCCCCAACCAACAATGGATGAACCTGGACCCTTCGAACCAGGACCATCAACCCGACCTTCCAAAAAATCACCTCGGCCTTCTAAAGTTGACAAAGCCACCCAGACTTCCCCTAAGTATACTTCACAGTGTACTCCATGAGCCTATCATTGCCCTAATCCACCATGCCGTGGTCCCTCCTGCCAACATCCTAAACGTCCGAAGCTTCCAAGCAACTTTTTTCGCAAACCGCACCACTCCGGTGATACAGATCCCGATGCAACGGAAAGTTCCTCCGAAGATGACTACATGAACCTCCACTCTCCCTAAAAGTTATTTGTCTTGTTGTGATTTATCTTGTTGTCATCATTATGTCTTGTTTTGTCTTGTTGTAATTATGGTTGCTTTTGCTTTTACTTTTGCTTTTGCTTTAAGTTTTTGTCAAAGTCATGCTTTATTAAAGCATCTTTGTCCCTTTGTAATAATTAAATGTGTGTAATCATGTAACTTTTATTTTTACTTTAAAAAAGATAGGGGTCTTGTCCTATCTTCCTGAGATTCCTCCTCTATATAAGGAGCTCTCTCCTCCCTTGTAATATAGAAGTTTGCCAGAAATAAACTCGTGTGTTTTCTCTCACCATGAATTTCTAAACTCCTCTCTCTCTCTGCAAATGATGTCCTAAAGAAAAGAAAAGGAATAAGGATTTTAAATTTGTTCATTTTGAAAGTGATGGAATAAAAGGTTTGGACACAACATTTCGTTGGGAATCTGTGTGTTCAAATCTCCAGAATTTTCATCCAGACCCCGCAGGTCCAGAAAACCTTACAGATTCTTCCGAAAGCGGTCTTCTTCTTCCAAAGACTCCAAACGAAGAAATGACACAATTAGGGAAAATCTGGATACTAATGGGTTTTTTGGTAATCAAAGAAGTAGTGAACAGTTTGCCATTAAGAGTTGAACCAATGACTTTGGTCCAAATGACACAATTAGGGAAAATCTGGATACCAATGGGTTTTTTAAAGGTCATTCTGACCGTGCCATCTGGTCGTCTTTCAAACATACTGTCAGATGTCTGAACTGGGGCTGTATTGTTATGGAACTGCACCACGGCATGTTGGATTAGGGCAATGATAGGCTCGTGGAGTACATTGTGAAGTATACTTAGGGGAAGTCTGGGATCAGCAACTTTCCAAAAAGCAGGTCCAGCAATTTCTTGGAATTATCAATTACATCAGAGACTTTATCCCACATGTGGACCACTACACTTGCCACCTCTCAGCTTTGTTGAATCATTCCCCATGGCATTCGAGTCAAGTCCATGTTCAAACCATTCACAGATATCTTGAAACTCTACAATCTGTCTGAAACCCCTCCATCATATCAGGATATTTCCCCATGGTAACGTTGGGCAAGCATAGTTCGCAACTCAGAATCAAGTTGAACAATTCTGGACTGGAGGTTCTGGTGGATCTGCTGCAGTTGTGCAGAGATGCATGATTACAACAAGACAAAACGAGATATAATGATGACAACAAGACAAATAACTTTTAGGGAGAGTGGAGGCATCAGAAAGCTTTTGATCATTTTCTTATCTGGTTTGGTACCCTGTTTTGACTAACGAAAGTCTGTTTTGGGTTGTATAACCCGAGAAGAAAATGAAAGCTTTCCTGATTCTCCATTTTGGCCA
This sequence comes from Citrus trifoliata, assembly GCA_018350135.1. Taxonomy (NCBI): domain Eukaryota; kingdom Viridiplantae; phylum Streptophyta; class Magnoliopsida; order Sapindales; family Rutaceae; genus Citrus; species Citrus trifoliata. The sequence goes on along the minus strand of VKKW01000125.1, from coordinate 601,621 downwards.
TCAAAATCATCTATGTCATCGCCATCTTCTTCTCCCATGACAGCACGCCCTTGATTACCTCTTACATGAGGAGCTATTGGTTGTTGCTCCCTCTGTAGATTGGCTATGGCAGTGTCTTGCCTCTCCAATTTGTCACGGATCTCTCCAAACATCAGATTCATGTGCTCAAATTGTTGTTGCATGGCTTTGAGCATGATTGATTGGTCTATATTTGTGATCTGAAAAAAATTGTTAGCAAAATGACCTCACAACACTCCCTCACGTGTTTTACTCAATTTGATGTCACTTAACTCTCGTGTTTAACACACAAATTGGCTCTAATGAACTCACAAACTTTTGCCTTTTACCACACTTAACTCTCTCTTTCAGTTCTTTATTGAACTAAATAAACAAAATCAAGAAAAAAAACCCAAGTGGCACACCGAATATGACAATCCAGCAACTAACAAAGAAAAGAAATTAAGAGGATACAAAGAATGAAAAGGAAATTGAAGAAAGGAAAGCAAGCAAGCAAAGCAACACAATTGGTATGTGTAAACTATGTCAAGGAAAATGAATAACTAAAATTCAATTTGATGAAAGTAGAAATACTTGAATCCTTTTGTAATTTTTTTTGTATGTTTTTTCTCTTTTTTCTTTTTCTTTTTTATAATCAAAATAAATAAGACATTCAAACTTGATTAGAAACTAGCTCTGATACCAAATGATGCAAATCCCACAATGAAACTTTTAATCCCACACTTAATTTGTAGTTTCAACTTCCCAAGAAAGTTCTAAACAGATTTAAGACAAACAAAACCTTGACCCAATGCTTAAGAAAACATGAACCAAAGGTATAGAGAATGGTATTGACGCCACACTCAAGAAATAGATGAGAAGGTGAGTGATAAGTCTAAATTTGGAACGCCACAAGAATTCAAATTTTGATAAGTTCACTAGTTCACTAGTTCACTAGTTCTCAAAAGAACCAAAGAAAGAATAATCTTTCAAATTCAAATAACATTAATCTCTAATATCATTACATAGCAAGATTGCTGAATTTAAATAGGCGAAAAGAAACCCAAGATCCTAAAAATACAAATGGAAACATTGGAACAACTCTCCAAGTAGGTTTGTCAAAGGATGTTTCAAAAGTCTTCGCCAACCCACCATAATTAATGCTATCTTTGACAAACTTAATGCTATCTTTGACAAACTTAATGCTACCCTACTATAATTAATGCTATCATTGACAAACTTAATGTTAGCCCACCATCATTGATGGTAGACTTACCTTACACATTGACAAACTTGAAACAAAACAAACAAATGAAGTTGAAAAAAAAAGGAGTCGTTGAAAATCCCAAGTCTGAACAAGCTATAATGAATTGGGCATAACTCCTTTTAGAGAACTCCAAATCCAGCTCTGTAAAATTTATTAGAAAGCTAACTTAATTGCACGTTACTTCTATCTCAATCAATACATTTTTTATTCCGAATTTGACCTTTCTGCATTTGATAAAAATTGTGTATTTGGCTGCCCAATAACTTGAATAATGCCCACAATCCCTTGTCTTCTCTTCAAGCCCAATTCATGATGTCTTGCATCTTGAATTGCATTTTCAATCCATATTTTCTCAATTAATCCATTTAAAGCAGCTTGCATCTTTTTGGCTCTTGCTCTTGTAATTGGGCCTCCATGAATGTGCAAATGATCACTTGAAGTTTTAATGGTATTCCCTTGATGGTTCTCATCACTACTGCTCACTTTGAGAGGCTAGTAAAGCATACTGATCCAGTTTAGAAGACTGAATATACTCTTTTGGTAGTGGTCTTTTAGTGGAGATCAGGGTTCGGATACATCTGGTGAAAGAAGTTTTTTTTTGTATAGGTTGTAGGTACTCATGATGGGGAACTAAGATTCATTGATTTAAGAAGATTTGGGAATATAAGAATATTCGACAAGATTTTCAATCTTTGAGGCTATGTGTTTTTGACATGATTTTGGGAGTGAGAGAGTAGAAGAAAGAGAAATATGAGAGGAAGATGATGAAGGAGTTGAGGTTGAAGATGAAGTTGTTTCCATGTTTGATTAATCTTTTTCTAGGAGATCAAATAAGATTATTTGGAATTACTAATGATACCACCTCTTGTACATGGGAGTAATCAACACTTTTAAGTAGCGATGGGCAAATAAACCGACCTGACCTGATCTGATTCGAATATTTCAGGTTCGGATCAGATGTGGATTGACAGCAAGACCCGATCAAATTGATTTTTTCAAACCCGATCAGATTATGTTCGGATCGGATCAAACCCGATCCGATCTAAAAATTCGATCGGATTGCAAATAAAAAAACACTAAAGAAACACAAAACCCTAATTTATCATTTCTCAACACTGATACGAACTCGTCAAGAACTGACGTGACCCTAATCAATTTAGTTCCCAAGATCGAATCTAAACCAGGAATGGAATGGAACCTCGACCCATGCTGGTAGTGTCCTATTGACCTTTTACCCAAATTTCAACCTTTCTCTTGAGGATCCCAACCTTCCAACAACCCTCAAAGTCCAGATCCAGCTCCAAGGAGCAGAACAAACACCCACATCAAAGATTGCAACCCTTCATCATCAAATAGTGTATCGATTACAAATCATGCACTAGACCTTCCTACACCTCACACTACCTTAGATGCTTTAATGATTCTTGCAGACACAGATACAATTCCAACCATCATCCAAATTCCCAAACAAATCCAGAAACAAGAATTACTCAAACTCATGCCTCTTCAATGGCTAACCAATTATGAGCATTTCCATCAAAATTTCGAACCAATCCAGACTACAAAAGCCACGTTTGAAACAAGGCAAAATGGTCAAGTCAAACTTTCTTTCCAAACACTTGAACATGTTTAAGAAGCTCCAAGGCTTTCTTACACTGCAATGATTACAACAGTTCAAACTGGCCAGGAAAAGAAACTTCCAATTCATGGTTTCTCATCAGATGGGTATCCAGTATATCCTAACAAAATCAATGGTCATTTTATATGGGATTTTCCTAAAGCCCATATGTGCAATCCGGATTGTCCTTGCTTGGATGATGCGGATGTTGATGATGAACTGGAAGTCATGCAGAGAAAGAAAAAGAAAAAGAAAAAACCTTCTCATCTAAAAACATCTTGTCACTCTTTTCCTCTACAAGCCTCCACCAGATCCTAAACCTCTTGTTCCACTAATATGGTAATGCTTAATGTTTTCTGAACAATCTTATGAAGAGTCATTTCCTTCGCTTGAAAAACAAACCGATACTCAAACCAGAGTTGTCTCAAAACCTTTTGTCCAATCCCCTGTTACAGCCTCTGGGCAACCTGAACCAAAACAGTATGAAGCTGTTTTGGCAAACCAGAAATGCCAATGCTCAGAATCAAACTCTCAAACAACTCGGAAAGAAAATTGATCGAGTTGCTAATCAAGTCTCCCAAACTGAAACTAAAGTTGATTCAATCAGCAATCGTCTTGATCAGATGTACATACATCTACAGGACCGTATCTCTAAACTAGATGCCGATCTCAGACGAATGATTAACAACCATATCTGGGGTCCAGAGTTTAACAAGAAAGAAGCAGAGATTAGAAAGCTTAAAATTGAATTAGCAAGAATTGATGCTAAAAAGACTTGTCCCACACTTTTCACCCAAACACCTCCCAGACCTCAACAGCCTGTTTACAACCAGTTCTTTGGATTTTCACATCTTCAACCCACTCCTACACATATTGTTGAAGACAGTTCTTCTGATGATGAGCATAAAGCATCTCACACAGAATCAGTGCCACCAATGCCACTACTTGCTCATGACCACTCAACAAAACCATCTTCAGTATCTTGGTTCACATTTGATGACATTCCCAGTCACAAATGGCCTGCTAGGCTTCAAGAATTTGCTGCATGGATTGATCTCCAAGGAACAAAGCCAAATTCTCAATCTCAAGCTGTCCTTCGTGAATTCATGGCCCGATCTACGGGTTCTTTGGAGAAATATAGACAACTCCAATTCATGCAATCACCAATTGGTACAGCACTCAATCTCATCCATGACCAATTCATTGGAGAAAAAACAACACCTACCGATGTAGACAGAAAAGAGTACCATTAGATGAAGTGTTGTTCTCTCAAACAACATCTTTTAGAATCTCATTATAAAAGAATGAGTATTCTATTTATAATGAGATTCTATTTTACAAGCCAAATGGGTTCAATGAACCTTCTCTCAAACATGTCTTTATAGCCTCTCTTCCTTCTGAGTTACAACCTGATCTTCAAAGAAAACTCACAGCCACTAATCTCAGCATTGCTAACTTCTCCTTGGGAAAGATTTTTCAAATGGCATTGTTATGCCTGGATAAAATCTGTGAGCAAAAAGAATTCTTCAAAGATCTCATGGAAGGCAAAAAACCTTTCTCTGAAGCTTGTAAAAAACCTCATCTCAAGATAGAGTGCAAATATGAAAAGAAGTGTGTTTGTACGCCTAAAAAGAAAAAAAATTTCCAAAAACACTTCCACAGAAAATCATCTTCCAAAAAGCCCTTCCGGTATTTCAAAAAAAAAAGATGTTTCCCAGTACATAAAGAAAAAGCATAACCGTTGTTTCATCTGTAAGAAACACGGTCACTTTGCTCGAAACTGTCCTCACAAGTCTGCCAAAGTTGTCCGTCTCATACAACACCTTCAACATTCTTCTCTGTTATATGAAAATGAAGATGTTGAATCAAACTTTTTTGAACAATCCGAACAGGATGACCAAACTGCTTTCATTATCGCAGAATCTTTAGATTCTGAGGATATTTCAGTCATCTCTACAGTTCAAAATGTCAACCATGTTTTCACCATTCCCAGACCTTCACTCAAAATGTCAATCATTCCTTCCAAGTTTCATAAACCTGTTCCTATCATCGGGTTTATTGACACTAGTGCAGATACTAGTATGACTGATCCTTCTGTTCTTCCCTCAGATTATTGGGAACCTTATTCAAAGCTATTCAGAGCAGTTAATAGCGAAACCTTTGAAACAACTTTGATTACCAAAAAACCCATTGGTATTCAATTCTTTCCGAATTGTATAATTTGGAAAAAGATTGTAGCCTCAAAACTCCCTGATAATGATCTACTCATAGGTTTTGACATTCTTCATTTAGTTAAAAACCTATTTCTAACCAGTTCTGGAGTTCGCTACAGACAAATGTTCTTACCTTATACAGATACACTCCGTCTGTATACCCTCTCTGAAACACCATCTCTATATAGTCACATTTCGTAAAAGTTCTTAGATTTTTGTCCAGAAAATCATTCACAGTTCCACCATCCTTTACCACTTTGGAAAAATGAACAGTTCTTTATCCACCTCCCTTCCAAACTCAATGAAGACATCAACCCCACTAAAGCATCCCATCCGGGTATGTCTCCATCCAACCTCTTACTTGCTAAGCAAGAATGCTCTCAATTGCTTCAGCATGGTCTTATTGAACCTACTAATTCAGATTGGGCTTGTCAAGCCTTTTATATTGAAAAACATTTTGAGTTAGTCCGAAGGTAAAAAGAGGTTAGTCATTGATTACCAGCCACTTAATACTTTTCTTAAAGATGATAAGTTTCCCCTTCCTAAAATCCAAACCCTATTTGTTCATCTTCAAGGGGCTCATATTTTCTCTAAGTTTGATTTAAAAGCTGGTTTTTGGCAACTTGGTATTTCAAAAAGCCATGACAAAAATCTTTAGTCCCATTCTCCATCATGCCCTGGTGTACATTGATGATATATTATTACTTTCCACTGACCATGAGAGCCACCAAAAGCTCCTTTTAGATTTTTTTCATATTGTGCAGGCACATGGCATCATGCTTTCTAAAAAGAAAAGCAGTATTGCAAGGGAATCTATTGACTTTCTTGGCATGGTGATCAAAGACGGCCATTATCAACCTGGCCCACATCTTGCAACAGAATTATTAAAGTTTTCGGACACGCATCTCAGTAAAAAATAGATCCAGCAATTTCTCGGAATTGTTAATTATGTCCGTGACTTTATTCCAAGGGTCGCAACTCACACAAGCCACCTGTCACACATGCTCAAAAAATAGTGCCCCCCATGGGGACCATTACAGACAGAATCTGTCAAGCAACTGAAAGTCATAGCCCAATCACCTCCACTACTCCGAATTCCAACAACTGGCCTGCGTATCCTTCAAACTGATGCCAGCGATAATTATTGGAGTGCAGTCATCCTTGAAGACCTCAATGATGAACGTCATTTATGTGCACATGCCAGTGGACAATTCAAGGACTCTGAAAAGAACTACCATGTGATTTACAAGGAAATATTAGCAGTCAAATATGGTATCAAAAAGTTTGAATTCTATCTCCTCAGCCACAGATTTCTTATCAATATGGATAATTCTTCCTTTCCTCGGATTTTTTATTTTAAAAACAAACTGCTTCCTGACAAACAGCTCCTCAACCTCAAAACTTGGTTTACCAAATATGACTTCACTATACAACACATAAAAGATAAACAGAACCTCATCCTTGATTTTCTCCCTTGACTGACTATAAATAGACCTTCTCTCATCTCCTCCATTCAAACCATCCCAATTATCGCCATGAATCGCCAACTTACTTTCAAAGCCCTCAACCAACGATCTTTTCCCATGAATATCTCTTTCCAGTCAGCCTACCAACTACAAAACTTTACAAAGAAGTTCCTCTACAGGTATTTCTTTAATGTCCAAACCAAAAAACCCAACTGTTTTCCTAACCTTTGCCTGGAGCATTTGTTTCTCACAGGTCTCACTCTATCATCTCTTTCCATTTTTGAAGATGAGCTCTGGTATATGTGGTGTCTTACCACCCTGTATGCTACCAAATTGGTCTTCCCTATCCGCCCAGTCCTCCGCCATCTCACCACTCTTGAGTTTTCCTCAGATCTCTTGTGGACTCTATTTGAATGGTACTCCCCACTCACCTAGTGGCGCCAGCAATTAAAACATTTGTCTACTTTCTATAATTTAGACAAGATACCAGAACAAGAAGTGGATATGTTCACAATAGTTTTTATTGTCCATAGACCTTATTTCCAGCATCCAGAGACTCGAGACTATTGGACACAGGACATGGCATACGAATGGCGTACATGCCCTCATCCTTACACCCTCATCCATGATACATCTGTAACCTCCGTCCTCAAGGCCTATCTCATGGAACTCAATAATGTTCCACCACCTGCTACAAACATTCACCATACCTCCATCGGACCATGACACACACTTGAAATTATTCCAAAAACTCAAAGTTGTACTCCAGGTTCAAGTTCTAGCCCTAACGGCATCCTAGTCATGGAACAATGTCCTGACTACACCAATGTCTTATTCTAAGATGCTCAGGACCCATGGGAAGATTTTCAGTCAATTCTCCATTTTGACACTCCCCAATATACTGAGGCCTATCTCGACCAAAGATAGAGACGTCAGCATAAGCGCCAATATGAGAAAGAGACAGGAGACGTGTCACCATCATGCTATCTATCCACTCCATAATGACACTTTTTCGTTCTCATAAAGCTCTTGATACAGCAGCCCATGTGACTCCCGTTTGCTTTACTTTTGTTAAAGTCCTTGTTGGTTTGCTTTAGTTTTGTTAAAGTCCTTGTCGGTGTGCTTTACTTTTGTTAAAGTCCTTGTTGGTGTGCTTTACTTTTGTAAAAGTCCTTGTCGGTATGCTTTACTTTTGTAAAAGTCCTTGTCAGTGTGCTTCTCTTTCTCCAAAGGTGTGCTTCACTTTAGAATCATTCGAGAGGTCCTATTCTCAATGATTTGGCTATATAAGGCACCTTTGATCTCAGTTATAAGGGAGTGAATGTATTCTTTTGGGAGTGGTCTTTTAGTGGAAATCAAAGTTCGGATACTTTTAGTGAAAGAAGTTTTTTGTCTGTAGAGATTGTAAGGACTCATGATAGGGAACTGAGACTCATTAATTTGGGCAGACTCAGGAATATAAGAATATTCAATAAGATTCTCAATTTTGGAGGCTATGTGTTTAGAACATGATTTGGGAAGAGATAGAGTAGAAGAGAGAGAAATATGGGAAGAAGACGAGGAAGGAGGTGAAACTGAAGATGTATTTGTTTCCATAGGTGACTAATGATACCGCCTCTTCGTGAAATGTAGCTCTGCACTTTCTTCATTCCCCTCCTCTTGAAGAGGATTTGTCCTCAAATCATCACCTACATCAAAAGGACTCAAATTAGAAACATTAAAAGTAGACATCCCCTCGAGGTAATAACTTAGATTTCCTTCGTCCTGGAAATTGATCCTTATGCATGTGTAACCACACCCAATCATCGGGTTCAAAGACTAGCTTATGTCGCCCTTTATTGGCTTATTTAGCATATAGCTCAGTTCTCCGCTCAATGTTGAACTTCGCCTTCTCATGTATCTATTTAACAATTTCAGCCTTTTTCTTGCCATCTACATTAACATGCTCAGAAGCAGGTAATGGAGTTAAATCCAATGGGGTTAAAGGATTAAAACCATAAACAATTTCAAACGGTGAATACTTAGTAGCAGAATGAACGGAACAATTATAAACAAACTCAACAAGTGTTAAACAATATTCCCAAGTTTTGATGTTCTTTTTAATGATAGCTCACAACAGAGTAGATAAAGTTCTATTCACAACTTCTGTTTGACCATCAATTTGAGGGTGACAAGTAGTTGAAAACAACAACTTAGTTCCCAACATAGCCCATAAGGTTTTCCAAAAGTAACTTAAAAACCTAGCATCCTTATCAGAAACAATTATCCTGGTCATACCATGCAACCTCACAATCTCCCTACAGAATAGGTCAGCAACATTAGAAGCATCATCCGTTTTGTGACATGGAATAAAATGTGCCATCTTTGAAAATCTATCTACAACCACAAACAATTACCCTTGTCTCAATTTATCCTGAGGCATCGCATTCAATTTCAAATATTTTATTAAAGTTAGACAAAGACAATAAATGAGCATTGGTCAACTTTTGCTTGATTATTTGAAATGCCTTCTCTTGCGCTTCTCCCCACTTGAATCCAACATCTTTTGTTATTACTTCAGTAAGTGGTGTGGCTAATGTGCTAAAATATTTCACAAATCGTCGATAGAGGCTAGCAAGCCCATGAAAGCTTCTTACATTACTTACACCTGTGGGACTCGATCACTCTTGGATTGTACGTACTTTTTCCTCATCAACCTATATACCCTGCGCACTCACAACAAATCCTAGAAACACAAGTTTGTAGGTGCAAAAAGTACACTTCTTCAGGTTAGCAAACAACTTTTCTTTTCTAAGCACATCTAAAACACATTTCAAATGCAATACATGATCGTTTATGTTTTTGCTATAAATGAGGATATCATCAAAATAAATAACAACAAACTTGCCAATAAAAGCTCACAAGACATGATTCATAAGAAGTACGTGGTGTTGTTTAAACCAGATCTACAACAGAACGAAGTCTGTCCTTAGGGTCAGTAGCCCGCAAGTTCTGGTTTCCAGTCGATATACTCAAATGGGGAACAAAAAACTTTTAAAACATTTTCATTTCGGGTTATATAACCCAAAACAGACTTTCCTTTAGTGTAAAACAGGGTACCAAATTAGATAAGAAATCATCAAAAGTTTTCTGATGCACATGATCCTTGCAAGAGGCAAGTGCAAAGCATACTTCCTTATTTTTTAAACTTTAGAGCTTCATTGACAGAGAGAAAAAGAGAAAATTATAAACTCATGATTATAGAAGGCTTCATTTATTATATTTTGCTCCTCTTCAGAAAGAGAAGCTGAGGTGCCTTATATAGAAAATCATCAAGGATAGGACCCCTTTAATGATTATAACCCCTAACAGGCACATAATTTGAGAAAGTAAAGCACACCTTTTGAGAAAGTAAAACACACCAACTAAGACTTCGACATAAGACAAATTAAAGCATGACAAGCATGACTCATGCTTTAATTATTACAAATGTTAAAAGGCAAAAGCAAAAGCAATAAAGATAAACTAAAGCATGACAAGCATAACTCATGCTTTAATTATTACAAGCCAACTTTAAAAAAGTAAAAAACGCCAAATTGCATGAATCACGAAGATGGGAGATTCATGTAATCTTCATCTGATGAGCTGTCAGTTTCATCTTTATCTTTTGAAAAGAGGACTTTGAGTGACGGACGTGGAGTTTCTATCGACAAGGTGGCCAAGGACAAAATATGTTGCGCCAAGAAGAAGATTGATGTTCATTGGAGGCGGTTGGCGTGCTAAAACTAGCTTTATTTGTTGGATCATCTGGGGCATGTGTTGGTGGAGTTGGTTAGAGGTTTTGAAGGTCTTGTGCATATTGGTATAAAAAATCAGTGAAGCCTGGTTTTTCTTCCTTGATGATGATGCCCGTAGATTTAGGTTTGGAAATTGCTGAAGGAGTGGGGATCATGATGATATCATGTTGTGGACCTAGAGAGGTATGAGAAATGTCTCTGTGTGGAGCAGGTTGGTGGTTTCACAAAGGAAATTATAGAGTTCCCTGTGGACTCTATCGTCTTATTCAAGGATGGATGGGTGAGGTGTAGTGAACCATTCAAAGACTTGGTTTTGACTCTAGAAGTAGTTAGTGTCGGGGTGTTGGAAGTATGGTCTATGAATAATCAACACAGACGTCCACATTTTTGCTTCTGATGATGGCATACGTTCCAAATTATGAACTTGAGACAATTGTTGGAGTTTCTATCTCCACCATAGAATTGGAGAAAACTATTCAAGGAGATGATCTAAGGTGGTTGTGACTAGAACAATCAATTTGGTGGCATAGAGGACGGTAAGGCACCAAATGTACCATAATTCGTCTTCTGAAACAAGTTTTCGGGATGGAAGGTTGAAAACGGAAATGAGTTGGATAAGAGATAGGCTTTCATGAAAAACCTAAAAATAACTTTTTTGGCAAACTCTTGGATGGCAAAGACCGTGGTGAAAGTTTTTCCAAGGGGAAAGGTTTTTTTGGTAAGGGCTTGTGAGGGAAGTGAAGTGGCCATGAAAATGACAGGAAAATGGTAATTTGAGGATATGAAAAACAAGGATTTGTCTGGTTTAGCAAGTCTTGAGAGCATATTAGGAATAAGGTTGTGGTCTCCTTTTATATGCTTCACTGAGAAATCATATTTTGAAAACCAGTCTTTTAATCTGGGCAACATCTTTTCTGGAATATTTTTTCCTTTGAAATTCATGATGTTGGGAAAGGTTGAGTTATCCATTCTGACAAGAAAGTGATAGCCGATAAGATGATACTCGAACTTTTGAATAACATGCTTGACAGCTAAAATTTCTTTGAACACACTGTGGTAATGGATTTGTGTGTCAGAGAAGTGTCCACTAGCATAGGCAATAAAGTGTTCCTTGCCATGTGTTTCTTCAAGGAGGATGGCCCCCCATGATTCGTCACTTGCATCAGTCTGCAATATTCGCCTACCATCGGTGATGAGCTTTAATGGTGGCGGATTTTACGCAATTTGCTTTAACATTGTGACAGCAAGTGTGTGGTTGTTATTCTATAAAGGTGGATTCTTCTTTAGCACGGCTGACAGCTGGGGGGTGTGATTATCAACATGAGGGATAAAGTCCCTGATATAATTAATAATACCAAGGAACTGCTGGATTTTCCTTTTGGAAAGATTCTGATCTGGAAAGTGGATGAGTTCTTGGGCAATTTGCTTTCCTAGCTGATAGTGGCCATCTTTGATAGTCATTCCAAGGAATTCAATGTTATTGGTGGCAATGGTGCGTTTCTTAGCTGATAACATGATTCCATGAGATTGAATAATATCAAAGAACTAATTTAACAAATGGCGATGGTCATCTTGTGTACCTAAAAACAACAAAATATCATCAATGTAAATCAATGCACTATGCAAAATGGGTTGGAAGATTTGGATCATGGTTTTTTGGAAAATAGATGGGACTATTTTAAGTCCAAAGGGTAAAACTATCCATTGATAGTGGGCATTGGGAATGCAAAAGGCAGTTTTGTAACGTTCTGAAGGTTTAATTCCAAGTTACCATAATATGAATTTAAGATCAAATTTTGAAAAGATTTGACCATTTTTTAGATAAGTGAACATGCTCTGTCTTTTTGGCAAAGAGAATTTGTCATCTTGTAAAAGCATGTTTAGAGGCTGATAGTCTATGACTAATCGTTTTTTCCCTCTAACAATCTTAGAATGCTTTTCAACATAAAAAGCTTGACAAGCCCATTGAGAACTAGTGGGTTCAATAAGACATTGGGCTAGCAACTGAGAACATTCCTGTTGGGCTAGGACTAAGTCGGAAGGACTCATTCCTAGATGGGTGGCTTTGGTTGGATTGACATCTTCATTCAACTTAAAAAGTAATTGAACAAAGAATTGTGGATTTTTCCACAGAGGATTTGGATGGTGAAAGTCAGCATGAGACTCAGGACAATATTTCAAAAACTTTGTGGAAATGTCTTCGAAAAGCTGGGAGGTTTCAAACAAACCATAAAGCTTAAGAACATTAGTGAAGGGTTTAAACATAGACTTGACTCGAATGCCAGTAGGAATGATTTGGAGGTGTTTTATCTAGTGAATGATATCAAATCCTAACAAGATATCCTTATTAGGCAGATGGGAACCAATAACTTTCATCCAGATAACACAATTTGGAAATATTTGAATACCAATGGGTTTTTTGGTAATCAACTTGCTTGACTGCTTTGAAATTTTCTTCATAATGTTGCCAAAACTGAGATGGAAGTATATCTAGATTTATCATACTTCTATGAGCTTCGGTATCAAGAAGTCCAATGGCGGGAATTGGTCTCTGGAATTTGGAGGGTAAGATTTGGAGTTTTATGGAAGGGATAGGGATGGTAGTGTTTAGAGACAAACGTTGTTGGTGAAAAACAGTATGAAACTCATCATTTTCAGAATCATCGGATGAGTTTTGTAGTGCGAACACTGTTTCATCAGTGGGCTCCTCCTATTCTAAGAAGTAGAACTCAATTTCATCTTTGTGAGGAGAATAATCAGCGGTGGCTTGCAAATGATCAAGAAGTTTGATGGCTTTATCTTTTTTGTTGGGACAATATTTAGCATAATGGCCTTTCTTCTTGCAAATGAAGTATTGGCTTAACTTTTTCCTTTTCTGTTCTCTGAAAGAACTAGATCTTTTCCTGAAAAACTTGTATGATTTTCACCTGGATTTTGATCTAGGAAACAAGTCTGGATTTTTGAATTTTTAGAAATGCTTCTTCTTTTGGGTGTTGCAATCACAATCTTTCTTTTTCTTGCATTTCATATATAAGTAAGGCTTTTTGCATGCACTCCGAAAAGGCTCTTTATCTTTTAAAAATTCTTTGAAGAATTGTTTATGTTCACATAATTTTTTCCAAACACCCTTTGGCAATCTGAAAGATCTTTCCCAAGGAAATGTTGTCAATAGTGAGATTGAGACTCGTAAGCTGCCTCTGTATATCTAGTTGCAATTCTTCTGGTAAAGATGCCAGAAACACATGTTTGTGCGTCAGATCATTGAACCCATTGAGCTTATAAAACAGAATGGACATCCGTTTATGGAAATCAAGATCTTTAGAGTTGAGGGAGCAACACTTCATATTGAGGTAATCTCGTCTTGCAGCTTCAAAGACTGCTGCTGATTCTCCGATGAATTGTTCATGAATGACAGTAAGAGCAGTTGAGACATTAGGTAGTTGCACAAATTGTAATTGTCTGTACTCTCTTAAAGTATCAAACCAATCTCTTAAAGATCCCGTAAAATGGGTAGCAAGTTCTCTAAGGACTGATGCTATAGTAGCATTCTAACATTTGGAGATTTGTCCAAGCAGCCATTTCGGATAATCGAATTCTCCATTTAGCTGCAGGGATATCATCAAAAGTGAAGGTTTATGATCATTTTGGGATTGAGCAGGCCGGTTTGGAGTTGAGGATGCTTCAGGTTGATCTTCCTCAATATCTGGGGGTATTTCAAAGAATGGGCCAGTTCTTGAGAATTGAGTAGGCTCAGTGTCTTCAGGTTGAGCCATAAGGATTCTAGTAATATCAGTATAAGATTTTTCAGAATCACTAGATGAGATGAAAGATTTGAGGGAAGAGTCTGTTTCAGATTCAGATGAATCGGCTGAAATGACGAGATTGGAATCAGAAGTTTGGTCTGTATTGGATGGGTCTGGGATCATCTGTGCACTATATTATTGCATTGGTGATTTATCTTTGGCCTAAGTTGGTGTTGGTTGAAGAGGAAGTTGGGTATAGATACGTGGTTGAGATTCTGTCATAGACAAAGGGGGATAGAAAGGCTGTTTATTGGGACATGGATGAGGATGAGATGTGGAACTAGATGTTTTCGATAGAGGACGCTTTCTAAACAAAGTATGTGTCATACCAAATAATTTGGACGGGTCTTGGGGCTTGATCTCCTAGAAGAAGATTCACCAACCATGGAAACAAATCCTTCTTCAACTCTATCACCTTTATCATCTTCATATCATATTTCTCTTTAATCTACTCTCTCTCTTCCTAAATCATGCTCTAAACACATAGCCTCTAAAATAGAGAATCTTGTTGAATATTCTTATATTCCAGAATCTGCTCAAATCAATGAGTCCCAGTTTCCCATCATGAGTCCTTACAATCTCTACAAACAGAAAACTTCTCTCACTAGAAGTATTCGAACACTCATCTCCACTAAACGACCACTCCCTAAAGCGTATATCCAGTCTTCTCGACTTGGATCAGTGTGCTCTATAAGCCTCACAGATCTCCACTATGGAAATACCCTCATATCTTGTCGCAAACTGGAAACGAGAAGGGTACACACACCTCCATCTTGGTGGTACATGATTAATTCTCACTCTTCATGGTCGAAAAGGCTTACCCATTACAGCTAGAATTGCTCTCTTAGACACCAGATTCAAGGAGTACTAACATGCTGTTGTTGGAACAGTTCTGACAACCCTTCATGCTAGCAGTGTCTTATTAACTTTTTACCCAAATTTCAACATCTCTCTTGAGGATCCTAATCTTCTAACAACCCTTAAAGTCCAGATCCAGCTCCAAGGAGCAGAACAAACACCCACATCAAAGATTGCAACCCTCCATCATTAAATAGTGTATCGATTACAAAATCATGCACTAGATCTTCCTACACCATGCACAACTTCTGATGCCTTGATGATATTGGCAGACACAGACACAATTCCAACCATCATTCAAATCCCCAAACAAATCCAGAAACAAGATTTGCTCAAACTCATGCCTCTTGAATGGCTAACCAACTATGAGCACTTTCACCAAAATTCTGAACCAGTACAAGCCACAGAAGCCACATTTGACAGTTGACCAAATGGTCAAGTCAAACTGTCTTTTCAAACTCCTGACACCAAGCCCGCTTCAAACAGTCCACAGCTTTCTTATACTGCTATGATCACATCAGTTCAAACTGGTCAAGAAAAGAAACTTCCTATTCATGGTTTTTCATCAGAAGGGTATCCAATATATCCTGATAAAATCAATGGTCATTTTCTATGGGATGTTCCTGAAGCCCATATGTGCAATCCAGATTGTCCTTGCTTGGATGATACGGATATTGATAAAGAATTGGAAGTTATGCGGAGAAATAAAAAGAAGAAGAAAACCACCATCTTGCAAATCCTTTCTTCCACAACCTCCACCAGATCCAAAACCTCATGTTCACCCAATCAGGTCATGCCTTATGTTTTCAAGTCATTCCTATGAGGAATCATTTCCTCCACTTAAAAAACAGACAGACACACAAACTCGTGTTACCTTAAAACCTTTTGTCCAATCTCCAATTACAGCCTCTGGGCAACTTGAAGAGCCAAGACAGTATGAAGTCGTTTTGAACTGGCAAACAAAAAATGCCAGCGCCCAAAATCATACTCTTCAACAACTCGATAAGAAAATTGACCATGTTGCCAATCATGTCTCTGAGACGGAAACTAAAGTTAATTCAATCAACCATCCCCTTGATCAGATGTACATACATCTTCAAGACCGTATCTCTAAGTTAGATGTCGATCTCAAACGAATGATCAACAATCATATCTAAGGTCCAGAGTTTAATTAAAAAAAAGCTGAGATCAGAAAACTCAAAGCTGAATTGTCCAGGATTGATGTTGAAAAGACTCGACCTTCCCTTTTTACTTAACCACAACCCACACCAGTATCTCCTCTAATCTTTGACACCTATGCACCTTTCTACACACCATCCCGACCTCAACAACCTGTTTATAATCAGTTCTTTGGTTTCTCCCACCTTCAAGTCAAAATCTCCAAACCACGTCCAAAAGCCACTTCCTCTTCCTCTACCTCTACAATCCCTCCAGAAGGATCACCACCAGACATTCCCGAGCCTCTTAAAAAAGATAAAGGTCCAATGGACTAGTATCATTATCATACTGTCCAGACCCAATCTTCCGATTCCTCCGACTTTTCTGAGCTTGAAACGAATAACTCATCTTCGTCCTTATCCTATGACTCATCAAAGGCCTCCACTGACTCTGAGTCTGAATATGCTGACATTACAGGCATATTAATGGTCACTGAAACTGCAGAGCCAAGTGCCTCTACCTCAACACCTATTGTTGATGACAATCCTTCTGACCAAGCTTCTCAAACCGACCCAATACCACCAGTCCATGAACACTCAACAAAACCATCTTCAGCATCTTGGTTTACATTTGATGACATTCCTCGCCACAAATGGGCTGCTAGACTTAAAGAATTTTCTGCTTGGATTGATCTCCAAGGTACCAAGCCTAATGCTCAACCTCAAAGCATTCTTCATGAATTCATGGCCCGATCCACGGGTTCTTTACGAGACTGGCTAGAAAGTTTAGGAGAATACAGACAGCTCCAATTCATGGAATCTCCGATTGGTACAACCCTCAATATAATTCATGAGCAATTCATCGGTGAAAAAACTGCTTCCACTGAAGCAGACAAAAAAGAATACCATCAGATGAAATGTTGTTCTCTCAAAAGACATCTTCTGGATGCTCATTACAAAAGAATGAGTATTCTGTTCTACAAGCTAAATGGGTTAAATGAGACATCTCTTAAACACGTTTTCATTGCCTCTCTTCCTGTTGAGTTACTACCTGACCTTCAAAGAAAACTCACAGCCACAAATCTAAGCATAGCTGATATCTCTCTGGGAAAGATTTTTCAAATGGCCATGCTATCTCTTGATAAGATATGTGAACAAAAAGAGAATTCTTCAAAGATCTCATGGAAGACAAGAAACCTTTCTCTGAAGCTTGTAAAAAATCTCATCTCAAGATGGAGTGTAAAGATGAAAAGAAGTGTGTTTGTTCGACTAAAAAGAAAAAAACATTTTTAGAAACACTTCCACCGAAAATCATCCTCCAAAAAACCTTTCCGGTATTTCAAAAAGAAAGATGCTTCTCAGTTCCGAAAGAAAAAATCCAACCGTTGTTTCATCTGCAAGAAACGCAGGTCACTTTGCCCGAACTTGTCCTCACAAATTAGCCAAAGCTGTTCGACTTATCCAACATCTTCAGTATTCTTCTCTGTTATCTGAGAATGAGGATGTCGAATCAAATTTTTCAAAACAGTCGGCACAAGATGATCAAACTACCTTTCTTATCGCATAATCTTGCGAATCTTCAGATTCTGAAGATATTTCAGTCATCTCTACAGTTTAGACTGTTAACCATGTGTCCACTATTCCTAGACCTTCTCTCAAGATGTCCATCCTTCCTTTCAAATTCCATAAACCTATTCCTATTATCGGGTTTATTGACACTGGTGCAGACACCAGTATGATTGATCCTTCTGTTCTTCTCTCAGACTGTTGGGAACGTCATTCCAAACTCTTCAGAGTAATGGTGAAACTTTTGAAACTACCTTGATTACCAAAAAACTCATTGGTATTCAATTCTTTTCGAATTGCATAATTTGGAAAAAGTGTGTAGCTTCCAAACTCCCCGATAAAGATTTGCTTATAAGTTTTGACATTCTTCATCTAGTTAAAAACCTATTCCTCACTAGTTCTGGAGTTCGCTACAAACAGATGTTCTTACCTTATACAGATACACTGCGTCTATATACACTCTCTGACTCATCATCTCCATACAGTCAGATCTCACAAAAGTTCTTAGAGTTCTATCCAGAAAACCATTCACAGTTCCATCATCCTTCACCTCTTTGGAAAAATGAACAATTTTTCATTCACCTTTCTTTCAAACTCAACGAAGATATAAACCCCACAAAAGCTTCACACCTGGGTATGTCTCCTTCAGATCTCTTGCTTGCTAAGCAAGAATGTTCTCAGTTACTTCAACAAGGTCTTATTGAGTCTATTGATTCAGATTGGGCTTGTCAAGCCTTTTATGTTGAAAAACGATCTGAATTAGTTCGTGAAAAAAGAGATTAGTAATTGATTACCAGCCACTCAATTCTTTTCTTAAAGATGATAAGTTTTCCCTTTCAAAAATCCAGACCCTGTTCGTCCATCTTCAAGGGGCTCGTATCTTCTCTAAGTTTGATTTAAAAGCTGGTTTTTGGCAACTTGGTATTTCACCAGTTGACCGTCACAAAACTGCCTTCTGCATCCCTGATGCCCATTACCAATGGACTGTTATGCCTTTTGGTCTTAAAGTCCCCCCTCCTTATTCCAAAAAGGCATGACAAAAATCTTTAGTCCTATTCTCCATCGTGCATTGGTCTATACTGACAATATCTTGTTATTTTCCTCTGACCATGAGAGCCATCAGAAGCTCCTTTTGGATTTATTTCACATTGTGCAGGCACATGGCATCATGCTTTCCGAAAAGAAAAGCAGCATAGGAAAGGAATCAATTGACTTTCTTGGCGTGGTGATTAAAGACGGCCAGTATCAGCCTGGTCCCCACATTGCAATCGAATTATTAAAGTTTTCGGACACCCATCTCAACAGAAAGCAGATACAACAATTCCTTGGGATTGTTAATTATGTCCGTGATTTTATCCCAAAAGTTGTAATCCACACCAGCCAGCTGTCACGCATGCTCAAAAAACAGTGCCCTTCAAGCAGCTAAAGGTGATAGCACAATCACCTCCTCCACTCCGAATTCCCACAAGTGAACAACGCATCCTCCAGACTGATGCCAGCGGTGATTATTAGAGTGCCATTCTCCTCGAAGACATCAATGGCGTGCGTTATTTCTGTGCACATGCAAGCGACCAGTTCAAAGACTCTGAAAAGAACTACCATGTGATCTACAAAGAAATTTTGGCAGTCAAGTATGGGATTAAAAAATTTGAATTTCATCTCATCAGCCACAAATTCCTTATCAACATGGATAATTCTTCTTTTCCCCGAATCTTTGACTTCAAGAACAAATTGCTACCTAATAAGTAATTACTCAGTCTCAAAATCAAGTTTGCTAAATATGATTTCACTATTCAACACATAAAAGGCAACCAAAACCTTATTCCAGACTTCCTCACCCATCCAGCTATAAATAAACCCGCACTCATCTCCTCGATTTAAACCATTCCAGTCATAGCCATGAATCGCCAACTTCCTTTCAAAGCCCTCAACCAAAGACATTTCCCCCATGAACATCTCTTTCTCATCGGCTTAACCTGACCGATTTCTTAATCTTTGCATGGAGCACCTGTTTCTCACAGGCCTCACTCTGTCCTCTCTATCCATCTCTGAAGATGAGCTTTGGTATATGTGGTGTCTCACCACCTTGTATGCTACAAAGCTAGTGTTTCCCATCAAACCAGTCCTGGCTCACCTTACCACTCCAGAGTTCTCACCAGACCTCCTATGGACTCTCTTTGAATGGTATTCTCCCCTCACTTGGTGGCGCAAGCAACTCCAACACTTGTGTACCTTTCATGGATTAAATAAAATGCCAAAACAAGAAGCTAACATGTGGACTACAACCTTTATCATCCACAGGCCTTACTTCCAGCATCCAGAAACACGGACTACTAGACACAGGACATGGCGTATGAATGGAAAACCTACCCTCGTCCTTATACCTTCATCCATGATACATCGGTCACCTCCGTTCTCAAAGCCTATCTCATGGAACTTAACAATGTTCCTCCACCTGCCACAAACATTCACCACACCTCTATTGGACCATCACACACCCTTGAAATAATTCCAAAAACACAAGGTTGTACTCCAGGTTCAAGTTCAAGTCCTCAAGGAATCCTTGTCATGGAACAACGTCCTGACTACACGAATGTCTTATTCCAAGACGCTCAGGACCCATGGGAAGACTTTCAGTCCCTTCTCCCTACTGATACTCCTCGTTATACTGACACCAACCCAGACTCTCCTGCTGCATCTACCTCACAGCAAATGTCTGAAGCTGATGAAGAAAAGTATCAGCAAGCTGAGGCGTATCTCGACTAGAGACAGAGGTGTCGGCACAAGCGACAATATGAAAAAGACACAGGAGATGTGTCCACCATCTCGTTATCCCTCCACTCCATGATAACGCCTTATCTCCATCGCACAAGCTATTGATATCACAACCCATATGACTCCCGTTTGTCTTTTGTTAAAGTCCTTGTCGGTGTGCTTTACTTTTGTTTAAGTCCTTGTCGGTATGCTTTACTTTTGTTAAAGTCCTTGTAAGTATGCTTTACTTTTGTTCAAGTCCTTGTCGGTATGCTTTACTTTTGTTCAAGTCCTTGTCAGCGTGCTTTGCTTTCAACAAAGGTGTGCTATGTGATATGATCATTCGAGAGGTCCTGTTCTCAATGATCCTCTATATAAGACACCTTTGGTCTCAGTTGTAAGGGAGCCAATCTTAAATAAAAAATTAAGTCTTTTACATTATGTTTCCCTAAACCTCTCTCTCTCTTCTAGGAATCGAAGAAATTATTTGAATTAAAAATTATACGCTCACCTCAAAATTTCTAAACTGAGTATGCTCTGCACTTGCCTCAAGCCTAGGATCCTGTGCATCAAAAAGGTCCTGTTTATCCTCTAAAACCGATTTTTCATAAATGAAAGTGTTTTCTCACAACGTTCACCTTTGAAGGTTTTCGGGTGGTATCGTGAAAAATTATTTTCAAAAATGAATTTCGGATTTGGTATTAACTAGATAAGTGTATATCGGCTAAAAACCAAGGTGTACGGACTACCCCCAGACATATAGCGGCTTCAATGTTACACCGTCATTACATTTACTTGTTGCACTTTACAAACTTTTGCTTATGTCTTACGACAAGAAATTATAACAAAGAATTTATACGGTACAATGTTGGGGCTCTATAAGCTCTTCCTCCAAGTTGTTGTTCTATAGCGGTGGTACCGGTGGGTATGTTGTACGTGGTATTATTTTACCAGAGTAATGAGATCCTTGGCAAGCCAAGATATTTAAATCTCCTTTGGACCAGTAGTCCGCACACCTTGGTTTCTAGCCGATATACACTTATCTAGTTAATACCAAATCCGAAATTCATTTTTGAAAACAATTTTTCACGATACCACCCGAAAACCTTCAAAGAGGGTGAACGTTGTGAGAAAACACTTTCATTTCTGAAAAATCAATTTTGGAGGATAAACAGGACCTTTCTGATGCACAGGATCCTCAGGCTTGAGGCAAGTGCAGAGCATACTCAGTTTAGAAATTTTGAGGTGAGCGTATCATTTTTAATTCAAATAATTTCTTTGATTCCTAGAAGAGAGAGAGAGGTTTAGGGAAACATAATGTAAAAGACTTAATTTTTTATTTCAGATAGCCCCCTTACAACTGAGACCAAAGGTGTCTTATATAGAGGATCATTGAGAACAGGACCTCTCGAATGATCATATCACATAGCACACCTTTGTTGAAAGCAAAGCACACTGACAAGGACTTGAACAAAAGTAAAGCATACCGACAAGGACTTGAACAAAAGTAAAGCACACCGACAAGGACTTTAACAAAAGACAAATGGGAGTCATATGGGTTGTGATATCAATAACTTGTGCGATGGAGATAAGGCGTTGTCATGGAGTGGAGGGATAACGAGATGGTGACACATCTCCTGTGTCTTTTTCATATTGTCGCTTGTGCTGACGCCTCTGTCTCTGGTCGAGATACGCCTCAGCTTGTTGATAATTCTTCAAGGAGGATGGCCCCCCATGACTCGTCACTTGCATCAGTCTGCAATATTCGTTTACCATCAATGATGAGCTTTAATGGTGGCGAATTTTGCGTAATTTGCTTTAAAGTGGTGATAGCAAGTGTGTGGTGGTTATTCCACGGAGGTGGATTCTTTTTTAGCAAGGCTGACAGCTGGCGGGTGTGATAATCAATATAAGGGATAAAGTCCCTGATATAATTAATAATACCAAGGAACTGCTGGATTTGTCTTTTGGAAAGATTCTGGTCGGGAAAGTGGATGAGTTCTTGGGTAATGTGTTTTCCTGTCTGATAGTGGCCATCTTTGATAGTCATTCCAAGGAATTCAATGTTATTGGTGGCAATAGTGCTTTTCTTGGCTGATAACATGATTCCATGAGATTGGATGATATCAAATAACTAATTTAACAAATGTCGGTGATCATCTTGTGTACCTAAAAGTAACAAAATATTATCAATGTAAATCAACTTGAAAGGTAATTCTGGGCCATAGTACCTTTGAGCAAGCATGGTTCGTAACTCTGAATCAAGTTGAGTAATTCTAGTTTGAAGATTGTGGTGGATTTGCTGCATCTGGGCAGTAATGGAGTCAACTTTTGACTCAATCTGTTCAGTTCATAAACTGATTTTCTCAACCTTTGAATTGATATGCAATAAGGTATCATTCTGTGCTCTGGCATTTTGGGTTTGCCAGTTAAGGACTGATTCAAAAGGTTTGGGAGGTTCTAGGTGGCCAGTTGAGGTAATGGCTGAAGGGATGAAAGGTTTGGATACCACATTTCATTGGGAATAGGTGTGAGTTTCTAATGGAGGGAAGGAGGAAGAGTAGTCTGAAGAGGTAGAAGAAAACATCATACAGGCTATCGGTTGGACGGTAGGTGGTGCGTGTGGAATGGGGGATGGAATCTCAGGTTTGCAATGCTTTGCAATCCATTTGAGTTTTGTTTTGTAGATGGGTAAAGGAGCTGGTGGAGGTGGAGGATCTTTTGGGAATTTAGGTTGATAGGGTTGACAGAAGATTGGAGGTTTTTTCTTTTTGGGTTTCTTTTTGGTGGCATAATCATCATCCTCTTCCCAATCATCCCAGCAGGGATAATTTGGGTCACACATGCCGGAACCTGGGACATCCCATAGAAAATGTCCATTGTGCTTTGCTAGATAAACAGGGTAACCGTCAAAGTTAAACCCTGTAATGGGCAAATCTTCCTGAGCCGTCTGAATAGCTGTAATCATGGAAGAATTGGTAAAGGAGAGCCGAGGGGGCTCTTGTGGAGCACTTGGAGGTGGTTTAAAAGTCATTCGGACTGTTCCATCTTGTCGTCTTTCAAACATGCTTTCAGATGTCTGAATGGGAGCTGTATTGTTATGGAACTGCTCATAATTGGAGATCTATTCAAGAGGCATAAGCTTGATAAGCTCATGACGGGGAAGTTGTCGTGGAATCTGGATAATTATGGGAATTTGGTCTGATTCGGCTAACACCATGAGGGTGTCAGAGTGGTGTTCTGGAGTGGGAAGATCTAAGGCATGATTTTGAAGCCTATAAACCAGTTGATGGTGTAGAGTGGCTATTTTGGCGGAAGAAATTTGTTTTGCACCTTGAATTTGAACTTGAACTTTCAAGGTTGTGGGCAAATTGGGGTCTTGGAGAGAAAGATTAAAATTTGGATAAAAGGTGAGTAAAACACTTCCTGCATGAAGAGTTGTGAGGACAGTGCCTATAACAGCATCTTGGTATTGTTTAAACCGGGTATCAAGCATAGCAAGTCGAGTTGTGACCGGTAATCCTTTTCTCCCATGAAGGGTAAGATTAATTTGATGCCCTCAAGATGGAGATGAGTGTAACCTTTCCTTTTCCAATTGGAAAATTAACTCTGAAGGAATTTCCAGAGTGACATATTGTTAGCAGAGGTTGCTTGAAGAGCACATTGGTCTAGGCGGGAAGACTGGATATATTCTTTAGGTTGAGGCCGTCTAGTTGATATGAAGTACGGATACTGCGGGTAAAGGAACTGGGGCGTTTGTACAGCTGATATGGGCTGATGAGAGGGTAAGATGACTCACTAATTTGGGCTGAGTCAGGGATGTAGGAATATTCTACAAGGTTTTCAATCTTGTTGGCGGTATGAGAAGTGCAGGATCTGGGCAAAGAAAGAGTAACAGGAGTGGAAGGAGTTGAAGAGGAAGTGGAAGCCATGAAGAAGAAAGTCTCTCTGCTCCTGAAGGTCTAGAGATCAAAACAGAAAAAGACTTAAATTATACCATTTTGGGCAAGAAAAACGGAAGTTTAGAGAACGCAAAATTTTTAAGGACGGGTATGGCTCTGATACCAAGATGGGAAACTTAAAATGTTTCTTATAAGGTCATATAACCCAAAACAGACTTTCCTTAGTCTTTAAAACAGGGTACCAAACCGTTTAAGAAATCATCATAAGTTTTCTAATGCACAGGATCCTTACTGGAAGGCAAGTGCAGAGCATATTCCTTTTCTTTCTCTAGAGATCTTCATTTACAGAGAGAGAGATGAGAGTTTAGAAATTCATGATTTTATGGAAACACACGAGAGTTTATTTCTTCGAAAAACTTCTATATCTTACAAGCAAGGGGAGAATTCTTTATATCAGGGCCATGCTTCAAACATGTGCTATGAGGTAGATGCAGCAGGAGAGTCTAGGTTGGTGATAGTATAACGAGGAGTGTCAGTAGGGAGAAGGGACTGAAAGTCTTCCCATGGGTCCTGAGCGTCTTGGAATAAGACATTCGTGTAGTCAGGACGTTGTTCCATGACAAGGATTCCTTAAGGACTTGAACTTGAACCTGGAGTACAACCTTGTGTTTTTGGAATTATTTCAAGGGTGTGTGATGGTCCAATAGAGGTGTGGTGGATGTTTGTGGCAGGTGGAGGAACATTGTTAAGTTCCATGAGATAGGCTTTGAGAACGGAGGTGATCGATGTATCATGGATGAAGGTATAAGGATGAGGGTAGGTTTTCCATTCCTATGCCATGTCCTGTGTCCAGTAGTCCCGTGTTTCTGGATGCTGGAAGTAAGGCATGTAGACGATAAAGGCCGTAGTCCACATGTTAGCTTCTTGTTCTAGCATTTTGTTCAATCCATGAAAGGTACACAAGTGTTGGAGTTGCTTGCGCCATCAAGTGATGGGAGAATACCATTTAAAGAGAGTCCATAGGAGGTCTAGTGAGAACTTTGGAGTGGTAAGGTGAGTCAGGACTGGTTTGATGGGAAAAACTAGCTTTGTAGCATACAAGGTGGTGAGACACCACATATACCAAATCTCATCTTTAGAGATGGATAGAGAGAACAGAGTGAGGCCTGTGAGAAACAGGTGCTCCATGCAAAGATTAGGAAATCGGTCAGGTTTTTTTGGTTTGAACATTAAAGAAAAACTAATAAAGGAACTTCTTTGAAAAATCTTACATTTGGTAAGCCGAAGAGAAAGAGATGTTCATGGGGAAATGTCTTTGGTTGAGGGCTTTGAAAGGAAGTTGACGATTCATGGCTATGACTAGAATGGTTTGAATCAAGGAGATGAGTGCGGGTTTATTTATAGCTGGATGGGTGAGGAAGTCTGGAATAAGGTTTTGGTTGCCTTTTATGTGCTGAACAGTGAAATCATATTTAGCAAACCAGGTTTTGAGACTGAGTAATTGCTTCTCAGGTAGCAATTTGTTCTTGAAGTCAAAGATTCGGGGAAAAGAAGAATTATCCATGATGATAAGGAATTTGTGGCTGATGAGATGAACTTCAAATTTTTTAATCCTATACTTGACTGCTAAAATTTCTTTGTAGATCACATGGTAGTTCTTTTCAAAGTCTTTGAACTGTTCGCTTGCATGTGCATAGAAATGACGCACGCCATTGATGTCTTCGAGGAGAATGGCATGCCAATAATCATCGCTGGCATCAGTCTGGAGGATACGTTGTCCACTTGTGGGAATTCGGAGTGGAGGAGGTGATTGTGCTATCACCTTTAGATGCTTGACAGCTTCTGTCTGAGTAGGGCCCCATGGAGGGCACTGTTTTTTTAGCATGCGTGATAGCTGGCTGGTGTGGATTGCAACTTTTAGGATAAAATCACAGACATAATTAACAATCCCAAGGAATTGTTATATCTGCTTTCTGTTGAGATGGGTGTCCGGAAACTTGAATAATTCGATTGCAATGTGGGGACCAGGTTGATACTGGCAGTTTTTAATCACCATGCCAAGAAAGTCAATTGATTCCTTTCCTATGCTGCTTTTCTTTTCGGAAAGCATGATGCCATGTGCCTGCACAATGTGAAAGAAATCCAAAAGGAGCTTCTGATGGCTCTCATGGTCAGAGGAAAATAACAAGATATCGTCAATATAGACCAATGCATGATGGAGAATAGGAGTAAAGATTTTTGTCATGGCTCTTTGGAATAAGAAGGGGGCGACTTTAAGACCAAAAGGCATAACAGTCCATTGGTAATGGGCATCATGGATGCAGAAGGCAGTTTTGTGACGGTCAACTGGTGAAATACCAAGTTGCCAAAAACCAGCTTTTAAATCAAACTTAGAGAAGATACGAGCCCCTTGAAGATGGACAAACAGGGTCTGGATTTTTGGAAGGGGAAACTTATCATCTTTAAGAAAATAATTGAGTGGCTGGAAATGAATTACTAATCTCTTTTTTCCACGAACTAATTCAGATCATTTTTCAACATAAAAGGCTTGACAAGCCCAATCTGAATAAGTTGACTCAATAAGACCTTAGCAAGCAAGAGATCTGAAGGAGACATACCTGGGTGTGAAGCTTTTGTGGGGTGTAGGTCTTCATTGAGTTTAAAAGGAAGATGAATGAAAAATTGTTCATTTTTCCAAAGAGGTGAAGGATGATGGAACTGTGAATGGTTTTCTGGACAGAACTCTAAGAACTTTTGTGAGATCTGACTGTATGGAGATGATGAGTCAGAGAGTGTATATAGACGCAGTGTATCTGTATAAGGTAAGAACATCTGTTTGTAGCGAACTCCAGAACTAATGAGGAATAGGTTTTTAACTAGATGAAGAATGTCAAAACCTATAAGCAAATCTTTATCGGGGAGTTTGGAAGCTACAAACTTTTTCCAAATTATGCAATTCGGAAAGAATTGAATACCAATGGGTTTTTTGGTAATCAAGGTAGTTTCAAAAGTTTCACCATTCACTGCTCTAAAGAGTTTGGAATGACGTTCCCAACAGTATGAGGTAAGAACAGAAGGATCAATCATACTGGTGTCTGCACCAGTGTCAATAAACCCGATAACAGGAACAAGTTTATGGAATTTGGAAGGAAGGATGGACATCTTGAGAGAAGGTCTAGGAATAGTGGAAACATGGTTAACAGTCTGAACTGTAGATATGACTGAAATATCTTCAGAATCTGAAGATTGGCAAGATTCTGCGATAAGAAAGGTAGTTTGATCATCTTGTGCTGACTGTTCTAAAAAATTTGATTCGACATCCTCATTCTCAGATAACAGAGAAGAATGCTGAAGATGTTGGATAAGTCGAACAACTTTGGCTGATTTGTGAGGACAAGTTCGGGCAAAGTGACCGCGTTTCTTGCAGATGAAACAACGGTTGGATTTTTTCTTTTAAAACTGAGAAGCATCTTTCTTTTTAAAATACCAGAAAGGTTTTTTGGAGAATGATTTTTGGTGGAAGTGTTTCTAAAAATATTTTTTCTTTTTAGTCGAACAAACACACTTCTTTTCATCTTTACACTCCATCTTGAGATGAGATTTTTTCAAGCTTCAGAGAAAGGTTTCTTGTCTTCCATGAGATCTTTGAAGAATTTTTTTTGTTCACAGATCTTATCAAGAGATAACATGGCCATTTGAAAAATCTTTCCCAGAGAGATATCAGTTATGCTCAGATTTGTGGCTGTGAGTTTTCTTTGAAGGTCAGGTTGTAACTCAGCAGGAAGAGAGCCGATGAAAACATGTTTAAGAGATGGCTCATTAAACCCATTTAGCTTGTAGAAACATAATACTCATTCTTTTGTAATGAGCATCCAGAAGATGTCTTTTGAGAGAACAACATTTCATCTGATTGTATTCTTTTCTATCTGCTTCAGTGGAAGCAGTTTTTTCACGGATGAATTACTCATGAATTATATTGAGGGCTGTACCAATCAGAGATGCCATGAATTCGAGTTGTCTGTATTCTCCTAAGCTTTCTAGCCAGTCTCGTAAAGAACCCATGGATCAGGCCATGAATTCACGAAGAACAGTTTGAGGTTGAGCATTAGGCTTGGTACCTTGGAGATCAATCCAAGCAGCAAATTCTTGAAGTCTAGCAGCCCATTTGTGACAAGGAATGTCATCAAATGTAAACCAAGATGCTGAAGATGGTTTTGTTGAGTGTTCATGGACTGGTGGAGGTACGGGGTCGGTTTGAGAAGCTTGGTCAGAAGGATTGTCATCAACAATAGGTTTTGAGGTAGAGGCACTTGGCTCTGCAGTTTCAGTGGCCATTAATATGCCTGTAATGTCAGAATATTTAGACTCAGAGTCAGTGGAGGCCTTTGATGAGTCATAGGATGAGAACGAAGATGAGTTATTTGTTTCAGGCTCAGAAGAGTCGGAGGAATCAGAAGATTGGGTCTGGACAATATGATAATGATACTGGTCCATTGGACCTTTATCTTTTTTAAGAGGCTCGGGAATGTCTGGTGGTGATTCTTCTGGAGGGATTGTAGAGGTAGAGGAAGAGGAAGTGGCTTTTGGACGTAGTTCGGAGATTTTGACTTTAGATCTTTATTTTTTGGGTGAAGATGGTTGAGGAGTTGGTTGAACGTGGGAGAAACCAAAGAACTGATTATAAATAGGTTGTTGACGTCGGGATGGTGTGTAGAAAGGTGCATAGGTGTCAAAGATTGGAGGAGATACTGGTGTGGGTTGTGGTTGAGTAAAAAGGGAAGGTCGAGTCTTTTCAGCATCAATCCTGTACAATTCAGCTTTGAGTTTTCTAATCTAAGCTTATTTTTTTATTAAACTCTAGACCCCAGATATGATTGTTGATCATTCGTCTGAGATCGGCATCTAACTCAGAGATACAGTCTTGAAGATGTATGTACATCTGATTAAGGCGATGGCTGATTGAATCAACTTTAGTTTCCGTCTGAGAGACATGATTGGCAACACGGTCAATTTTCTTACCGAGTTGTTGAAGAGTATGATTTTGAGCGCTAGCATTTTTGGTTTGCTAGTTCAAAATGGCTTCATACTGTCTTGGCTCTTCAGGTTGCCCAAAGGCTGTAATTGGAGATTGGACAAAAGGTTTTGAGGTAACACGGGTTTGTGTGTTTGTCTGTTTTTCAAGTGGAGGAAATGATTCCTCATAGAAATGACTTGAAAACATAAGGCATGACCTGATTGGGTGAACAAGAGGTTTTGGATCTGGTGGAGGTTGTGGAAGAAAGGATTTGCAAGATGGTGGTGGATAAGAAGATTTTTTCTTCTTCTTTTTCTTTCTCAGCATAACTTCCAATTCTTCATCAATATCCGTATCATCCAAGCAAGGACAATCTGGATTGCACATATTGGCTTCAGGAACATCCCATAAAAAATGACCATTGATTTTATTAGGATATACTGGATACCCTTCTGATGAAAAACCATGAATAGGAAGTTTCTTTTCTTGACCAGTTTGAACTGCTGTGATCATAGCAGTATAAGAAAGTTGTGGACTGTTTGAAACGGGCTTGGTGTTAGGAGTTTGAAAAGACAGTTTGACTTGACCATTTGGTCATCTGTCAAATGTGGCTTCTGTGGTTTGTACTGGTTCATAATTTTGGTGAAAGTGCTCATAGTTGGTTAGCCATTCAAGAGGCATGAGTTTGAGCAAATCTTGTTTCTGGATTTGTTGGGGATTTGAATAATGGTTGGAATTGTGTCTGTGTCCACCAATATCATCAAGGCATCAGAAGTTGTGTATGGTGTGGGAAGATCTAGTGCATGATTTTGTAATCGATACACTATTTGATGATGGACGGTTGCAATCTTGGATGTGGATGTTTATTCTGTTCCTTGGAGCTGGATCTGGACTTTAAGGGTTGTTGGAAGATTGGGATCCTCAAGAGAGGTTGAAATTTAGGTAAAAAGTTAATAAGACACTGCCAGCATGAAGGGTTGTCAGAACTGTTCCAACAATAGCATGTTGGTACTCTTTGAATCTAGTGTCTAAGAGAGCAATTCTAGCTGTAACGGGTAAGCCTTTTCGACCATGAAGAGTGAGAATTAATCGTATACCACCAAGATAGAGGTGTGTGTATCCTTTTCGTTTCCAGTTGGCGACGAGATCTGAGGGTATTTCCATAGTGACATATTGTTCACTCTGTGAGGCTTGTAGAGCACACTGATCCAGTCGAGAAAACTGGATATACTCTTTAGGGAGTGGTCGTTTAGTAGAGATGAGGGTTCGAATACTTCTAGTGAGAGAAGTTTTCTGTTTGTAGAGATTGTAAGGACTCATGATGGGAAACTAGGACTCATTGATTTGAGCTGATTCTGGATTTTAAGAATATTCAACAAGATTCTCTATTTTGGAGGCTATGTGTTTAGAGCATGATTTGGGAAGAGAGAGAGTAGAAGAAAGAGAAATATGAGATGAAGATGATGAAGGTGATAAAGTTGAAGAAGGATTTGTTTCCATGGTTGGTGAATCTTCTTCTAGGAGATCAAATAGGATTATTCAAATTACTAATGATACCACCTCAACATGAAGTGTGGCTCTGATACCAGTGGGCCCATAACCCACAGCTAAATGGGTTCAATGAGCCATCTCTTAAACATGTTTTCATCGCCTCTCTTCCTACTGGTTACAACCTGACCTTCAAAGAAAACTCACAGCCACAAATCTGAGCATAGCTGATATCTCTCTAGGAAAGATTTTTCAAATGGCCATGTCTGAAACAGCTAGATTTGAATCAGAAGTTTGATAAGATCTGTGAACAAAAAGAATTCTTCAAAGACCTCATGGAAGACAAGAAACCTTTCTCTGAAGCTTGTAAAAAACTTCATCTCAAGATGGAGTGTAAAGATGAAAAGAAATGTGTTTGTTCGACTAAAAAGAAAAAAAAAACATTTTCAGAAACACTTCCACCGAAAATCATCCTCCAAAAAACCTTTCCGGTATTTCAAAAAGAAATATGCTTCTCAGTTCTGAAAGAAAAAATCCAACCGTTGTTTCATCTGCAAGAAACGCGATCACTTTGCCAGAACTTTTCCTCACAAATCAGCCAAAGCTGTTCGACTTATCCAACATCTTCAGCATTCTTCTCTGTAATCTGAGAATTGCTTATGAATTATATTGAGGGCTGTACTAATCAGAGATTCCATGAATTTGAGCTATCTGTATTCTCCTAAGCTTTCTAGCCAGTCTCGTAAAGAACCCGTGGATCGGGCCATGAATTCACAAAGAACAGCTTGAGGTTGAGCATTAGGCTTGGTACCTTGGAGATCAATCCAAGCAGCAAATTCTTGAAGTCTAGCAACCCATTTGTGATGAGGAATGTCATCAAATGTAAACCACAATGCTGAAGATGGTTTTGTTGAAGGATGGAAGGCTGGGCTGATAGTAGGTAACAGTGGAGAGGTGGTAAATAAGGTTGGCCTTTGCCTTTCCAACTCGATCTGTTCGAGTTTTGTTCTTAGCTTTCGATTTCCTTTTCTTTTTTATCAAATTCTGGGCCATACTATGACTCAGCATGGCTCTCAATTCCGAATCGAGTTGAGAGATTCTGGATTGAAGATTCTGGTAAATTGCTGCATCTGGGAAGTGATCGAATCCATTTTAGACTCATATATGATCAGGTCGTAAACTGATATGATTAACCTTTTTATGGATATCAACCAAGGTTTCATTTTGAGCTCTGGCATTTTGTGTTTGCCAGTTGAGAACAGCTTCAAAAGGTTTGGGGTCTTCCAAGTGGCCTGTGGGAGTTATGGCTGAAGGAATAAAAGGTTTGGTTATGACTTTTCATTGTGGATCAGTGTGGGTTTCTAGAGTAGGGAAATTGGAGGAATAATCTTATGAGTTGGATGAGAACATCATACAAGCCATAGGCTGTATGGGTAGTGTGGATGGCTGAATAATGGATAGGATTTCGGTTTTGCAATTTTTTACAATCCATCTAAGTTCCTTTTGATAGACGGGTAAAGGAGCTGGTGGTGGTGGTAGATTAGGAGGTGGGTTAGGTTGGTGATGTGAACACATAGTTTTAGGTTTTTTCTTTTTTGGTTTTCTTCTTCGTTGTTGGACAATCTGGGTCACCATTTCCTGATCCCGGGGTATCCCAGAGGAAATGGCCATGAAGTTTGGCAGGGTAGACTGGATATCCTTCTGAATTGAATCCTGTGATTGGCAGCTTTTCTTGAGCTGTCTGAACAACAATAACCATTGCAGAATAAGTGAATGAGAGCCGTGGGGGCTACTCTGGTGCTGTTGGTGGAGGTCGAAATGTCATTCGAACAGTTCCATCAGATCTTCTCTCAAACATACTCTCGGTGGTTTGGATAGGAAAAGTATTGGTGTGGAACTTTTCATAATTAGAAATCCATTCCAAGGGCATGAGTTTTATGAGTTCATGTCGAGAGATTTGTCTTGGAATTTGGATGATGACAGGGATTTGATCTGATTCTGCTAACACCATGAGGGCGTCAGAGTGGTGCTCAGGTGTAAGAAGATCTAAGGCATAGTTCTGGAGCCTATAGACTAATTGATGGTGAAGAGTTGCAATTTTGGCAGAAGAGATTTGTTCTGCACCTTGGATTTGCCCTTGGACCCGTAAGGCAGTGGAAAGATTAATGTCTTGAAGAGAAAGGTTGAAGTTTGGATAGATAGTGAGTAAAACACTTCCAACATGAAGGGTGGTTAAGACAGTACCAATAACAGCATCCTAGTAATGTGTTAACCTAGTATCCAGCATAGCAATTCTAGCTGTGACCGGTAATCCTTTCCTTCCATGTAAGGTTAGGATTAGTCTGACTCCGCCGATATGGAGATGAGTATAACCTTCTCTTTCCATTGTTCAGCTGCGGTAGCCTGAAGGGAACACTGATCCAATCTGGAGGACTGGATATATTCTTTTGGATGTGGTCTTTTGGTGGAAAGAAGAGTGCAGATACTGCGAGTAAAGGAGTGTGGGCGTTTATAAAGATAATAAGGGCTAAGAAGTAGAAAAGATGATTTATTGATCTGAGCAGATTCAGGGATATAGGAATATTCAACTAAATTTTTGATTTTATGAGCAGTGTGTTTGGAACAAGATTTTGGTAAGGAAAGTGTAGAAGAAAGGGAAACTGGAGTGATGACAAAAGAAGTAGAAGCTTCATTGGAGGAAG
Organism: Citrus trifoliata; assembly: GCA_018350135.1. Classification (NCBI taxonomy): domain Eukaryota; kingdom Viridiplantae; phylum Streptophyta; class Magnoliopsida; order Sapindales; family Rutaceae; genus Citrus; species Citrus trifoliata. The sequence goes on along the minus strand of VKKW01000125.1, from coordinate 568,040 downwards.
TTGATGCCATGAAGAAAGATTTCTCTTTGTTTTGGAAGACTCTATTTAGAAAAGAATGAGAAGCAAACTTTTATCATACCATTTTGGTAGGAAAACAAATTAGGCTCTGATACCATAAGAAGTACGTGGCGTTGTTTACACCAGATCTACAACAGAACGAAGTCTGTCTTTAGGGCCAGGAGCCCACAAGTTCTGGTTTCTAGCCGATATAAATGGTAAGGGCTAAGAAGTGGAAAAGAGGATTCATTGATCTGAGCTTTTAAAAGCTGTTTTCCATTCATCTCCTTCTTTCATTCTAATATGATGATATCCACTTTTGAATCAGAAGTTTGGTCATCAGTGGAAGATGGGTGGTCAATGGTATGGGCACTGAATTGGTGCATAGGTTCTTTATCCTTGGATGTAGTAGGAGGTTGGGATTTGGATGGTTCAGGTGGTGATGTTGATGCTGGTGTATAGCCCGGTGATTGTTGGTCAGGGATAATAGTGGAGGAATGATTGATTGTGACGGGTCGTGGTTGAGGTTTAGGCTTTGGTTTAGATTTAGGTGGTGGTGGTAATGGGTTGTCTCGAAAAAGGGTATGAGTCATACCAAACAGCTTAGAAGGCTCATACTGTCGGATAGGAGAAAGCATAGAAGCAAATGGATGGTAAGTTGGACCAATCGAAGGGATAGGAGGCGAGGAGGTAAAAAGGGAAGGTTTTTGTTTGTCAGATTCAATTTGAGCAAGCTCAGCTTTTAAACGTCTGATTTCCCTTTCTTTTTGATCAAATTCTGGGCCATGGTAACGTTGGGCAAGCATAGTTCGCAACTCAGAATCAAGTTGAACTATTCTGGACTGGAGGTTCTGGTGGATCTGCTGCAGTTGTGCAGAGATGGAGTCAACCTTCGTTTCAAGATGTTCAGTTCGTAAACTGATTTTTTCAACTTTGGAATTTATGTTCAACAAAGTATCATTCTGGGCTCTGGCATTTTGAGTTTGCCAGTTGAGGACGGATTCAAAAGGTTTGGGTGGTTCAAGATGACTGGCTGAGGTTATGGGTGATGGAATAAAATGTTTGGACACAACATTTCGTTGGGAATCTGTGTGGGTGTCTAAAGGAGGAAAAGAGGAAGAATAATCTGAGGAAGCAGATGAAAACATCATACAACTCAGAGGTGGAGATGGATCTGGAACAGGTGAGGAGATTGTAGAGGTGCAACGCTTTGCAAGCCATTGGAGTTCCTTTTTATAGAGAGGTAAAGGAGCTGATGGAGGAGGAGGATCTTGTGGTGGTCTAGGAGTATTGTGGTGACACAAGGCATGAGATTTTTTCTTAGGTTTCTTTTTCCTTTTGGTTACATAATCGTCATCCTCTTCCCAATCATCCCAGCAGGGACAAACTGGGTCACAGTGGCCGGAACCAGGGACATCCCAAAGGAAATGTCCATTTTGTTTGGCTGGATAAACAGGGAAACCGTCAGAATTGAACCCTGTAATAGGCAAATCTTCTTGAGCTGTCTGAACAGCTGTGATCATGGATGAATAAGTGAAAGAGAGCCGAGGAGGCTGTTGAGGAGCACTGGGAGGTGGTTTAAAGGTCATTCTGACCATGCCATCTGGTCGCCTTTCAAACATACTTTCAAATGTCTGAACTGGGGCTGTATTGTTATAGAACTGCTCATAGTTTGAGATCCATTCAAGAGGCATAAGCTTAAGGAGTTCTTGGCGAGGAATTTGCCTGGGAATCTGAATGATGGTTGGGATTTGGTCAGATTCAGCTAACACCATGAGAGTGTCAGAGTGGTGTTCTGGAGTGGGTAGATCTAAGGCATGATTCTGAAGCCGATAGACCAGTTGATGGTGTAGGGTGGCTATTTTAGCAGTGGAGATTTGTTCAGCACCTTGGATCTGGACTTGAACTTTCAGGGTTGTGGGTAGATTAGTGTCTTGAAGGGAAAGATTGAAGTTTGGATAAAAGGTGAGTAAAACACTGCCAGCATGTAGGGTTGTGAGTACAGTACCGATAACAGCATCTTGGTACTGTTTAAACCGAGTGTCCAGGAGAGCAATACGAGCTGTAACTGGTAAACCTTTGCGCCCATGAAGGGTAAGGATTAGCCGTATTCCGCTTAGATGAAGATGAGTGTATCCTTCACGTTTCCAATTTGAAATGAGCTCTGAAGGAATTTCCAGAGTGACATATTGCTCAGCAGAGGTGGCTTTGAGAGCACACTGATCCAGACGAGAAGACTGGATATATTCTTTAGGGTGTGGCCGTTTAGTAGAGATAAGGGTACGGATGCTGCGGATAAAGGAGTTGGGTCGTTTGTACAAATGATAAGGGCTAATAAGAGGGTAGGTGGATTCACTTATTTGAGCTGATTCGGGAATATAATAAGGTTTTCAATTTTATCAGCAGTATGGGAAGTGCAAGATTTAGGCAAAGAAAGAGTAGAAGAAAGAGTAACTGGAGTTGATGAAGTAGAAGCCATGAGGGATGAGTTCTCTCTGCGCCTGAAGACTAAAGATCAAAACAGGAATAAAGACTTAAATTATACCACTTTGAGAAAATCCTTCTTCAACTCTATCACCATTATCATCTTCATCTCATATTTCTCTTTCTTCCCAAATCATGCTCTAGACACATAGCCTCCAAAATAGAGAATCTTGTTGAATATTCTTATATTCCAGAATTTGCTCAAATCAATGAGTCCCAGTTTCCCATCATGAGTCCTTACAATCTCTACAAACAGAAAACTTCTCTCACTAGAAGTATTCGAACACTCATCTCCACTAAACGACCACTCCCTAAAGAGTATATCCAGTCTTCTCTACTGGATCAGTGTGCTTTACAAGCCTCACAGATCTCCACTATGGAAATACCCTCAGATCTTGTCACCAACTGGAAACGAGAAGGGTACACACACCTCCATCTTGGTGGTATACGATTAATTCTCACTCTTCATGGTCGAAAAGGCTTACCCGTTACAGCTAGAATTGCTCTCTTAGACACCAAATTCAAGGAGTACCAACATGCTGTTGTTGGAACAATTTTGACAACCCTTCATGCTGGCAGTGTCTTATTAACTTTTACCCAAATTTCAACCTCTCTCTTGAGGATCCCAATCTTCCAACAACCCTTAAAGTCCAGATCCAGCTCCAAGGAGCAGAACAAACACCCACATCAAAGATTGCAACCCTCCATCATAAAATAGTGTATCGATTACAAAATCATGCACTAGATCTTCCCACACCATGCACAACTTCTGATGCCTTGATGATATTGGCGGACACAGACACAATTCCAACCATCATTCAAATCCCCAAACAAATCCAAAAACACGATTTGCTCAAACTCATGCCTCTTGAATGGCTAACCAACTATGAGCACTTTCACCAAAATTCTGAACCAGTACAAACCATAGAAGCCACATTTGACAGATGACCAAATGGTCAAGTCAAACTATCTTTTCAAACTCCTGACACCAAGCCCGCTTCAGACAGTTCATAGCTTTCTTATACTGCTATGATCACAACAGTTCAAAATGGTCAAGAAAAGAAACTTCCTATTCATGGTTTTTCATCAGAAGGGTATCCAGTATATCCTGATAAAATCAATGGTCATTTTCTATGGGATGTTCCTGAAGCCCATATGTGCAATCCAGATTGTCCTTGCTTGGATGATACGGATATTGATGAAGAATTGGAAGTTATGCGGAGAAAGAAAAAGAAGAAGAAAAAATCTTCTTATCCACCACTATCTTGCAAATCCTTTCTTCCACAACCTCCACCAGATCCAAAACCTCATGTTCACCCAATCAGGTCATGCCTTATGTTTTCAAGTCATTCCTATGAGGAATCATTTCAACAGACAGACACACAAACCCGTGTTACCTCAAAACCTTTTGTCCAATCTCCAGTTACAGCCTCTGGGCAACCTGAAGAGCCAAGACAGTATGAAGCCGTTTTGAACTGGCAAACAAAAAATGCCAGTGCTGAAAATCTTACTCTTCAACAACTCAGTAAGAAAATTGACAGTGTTGCCAATCATGTCTCTCAGACGGAAACTAAAGTTAATTCAATCAGCCATCCCCTTGATCAGATGTACATACATCTTCAAGACCGTATCTCTAAGTTAGATGCCAATCTCAAACGAATGATCAACAATCATATATGGGGTCCAGAGTTTAATAAAAAAAAGATGAGATCAGAAAACTCAAAGCTGAATTGTCCAGGATTGATGCTAAAAAGACTCGACCTTCCTTTTTTACTCAACCACAACCCACACCAGTATCTCCTCCAATCTTTGACACCTATGCACCTTTCTACACACCATCCCGACCTCAACAACCTGTTTATAATCAGTTCTTTGGTTTCTCCCACCTTCAACCATCTTCACCCAAAAAATCAAGATCTAAAGTCAAAATCTTCGAACCACGTCCAAAAGCCACTTCCTCTTCCTCTACCTCTACAATCCCTCTAGAAGGATCACCACCAAACATTCCCGAGCCTCTTAAAAAAGATAAAGGTCCAATGGACTAGTATCATTATCATACTGTCCAGACCCAATCTTCCGATTCCTCCGACTCTTCTAAGCCTGAAACAAATAACTCATCTTCGTCCTCATCCTATGACTCATCAAAGGCCTCCACTGACTCTGAGTCTGAATATGCTGACATTACAGGCATATTAATGGTCACTGAAACTGCAGAGCCAAGTGCCTCTACCTCAACACCTATTGTTGATGACAATCCTTCTGACCAAGCTTCTCAAACCGACCCAGTACCTCCACCAGTCCATGAACACTCAACAAAACCATCTTCAGCATCTTGGTTTACATTTGATGACATTCCTCGCCACAAATGGGCTGCTAGACTTAAAGAATTTGCTGTTTGGATTGATCTCCAAGGTACCAAGCCTAATGCTCAACCTCAAGCCGTTCTTCATGAATTCATGGCCCGATCCACGGGTTCTTTACGAGACTGGCTAGAAAGCTTAGGAGAATACAGACAGCTCCAATTCATGGAATCTCGATTGGTACAGCCCTCAATATAATTCATGAGCAATTCATCGGTGAAAAATTACTTCCACTGAAGCAGACAGAAAAGAATACCATCAAATGAAATGTTGTTGATGCGAATCCCACAATGAAACTTCTAATCCCACACTTAATTTGTAGTTTCAACTTCCGAAGAAAGTTCTAAACAGATTTAAGACAAACAAAACCTTGACCCAATGCTTAAGAAAACATGAACCAAAGGTATAGAGAATGGTATTAATGCCACACTCAAGAAATAGATGAGAAGGTGAGTGATAAGTCTGAATTTGGAATGCCACAAGAATGCAAATTCTTGATAAGTTCACTAGTTCTCAAAAGAACCAAAGAAAGAATAATCTTTCAAATTCAAATAACATTAATCTCTAATGTCTTACATAGCAAGGTGGCTGAATTTAAATAGGCCAAACAAAACCCAAGATCCTAAAAATACAAATGGAAACATTGGAACAACCCTCCAAGTAGGTTTGTCAAAAGATGTTTCAAAAGTCTTCACCAACCCACCATAATTAATGCTATCTTTGACAAACTTAATGCTAGCCTACTATAATTAAGGCTATCATTGACAAACTTAAAACAAAACAAACAAATGAAGTTGAAAAACAAAAGAGTCGTTGAAAATCCCAAGTCTGAACAAGCTGTAATGAATTAGTCATAACTCCTTCTAGAGAACTCTAAATCCAGCTTTGTAAAATTTATTGGAAAGCTAACTTAATTATCTTTCCAACGGTATATAGTTTGCACATTACTTCTAGCTCAATCAATACAGTTTTTATTCCGAATTTGACCTTTTTGCATTTGATACAAATTGTGTATTCGGCTACCCAATAACTTGAATAATGGCCACAATGCCTTGTCTTCTCTTCAAGCCCAATTCATGATGTCTTGCATCTTGAATTGCATTTTCAATCCATATTTTCTCAATTTATCCATTTAAAACAGCTTGCATCTTTTTGGCTCTTGCTCTTGTAATTGGACCTCCATGAATGTGCAAAGGATCACTTGAACTTTTAATGGTATTCCCTTGATGGTTCTCATCATTCCCCCTCTCCTTAAAAGGAGAAAGATCAGAAACATGGAAAGTAGCACTCACATTATACTCACCCAGAAGATCTAATTTGTAGGCATTGTCATTGATCCGTGCAACCACTTGAAATGGACCATCTCCCCTTGGAAGCAACTTGGAGCGCCTTTGTACTGGGAACCTCTCCTTTCTCATATGCACCCAAACCCAATCTCCAGGCTGAAAAAACACTTGCTTATGTCCTTTGTTGGCTTGAGTAGCATATTGTTCAGTTCTCTTTTCTATGTGTTGACGTGTTCTCTCATGCAATTGCTTGACAAATTTAGCTTTCTTTTTACCATCCATACTAGCACGCTCATCAATAGGTAAAGGTAATAAATCCAAAGGAGTTAATGGATTAAAACCATGTACAATCTCAAATGGTGAAAATTTAGTAGCTGAATGGACAGTTCTATTGTAAGCAAATTCAACATGTGGCAAACATTCTTCCCAAGTTTTCAAGTTCTTTTGAATAATGGCACGCAACAAAGTAGACAGAGTTCTATTTACAACCTCAGTTTGTCCATCAGTTTGTGGATGACAAGTAGTAGAAAACAAAAGTTTAGTACCCAACTTACCCAACAAAGTTTTCCAAAAGTGGCTTAAGAACTTAGCATCTCGATCTGAAACTATGCTCCTTGGTACTCCATGCAACCTGACTATTTCCTTGAAAAACAAATTAGCTATACTTATTGCATCATCAGTTTTATGACATGAAATGAAATGTGCCATCTTTGAAAACCTATCAACAATAACAAACACAGAGTCATTTCCCCTTTTTGACCTAGGTAAACCCAAAACAAAGTCCATAGAAATAACCCAAGGTTCACTAGGTATGGGCAGAGGGTTATACAATCCATGGGGTAAAACTCTAGACTTAGCATGTTTGCAAGTGATACACTTCTCACATATTCTTTCAACATCACGTTTCATATGTGGCCAAAAGAAGTTTTCTTTTAAAACATCTAAAGTCTTTGCAATGCCAAAATGTCCCGTTAAACCACCCCAATGAGCTTCACGCACAAGCAATTCACGCAAAGAACTATGAGGCACACACAATTTATTTTCTCTAAATAAAAGCCCATCATGCCTATAGAACTTACCAATTGCAACTTTCTCGCAAGCATTAAACACATTAGCAAAATCAGGATCGTTAACATATAATTCTTTAATGTACTCAAATCCTAACAACTTTGCATTTAATGTAGAGATAAGTGCATACCTTTTAGATAATGCATCAGCCACCACATTCTCCTTATCTTGTTTATATTTGATCACATAAGGAAATGGCTCAATAAATTCAACCCATTTGGCATGTCTCTTATGTAACTTACCTTGCCCTTTCAAATGCTTCAAGGACTCATGATCAGTGTGTATAACAAACTCTTTAGGTAGAAGATAATGTTGCCAAGTTCCAATGCTCTCACCAATGCATACATCTCCTTGTCATAAGTAGGATAGTTTAGGGCTGCTTCACTCAATTTCTAACTAAAATAAGCAATTGGACGCCCTTCTTGCATCAAAACAGCTCCAATACCTATACCTGAAGCATCACACTCAATTTCAAAAGTTTTAGTAAAATCAGGTAAAGCAAGTAATGGTGCAGAAACCAATTTCTCAATTAGATTAAATGCCCTTTCTTGTTCACTACCCCACTTAAATCCCACATGTTTCTTCACAATTTCAGTTAATGGTGCAGCAAGGGTGCTAAAATCTTTCACAAATCTTCTATAAAAACTAGCCAAACCATGAAAACTTCTTACCTCACTTACACTTTTAGGTGTAGGCCACTCTTTAATAGCCTTTACCTTCTCTTCATCAACCTCAATTCCTTTAGCACTTACAACATAACCAAGAAAAACAATCTGATTTGTACAAAAGGAACACTTCTTCAAATTAGCATACAACTTTTCCTTCCTTAAAACAGTCAATACACTTTGTAAATGTTCAATGTGCTCATCTAAGCTTTTGCTATAGATTAAAATATCATCACGAATTTCCCAATAAAAGCACGCAAAACATGGTTCATTAACCTCATAAAAGTGCTAGGTGCATTAGATAACCCAAATGGCATCACTAACCACTCATATAACCATATTTTGTTTTAAAGGCAGTTTTCCACTCATCTCCCTCTCTAATCCTAATTTGATGATATCCACTTTTAAGATCAATTTTACTAAACACACAAGAACCATGCAATTCATCAAGCATGTCATCAAGTCTTGGAATAGGATGTCGATACTTTACAGTGATTTTATTAATTGCACGACAGTCAACACACATCCTCCATGTTCCATCCTTTTTGGGCACTAGTAAAACTGGTACCGCACATGGACTTATGCTCTCCCTCACATATCCTTTTGCCAAGAGTTCTTCAACTTGCCTTTGAAGCTCCTTTGTCTCCTCGGGGTTACTTCTATATGCAGGTCTATTAGGAATGGTAGTTCCAGGGATGAAGTCTATTTGATGCTCAATTCCCCTAATAGGTGGCAAACCATTAGGGACTTTATTTGGAAACACATCATCAAAGTCCTGCAAAAGAGTCACAATAGCACTAGGCAAAGAAAAGTTAAGCTCATTAGTGTGTAAACAAGCCTCTTTGCACAAAAGTACAACGATAGGCTGTTTTGAAAAGAAAGCCCTCTTAACCTCGCTCTCTTTTGTAAACAAGTTCACTTGCTGCCTCTCTTTTCTCTCAACAATATTTTTTTCTATCTTTTCACTTGCTTTTCTCTCAATCTATCTTTCTTTTGTACTCTCATTTTCATTTTTTGTATCACTCTCTTTTTTTATTGACATTTGATCCTCATACACTTGCCTAGGTGTTAATAGTACAAGAGTGATTGGCCTTTTATTCATTACAAAAGAATATCTATTTAAGTATCCATCATGTGTCACACGCCTATCATATTGCCAAGGTCGACCCAAAAGAATGTGTCCAGCATGCATGGGTACTACATCACATAGAACCTCATCCTTGTATCTCCCAATAGAGAATGAAACCAGCACTTGTTTATTTACTTTAACTTCCCCACAATCATTCAGCCATTGTAGCTTATATGGCCTCGGATGTTTCAAAGTTTTCAAATTTAAATTTTCAACTGAACTAGTGCTAGCTACATTAGTACAACTTCCACCATCAATTATCATACTACATACCTTATCTTTGATGTGGCATCTAGTATGAAAGATGTTATCACGTTGTACCTCCGCATCCTCTTTAACTTGCATGTTGAGAGCACGCCTAGCAACCATCAATTTACCATCAACAGGATATTCTACACCATCATTAGCATCCTCCAAAGGTGGCATAGGATCATCATCTGATTCACTCTCGGTTTCAACATCACCATCATCCCTCAAGATCATTACTCTCTTATTTGGGCTATAGATGCAATATGTCCTGTCCCCAAACATTTAAAACACTTAATATCTCTATTTCTAGAGTGTTGGGAATCAGATTTACCTTTGCTTTGGTTGCCTCCCTCTTTATGATCCTTGATTGGCTCAATCTTAGGCTTTGAAACAACCTTTTCATTTTTGCTCCATTTTGACTTCCATGAGGAAGATGAACCCAAATTGGTTCTAGTGGAACCTTTCTTTTTTAGTTGTCGTGTCAACCACATTAGCAATATCTTGATTTAAACCATGTAAAAATCTTGCCATAGTGGCTCAATGTTGGCTCGAATCATGATTATTTCCATCTCCTTGAGGTAATCTTCCACACTTCTAGAACCTTGTGTAAGACTTTGAAGCCTTTGGTGCAGCTCCCTATAATAATGACTAAGAACAAATCTCCTCCTCATGATGGCCTTCATCTCCTCCCAAGTGTTTATAGGCCTTTCACGATTTCGTCTCCTACTCAAAACAAGTTGATCCCACCAAATAATAGCATAATCAGTAAATTCAACAGTAGCTAGTTTTACCTTTTTCTCCTCAGAGTAGTGGCAATCAAATACTAGCTCCACCTTTTTTTCCCACTCCAAATAAGCGTCCGGATCATTTTTACCTTGAAAAGAAGGAATTTTCAGTTTTATACTCCCCAAATCACGATCTATACGTCTTGCCCTTCTATTATCTCTTCCACGCATGTCAACGGTGGCCTGGTCATCAAAATCATCTATGTCATCACCATCTTCTTCTCCCATGATAGCACGCCCTTGATTACCTCTTACATTAGGAGCTATTGGTTGTTGCCCCCTTTGTAGATTGGCTATGACAGTGGTTTGCCTCTCCAATTTGTCACGGATCTCTCCAAACATCATATTCATGTGCTCAAATTGTTGTTGCATGGCTTTGAGCATGATTGATTGGTCTATAGCTTCTTGATCTTTTGACATATTTGTGATCTGAAAAAAATTGTTAGCAAAAAGACCTCACAACACTCCCTCACGTGTTTCACTCAATTTGATGTCACTTAACTCTCGTGTTTAACACACAAATTGGCTTTTACCCTCTAATGATCTCAGTTCTTTATTGAACTAAATAAACAAAATCAAGAAAAAAAAACCCAAGTGGCACACCAAATATGACAATCCAGCACACTAACAAAGAAAAGAAAAGGATATCTCCGCCACATAAGGATATCTCGGCCCCATCTCATTCCCACAGTCAAAAATCATCAAATGGTCCATGGTTCACCTTTGACACTAACAAAGAATTAAAAGGAAATTGAAGAAAGGAAAGCAAGCAAGCAAAGCAACACAATTGATATGTGTGTAAACTATGTCAAGGAAAATGAATAACTCAAATTCAATTTCATGAAAGTAGAAATACTTGAATCTTTTTGTAATCTTTTTTTTTTGTACTTTTTTTCTCATTTTTTTCTTTTTTTTTCTTTTTTTTAATAATCAAAATAAATAAGACATTCAAAACCTGATTAGAAACTAGCTCTGATACCAAATGATGTGAATCCCACAATGAAACTTCCAATCCCACGCTTAATTTGTAGTTTCAACTTCCCAAGAAAGTTCTAAACAGATTTAAGACAAACAAAACCTTCATCCAATGCTTAAGAAAACATGAACCAAAGGTATAGAGAATGATTTTGATGCCACACTCAAGAAATAGATGAGAAGGTGAGTGATAAGTCTAAATTTAGAACGCCACAAGAATGCAAATTCTTGATAAGTTCACTAGTTCTCAAAAGAACCAAAGAAAGAATAATCTTTCAAATTCAAATAACATTAATCTCTAATATCATTACATAGCAAGGTTGCTGAATTTAAATAGGCTAAAAGAAACCCAAGATCCTAAAAATACAAATGGAAACATTGGAACAACCTCCAAGTAGGTTTGTCAAAGATGTTTCAAAAGTCTTCACCAACCCACCATAATTAATGCTATCTTTGACAAACTTAATGCTAGCCTACTATAATTAATGCTATCATTGACAAACTTAATGTTAGCCCACCATCATTGATGGTAGACTTACCTTACACATTGACAAACTTGAAACAAAACAAACAAATGAAGTTGAAAAACAAAGGAGTCGTTGAAAATCCCAAGTCTGAACAAGCTATAATGAATTGGTCATAACTCCTTCTAGAGAACTCCAAATCCAGATCTGTAAAATTTATTGGAAAGCTAACTTAATTATCTTTCCAACGGTATATAGCTTGCATGTTAATTTTGGGTCAATCAATACAGTTTTTATTCCAAATTTGACCTTTCTGCATTTGATACAAATTGTGTATTTGGCTGCCCAATAACTTGAATAATACCCACAATGCCTTGTCTTCTCTTCAAGCCCAATTCATGTTGTCTTGCATCTTAAATTGAATTTTCAATCCATATTTTCTCAATTAATCCATTTGAAGCAGCTTGCATCTTTTTGGCTCTTGCTCTTGTAATTAGGCCTCCATGAATGTGCAAAGGATCACTTGAACTTTTAATGGTATTCCCTTGATGGTTCTCATCAATCGGTGTGAGTTTCTAATGGAGGGAAGGAGGAAGAGTAGTCTGAAGAGGTAGAAGAAAACATCATACAGGCTATAATGAATTGGTCATAACTCCTTCTAGAGAACTCCAAATCCAGATCTGTAAAATTTATTGGAAAGCTAACTTAATTATCTTTCCAACGGTATATAGCTTGCATGTTAATTTTGGGTCAATCAATACAGTTTTTATTCCAAATTTGACCTTTCTGCATTTGATACAAATTGTGTATTTGGCTGCCCAATAACTTGAATAATACCCACAATGCCTTGTCTTCTCTTCAAGCCCAATTCATGATGTCTTGCATCTTAAATTGAATTTTCAATCCATATTTTCTCAATTAATCCATTTGAAGCAGCTTGCATCTTTTTGGCTCTTGCTCTTGTAATTAGGCCTCCATGAATGTGCAAAGGATCACTTGAACTTTTAATGGTATTCCCTTGATGGTTCTCATCAATCGGTGTGAGTTTCTAATGGAGGGAAGGAGGAAGAGTAGTCTGAAGAGGTAGAAGAAAACATCATACAGGCTATCGGTTGGACAGTAGGTCGTGGGTGTGGAATAGGGGATGGAATCTCAGGTTTGCAATGCTTTGCAATCCATTTGAGTTCTATTTTGTAGATGGGTAAAGAAGCTGGTGGAGGTGGGGGATCTTTTGGGAATTTAGGTTGATAGGGTTGACAGAAGATTGGAGGTTTTTTCTTTTTGGATTTCTTTTTGGTGGCATAATCATCATCCTCTTCCCAATCATCCCAGCAGGGATAATTTGGGTCACACATGCCGAAACTTGGGACATCCCATAGAAAATATCCATTGTGCTTTGCTGGATAAACATGGTAACCATCAGAGTTAAACCCTTTAATGGGCAGATCTTCCTGAGCCATCTGAATAGCTGTAATCATGGAAGAATAGGTAAAAGAGAGCCAATGGGGCTCTTGAGGAGCACTTGGAGGTGGTTTAAAAGTCATTCGGACTGTTCCATCTTGTCGTCTTTCACACATGCTTTCAGATGTCTGAATGGGAGCTGTATTGTTATGGAACTGCTCATAATTGGAGATCCATTCAAGAGGCATAAGCTTGATAAGCTCATGACGGGGAAGTTGTCGTAGAATTTGGATAATTGTGGGAATTTGGTCTCATTCGGCTAACACCATGAGGGTGTCAAAGTGGTGTTCTGGAGTGGGAAGATCTAAGGCATGATTTTGAAGCCTATAAACCAGTTGATGGTGTAGAGTGGCTATTTTGGCGGAAGAAATTTATTCTGCACCTTGAATTTGAACTTGAACTTTCAAGGTTGTGGGCAAATTGGAGTAAAACACTTCCTGCATGAAGAGTTGTGAGGACAGTGCCTATAACAGCATCTTGGTACTGTTTAAACCGAGTATCAAACATAGCAAGTCGAGTTGTGACCGGTAATCCTTTTTTCCCATGAAGGGTAAGGATTAATCTGATGCCCCCAAGATGGAGATGAGTGTAACCTTTCCTTTTCCAATTGGAAATTAACTCTGAAGGAATTTCCAGAGTGACATATTGCTCAGCAGAGGTTGCTTGAAGAGCAAATTGGTCCAGGCGGGAAGACTGGATATATTCTTTAGGTTGAGGCCGTCTAGTTGATATGAGAGTACGGATACTGCGGGTAAAGGAACTGGGGCGTTTGTACAGCTGATATGGGCTGATGAGAGGGTAAGATAACTTACTAATTTGGGTTGAGTCAGGGATGTAGGAATATTCTACAAGGTTTTCAATCTTGTTGGCGGTATGAGAAGTGCAGGATCTGGGCAAAGAAAGAGTAGAAGAAAGAGTAACAGGAGTGGAAGGAGTTGAAGAGGAAGTGGAAGCCATGAAGAAGAAAGTCTCTCTGCTCCTGAAGGTCTAGAGATCAAAACAAAAAAAGACTTAAATTATACCATTTTGGGCAAGAAAAACGGAAGTTTAGAAAATGCAAAATTTTCAAGGACGGGTATGGCTCTGATACCAAGATGGGAAACTTAAAACGTTTCTTATAAGGTCATATAACCCAAAACAGACTTTCCTTAGTCTTTAAAATAGGGTACCAAACCGTTTAAGAAATCATCATAAGTTTTCTAATGCACAGGATCCTTACTGGAAGGCAAGTGTAGAGCATACTTCCTTAAGGTTTCAAAATGAACAAATTTAATTCTTTATTCCTTTTCTTTCTCTAGAGATCTTCATTTGCAAAGAGAGAGATGAGAGTTTAGAAATTCATGATTTTACAAGCAAGGGGAGAATTCTTTATATCAGGGCCATGCTTCAGACATGTGCTGTGAGGTAGATGCAGCAGGAGAGTCTGGGTTGGTGACAGTATAACGAGGAGTGTCAGTAGGGAGAAGGGACTGAAAGTCATCCCATGGGTCCTGAGCGTCTTGGAATAAGACATTCGTGTAGTCAGGACGTTGTTCCATGATAAGGATCCCTTGAGAACTTGAACTTGAACCTGGAGTACAACCTTATGTTTTTGAAATTATTTCAAGGCTGTGTGATGGTCCAATAGAGGTGTGGTGAATGTTTGTGGCAGATGGAGGAACATTGTTAAGTTCCATGAGATAGGCTTTGAGAACGGAGGTGACCAATGTATCATGGATGAAGGTATAAGGATGAGGGTAGGTTTTCCATTCATATGCCATGTCCTGTGTCCAGTAGTCTCGTGTTTCTGGATGCTGGAAGTAAGGCATGTAGACGATAAAGGTCGTAGTCCACATGTTAGCTTCTTGTTCTAGCATTTTGTTTAATCCGTGAAAGGTACACATGTGTTGGAGTTGCTTGCTCCACCAAGTGAGGGCAGAATACCATTCAAAGAGAGTCCATAAGAGGTCTAGTGAGAACTTTGGAGTGGTAAGGTGAGTCAGGACTGGTTTGATGGGAAAAACTAGCTTTGTAGCATACAAGGTGGTGAGACACCACATATACCAAAGCTCATCTTCAGAGATGGATAGAGAGAACAGAGTGAGGCCTGTGAGAAACAGGTGCTCCATGCAAAGATTAGGAAATCAGTCATGTTTTTTGGTCTAAACATTAAAGAAAAACTGATAAAGGAACTTCTTTGCAAAATCTTGCATTTGGTAAGCCGAAGAGAAAGAGATGTACATGGAGAAATGTCTTTGGTTGAGGGCTTTGAAAGGAAGTTGGCGATTCATGGTTATGACTGGAATGGTTTGAATCGAGGAGATGAGTGCGGGTTTATTTATAGCTGGACGAGTGAGGAAGTCTGGAATAAGGTTTTGGTTGCCTTTTATGTGCTGAACAGTGAAATCATATTTAGCAAACCAGGTTTTGAGACTGAGTAATTGCTTCTCAGGTAGCAATTTATTCTTGAAGTCAAAGATTTAGGGAAAAGAAGAATTATCCATGTTGATAAGGATTTGTGGCTGATGAGATGAAATTCAAATTTTTTAATCCCATACTTGATTGCCAAAATTTCTTTGTAGATCACATGGTAGTTCTTTTCAAAGTCTTTGAACTGTCCACTTGCATGTGCACAGAAATGACGCACGCCATTGATGTCTTCGAGGAGAATGGCACTCCAATAATCATCGCTGGCATCAGTTTAAAGGATGTGTTGTCCACTTGTGGGAATTCAGAGTGGAGGAGGTGATTGTGCTATCACCTTTAGCTGCTTGACAGCTTCTGTCTGAGTAGGGCCCCATGGAGGGCACTATTTTTTTAGCATGCGTGACAACTGGCTGGTATGGATTGCAACTTTTGGGATAAAATCACGGACATAATTAACAATCCCAAGGAATTGTTGTATCTTCTTTCTGTTGAGATGGGTGTCTGGAAACTTTAATAATTCGATTGTAATGTGGGGACCAAGCTGATACTGGCCGTCTTTAATCACCATGCCAAGAAAGTCAATTGATTCCTTTCCTATGCTGCTTTTCTTTTCGGAAAGCATGATGCCATGTGCCTGCACAATGTGAAAGAAATCCAAAAGGAGCTTCTAATGGCTCTCATGGTCAGAGGAAAATAACAAAATATCGTCAATATAGACCAATGCATGATGGAGAATAGGACTAAAGATTTTTGTCATGGCTTTTTCGAATAAGGAGGGGGTGACTTTAAGACCAAAAGGACATAACAGTCCATTGGTAATGGGCATCAGGGATGCAGAAGGCAGTTTTGTGACGATCAACTGGTGAAATACCAAGTTGCCAAAAACCAGCTTTTAAATCAAACTTAGAGAAGATACGAGCCCTTTGAAGATGGACAAACAAAGTCTGGATTTTTGGAAGGGGAAACTTATCATCATTAAGAAAAGAATTGAGTGGCTGGAAATGAATTACTAATCTCTTTTTTCCAAAAACTAATTTAGATCGTTTTTCAACATAAAAGGCTTGACAAGCCCAATCTGAATCAGTTGACTCAATAAGACCTTGTTGAAGTAACTAAGAACATTCTTGCTTAGCAAGCAAGAGATCTGAAGAAGACATACCTGGGTGTAAAGCTTTTGTGGGGTTTAGGTCTTCATTGAGTTTAAAAGGAAGGTGAATGAAAAATTGTTCATTTTTCCAAAGAGGTAAAGGATGATGGAACTATGAATGGTTTTCTAGACAGAACTCTAAGACCTTTTGTGAGATCTGACTGTATGGAGATGATGAGTCAGAGAGTGTACACAGACGCAGTGTATCTGTATAAGGTAAGAACATCTATTTGTAGCGAACTACAAAACTAGTGAGGAATAGGTTTTTAACTAGATGAAAAATGTCAAAACCTATAAGCAAATCTTTATCGGGGAGTTCGAAAGCTACAAACTTTTTCCAAATTATGCAATTCGGAAAGAATTGAATACCAATGGGTTTTTTGGTAATTAAGGTAGTTTCAAAAGTTTCACCATTCACTGCTCTGAAGAGTTTGAAATGACGTTCCCAACAGTCTGAGGGAAGAACAGAAGGATCAATCATACTGGTGTCTGCACCAGTGTCAATAAACCCGATAATAGGAACAGGTTTATGGAATTTGGAAGAAAGGATGGACATCTTGAGAGAAGGTCTAGGAATAGTGAAACATGGTTAACAGTCTGGACTGTAGATATGACTGAAATATCTTCAGAATCTGAAGATTCGCAAGATTCTGCGATAAGAAAGGTAGTTTGATCATCTTGTGTTGACTGTTCTGAAAAATTTGATTCGACATCCTCATTCTCAAATAACAGAGAAGAATGCTAAAGATGTTGGATAAGTCGAATAACTGAGACAAATGAGAGTCACATGGGTTATTGCATCAAAAGCTGTGAGAGAGCGACAAAGCGTCATTATGGAGTGGATGGATAGCGTTATGGTGACACGTCTCCTGTTTCTTTCTCATATTGTTGCTTGTGTCGACGCCTCTGTCTCTGGTCGAGATACGCCTCAGTTTGCTGATACTTTTCTTCATTAGCTTTAGACATGTGTTGTGAGGTAGATGCAGCAGGAGATTCTGGGTTGGTGATAGTATAATGGGGAGTGTCAGTATGGTAGAAGGGACTGAAAGTCTTCCCATGGGTCCTAAGTGTCTTAGAGTAAAACATTCGTGTAGTCAGGACGTTGTTCCATGACAAGGATTCCTTGAGGACTTGAACTTGAACCTGGAGTACAACCTTGTGTTTTTGGAATTATTTCAAGGGTGTGTGATGGTCCAATGGAGGTGTGATGAATGTTTGTGGTAGGTGGAGGAACATTGTTAAGATCCATGAGATAGGCTTTGAGAACAGAGGTGACCAATGTAACATGGATGAAGGTATAAGGATGATGGTAAGTTCTCCATTCATATGCCATGTCCTGTGTCCAATAGTCTCGTGTTTTTGGATGTTGGAAGTAAGGTTTGTGGACGATGAAGGCCGTAGTCCACATGTTAGCTTCTTGTTCTGGCATTTTGTATAATCTGTGAAAGGTACAGAAGTGTTGGAGTTGCTTGCGCCACCAAGTGAGGGGAGAATACCATTCAAAGAGAGTCCATAGAAGGTCTGGTGAGAACTCTGGAGTGGTAAGGTGAGTCAGGACTGGTTTGATGGTAAAACCTAGCTTTGTAGCATACAAGGTGGTGAGACACCACATATACCAAAGCTCATCTTCAGAGATGGATAGAGAGGACAGAGTGAGGCCTGTGAGAAACAGGTGCTCCATGCAAAGATTAGGAAATCGGTCAAGTTTTTTGGTCTGAACATTAAAGAAAAACCGGTAAAGGAACTTTTTTGCAAAATGTTGCAATTGGTAAGCCGATTGGAAGGAGATGTTCATGGGGAACTTTCTTTGGTTGAGAGTTTTGAAAGGAAGTTGGCGATTCATGGCGATAATTGGAATGGTTTGGATCGAGGAGATGAGTGCGGGTTGTGAGACTGAGTAATTGCTTGTCAAGTAGTAATTTGTTCTTGAAGTCAAAGATTCGGGGAAAAGAAGAATTATCCATGTTGATAAGGAATTTGTGGCTGATGAGATGGAATTCAAATTTTTTAATTCCATACTTGACTGCCAAAATCTCTTTGTAGATCACATGATAGTTCTTTTCAGAGTCTTTGAACTGTCCGCTTGCATGTGTAAAGAAATGACGCACGCCATTGATGTCTTCGACGAGAATGGCACTCCAATAATCACCACTAGTATCAGAGCCACACTTCATGTTGAGGTGGTATCATTATTAATTTAAATAATCCTCTTTGATCTCCTAGAAGAAGATTCACCAACCATGGAAACAAATACTTCTTCAACTCTATCGCCTTCATCATCTTCATCTCATATTTCTCTTTCTTCTACTCTCTCCCTTCCCAAATCATGCTCTAAACACATAACCTCGAAAATAGAGAATCTTGTTGAATATTCTTATATTCCAGAATCTGCTCAAATCAATGAGTCCCAGTCTCCCATCATGAGTCCTTACAATCTCTACAAATAGAAAACTTCTCTCACTAGAAGTATTCGAACCCTCATCTCCACTAAAAGACCACTCCCAAAAGAGTAGATCCAGTCTTCTAGACTGGATTAGTGTGCTCTACAAGCCTCACAAAGTGAACAATATGTCACTATGGAAATACCCTCAGATCTCGTCGCCAACTGGAAACGAGAAGGGTACACACACCTCCATCTTGGTGGTGTACGATTAATTCTCACTCTTCATGGTCGAAAAGGCTTACCTGTTATAGCTAGAATTGCTCTCCTAGACACCAGGTTCAAGGAGTACCAACATGCTGTTGTTGGAACAGTTCTGACAACCCTTTATGCTGGCAGTATCTTATTAACCTTTTACCCAAATTTCAACCTCTCTCTTGAGGATCTCAATCTTCCAACAACCTTTAAAGTCCAGATCCAGCTCCAAGGAGCAGAACAAACACCCACATCAAAGATTGCAACCCTCCATCATCAAATAGTGTATCGATTACAAAATCATGCACTAGATCTTCCCACACCATACACAACTTCTGATGCCTTGACGATATTGGCAGACACAGACACAATTCCAACCATCATTCAAATCCCCAAACAAATCCAAAAATAAGATTTGCTCAAACTCATGCTCCTTGAATGGCTAACCAACTATAAGCACTTTCACCAAAATTCTGAACCAGTACAAACCACAGAAGCCACGTTTGACAGACGACCAAATGGTCAAGTCAAACTGTCTTTTCAAACTCCTGACACCAAGCCCATTTCAGACAGTCCATGGCTTTCTTATATTGCTATGATCACAACAGTTCAAACTGGTCAAGAAAAGAAACTTTCTATTCATGGTTTTTCATCAGAAGGGTATCCAGTATATCCTGATAAAATCAATGGTCATTTTCTATGGAATGTTCCTCAAGCCCATATGTGCAATCCGGATTGTCCTTGCTTGGATGATACGGATATTGATGAAGAATTGGAAGTTATGCGGAGAAAGAAAAAGAAGAAGAAAAAATCTTCTTATCCACCACCATCTTGCAAATTCTTTCTTCCACAACCTCCACCAGATCCAAAACCTCCTGTTCACCCAATCAGGTCATGCCTTATGTTTTCAAGTCATTCCTATGAGGAATCATTTCCTCCACTTGAAAAATAGACAGTATGAAGCCGTCTTAAACTGGCAAACCAAAAATGCCAGTGCTCAAAATCATACTCTTCAACAACTCGGTAAGAAAATTGACCGTGTTGCCAATCATGTCTCTCAGACAGAAACTAAAGTTGATTCAATCAGTCATCGCCTTGATCAAATGTACATACATCTCCAAGACCGTATCTCCGAGTTAGATGCCGATCTCAGATGAATGATCAACAATCATATATGGGGTCCAGAGTTTAATAAAAAAGAAGCTGAGATCAGAAAACTCAAAGCTGAATTGTTCAGGATTGATGCTGAAAAGACTCGACCTTTCCTTTTTACTCAACCACAACCCACACCAGTATCTCCTCCAATCTTTGACACCTATGCACCTTTCTACACACCATCGCGACCTCAACAACTTGTTTATAATCAGTTCTTTGGTTTCTCCCACCTTCAACCAACTCCTCAACCATCTTCACCCAAAAAATCAAGATCTAAAGTCAAAATCTTCGAACCACGTCCAAAGGCCACTTCCTCTACCTCTACAATCCCTCTAGAAGAATCACCACAAGACATTCCCGAGCCTCCTAAAAAAGATAAAGGCCCAATGGACCAGTATCATTATCATACTGTCCAGACCCAATCTTCTAATTCTTCAGACTCTTTTGAGCCTGAAACAAATAACTCATCTTCGTCCCCATCCTATGACTCATCAAAAGCCTTCACTGTCTCTGAGTCTAAATATGCTGACATTACAGGCATATTAATGGCCACTGAAACTGCAGATCCAAGTGCCTCTACCTCAACACCTATTGTTGATGACAATCCTTCTGACCAAGCTTCTCAAACAGACCCAGTATCTCCACCAGTTCATGAACACTCAACAAAACCATCTTCAGCATCTTGGTTTACATTTGATGACATTCCCCGTTACAAATGGGCTGCTAGACTTCAAGAATTTGCTGCTTGGATTGATCTCCAAGGTACCAAGCCTAATGCTCAACCTCAAGCCGTTCTTCGTGAATTCATGGCCCGCTCCATGGGTTCTTTACAAGATTGGCTAGAAAGCTTAGGAGAATATAGACAGCTCCAATTCATGGAATCTCCGATTGGTACAGCTCTCAATATTATTCATGAGCAATTTATCGGTGAAAAAACTGCTTCCACTGAAGCAGACATAAAAGAATACCATCAGATGAAATGTTGTTCTCTTAAAAGACATCTTCTGGATTCTCATTACAAAAGAATGAGTATTATATTCTACAAGCTAAATGGGTTCAATGAGCCATCTCTTAAACATGTATTCATCGCCTCTCTTCCTACTGAGTTACAACCTAATCTTCAAAGAAAACCCACAGCCACAAATCTGAGCATAGCTGATATTTCTCTGGGAAAGATTTTTCAAATGGCCATGCTATCTCTTGATAAGATCTGTGAACAAAAAGAATTCTTCAAATATCTCATGGAAGACAAGAAACCTTTCTTTGAAGCTTGTAAAAAACCTCATCTCAAGATGGAGTGTAAAGATGAAAAGAAGTGTGTTTGTTCGATTAAAAAGGAAAAAATATTTTCAGAAACACTTCCACAGAAAATCATCCTCCAAAAAATCTTTTCGGCATTTCAAAAAGAAAGATGTTTCTCAGTTCCAAAAGAAAAAATCCAACCGTTGTTTCATTTGCAAGAAACACGGTCACTTTGCCCAAAATTGTCCTCACAAATAAGACAAAGCTGTTCGACTTATCCAACATCTTCAACATTCTTCTCTGTTATCTGATAATGAGGATGTCGAATCAAATTTTTCAGAACAGTCAGCACAAGATGATCAAACTGCCTTTCTTATCGCAGAATCTTCTGATTCTGAACATATTTCAATCATCTCTACAGTCCAGACTATTAATCATGTTTCCACTATTCATATACCTTCTCTCAAGATGGTCATCCTTCCTTCCAAATTCCATAAACCTATTCCTGTTATCGGGTTTATTGACATTGGTGCAGATACCAGTATGATCGATCCTTCTGTTCTTCCCTCAGACTGTTGGGAACATCATTCCAAGCTCTTCAGAGCAGTTCATGGTGAAATTTTTTAAACTACCTTGATTACCAAAAAGCCCATTGGTATTCAATTCTTTCCGAATTGCATAATTTGGAAAAAGATTGTAGCTTCCAAACTCCCCGATAAAGATTTGCTTATTCCTCACTATTTAACCAGATGAAAAATGTCAAAACCTATAAGTAAATCTTTATCGGGGAGTTCGGAAGCTACAAACTTTTTCCAAATTATGCAATTCGGAAAGAATTGAATACCAATGGGTTTTTTGGTAATTAAGGTAGTTTCAAAAGTTTCACCATTCACTGGTCTGAAGAGTTTGAAATGACGTTCCCAACAGTCTGAGGGAAGAACAGAAGGATCAATCATACTGGTGTCTGCACCAGTGTCAATAAACCCGATAATAGGAACAGGTTTATGGAATTTGGAAGAAAGGATGGCCATCTTGAGAGAAGGTCTAGGAATAGTGGAAACATGATTAACAGTCTGGACTGTAGAGATGATTGAAATATCTTCAGAATTAGAAGATTCTGCGATAAAAAAGGCAGTTTGATCATCTTGTGCTGACTGTTCTGAAAAATTTGATTCTACATCCTCATTCTCAGATAATAGAGAAGAATGTTGAAGATGTTGGATAAGTCGAACAGCTTTGTCTTATTTGTGAGGATAATTTCGGGCAAAGTGACTGTGTTTCTTGCGAATGAAACAACGGTTGGATTTTTTCTTTCGGAACTGAGAAACGTCTTTCTTTCTGAAATACCGAAAAGGTTTTTTGGAGGATGATTTTCTGTGGAAGTGTTTCTGAAAATATTTTTTCTTGTTAGTCGAACAAACACACTTCTTTTCATCTTTACACTCCATCTTGAGATGAGGTTTTTTTCAAGCTTCAGAGAAAGGTTTCTTGTCTTCCATGAGATCTTTGAAGAATTCTTTTTGTTCACAAATCTTATCAAGAGATAGCATGGCCATTTGAAAAATCTTTCCTAGAGAAATATCAACTATGCTCAGATTTGTGGCTGTGGGTTTTCTTTGAAGATCAGGTTGTAACTCAGCAGGAAGAGAGGCGATGAAGACTTGTTTAAGAGATGGCTCATTGAACCCATTTAGCTTGTAGAATAGAATACTCATTCTTTTGTAATGAGCATCCAGATGATGTCTTTTAAGAGAACAGCATTTCATCTGATGGTATTCTTTTCTGTCTGCTTCAGTGGAAGCAGTTTTTTCACCAATGAATTGCTCATGAATAATATTGAGAGCTGTACCAATCGGAGATTCCATGAATTGGAGCTGTCTGTATTCTCCTAAGCTTTCTAGCCAGTCTCGTAAAGAACTCGTGGAGCGGGCCATGAATTCACGAAGAACGGCATGAGGTTGAGCATTAGGCTTGGTACCTTGGAGATCAATCCAAGCAGCAAATTCTTGAAGGCTAGCAGCCCATTTGTGATGGGAAATGTCATCAAATGTAAACCAAGATGCTGAAGATGGAATTGTTGAGTGTTCATGAACGGGTGGTGGTACTGGGTCTGTTTGAGAAGCTTGGTCAGAAGGATTGTCATCAATAATAGGTGTTGAGGTAGAGGCACTTGGATCTACAGTTTCAGTGGCCATTAATATGCCTGTAATGTCAGCATATTCAGACTCAGAGTCAGTGGAGGCTTTTGATGAGTCATAGGATGGGGACGAAGATGAGTTATTTGTTTTAAGCTCATAAGAGTTGAAAGAATAAGAAGATTGGGTCTGGACAGTATGATAATAATACTGGTCCATTGGGCCTTTATCTTTTTTAAGAGGCTCGAGAATGTCTTGTGGTGATTCTTCTAGAGGGATTGTAGAGGTAGAGGAAGAGGAAGTGGCCTTTGGACGTGGTTTGGAGGAACTGGTGTGGGTTGTGGTTGAGTAAAAAGGGAAGGTGGAGTCTTTTCAGCACCAATCCTGGACAATTCAGCTTTGAGTTTTCTGATCTCAGCTTCGTTTTTATTATACTCTGGACCCCAGACATGATTATTGATCATTCGTCTGAGATCAGCATCTAGCTTAGAGATACTGTCTTGGAGATGTATGTACATCTGATCAAGGCGATGGCTGATTGAATCAACTTTAGTTTCTGTCTGAGAGACATAATTGGCAACACGGTCAATTTTCTTACCGAGTTGTTGAAGAGTATGATTTTGAGCGCTGGCATTTTTGGTTTGCCAGTTTAAGACGGCTTCATGGAGATTGGACAAAAGGTTTTGAGGTAACACGGGTTTATGTGTCTGTTTGTTTTTCAAGTGGAGGAAATGATTCCTCATAGGAATGACTTGAAAACATAAGGCATGACCTGATTGGGTGAACAGGAGGTTTTGGATCCGATGGAGGTTGTGGAAGAAAGGATTTGCAAGATGGTGGTGGATAAGAAGATTTTTTCTTCTTCTTTTTCTTTCTCCGCATAACTTCCAATTCTTCATTAATATCCGTATCATCCAAGCAAGGACAATCCGGATTGCACATATGGGCTTCAGGAACATCCCATAGAAAATGACCATTGATTTTATCAGGATATACTGGATACCCTTCTGATGAAAAACCATGAATAGGAGGTTTCTTTTCTTGACCAGTTTGAACTGCTGTTATCATAGCAGTATAAGAAAGCTTTGGACTGTCTGAAACGGGCTTGGTGTCAGGAGTTTGAAAAGACAGTTTGACTTGACCATTTGGTCGTCTGTCAAACGTAGCTTCTGTGGTTTGTACTGGTTCAGAATTTTGGTGAAAGTGCTCATAGTTGGTTAGCCATTCAAGAGGCATGAGTTTGAGCAAATCTTGTTTTTGGATTTGTTTGGGGATTTGAATGATGGTTGGAATTGTGTCTGTGTCCGCCAATATCATCAAGGCATCAGAAGTTGTGTATGGTGTGGGAAGATCTAGTGCATGATTTTGTAATCGATACACTATTTGATGATGGAAGGTTGCAATCTTTGATGTGGGTGTTTGTTCTGCTCCTTGGAGTTGGATCTCGACTTTAAGGGTTGTTGGAAGATTGGGATCCTTAAGAGAGAGGTTGAAATTTGGGTAAAAGGTTAATAAGACACTACCAGCATGAAGGGTTGTCAGAACTGTTTCAACAACAGCATGTTGGTACTCCTTGAACCTGGTAACAGGTAACAGGTAAGCCTTTTCGACCATGAAGAGTGGGAATTAATCGTACACCACCAAGATGGAGGTGTGTATACCCTTCTCGTTTCCAGTTGGCGACGAGATCTGAGGGTATTTCCATAGTGACATATTGTTCACTCTGTGAGGCTTGTAGAGCACACTAATCCAGTCTAGAAGACTGGATATACTCTTTTGGGAGTGGTCTTTTAGTGGAGATGAGGGTTCGAATAGCCCGCAAGTTCTGATTTCCAGTCGATATACACTTATCCATCAAATACCAAATCTGAAAATCATATTTGAAAACAGTTTTTCACGATATCACCTGAAAACATGGCACTCATGGCCTTCAAAGAGGGTGAACGTTGTGAGAAAACACTTTCATTTTATAAAAATCGGTTTTGGAGGATAAAACAGGATCTTTCTGATGCATAGGATCTTTAGGCTTAAGGCAAGTGCAGAGCATACTCAGTATGAAAATTTAGAGGCAAGCGTATCATTATTAACCCAAATAATTTCTTTGATTCCTAGAAGAGAGAAGAAGTTTAGAGAAACATGATACGGAGAAAACTGAAATTTATTTCTGATTAACTCTTGTGTACAACTGAAGCATAAGGTGCCTTATATAGAAAATCATCAAGACAAAGTAATCGACAAATAGGCTCATGCTTTTAGAAAGTAGAGCAACCTTTTTTGAAAGTAAAGCACACCGACTAAGACTTTTACATAAGACAAAGTAAAATAGAAAGTAAAGCACACCGACGAAGACTAAAGTAAAGCACACTAACTAAGACTGTTACAGAAAACATGCAAAGCAAACGGGAGTCACTTGGGCTGTTGCATCAAAAGCTGTGTGAGAATGACAAATTGTCATCATGGAGTGGATGGATAGTGTGACGGTGACACGTCTCCTGTCTTTTTCTCATATTGGCGCTTATGCCGACGTATCTGCCTCTAGTAGATGCCGAAGGAGAGTCTGGATTGGTGACAGTATAATAGGGATTTTCAGTATGAAGAAGGGACTGAAAATCTTCCCATGAGTCCTAAGCGTCTTGGAATAAGACGTTGGTGTAATCAGGACGTTGTTCCATGACAAGAATTCCTTGAGGACTTGAACTTGAACCCAGAGTACAGCCTTGTGTTTTTGGAATTATTTCAAGGGTGTGTGATGGTCCAATAGAGGTGTGGTGAATGTTTGTGGCAGGTGGAGGAACATTGTTAAGTTTCATGAGATAGGCTTTGAGAATGGAGGTTACTGATGTATCATGGATGAGGGTATAAGAATGAGGGTAAGTTCTCCATTCATATGCCATGTCTTGTGTCCAATAGTCTCTTGTTTCTGGGTGTTGGAAGTAGGGCCTGTGAATGATAAAAACTGTAGTCCATATGTTAGCTTCCTGTTCTGGCATTCTATCTAATCCGTGAAAGGTACACAGATTCTGAAGTTGTTTACGCTACCATGTGAGTGGGGAATACCATTCGAGGAGAGTCCATAGAAGGTCTGGTGAGAACTTAGGATTGGTAAAGTGAGTCAGGACTAGTTTGACAAGGAAAACTAGCTTTGTAGCATACAAGGTGGTGAGACACCACATGTACCAAAGCTCATCCTCACAGATGGACAGAGAGGAGAGAGTAAGGCCTGTGAGAAACAGGTGCTCCATGCAAAGGTTAGGAAAACGGACAGGTTTTTTGGTTTGAACATTAAAGAAATACTTGTAAAGGAACTTCTTTGCAAAATCTTGAAGCTGGTAAGCTGATTGGAAAGAGATGTTCATGGGAAAGTTTCTCTGATTGAGAGCTTTGAAAGGAAGTTGGCGATTCATGGTTATAACTAGAATGGTTTGGATTGAGGAAATGAGTGAAGGTTTATTTATAGTTGGACGGGTGAGGAAGTCTGGAATGTGGTTCTGGTTACCTTTTATGTTGTGAACAGTGAAGTCGTATTTAGCAAACCAGTTTTTGAGACTGAGCAGTTGCTTGTCTAGGAGCAACTTGTGTCTAAAGTCAAAGATTCGGGGAAAAAAAGAGTTATCCATGTTGATAAGAAATTTGTGGCTGATCAGATGAAATTCAAAATTTTTAATGCCATACTTGACTGCCAAAATCTTTTTGTAGATCACATTGTAGTTCTTTTCAGAGTCTTTGAATTGTCCGCTTGCATGTGCACAGAAATGACGCACGCCATGGATTTCTTCGAGAAGAATGGCACTCCAGTAATCATCGTTGGCATCAGTCTGGAGGATGCGTTGTCCAGTTGTGGGAATTCTGAGTGGAGGAGGTGATTGGGCTATCACCTTTAGCTGCTTGACAGCTTCTGTCTGAGCTGGACCCCATAGAGGGCACTGTTTTTTTAGCATACGGGACAGTTGGCTTGTGTGGGCTGCAACCTTAGGGATAAAATCACGGACATAATTAACAATCCTGAGGAATTGTTGTATTTGCTTTTTGGTGAGATTTGTGTCCAGGAATTTCAATAATTTAGTTGCAATGTGTGGACCAAGTTGGTACTGGCCATCTTTAATCACCATGCCAAGAAAGTCAATTGATTCATTTCCTATACTACTTTTCTTTTCGGAAAGCATGATTCTATATGCCTGCACAATGTGAAAGAAATCCAAAAGGAGCTTCTGGTGGCTCTCATGGTCAGAGGAAAATAACAAAATATCATCAATGTAGACCAGAGCATGATGGAGGATAGGATTAAAGATTTTTGTCATGACCTTTTGAAATAATGAAGGAGCAACTTTAAGACCAAAGGGCATAACAGTCCATTAATAATGGGCATCCGAAATGCAAAAGGCAGTTTTGTGACGGTCAACTGGTGAACTATCAAGTTGCCAAAAACCAGCTTTTAAATTAAACTTAGAGAAGATACGAGCCCCTTAAAGATGAACAAACAAGGTCTGGATTTTTGGAAGGGGAAACTTATCATCTTTAAGAAAAGAATTAAGTGGCTGGTAATCAATAACTAATCTCTTTTTTCCATGAACTAATTCAGATCGTTTTTCAACATAGAAGGCTTGGCAAGCCCAATCTGAATCAGTAGGTTCAATTAGACCTTGTTGGAGTAACTGAGAACATTCTTGCTATGAGTGTGTGAATGATAAGCACCTCATCCCACATCGGTTGGGATCCTGGCTGTGTGCTAGCTTATAAGTGTTGGGCATTCCTCACCCTTTGAGAGCTCTTTTGGGGCTGAGTTAGGCTTCGGCCCAAACTGAAAGGAAGATGAATGAAAAATTGTTCATTCTTCCAAAGTGGTGAAGGATGGTGAAACTGTGAATGATTTTCTTGACAAAACTCTAAGAACTTATAAGAGATATGACTGTATGGAGATGGTGTTTCTGAAAGTGCATACAAACGGAGTGTATCTCTATATGGTAAGAACATTTGTTTGTAGCGAACTCCAGAACTGGTTAGGAATAGATTTTTAACCAAATGTAGAATGTCAAAACCTATAAATAAATCTTTATCTGGGAGTTTAGATGCTACAATCTTTTTCCAAATTATACAATTCGGAAATAATTGAATCCTAATGGGTTTTTTGGTAATCAAAGTGGTCTCAAAAGTTTCGCCATTAACTGCTCTAAAAAGCTTTGAATGAGGTTCCCAATAGTCTGAGGGAAGAACAGAAGGATCAATCATACTGGTATCTGCATCAGTGTCAATAAACCCAATAATAGGAACAGGTTTATGAAACTTGGAAGGAAGGATTGACATTTTGAGTTAAGGTCTGGGAATGGTGGAAACATGGTTGACATTTTGAACGGTAGAGATGATTAAAATATCCTCAGAATCTGAAGATTCAGAGATAATGAAAGCAGTTTGGTCATCTTGTTCTAATTGTTCAGAAAAGTTTGATTCAACATCTTCGTTATCAGATAAGAGGGAAGAATGTTGAAGATGTTGTATGAGACGAACAACTTTGGCAGACTTGTGAGGGCAATTTCGAGCAAAGTGACCGCGTTTCTTGCAGATGAAACAATGGTTATGCTTTTTCTTTCTGTACTGGGAAACATCTTTTTTCTTGAAGTACCGGAATGGTTTTTTGGAAGATGATTTCCTGTGGAAGTGTTTCTGAAAATGTTTTTTTCTTTTTGGGCGAACAAACACACTTCTTTTCATCTTTGCACTCTATCTTGAGATGAGGTTTTTTACAAGTTTCAGAGAAGGGTTTTTTGTCTTCCATGAGATCTTTGAAGAATTCCTTCTGCTCGAGTAGTAACTCAGAAAGAAGGGAGGCTATGAAGACATGTTTGAGAGAAGGTTCATTGAACCCATTTAGCTTGTAAAATAGAATACTCAATCTTTTGTAATGAGATTATAAAAGATGTCGTTTGAGAGAACAGCACTTCATCTGATGGTACTCTTTTCTGTCTGCATCGGTAGATGTTATTTTTTCGCCAATGAATTATTCATGGATGAAATTGAGTGTTGTACCAACTGGTGATTGCATGAATTGGAGTTGTTTATATTCTCCCAAGCTTTCTAACAAGTCTCGCAAAGAACCCGTAGATCGGGCCATGAATTCATGAAGGACAGCTTGAGATTGAGCATTTGGCTTTGTTCCTTGGAGATCAATCCATGCAGCAAATTCTTGAAGCCTAGCAGGCCATTTGTGACGGGGAATGTCATCAAATGTGAACCAAGATACTGAAGATAGTTTTGTTGAGTGATCATGAGCTGGTGGTGGCATTGGTGGCACTGATTCTGTGTGAGATGCTCTATGCTCATCATCAGAAGAATTTTCTTCAACAATAGGTGTAGAAGTTGAAGCACTGGGATCTTCAGTTTTGGTTGCCATCAATATGCTCGTAATGTTAGCATATTCTAATTCAGAGTCAGTGGAGGATAAAACATGACCTTTCTGATGCACAAGATACTTAGGCTTAAGGCTATGGATGGCAACTAGATCGCTCCATAATGGATATCCATAAATCCATCCAATTGGATCGGATAATATCCATCCAAAACTTTTTGGATCTTGAAATGAATATTTTAAAATTATATCCAGATGGATATGGATGGATATGGATAATTATTTTTATTCAATGAATATCCATTTAACCCAATACAATTTTAAAAAATTTTAATTTTATATAATTAAAAATGAATACTGATCCGTCTCATGTCTCATCAATGGAATGTCTAACTATAAATTGATTATAGTTATATCCAGTTCACTCTTCGCCTTCATCTTCATCTGCATCTGCGCCAGCCGCCGCTGGCCCAGGTAACTCTCCGCACACACATACCTTAACTCTTACTCTGACTGCACCTACGACGGCTGTCACTCCCTCTACGGCGAGTTACGTTCAGTCACAGCCGCAGAGTCTGACTCTTGATTTTACAAAAGCTAGTTTGTTTAGCAAAAACGTCAAGAGCACTGAGCTCGAGTTTTCCAAAGACAGGTTCTATGTATCGTCGAACTCGTCCTTCATGTCCTCTGCTATCACTGGAGACGGCAGCGTTTCGAACGGGAAGCAAGGAGGATCTTTGATCTTCTTGGCATCACAAGCTCCTACTGTTTTATTCATCATGCTCGTGTTGTGTTCGATAATTTGATACAATGAAGTGAAGTGACGAACGCTCATGCAACGAACTAAGCTGCAATTGTTTTTTCAAATTTTTTAAAATAATTTTAATTAACTTTTAAAATAAGGATTTTAGGAAATAAAAAATAAAAAAATTTAATGAATACATTGTTAATTAATTTTTACTTTATTATGTTATATTATTTTTTAAAATTTAGAAATATAAATTTAATGTCCATGGACATCCATGGATATCCATATTTGTGTGGATAAAATCCATATCCATATCCAATATTTAATATTGGATATGGATATGGACAAATCCATCATGGATAATTATGGATTTATACATGGATGGACAATATTTATATCCAACTGGATATTTGCCATTCCTACTTAAGGCAAGTGCAGAGCATACTCAGTATGAAAATTTAGAGGCGAGCGTATCATTATTAACCCAAATAATTTCTTTGATTAAGTCCTAACAAGAGAACAAGGCTCTGATACCAAATGAAATTCTAGTTATGCAACCCAAGAGGGGAGTGAATTGAAATTCTAAAAATTATTCAATTTATAAAGAAAAACTTAATGCAAATATAAAACAGTTCAAAGGAATAACAGATAAGTTAAATCACAATATAAAAGATAAGGGAAGAGAGATTCAAACACAGAGATTTTTACGTGGTTCGGCCAACCTCGCCTACGTCCACGCCTCCAAGCTTTCCGGGATTGAGGATTCCACTAAGTAAGCCTCCAAGGCTTCAAATGCTTACACCTGACTTCCAAGGCGTCAATAACCTTTACAACAAGAGATTATCTCAATCTCTTAATCCAAGTGTATCCCAACATTTACAATCACTCAAAATAAAAGATTACAAATTTGTTTTGCCTCTCACAATAATTAAGATTACAAAATGATACTCAATATGTGAAATAGATGAAGCAAGAATGTATTTAAAGCTCAATCAAGATTGTATTCTCAAGTATAAGCTTAATAGTCATGTTGTAGTCAGCTCTTGTTTGAATTTGAATGAGCTTATTTATAGATGGAGCTGAAAAAACTAGTCGTTATTGACTTTCTACTCACTGTCAGATCGCCGTTTGACTGGTCAATATGACCATTGGGCTCGATTTTCAAATTTTCAAATCACCGTTATCTAGATGTCGGATCGTCGTTAGTGTCCATAGACTAATCTTCAATTCTGTTCGATGTCAGCGAGCCGTTAACTAGATGTCGGATCGTCATTTGTGTCCAGAGACTAATCTTCAATTCTGTTCGATGTCAGCAAGCCGTTATCAAGATGTCGGATCGCCATTTTCTACAGTAACTGCTACAGTGTACTTTTTTACAAAATTACCGTTTGATCCCAAAACTTTATAAATTTATACTATGGCCTAAAATTTTATAAAAACTTGTCAATTAGGTCCATTCTCAAGATTTTAAGTAATACTTGTTATCATAAAAATTCTCAAAGCTTTTTAAATTTGAAACCAAAAAAACATTTTCATAGAATATAACGCCTTTATAAAATGAGAGTGATGATTTAAAAATATATGAAAACTATTTTGGGCTTTTAAAAGATTAATAAATCTTAATCAAGTTTGCTATCATCAAAATCAATAAAGAAATATTTACGTTAAAACATAGAAGGTCTGGGGAAAACTCAAGAGTGGTGATTGGATGAAGGACTGGCTGAATAGGGAAAACCAGCTTTGTTGCATACAAGGTGGTGAGGCACCACATGTACCATAGCTCAACTTCATAGATATTGACAGAGGAAAGGAAAACGATCAGGTTTTTTGGTTTGGACATTGAAGAAATACCGGTAGAGGAATTTCTTTGCAAAATCTTAAATCTGGTAGGCTGAGTGGAAAGGAATGTTCATGGGAAAGTTTCTCTGGTTGAGAGCTTTGAAAGGAAGTTGACGATTCATGGCTATGACTGGGATGGTGTGGATTGAAGAAATGAGTGAAGGTTTATTTATAGTCGGGCGTGTGAGGAAGTCTAGGATAAGGTTCTGTTTACCTTTTATGTGCCGGACCGTAAAGTCATATTTGGAAAACCAGTTTTTGAGACTGAGGAGTTGTTTGTCAGGGAGCAACTTGTTCTTAAAATCAAAGATTTGAGGAAAAGAAGAGTTGTCCATGTTGATAAGGAACTGATAGTTGATAAGATGAAATTCAAAAGTTTTAATTCCATACTTGACTGCCAAAATCTTTTCAGATTCTTTGAATTGTCCGCTTGCATGTACACAGAAATGTCGTAGTCCATCTATCTCTTTAAGAAGGATGGCACTCCAATAATCATCACTGGCATCGGTCTGGAGGATTCAGTTGTCCAGTTGTAGGAATTCATAGTGGAGGAGGTGACTAAGCTATCACCTTTAACTGCTTGATAGCTTCTGTCTGTGCTGGACCCCATGGAGGGCACTATTTTTTTAGCATGCGTGACAGATGGCTGGTGTGGACCACAACTTTAAGAATGAAATCACAAACATAATTAACAATCCCGAGGAACTGTTGTATCTACTTTGTGGTGAGATGTGAGTCCAGAAACTTTAATAATTCAGTGGCGATGTGTGGACCAGGTTGATAATGGTCATCTTTAATCACCATGCCAAGAAAGTCAATTAATTCTTTCGCTATGCTGCTTTTCTTTTCAGAAAGCATGATTCTGTGTTCCTACACAATATGAAAGAAATCCAAAAGGAGCTTTTGGTGGCTCTCATGGTTAGAGGAAAATAATAAGATATCATCAATGTATACCAAAGCATGATGGAGGATAAGACCGAAGATTTTTGTCATGGCTTTTTGAAATAATGAAGGAGCGACTTTAAGACCAAAAGGCATAACAGTCCACTGATAGTGGGCATCTGGAATGCAAAAGGCAGTTTTGGGACGGTCAACTGATGAAATACCAAGTTGCCAAAAACTAGCTTTTAAATCAAACTTATAGAAGATACGAGCCCCCTGAAGATGGACAAATAGGGTCTGGATTTTTGGAAGGGGGAACTTATCATCTTTAAGGAAATAATTAAGTGGCTGGTAATAAATAATTAACCTCTTTTTACCACGAACTAATTCAGATATTTTTCCTACGTAAAAGGCTTGACAAGCCCAATCTGAATCAGTAGGTTCAATGAGACCTTGCTGAAGCAACTGAGAACATTCTTACTTAGCAAGTAAGAGGTCTGAAGGAGACATACCCGGGTGAGATGCTTCTGTGGTATTTATGTCTTCATTGAGTTTGAAAGGAAGGTGGATAAAGAACTGTTCATTTTTCCAAAGAGGTGAAGGATGGTGAAACTGTGAATGGTTTTCTGGATAGAACTCTAAGAACTTTTGTGAGATATGATTGTATGGAGATGGTGTTTCTGATAGTGCATACAGAAGTAAGGGAGGAACATTTGCATGTAGCGAACTCCAGAACTGGTAAGGAATAGGTTTTTAACCAGGTGAAGAATGTCAAAACCTATGAGTAAATCTTTATCTGGAAGTTTGGAAGCTACAATCTTTTTCCAATGGGTTTTTTTGGTAATTAATGTGGTTTCAAAAGTTTCTCCATTAACAGCTCTGAAAAGCTTTGAATGAGGTTTCCAACAATCAAAGGGAAGAATAGAAGGATCAATCATACTGGTATTTGCACCAGTGTCAATAAACCCAATGACAGGAGCAGGTTTATGAAACTTTGAAGGAAGGATGGACATTTTTAGAGAGGGTCTAGGAACGGTTGAAACATGGTTGACATTTTAAACTGTCAAAAGATTTTACGATAATGAAAGCAGTCAGGTCATCTTGTTCTGACTGTTCAGAAACGTTTGATTCAACATCTTCATTCTCAGATAACAGTGAAGAATGTTGAAGATGTTGTATAAGACGAACAGCTTTGGCAGACTTGTGAGGGCAGTTTCGAGCAAAGTGACCACGTTTCTTGCAGATGAAACAACGATTATGCTTTTTCTTTATGTACTGGGAAACATCTTTTTTTTCTGAAATAATGAAAAGGTTTTTTGGAGGATGATTTCTTGTAGAAGTGTTTCTGAAAATATTTTTTTCTTTTTGGTTGGGCAAACACACTTCTTTTCATCTTTGCACTCAATCTTGAGATATGGTTTTTTACAAGCTTCAGCAAAAGATTTTTTGTCTTCCATGAGGTCTTTGAAGAATTCCTTCTGCTCACATATTTTATCCAGGCATAATATTGTCATTTGGAAAATCTTTCCCAGAGAGATGTTAGCTATGCTGAGATTATTGGTTGTGATTCTTTGAAGATCAGGTTGTAATTCAGAAGGAAGTGAGGCTATGAAGACATGTTTGAGAGAATGTTCATTGAATCCATTCAGCTTGTAAAATAGAATACTCATTCTTTTGTAGTGAGATTCTAAAAGATGTCTTTTCAGAGAACAATACTTTATCTGATGGTACTCTTTTTTGTCAGCATCCGTAGATGCTATTTTTTCACCGATGAATTGTTCATGGATGATAATGAGTGCTGTACCAATTATGGATTGCATGAATTGGAGCTGTCTGTATTCTCCCAAGCTTTCTAACCAGTCTCGCAAAGAACCCGTAGATCGAGCCATAAATTCGCGAAGAACAGCTTGAGATTGAGCAAATGGCTTTGAACATGATTGATTGGTCTATAGCTTCTTATCTTTTGACATATTTGTGATCTAAAAAGAATGTTAGCAAAAAGACCTCACAACACTCCCTCACGCGTTTCACTCAATTTGTTGTCACTTAACTCTCATGTTTATCACACAAATTGGCTTTTATACTCTAATCATCTCACAAAAATTTACCTTTTACCACACTTAATTCTCTCTTTCAGTTTTTTATTGAACTAAATAAAAAAATCAAGAAAAATCCAGGTGGCACACCAAATATGTCAAACTAGCGCACTAAACAAAGAAAAGGAATTAAGAGGACACAAAGAACGACAAAGGAAATTGAACAAAAGAAAACAAGCAAGCAAAAGAACACAATTGATATTATGCGTAAACAATGTCAAGGAAAATGAATAACTAAAATTCAATTTGATGAAAGTATGAAGACTTGAATCCTTTTGCAATCTTTTTTTTTGTTGTATTTTTTTTCTTTTTTCTTTATTTTTATTGATAATCAAAATAAATAAGACATTCAAACCTGGTTAAAAACTAGCTCTGATACCAAATGATGCGAATTCCATAATGAAACTTTGAAACCCACATTTAATTTGAAGTTTCAACTTTCCAAGAAAGTTCTAAACATATTTACATGAAACAAAATCTTGGCCCAATGTTTTAAAAAAACATGAACCAAAGGTATAAAGAATGATATTGATGCCACACTCAAGATTTAGATGAGAAGGTAGATGATAAGTCTATTTTGGATATCCACAAGATTCCAAAGAAAGAATGATCTTTCAAATTCAAAATAACATCTAATTGTCTTACATAGCTACAAATGGAAACATTGGAACAATCCTCCAAGCATAGGTTTGTCAAACGATGCTTCAAAAGTCTTCACCAACCCACCATTATTAATGTTAGTCATTAACAAATTTAATGCTAGCCTACTATAATTAATGCTGGTAATTGACAAACTTAATGCTAACCCACCATCATTGATGGTAGACTTACCTAACACATTGAATAAATAAAGTTGAATAAACAAAGGAGTGGTTGGAATTCCCAAGCCTTAACAAGCTATAATAAATTGGTCATAACACCTTCTAGAGAACTCCAAATCTAGCTTTGTAAATTGCATTGGAAAGTTAACTTAATTATCTTTCCAATGGTACATAGCTTGCACATTAGTTCCAACTCAATCAATATCAGTTTTATTCTGAATTTACTTGAATAATCTCCACACTGCTTTAATAGTATTCTCTTGATGGTTCTCATCATTATCACCCAATCTTTGGTTCCATCAACTAGGTTCACCATAGAGACAAATACAGCAGCAATGGTGTTTTCTCCTTCTCTCTCAGCCATATTCGCTTTAGTAGGATTTTTATTAAATCTCATTTGCTCAGCTTTATCCCTATATTGAGAGGCATAGTGCACAGATTTTCCACAGACAAAGCAATGAACTTTCTTTTTAGTCATCGAATTT
This sequence comes from Citrus trifoliata, assembly GCA_018350135.1. Classification (NCBI taxonomy): domain Eukaryota; kingdom Viridiplantae; phylum Streptophyta; class Magnoliopsida; order Sapindales; family Rutaceae; genus Citrus; species Citrus trifoliata. Next base: position 531,186 of record VKKW01000125.1, on the reverse strand, counting down.
TGGTTTATTAGGGTATCTTTTGTTAGTTTTTTTTTCCAAATAACACTGAGGAGTGTTCTCAATTATGAACACATCTCTAATTTTATTTCTCTTTAATCCTAATATGAAATATTATCTTCCAAACTCACTCATTTCTTCTTAAGTTTCATAGTTTTAATATATTCTTTCCGTGATTTTAGAAGTTTCTTAATCAAACAACTAGATACAAAGCATTCAAAAAGAAATATTTTCTCCTTTTTTAGATATTAACCAACAAATGATAGTCATGGACTTGGTTAGACATAGATTTACTATTTATCATCCTAGTGTGTAGGAAATTACCCATATAATATTGTTAGGTCCCAGTATCTTCGACTATATATTTTCTATTAAGTAGTTCCCAAATCACAAATGCATTCTTATACGGATAATAAGCATCATATTGGGAACTAGCAAGAGTGCTCGAAATTGTGTACCCATAGACTTTATTACTAGCACTCTAAGTCTATAATTTCCAGTCATAATATTCAGCACCCTCTTATGGCAAGTTGTTTGCCATTGAATGGTTTAATTTAGAAGTATCTGATAAGTTCTTTGCAATTATGACAATGAAAGCAACTGCAGGCAAAGCAGCAATAGTTAAAGAATTACTGGGATCTTACGGTGAATGTATATAACTCATAATTTTGCCTTAAGACCGTTGGAAATATGAGTAATGTAGCAAAGAGGAGATTAAAGCAGCAAACAACAAAACAATCAAGGCATGTGATAACATTATTGATGCGAAACCCATAGTGAAACTTTGAAACCCACACTTATTTTAAAGTTTCAACTGCCTAAGAAAGTTCTAAACAAATTTAAGCCAAACAAAATCTTGGCCCAATGTTTTAAAAAACATGAACCAAAGGTATAAAGAATGATATTGATGCCACACTTAAGATATAGATGAGAAGCTAAGTGATAAGTCTAGATTGGAACGCCACAAGAATGCAAATTCTTAGTTCACTAGTTCTCAAAAGAACCAAAGAAAGAATGATTAACATTAATCTCTAAATTATCTCCTACACAACAAGGTTGTTGAGTTTAAATAGGCTAATAGAAACCCAAGATCCTAAAAATACACTTGGAAACATTTGAACAACCCTCCGAGCATAGGTTTTTCAAAGGATGCTTCAAAATCTTCACCAACCCACCATTGTTAATGCTAGTTATTGACAAACTTAATGCTAGCCTACCATAATTAATGCTAGTCATGGACAAATTTAATGCTAGTCCACCATTATTGATGATAGACTTACCTAACACATTAACAAACTTGAAACACAACAAATAAATGAAGTTGAATAAACAAAGGGACAATTGGAATTCCTAAGCATGAACAAGCTATAATAAATTGGTCATACTGTCTTCTAGAGATCTCCAAATCCAGTTTGTAAATTACATTGGGAAAGTTAATTTAATCATCTTTCAAATGGCATAATCAATAACCGTTTTGTTCCGAATTTTCCCTTTCTGCATTTTACTCAAGTAGTGTATTTGGTTGTCTAATAGCTTGAATAATGCCCACAATGCCTTATCTTCTCTCCAAGCCAAATTGATCATGTTTTCCATCTTGCATTGCATTTTCAGTCAATATTTTCTCAATTAATCCATTTAAAGCAACTTACATCTTTTTTGCTCTGGCTCTAGTAATTGGGCCTCTGTGAATGTGCAAAGCATTAGTTAAAGCTTTAATGGTATTCCCTTGATGGTTGTCATCAATTATCCTTAAGACTAAATTTCGTGCCTTAGGGATTGATAACCCAGTGCAAGAACGACAAACAAAGCAGTATGGTCTCCAGGATACAGTGACTGCTATTGCAAGTCTTAACTCTAAGCATAATAGACTAAACATTAAAAAGACAGAAAATTACAGAAAACCTAGAGCTTAACCCAATTTTGAATGCCAAATGTATGGTATAAGTATGCCAAATGTATGCTAAATTACAGAAAACCTTTGCCTTATTTTCTCTTTGATTTAAAATAAATCCTAATTCGAATAGGAATCAATACTCAATATAACTCAAATTAAAGTACTAAAATAAGAAATCCATATAACTCAAAACAAAGAGTAAAAACATAAAATTAGGCTCGCACATACACGACATTTTGTGGGGGACAGAGAGATCCCATTGTGTATGAGATTTTGGGCTCGAGCGCTCAGTTAAAATGTTTCCAGAATGGGATCCACTTTTGGGCTTGGTTTCATGCGTATAGGCCTCCTCCTAATAGGGTTTGTTACCACGCCATATTTAGATTCTATATATGAATGAACTTTTTCTCTCTTTTTCTAGCAATGTAAGATATTGATATTTTGAAATATCAACTCATATATCTAAAATGTTTACTTTTGTTCAAATTATTCATTTAAGACCCGTGACTATATTCATCTATTTTTAGAATTTTTTTTAGTATTAAGCTTCATAGAATGCTTTTGCTTTAGTTCAAATTATTCATTCAACACCATAGCTATAATCAATTTATTTTTAACATCCCTTCCATCTAATTCTCCATCTTTTACTTAGGGCAGTCAGCTCTCACACTAATATTTACAAGTAAGTCAATTGTTTGATTTATTTATTAAACTATGATTTAGTGCAGATAGTGTCACTATTTTTATTCTTAACATAGGATTCATTATGCCATCATATCAATTTAGCATATCAACACCCTATTCTATTATACACAATACAATTGAAGAAAATGAAAGCATGTCTAGACAATCAATTTAGGACACGTGGAAATGTTGAAATCTCATAACAAAAATCATATAGCTTTTATCTCAGATGTTGATGTTTTCACAACTTTTTCATTTTCATATTGGTTGCATGACTCTAGTGAAATTTGAACAAGTGTATCTACTAATTGAAATGGACCAAAAATAAGATTCACCTTTTTATAGTTTGAATACAGCATATAAAGGTTGCTAAACCAAAGAAATTTTGACAAGAAAATAGTCACGACTAAAATGATCTATTCATATCTACTATGTACACTCAATGTTCTATTTGGAAAATTAATTGTGCAGTATAAATGCACAAATCATGTTTAATCAAGTAAATGTTAATCTTTTTAATTACATTGTTTTAAGGGCTTCCAAGCGTTAGAGTGCTCAAAACTGGAGATTTCTTTATCAAAGATGCAATTCCAATACTTGTTGGCCCTCTAGAAACCATTAATGACAGTTTGATCTGTAAATTAAAAGAAAATAGAAGGTTCGTTATCTATTAGGTTAATTTTAATTTTAATGAAACAAAAACATTATTTTTAACCTTAATCAAATTCAACAGTTCTAAAAAAATGACAACATGAATATTTTAATTTTTAAAAAAATTATGTGAACAAATGTATAATTAACACAAACTATAGGGACTAAGATAATATTATTTATCCTTTCTTTAATAAGAAACAAGATTTGTAGTTGAGAATGGAAATCTCAATCTAGCTGCTTAACTAGAATTATATAATTGATCTACTCCAGGTTATATATATAAAAACCTTTATAGAAAGAAAGGTCTATCAAATAGATCCATCAACTGGGATCTTGGATCATCTCCTTTCTCATTAATTGTATCTCTTCTTCTTCTATCATTTGCAAGTTCATCAAATTCAAATGACGACTTGGACACGATGTTAAATTATATGCATAGATACACAGTGACCATTTAGATATATACGTGGTGCTATTTTGTAATTTTTTGTAAATAATATTGAAGTAATAGATTAACTAAAAAGTACAACATGACAGTGTCACTCTTATAAGGTGAGCACCTGCTAAAGAGAGAGTAGTTATAGCTTCTACAACTTCTCCACTCTTTTCTTTTGTAGATTCTCAAGATGTAGTTTTGTTGCAACCTGTTTGCATCAAAGAGCTCAGAAAAGGCTTATAATCTTACCTAAATAATAAGTTGATATAATTGAGTAAACCTATAATTAAATACTTATCTTGCATACTCACAAAATAGTTGAACATTGCTCATTTAATAGTTCTTTATTGATTGAGTGTGAACTCTCGTGGGTTTGTGTTTTCTTTTGCCTGTTATTAAAGATACGCATACATACATGGGATCTATCTCTCAATTATACTTCAAAGAGAGATTGTAGGATTGATATTTGATTAAAACAGAATAAGACCTACCTTATAATGTTTGTTACAAAACTCTTTTACCTATGAAGAATTCATTTTTTGCTAAGGCCCGGCTTGGCACACATACCATACCCACGCGTGATGTGCCTATGTGTGTTATACTGTGGGCCGTGTTGTGTCGTGCCTAAGAAATAAGCACAACAAGTTTTTTTTTTTTTCTTTTGTAACTTTTTTAAAAGGGCATGCAAAATTGTTGGCATACTTTTTTTAAGCATATGTACATTTTTTGGGTCCATGTGCCTTTAATCAAATTCAATAGAATCAAAAGTTCAAAGCTCAAGTTTATTCAATAATAATGAACTAATAATAATAAGAGAATATAATATTAATTACTGAGTTAGACCCTATGATATTAGAATTTTAATACTTAACAACAACAACAATAATAATTCATTTTTCTTAAGATTAACTTAATTGTTAACTTGAATTTATATAGAGTTATAGATCATAGTCCGTAATAACATTAATACATAGTTTGGTTTACAATTAGGAATCATCGGTTTTGTTGATACTAGAGCCCAGAAGAGTATGCTTAATCCTTCAATCCTTCCATCTTATTTTTGGGAAAAGCATACAGAATATTTCAAAGCTGCTAATGGAGAACTGTTTCATACAGATTTGATTTGAACAACCACTACCACCCAATGGTGAAGCCACTTCTTAACTATAATTCAGGATGAACTGTGGTTGGTACGATCGATCTCAAAACCAAAAACTAACCTAAATTATTTATATTGTTACATAGCTTAAATTTCTATACAAATTCTGCTAGTATTTATAGTAAGAAATCTATTGTAACCAACTTAAATAATTTCTTTTCTTTCTTTTAATAAAAAGGGGCTCCAACAAGAAATAGGGCAAAACTAAATAGGGATAAGCAACCCCATAATGTCATGAGTAACAAAAGTAACCACACCAGAAAGGGGAAGAAAAAAAGATGAAAGCCTAAAGGAGGAAATAAGGCATAATTTTGAAGAAAGTTAGCGCTAAAAATATAGCAAAAGTAACAAATTCACATATTGCTATTAATACACCAACCTGGGTGATTTCCCTGCTGAAAAATTAAGTGTAAATGCAGCTAATGATTTATCTTTACATGCCAAAAACGTGTTAGACCACTTGGTTCCAAAACCAGTGTTCCCGGAAGAAGAGAATGAAAAAATTAGGATCCACATGCAAATAATAATAATGTAGTGAAGCAACAATAGCATGCATGCGGACATATGCATATTCTAGATCCACATGAACTTTGATCTTTACACCTAGCTTGTAATTATAATACACCTAGTTGAGATACTTTCAACGAGCTTACAGTATTTGTACTTAAAATTAAAACTAACAAATGTTTTTACAGTATTTGTACTTAAAATTTCAATATGATAACCATTTCGGCAGATATTTTTAAAATGCAATAGATTTCGGCGAATATCTTTAAAATGCAATAGATTTTCCTAAAAGGGTTGATTCTGAAAGATGGGCTCGGGGTTATGGATTTCCAGGTGATGTTTGGCTGCTTGAAATTGTGGTTTTGGAGTATTTGGTGGGTCATTATCCTTTGATAGGTTTGGTGGAGAAGCCGGACTTGGTGGCGTTGATATGTGCTATATGCTTCAGAGAGAGGCTGGAGATGCGGAAACTACATAATGGAAGTCTCGTAGCTTTATGAGAAGTTGTTTGGAGAACTTAAAATTTACCGACTTAGAAACTACGTATCCAGACTGAGAGTGCGTTTAGAATTGAGGTTAGGTAGTTATAACTTAAAAATTACAGTATTAAAGTGTTTAGTAAACACTAACTGCTATAACTTATAAGTTATGTTGATATGATTTTTCACTTATGTAATAGAAAATCTATTACACCTTTAATAATTTTGTCAAAATTATTAATAAAAATTTATATTTATTATATATTAACTTTTATTTGATAATTACAATTTTTTTTCTACAACAGTTATATTTTAAAAGTTACAGCACCTCAATTCCAAACGGAACCTGAAACAGCAAAACTTTAGGCGGCTGCAATTTGTAGTAACGGTTATTTCTTGGTCGCATCATGAATCTCTCTACACTTTAGGTGGCTGTAATTTGTAGTAATGGTTTTTCTTGGTCGCATCATGAATCTCTCTACTGGCCAGTTCTTCATTTTACAGCAGCTTTAGCCATGCAGACCATAGCGCAAAATCAATATTATGACAACAAATTCTCAAGTTTAAGAAACAAACATCTTGATTACTTTGTTTTTATGAGAACCATTAACATTGTAAGAAATTGAAAATGGTCAAAATCAAAATTATAATTGAATAAGCACTGATACCAAGTCGAATAACCGTTTTACAGAAGAAATGGATATATCAAAGAAATTTTGATGGGGCCAAGTTCCGACTCTTAGATGTCTCCAACTGCTTGTTCAGAAAACCACCTGAAATGGAATCCATTACAGCAAACAACCATCTGATTTAATACAACATCAGAAGGATTAGAAGATAAAGTTGCAGCGATGAAATATGGGAATTATAAAGAGTTGGAACAGTAATCAACAAGAAGACAAGATTCAGATGCCAGAAATCATGTATCACATTTATTTACATTAAGGGACCTGAAATAGCTTAAACACGAGGCCACCCAAAGGAATAAACATAAGCCCACCATGTTGAAAAAGCTGGTGAAGAAGAAATTTAACATCCTAATTTTGAGTAGGGGTGTAGATTAACTTACAAGGAAGGCTAGTACCGGTAATTCAGCCAGGCATGATAATTTGGGAAAAGACTTTTGATTTTAAGAATACTTGGTTTTGCATACAGTATATTCCAAATACTGATTACTTGGTTTTGCATATTAAAAACCTTTGACAATGCTCACACAAAAGAACATTACTAAGGTATCCATTATTTTACATTACATAGAGTAAGTGGAGTATTCTCTCCGACTCTGAGCCTTTACAGCTGTAAATACTGAGCTTAAAACATCTACACTGACTTGTCTAAACCACCCTACCTCCCTCTGTTTTTTCACGGAATATATTCTTGAATATCTCTCTGATTTTAGTTGGTTCTACAGGCCTAAGTCAATTAAACCAACAGTCTGAACAACCATAACCATGCTACTTTATGAATGATGCTCCATTTCTTGGAAGCACTTCACTGATCATTATGCAAAGCAACATGTAATAATCAGCAGATTCAACATAAAAGAAGGTTTTGCCTAACACTCATTCTATTATAACTTTTACCTGAAAAGAAGATGCAATTATTAATTACAAAGAATACTCTGGAAAGGCATCAATGTTTGAAAAAAGCGTGCTTTAACATGAGATGGATTTAAAAAGTAGTTCACAGTGTTGCACTAAACATAGTCGAGACAATATGTCGAAAATGTGGAAGGAAGAAACAGTAAAAAATTCCCTAGCATGAATCAAATAATGCCCTCACGTAGTAAGCAATGGAAAAATATAAATTAAAAAGGAAACTGTTGTGCTTCTCGGGTTTTGACTAGAAAATTTAAGAGAGAAGAGATGAAGAATTTTAGAATTCAAAGGGAAAGTGAAGAATTCACTGGGGTTGAAATTTATTTTATTATTACTTGCTCAAAAAACAGAATAAGAACCACCTATTTATAGTAGCTCAACACAATCCTAATTCTAATCTTATTAGAACCTTAAATAATAATTGCAATAGGAAACATAATCCTAATAGCAAAGAAAGAAAAAAAAAAAACTTTTAGGATCCTAACATTCCCCTTGAAACATGCTTGCGCGCAAGCCTTCTAGCCAGGATCAATAACCAAAATTTTCCAATTTAGATAGTTGTCAAGCGGCTTCCAATCTAAATAGTGTCCAGGCAGAATGAAAACCACTGAAGTATTGGACTGATGATAAGGGGAACATCAGCTGCTAAAAGCCATAGCTGAGGTTGTTTACAATGATGCTCCAGCTTAAGTTATTCATCACAGTTCGTAGAATGTCTATCGGCATGCGTAGTTGGTGATAAGGTTTTAGGTAAGGCAGAGGGTATATTATTGGCTAAGGCAGAGAGTATTGGTCCCAATAAAGAAGGGGCTAGTGGACTATGTCATGTCTGGTGCAGGGTTGTGGAGGGCTAGAATTGAAGGTGTGAATCCTTGATGAGTACATGAATTACCTCCTCCCCGAAACAATGCTGGCTAATGATTATCTCTTGTTTGGTGGAGTCCCAACATTCTAACATGCCAACTTCTAGTGGACTAGGAGATGGTTGTGCTTCCTTGCACAACTGGCCCAATTCTTCAAGAATGTCTTGCAGAAGTACCTTAGAGTGTTACTATGAGCAGTTGACTGCAAAATTTTCATCAATTTGAGATAGCTACACAATGTTCAAGCACTATAGAGATCAAAAATTGTGCACAAGTACTTCAAATTTTGATGAGAAGTTTAGATCGATTGATTGGGCTTGCGAATGATGACTCACAACAGCAAACTGAGTTGGTCACATGACATTGGCAAATATTTTGACAAATTTTCAGATTTGCAGTGACAAGGATTTTGGGGGGGAAAAATTGTTTTGTATTTTCAAGATAAATGGAAAAAGTAAATTGGTTGCTAGGAAAGATATGCTTTGATACCAGCTGTTAGGATTCCAAGGTTTTGATTAGAGAATTCAAGAGAGAAGAAATGAAGAATTTAAAAATTCAATGGGAAAAGAGAAGAATTAACAGGGGTTGGAATTAATTTTTTTACTACTTGCTCAAAAAATAATGTCAACCACTTATTTATAATAGTTCAATGCATCCTACTTTTAATCTAATAGAACCCCAAATCATAATTGCAATAAGAACATAATCCTAATAGGAAAGAAATTAAAATAAACTACCAGGGTCCTAACAGATACCGTACAAAAGACAAAAAAAAAATAAAAATTATCCACCGTCCACTCTTTTTTAAAAAAATACACAAATCTTTTTTTTTTTCCAGCACTCCACCTAAAGTTAACATTTTTTTTCATTGGTCTGCTCTCGTTATAATACTGTTAGAACTTTGTTGACATCATAAGGGTAAAATTGTCATTTCACAACGACACAGTGGTGGAAAGGTGCAAAACAATATAATTTCAAGTGGAGTTCAGCAAAAAAAAATTAAGTATTGTGTATTTTTGAAAACATATAAAAAAAATAGGTGGTCGATGGATAATTTATCTTTTACATTTGAGGGTAAAAAAATCATTTACACAATATTCCATTAGTTTTCTTAACGGTCTCCAAACGGAAGTGGAAAAGTGAAAAGAAATGTAACTTCAGGTGGATTCTAGTAAAAAAAAAAAAATTGTATATTTTTTAAAAAGTTGAAAAAAACAGGTGGACGGTAGATAATTTCCTAAAAAAAAAATAATTAAAATGTTCAACCAATAAGCTTAAAGCATCCCCAAAAGGTTGTTTAAATCAAATATTACTTCTCATTTGAATCTCATTTGAAGAGCCTTTGGAGCCTTTAATTTAATATCGTACTATTTTTTATCTTATCATTCTTAAAGGGAGAGAAATATTAGAATTGTTATAATTTTGGCAAAGAAAAAAATTTGATTAAAATAATAGAAACTTATTTTTATTTGAAGAGTTTTTTGGGAGGGGACTTACTTTTTCACACATCCATTTGCCATATAAGTAAAGAAATAAATAGTTTAAAAGGAAAATTAGAAGTCTTTTTAGTGATGTTCTTAAATCTACGGCAAGGTGATTGGTTCCACTCTTTAGAACAAGACAAGGAAGAAAGAATCATAATATCTTTCGACACTGTCACAATGACCTCGCACCCCCATGCATAAACAACCCAATCTCAAACTTCATTTGATCCCTAAATATTTTTTAGACAATAGAAACACATTTTTCACCCTCCACATAACAAAGTCTCATCAGAATTTGCACAAACAAGAGGGGATAAAACCTCGTGCACATAAGCTTAGGAGGGAGGGGGAAAAAAAAACAATTTCTCCCACAATATTATAATTTTCCATGCACAAGCCAAAACAAAAATACTCTCTATTTTGGTGAGATTTTGAGCTCACATGATTATTTCCGAACAGTTCTAAATATCATCACTAAGCCCTCTAGATGCTGTTGGTAAGCCCCATCAAGTCAGTAATTCTAGAACTTGAATGAAATATATTACCATAAGACAATTGAAGAATATTTCAATCTTCTTTGGCCATACAACATTTTTATCATTGATAATCCTCTGACAAAACAAAAATAAATAGCACTCTGACATAATATTGTCATATGCTCTTGCAAGATCTTAGAATGATCAACTAAACCTCAAAACAATAACTTGTCCTCCATCAGTTTTGTCACTGCCATATACTCTGCAAAAGTAAACGGGCTATAATATAAACCTCGAACTATTCAAACACGGAAACACCCCACTAGTGTACATACATAGCTTGTGGCAGACCACTGAATCTACATAGCAAGAAATATGTGAATTGGAAGCACCAATTCTCTGATAAAACAATCCCCCAATTTTAGTATCACACAAATACCTCATCAAACACCTTGCTACAATCTGATATTAAATTCTCTAATCTAATATATATCTAATTACCACATTAACAACATGTAGAATACTACTATAGTGCGTACCAAGGCTCACATCAAATGGCCAATTTCAAACCGTAGATTCAATCCATAGAAAGATTATGTCGCGGAACAACACATTTATCCTTTTATAGAATCAAAGTCTTCTATTACTAGTTGTATTCACAAATAATAATGATATATAGGCTTATAATAATATTCAAAGGGCGAGGACTGCCCAGCACTTATAAGCTAGCACACAGCCAGGATCCCAACCGATGTGGGATGAGGTGCTTATCGTTCACACACTCATATTCCCCCCGGTGAACACCTGGGCTCTGATACCAGTTTGGGCCGAAGCCTAACTCAGCCCCAAGATTTGAGAGCTCTTTTGGGGTGAGGACTGCCCAGCACAACCATAACCTTCACAACAACAAAATAAAGAGGTGGATTGAGAAAAACCTGCTGTTGATATAAGGTGGATATGGGACCGAGGTCCTTCAAACATCCAATTATCTTCATCCAATGATTTAACTTCCTTATTCAAATAAGCCATCAAATCAGATCTCAGAACTGCAAAGCAAAAAATACTGAGACTTCCATGACATGATATTAACTTCCATTAGTATAGAAATATCACAAATCCTAAGGAAAAGCTTCTGAAACCCTCATAGATATTCGGTAAGCCCAAGCCCAAACCCAAAAAGACAATGTGAGAAACCTTGGCTTTACATTAATTAAAAGAGCAAACAAAGATAACTCAGAGATGCTAAAAATAAAAAGTTTCACAACCTTGCAAAGCTTCATCCTTGCGGTCTTGAACGGAGATGAGATCAGAAGGAAAATGAAATTCATCAGTAGCAGTGTTGTTGCTGCTACTTCCTCCTCCAACTAATGGTGTTGTTGATATTGATGAATTTGCTGGTGATGTACTGTTCATTCTGTTACTTTTTCCTCAAAACTATCTATCAATCATATTTTGTTTCGCTTCAGTCAGAATTGTATAGGATTGTCAAAATAGAAAATTCTTGGATTTAAATGCTTCATTGCTGGTAACTGGTGACAAGTATTGACAATGCTAAGATTAAAGCATGGGCTAAGGGCTACTGATATCATAAAGAGGCTTTTGTGAGAGCACAGAGCCAATCATGTCTTGCCAAATGTAAAAGAACAAACCAGGGAACAACACAGCAACTCCTTTGAATGCAAATTAAAACAATTCATCAAAATAAAATAAAATAAAAACACACACACAACTTCTAGGCTTATGATGGATTTACTGGGTTGTTACTTTTGGTAGCCATAACAGAATGTTAAAACAGAAAGCTATTTGCTGATAATTAATCATCTAAAATTCACATGTTTATTGAACATGATTCCACTCATGTCTTGCAATAAGTCAGAAATATTTTTAAAACTTTTCTCAACGTGTATTTGTAAATTTCGAATAACATTTTCGCAAATATTGGCAACATAATATGAAATAAACCATGTAACGTTAACACTATAGATAATAAATTTAAGAAAAAAATTTCAATTACCTTGCAAAAAATGAGAATAAGCAAAAACAACGGAGGGGTGGATTCGATTTTTAATTTCAAAAAATTCAACAATCCTTGTCCCGCACGGATACTCACCGGCTGTGATGATTTATAATGATCGGCGATACGATGTCGCGTACACTAGCACGCGGCGGCGCGTGGGAAATTGGCGGCAAATTTTAGTTTCTTTTTTTTCTTTTTTTGGGTTAAGACTGAGTAAATTCTTGACTTCAGGGTTCCGAGCTTGAGAATGCTGGAGCCTCGCAAGAGGCACCGTTGCAGGCGCTGGCTTCTTTAAGTTGCACGTGTACTAATGTTTTGGTTTTACCGGCAGTTTATTTCTGAAATACAATTTTACCCTTATTTTAAGAAAAATTTTCATAAATTCTAACAAAATCTAATAATTATCATCATTGTATCAAGCCCAAAAAATTAAATAAAAGTTTACATTTACATAAAAAAATGTAACCTAAGGTTAATTATAATACATTATCATAATTTTTCATTCAATTAAATATTAATTTAGTATTAATTATTAATTATCAATAAAATTAACAAATCATTAATAATTAACAAACGAACATACATACAAACACATGCGATATACATACAAACAATCACAGATATCTCAAAATAATAATTAATTTAAAATTTATGTAATTGAATGAAAAATTATTTAGTACAATGATAATATTTAATTAATAATTACTTTAAGGGTAAAATTAGTATTTTATATGTCAATTAATGGTCAACTAGTGAAAAGTAATAAAATATAAGATTTTATAACTTTTTTAGTAGTAAAATATTAGGGTCCAATAGTTGTTGCATATGTTTGTTATTTCACAATAATTTAAGCAGTAAAAAGAAAATAATCCTTTGTTTTATTTTTGACATGGTTCTTTCTACAATTTATTGAATGAAGAAAATATTCATTATTTAATTACTTTTTCCTTGGGGTTTATTTGAATAAACTCACCTACTTACACCAACTACTTTTTTTTTAAATATTAGGGTCCAATTAGAGGTGGCAAAATGGGTCATCGTGTCGTGTCAGTTTCGTGTCGTGTCAAATTTAAGCTGACCCAAACCCAACCCATTTAATAATCGTGTCAAAATATTGAAACCCAAACCCGACACGGAAAATAAACGAATTACCCAATAACCCGTTTAATATTTATATATTAAATAATATTTACATAAAATATTGCACTACCAATTGACGTAAATTGCATTCCATCATGTGTGTGTGTGTATATATATATATATATGTAAATAATATAATATATTAATATTATCAAATATATATATATGTACCAAAATATTACACTCTTTTCACATTTCGACCATTAAAGTTCTAAATGTATATCTATCAAAAACAAAAGTTATAAATCTACATAGAATTTTACAAAATAAACTGCCACAGTCTATATATATGCTTATCCTTCACAAAAAATGGAGAATCATCTTTACTATGCGAGTTCTGATAATTAGCACCTGCAAATTGATTTAAAATTAAAAAAATATAAGTATATTTTAATGCAAATATAAATTAAAAAAAAAAGAAATTAGTAAATGATTAAACCTGTCAGTTATCAATTATCATAACATCAGCTTCGGATGGAACACAATTAATTGTTGTGCTCGAGTATATCAGTGGTTAGCTCATCCATAGAAACCATTGCACTTACTGAAGTGAATAAACAAAAAAGGGAACACAAGTCAAGAAGACATGCAACAAGCCAGCAACACTATAAGCCAAAGAAAGTAAGAAACAAACAAAATTCAGCCTCAAAATTGTAAATAACCATAATTGAGAATCTACCATAAAGACAAGAGAATCGAGAGAAAAAGATAACCTTCTTGTCCAAAAATCCAATCTCTACTGCAAATTATTGATTCCACTGTTTCGGGCTTAAGTGAACTCCGAAATTGATCAAGAACTCGACCACCTACGCTAAAGGCTGATTCAGATGCAAATGTTGATATTGGAATGGTTAAGACATCACGAGCCATAGAAGCGAGCTCAGGATAATGAACTTGGTTGTCTTTCCAAAAACTTAAAATGTCCAAGTGACTACTCCTATCAGCTTGCGGTTCACTCAAATAAAGCTCCAGTTGAGTTTTTTGTGTACAACTAGATTCCATGCTCTCAAAATTATCAAATTCCTGTTATACATAAAAAAAGGAATAATTTAACAAACATGAAATGTAACTAAAATTCATCAAACATAAAATGTAACTATGAAGTAAACAAGAATAAGTTGCGATTAAAAATATCTATATAAATAAATAAAATTAATCTCAAGACATGAATCCAATTTTCCTCTGCGTTTTCTGTCATCATTCTCATTTGAGTGAGGAACAGGACCTTGCATGGGAGATGTATTAGTAGACTGGGTCGAAATGAGCATATATTCATCAAACAATGAAAACAACTTCTCTCTAATATTTTTTAACTCTTTGGAATTTTCACCATAAACCTTTTTGTATGCCCATTCAACAAATTGTAACTTGTAACCTGGATCCAAAATAACAGCTATTGTCAAAATTGTACAAAAGTCAGACCAATACTTCAAGAATTTTTCAAGCATCCTCTTCCCCATGTCTTTCATATACCCATCTCCATTTTCTGAGTATTCCCTCAAAGTTACATAAGCTGCAAATACTTTTGGAAAATACAAATTTGAAGTAGGGTACTTTGATCCAGAAAATATGCAAGTAATCTCATAAAAAAGTACCAAAAAATTATTAATTCTCTCCAATTTGTTCCACTCATCTTCTGAAGGGCAGTACTTATAATTAGAATCACTTAAAGCTAAGTGGGTAGATTAGTGTCTTGAAGGGAAAGATTGAAGTTTGGATAAAAGGTGAGTAAGACACTGCCAGCATGTAGGGTTGTGAGTACAGTACCGATAACAGCATAATATAAGTGGAATTCCATCTTGTAGGGACATCTTGTCTCAAGCCTTTTTTTCTATCCAAGGACATTTGATTAACACACTCCAAAAACTTTTGTTTTCTACCTTGAGATGCTTTCACATATTTCACACTTTCACGAATTTTATAAAGTTCTCCCTCTATTGCTTTTAATCCATCTTGAACAATTAAATTGATAATATGAGCACAACAACGCATGTGTAAATAATCACCATTAGACAGTAAAGCTTTCCTAATTTTCAACTGAGATTTCAACATAGTAACACATGCCTCGTTAGCTGAAGCATTGTCCAATGTTATAGAAAACACCTTTTTCTCAACACCCCATTCTGTCCATAAAGATAATAACTTTTCAGACAAACAAAGTCCAGTGTGTGGAGATGGCATCAAGGTGAAGTTCAACAATCTTTTTTGTAAAACCCAGTTTTTATCAATAAAATGTGCAATGAGACTCATGTATCCATCAGTAGTGCAGGCAGTCCACAAATTAGAGGTGAAGCAAATTCTACCAGGAACCTCCTCTAACATAGCTTTAATCCTAAGTCTTTCTGCATTATAAGCTTTTAGGATATCCGCTTTTGCAGTATTTCTGGAAATATTTTGTACTTCGGAATTCAGAAACTCAAAACAATTCCTAATTGCATCAAACTCAACAAACTAAAAAGGTAACCCATGCTTCACAATTGCTGCAGACAACAGCTCACGAAAGGCAACCTGATCAAATTCTAAAGAACATGAAACTATAGAACCCGAATGGTCTAAAATCATTTGACGGGGGTCACGTGACTTTTTTAACTTAGGACATTTTTTAATATGCTTAAGCATGTTACCAGTCCCGTAATTACTTTCGCTAATGTAAACTTGTCCACAAACACACATCGACCTTTCCTTTCCATCTTGATATGCATCTAATGGCAATTTAGTGAACATACCCCATGCTTTAGATGTTCTTCTCCTCTTGCGTTGTTTCTTTGGAACATCATTGTCACCATCTTGCTCTAATTCCTCCAAATTCACTTGATGTCCATGTAAGAAGGCTTCAATATTAGTTGAATTATTATTATTTGGATCCGGTTCCATGTTACTGCTGTACCAAAAAAAAATATATCAATAGTGATTGTAACATTAAGTTATAACAGAGGAATGCAATTAAGTGTAAAAAAAGTTTAAATAAATTTAAAAAAATTACTTTCAAACCAAACTGCAAATAACCTTTGTTTGTGGTTAAAGTCTTGCAGCTTGCTGGAATTGAACTTGAGATTTAATCAAGTGTTTGTGAAAAAGAAAGTGGGGGTGGTGCGTGGATAAGATCGAAGTTCGAAGGTACATGGATTGTGGCATTGGCAATTGTTTTGTCTTCATTTTTAATTGGCAACAATCTAGATTTTTTGGGCTGAAATTATTTTTTTAGTTAGTGGCTAGAAACTTTTATCAATTGGCGTGCAATATGTTAAAAATAATAAAGTTTATTTCTTTATATTATTTGTTTTGTTATTTTCTTTAAATGTAAAAAATGTTATATTTTAATGGGTTGTGTTAGAGGGTTCGGGTTGACACGACCCGTTTACCCGCTTAATAATCGTGTCATTGATCGGGTAAATGGGTTAAAAATTTCGACCCTAACCCGACACGGAAAAAAGTCATGTTGACCCGGACCCGACTCATTTAATAATCGTGTCAAATTTAACGACCCAAACCCATTTATTTATATCGGGTTCGTGTCGGGTAATCGGGTCGTGTCAAATTTTGCCAGCTCTAGGTCTAATAGTTGTATTTTATAACTTTTTTAGTAGTAAAATATTAGGGTCCAATAGTTGTTGCATATGTTTGTTATTTCACAATAATTTAAGCAGTAAAAAGAAAATAATCCTTTGTTTTATTTTTGACATGGTTCTTTCTACAATTTATTGAATGAAGAAAATATTCTTTATTTAATTACTTTTTCCTTGGGGTTTATTTGAATAAACTCACCTACTTACACCAACTACTTTTTTTTTTTAAAAAAGAAATTATTGTTAAAATATCGTTAAATAAAATCTCCTTGATGGCATTACAAAAATTATTGAATAAATGAAGTTTTTACTCTTTTAAGACTCTATATTTAGATTTAAATTAGTTTTCTTAAATCCAAAATTGTGAATTTATCAAGATATATCATAATATTCAAAAGTGGCTAAAGAATCTCGATAAATTAATTGTCTTGGGAATATTAAAATTTATTAATTTAGGAAATATTTATAGAGCAATAAATTAATAATTAATGACTTATCAATAAATTGATAATTTATTAATTTATAAAAATATGGTTTGCATAATAGGAATTTGTATGAAGTATAGAGGTAGTACAATCAGAAAATATAGTGATTTTGTAAAGCTCTAAGATACAATTTTGATTTGACCTTGATTGAATATTGATAAGTGCTTAATTTCACATTAGTTTTTATTTTTTATTTTTGCAATTATTTAATATTTTTCATAAACTTATTGAATCTTTATTAATCTTTTATAGGAACTTTTAAGCTAATAAAGCAACCATGACTAGAAAAGCTATAAATTGGTGTGAAAATTAGTTAAATTGTGACTTCATGGATTTTGATTACTTCTGGGATGAATCTTATCCATTTTATTGAGCTATATTAGATATGTATTAAGATTGTGGATCATATTTGGGCCATAAAAGATTTATTCTCGAAGGGCTGGTTGGATTTCCAAATTGGCCCACAATAAAAATAGATTTTGGAGTTTTTTTAACATATAGGGCTATTTCCTTGGCTCAAAAACCTAATTTTAAAAGGAGAACGAGTTCAACTAGTTCTACAAAGATTTGGATAGCAACTCTATATAAGAAAATGAGTTAAACACTCTAGAGAGAGTAGTAAAATGAAGAATCAACATTTAATAACAATAATATTAAGATAAGTTTTTAAGTGATATGCTTTTTAAGTGAGATCAAATGTCTCAGTCACTTGATAATCTTAAGAAAAATGCAAGCAAAGAGATACCTCTACATTTTACGGAAGATAGAACCAAATTTGCAGCTGGTTTGAAGTATGGTTTTCACATGTTACTAAGATTATGAAATATGAAAGGTGCATCTTCAAAGAAAATAATTATGAATTAACAACCGAGACAATAAAGAAGATAGGGAAATCCACTAAATTTATTGCTATGGTGCGAGCCTGAAGGATGAATGATAGTAGGCGACCTCACAGCTTTAACATAGGTGACTTGTAGCAGCTTTACCTTTGCAGTGCTTGGTAAAGGTAGATACTGCTTTGTAGAGGCAGGTGTAGTGCCTTCACATGGCAAATGAAGGTGCAGAGGATAGAACTACGGCTAGGGATGGCAAATATCCAGTTGGATATAAATATTGTCCATCCATGTATAAATCCATAATTATTCATGAGGGATTTGTCCATATCCATATCCAATATTAAATATTGGATATGGATATGGATTTTATCCACACAAATATGGATACCATGGATATCCATGGACATTAAATTTATATTTCTAAATTTTAAAAAATAATATAACATAATAAAGTAAAAATTAATTAATGATGTATTACATTAATTTTTTTTTTATTTTTTATTTCCTAAAATCCTTAATTTTAAAAGTTAATTAAAATTATTTTAAAAATTTTGAAAAAACTATTTCAGCTTAGTCCGTCGCATGAGCGTTCGTCACTTCACTTCAGTGAAGCAAATTATCGAACACAACACGAGCATGATGAATAAAACAGCAGGAGCTTGTGGTGCCAAGAAGATCGAAGATCCTCCTTGCTTCCCGTTCGAAACGCTGCCGTCTCCAGTGATAGCAGAGGACATGAAGGACGAGTTCGACGATACATAGAAGCTGTCTTTGGAAAACTCAAGCTCAATGCTCTTGACGTTTTCGCTAAACAAACTAGGTTTTGTAAAATCAAGAGTCAGACTTGCGGTTGTGACTGAACGTAACTCGTCGTAAAGGGAGCGACAGCCGTCGTAGGTGCGGTCGAAGTAAGAGTTAAGGTATGTGTGTGCGAAGAGTTGCCTGGGCCGGCGGCGGCTGGCGCAGATGCAGATGAAGATGAAGGCGAAGAGTGAACCGGATATAACTATAATCGATTTATAGTTAGACATTCCATTGATGAGACATGAGACAGATCAATATTCCTTTTTACAATTGTTTGTTTATTACATTTTTCATTTTTAATTGTATAAAATTAAAATTTTTTAAAATTGTATTGGGTTAAATGGATATCCATTGGATAAAAATAATTATCTATATCCATCCATATCCATTTGGATATAATTTTAAAATATCAATTTCAAGATCCAAAAAGTTTTGGATGGATATTATGGATATCCATTATGGAGCGATCCAGTTGCCATCCCTAACTACGGCAAGGTGGGAAGTGGTTGTGGAAAATGGAAATTAAAATTTGAGGGTAAGTTTTGCAAGTTGCAGTCAGCATGTTAGGTTAGGAGGTATTGAGTTAGTAGTTTTCTTTGGGTTTTTTCTTGTTTTAATTAGGGTTAAGTTATTTTAAATTTTGAAAAATTCATTTTTAATTTGTTTAGTTAATCCAATCATGTTGACTATTTGGTTGGGTTTTAACCCGAACTAAATTACAACCCAGTTAGCTTCAAAGCCTCAACCCAAACCAAGCTGAACACCCACCCATAATTAAGCCAATCTCTCTCATATTTCTCTTAACTTAACACATCGAATGCAACAATGGCTTCAAGTTGAAAAGCAAGCTAAAATCTTTTTCGAAAGCATCATAAACATATCGTATGTATCTAGCTTGAAATTAGATTATTAATTTATGTATTAATTGGTTCCTATAGAAAAATAAGATTTTTTTTAGAAATTTATTATCTAATAAGTTCATCGTAAATTGTTCTTCTGTTAGCTTTTGGGATTTAATTATTACTAACTGTAACTTCTCTTTTTAATGTCTGAATTCGTTGGATATAGAAAGGAAGACAACATAAATCTTCTTTAATTGGTTTTTGCATTGGAACGTATGAATTGTTGAATAATAGAAGCCTTCCGTAATTCTTCACAATTGTATTTTCCTCTATTAATTACTAATTTACATTTCATGTTGTAGTAGAAGATAAATTTGGAATGTCCGCTAGGGTTATTAGGTCAAATACTCTTCATATTGTAAATAGTGTAGATGTTGTGAACGAATGAATTTATTAAGAGCTATTACTTTGTTAGTTTAATTTTTGATTCTTCGAATTGAAAACTTAATTTTCTGTTGTCAAATTGTAGCCTTGGGTTCGTGATCTTAGGCAAACCATTTAAGGAAAAATGACAATTTTTGGGGGAAGGTCAAGAAGTCATTTTTGTGAAGCCCTGTATAAACTACTGGTGTGGGGCCTATATGCTATACCCAATGTGGATGGAAGTTTATTGATATGAATTGAGAAATCCATGGCTACATCTTGTTTTCTAAGGAGTTGAAATAAGACTCCGCTGATTTGAGTTGTAAGTAATTAGTATAGCTAGATGCATCTACGTGGGTTTAGTGAGGTACTGTCTTAAACTGACCGTTCTTAACTTGGTTTTTGTCAGTGTGATAGAGAGTTGCACCTGTGATCCCATGATTCTACTTGTCTGCTTTTACAAATTAGTTTTTGAGAATGAGTTCAATAATGATTAAAATAGTGACATTGCTTGCTATTAAAAGCTTGTCATCTGACCATGAATATACCCAAACAAATTGAAGATGGCTTCATTGATATGAACCCCACCAGGAATGGAATGGAACCTTGACCCAATGCTTATTGAAAGCACGAACCTTGATATGTGAAGACGCCACGATTAGCTATGGATGGTCTGATTGATAAGTCAAGAATTTGAATACCACAGAAATTCGATAAGTTCAAAGAGTTCGTGAAGAACCAAAGAGAATTAACTCTCTCACCAATTGCATCAAAAACTTCTTCCCCTTTTTATTGAATATGAGTACTTTATGTAGGGTTGGTTACAAGAATTTTTGGAAATAAATCCTAACCCAAAAATCAAATTTGAATATAAATCTTCCCTAATAAGAAAGAATGTAAATCAAATCAAAATCCTAATCTAAGTAAATAGGTAAGAATTTAAACTAAATCAGGATCCTAATTGTCTTAAATGCCTTACATCAATTAAATGGAAATTGGGCGATTAAAATAGAAATAACTGATTTAATTCCCTAATAGCCTTCTCAAGAAATGGGAAAGTATATGAAAAAGGAAAATAATATATTTTCCCAGCATAATGTTTAAGCCAACTCCCTATTTCATGAAAGTGAATATTTGGAAACTTCAAGAGCCTGAATCATGCATTTATCATGTGTGATTCCTTCAATGGGCCTCCACGAATTTTATTGAGCCCAAGTTGCATGGCAGAAAAGGTTTGCCAGTTTCATCCAAAGTTGCCTTGTTGGACACCTGATTCAAGGAATACCAACATGTTGTCATCGGTACTGTATTAACAACACTCCATGCTCGAAGTGTACTATTAACCTTTTATTATAATTTCAACATGTCCCTTGAAGACCCAAATTTGCCAACAACCATAAAAGTTCAGGTTCAGCTCCAAGGAGCAGAGCAAATAACTACTTTAAAAATAGCTACACTTCATCACCAAATAGTGTATCGATTACAGAATCATGCACT
Organism: Citrus trifoliata; assembly: GCA_018350135.1. Taxonomy (NCBI): domain Eukaryota; kingdom Viridiplantae; phylum Streptophyta; class Magnoliopsida; order Sapindales; family Rutaceae; genus Citrus; species Citrus trifoliata. The sequence continues at coordinate 509,345 of VKKW01000125.1, read as the reverse complement.
AGATCTCCCCACTTCACAAACAACCACAGATGCATTAATGATCCTTGCAAATACAAACACAATCTGATGAGAACCATCAAGGGAATAACATTAAAAGTTCAAGTGATCCTTTGCACATTCATGGAGGTCCAATTACAAGAGCAATAGCAAAAAAGATGCAAGCTGCTTTAAATGGATTAATTGAGAAAATATGGATTGAAAATGAAATTCAAGATGTAAGACATCATGAATTGGGCTTGAAGAGAAGACAAGGCATTGTGGGCATTATTCAAGTTATTGGGCAGCCAAATACACAATTTGTATCAAATGCAGAAAGGTCAAATTCGGAATAAAAACTGTATTGATTGAAATAGAAGTAACATGCAAACTATATACCATTGGAAAGCTAATTAAGTTAGCTTTCCAATAAATTTTACAGAGCTGGATTTAGAGTTCTCTAAAAGGAGTTATGACCAATTCATTACAGCTTATTCAGACTTGGGATTTTCAACGACTCCTTTGTTTTTCAACTTCATTTGTTTGCTTTGTTTCAAGTTTGTCAATGTGTAAGGTAAGTCTACCATCAATGATGGTGGGCTAACATTAAGTTTGTCAATGATAACATTAATTATAGTAGGCTAGCATTAAGTTGTCAAAGATAGCATTAATTATGGTGGGTTGGTGAAGACTTTTGAAACATCTTTTGACAAACCTACTTGGAGGGTTGTTCCAATGTTTCCATTTGTATTTTTAGGATCTTTGGTTTCTTTTAGCCTATTTAAATTCAACAACCTTGCTATGTAAGACATTTTTTAGAGATTAATGTTATTTGAATTTGAAAGATTATTCTTTCTTTGGTTCTTTTGAGAACTAGTGAACTTATCAAGAATTTGCATTCTTGTGGCGTTCCAAATTTAGACTTATCACTCACCTTCTCATCTATTTCTTGAGTGTGGCGTCAATACCATTCTCTATACCTTTGGTTCATGTTTTCTTAAGCATTGGGTCAAGATTTTGTTTGTCTTAAATCTGTTTAGAACTTTCTTAGGAAGTTGAAACTACAAATTAAGTGTGGGATTGGAAGTTTCATTGTGGGATTCGCATCACAATCCCAACCATCATCCAGATCCCAAAGCAGATTCAAAAACAAGAATTGCTTAAATTTATGCCACTAGAATGGCTCTCCAATTATGAGCAATTTCATCAGAATTTAGAACCAATCCAAACCTCTGAGGCTATCTTTCAAAGAAGATTTGATGGCCAAGTTAAATTATCTTTTCAACAACCAGGACAATCTTCAACTCTGAAAGCTCTGAGGCTCTTTTATACTGCTATGATCACAGTAGTATCCTCAACACAGGAGGAAAATCTTCCAGTTTATGGATTTTGTTTAGAAGGATATCTAGTTTATCTTGACAAAGTCAATGGTCACTTCTTATGGGATGTTCCAGAAGCTCATATGTGCAACCCAGATTGCCCTTGTCTGGACGATCCATATGATGATGATGAAGACCTTGAACTTATGAAGAGACAACGAAGTCCAGAACCACCAGATGATCCAAGCTCAAGCCAGCCTTTACTAGTCTACAAAAAAGCTCTCAAATGGATTGAAAAAGAGGACAAAAAGGCCATTCCGCAAGAACCTATTCCTTTTCCAACAAAGCTCAGGTCATGCCTGATGTTTTCTTCCTCCAGTTAGTCTTACCAAGAATCTTTACCCCCTCTGGAAAAACAAACAGATCCACAAACAAAGGTTATTTCTCAACCTTTTGTGCAATCACCCATAACTTCCTCTGGCCAACCAGAACCTCCAAAATAATATGAGGCGGTCCTAAATTGGCAAACTCAAAATGCAAATGGAGATGCATTACAAGCGAATGAACATGCGTTATTACAAACAGAATGGATTTAATGATCCAACTTTGAAGCATGTTTTCATTGCTTCACTTCTGATGCGAATCCCACAATGAAACTTTGAAACCCACACTTAATTTGTAGTTTCAACTTCCCAAGAAAGTTCTAAACAGATTTATGACAAACATGAACCAAAGGTAACCAAAAAGAAAAAGAAACCTAAGAAAAAATCTCATGCCTCGTGTCACCACAGTACTCCTAAACCACCACAAGATCCTCCTCCTCCATCAGCTCCTTTACCTTTCTATAAAAAGGAACTCCAATGGCTTGCAAAGCGTTGCACCTCTACAGTCTCCTCACCTGTTCCAAATCCATCTCCACCTCTGAGTTGTATGATGTTTTCATCTGCTTCCTCAGATTATTCTTCCTCTTTTCCTCCATTAGACACCCACACAGATTCCCAACGAAATGTTGTGTCCAAACCTTTTATTCCATCACCCATAACCTCAGCCGGTCATCTTGAACCACCCAAACCTTTTGAATCAGTCCTCAACTGGCAAACTCAAAATGCCAGAGCCCAGAATGATACTTTGTTGAACATTAATTCCAAAGTTGAAAAGATCAGTTTACGAACTGAACACCTTGAAACGAAGGTTGACTCCATCTCTGCACAACTGCAGCAGATCCACCAGAACCTCCAGTCTAGAATTGTTCAACTTGATTCTGAGTTGCGAACTATGCTTGCCCAACGTTACCATGGCCCAGAATTTGATCAAAAAGAAAGGGAGATCAGACGTTTAAAAGCTGAGCTTGCTCAAATTGAATCTGACAAACAAAAACCTTCCCTTTTTACCTCCTCACCTCCTATCCCTTCGATTGGTCCAACTTACCATCCATTTGCTTCGATGCTTTCTCCTATCCGACAGTATGAGCCTTCTAAGCTGTTTGGTATGACTCATACCCTTTTTCGAGACAACCCATTACCATCACCTCCTGAACCATCCAAATCCCAACCTCCTACTACATCCAAGGATAAAGAACCTATGCACCAATTCAGTGCCCATACCATTGACCACCAGTCTCCCACTGATGACCAAACTTCTGATTCAAATCTAGCCGTTTCAGATAGCCATACTGAGACTGACACAGAATCCTCGGCATCCACCAGTGACTCTGAAAAATCTTATGCTGATATCACCAGAATCCTGATGGCTCAACCTGACCCACAAACCTCTCGGACTGAACCATATGTTCATATACCTTCTGATGTTGAAGAAGAGATGCCTGAATCTTCTGCCACCAACCAGCCTCCTCCGGCCCAAACTACTTCATCTAGTCAAAAATCATCAAATGGTCCCTGGTTTACCTTTGATGATATCCCATCCTATAAATGGCGTGATCGTCTTAATGAAATGTCTGCCTGGATTGATCTCCAAATGCTCAGATCAGGAGCCACTACTGAATCAGTCCTTAGAGAATTTGCTACTCGTTTTACGGGTGCTCTAAGAGATTGGTTTGACTCTCTTGGTCCATACAGACAATTGCAGTTTGTTCAATTACCAGAAGTCTCCAGTGCTCTTGCCATTCTTCATGATCAGTTTTTAGGAGACCCAGCTGCAGCCTTTGAAGCTGCACGCCGAGACTATCTCAGCATGAAATGTTGCTCCCTTGATGCCAAGGATCTTGATTTCCATTACAAGCGCATGTCCCTGTTATTCTATAAGCTTAATGGATTCAACGAGCCTACACTAAAGCATGTCTTTTTGGCCTCCCTAACAGAAGAACTCCAACCCGACATCCAGCGGCAGCTCACCGCCTCCAATCTTGTCATTGACAATATCTCTCTTGGCAAAATTTTCCAACTCGCCAAAACTTGTCTTGATAAGCTTTGTGAACAGAAACAATTCTTCAAGGACTTGTTAAAAGACAAAGAACCATTCAGAAGTGCCTGCAAAAAGCCTTATCTGCAAATCAAATGCAAACAGAAGAAGGATTGTGATTGCAGTCCCAAAAAGAAAAGGCATTTTCGAAAGTTCAAATCTCCAGAATTTTCATCCAGACCCCGCAGGTCCAGAAAACCTTACAGATTCTTCCGAAAGCGGTCTTCTTCTTCCAAAGACTCCAAACGAAGAAAATCCAGCAGATTTTTATCTGCAGGAAAAAAAGTCATTTTGCCAAAGATTGTCCCAACAAAAGAGCCAAGTCCATTCGTCTTGTAGAACATCTTCAGGCTACTACAGATTACTCTCCTCAAAAGGATGAACTGGAATTCTACTTCTCTGAACAAGATGAACCCAATGATGAAACAGTGTTCGCACTCCAACAGTCCTCTGATGATTCCGACAGTGATCAGTCCCAAGTCATTTTCCATCAACAACATTTGTCCCTTGATACTACAGTTCCTATACCTTCCATCAAACTCCAAATCCTGCCTTCAAAATTCCAAAGGCCCATTCCAGCAATTGGTCTTATCGATACTGGTGCTCAACGCAGTATGTTAAACCCTCATATTCTCCCACCAGACTCCTGGACCCAGTCTGAAGAACATTTCAAAGCTGTTAATGGCAACTTGTTCACCACTTCTTTGATTACCAAGAAACCCATTGGTATCCAGATTTTTTCTAATTGTGTCATTTGGACCAAAGTCATCGGTTCAACTCTTCCTAATAAACATATTTTGTTAGGATTTGACATCCTTCACCAGATCAAACACCTTCAAATCATTCCTCATGGAATTCGAGTCAAGTCCATGTTCAAACCATTCACAAATCTCTTGAAACTCTACAATCTGTCTGAAACCCCTCCATCATATCAGGATGTTTCTACCAAGCTGTTAAGTTTCTGTCCGGAGTCTCATTCTGAGTTCACCCATCCAAACCCTCTATGGAAAATCAGTCTTTCTTTGTTAAGTTACCCTTCAAACTTAATGAAGACATTAATCCCACCAAAGCCACTCATTCAGGAATGAGTCCATCTGATTTACTCCTAGCCCAACAGGAATGTTCTCAATTGTTAGCCCAAGGGTTAATTGAGCCCACAACCTCTCAATGGGCTTGCCAAGCCTTTTATGTTGAAAAGCATTCTGAAATTGTTCGAGGAAAGAAACGCTTAGTCATTGACTACCAGCCCTTAAACATGTTTTTGCAAGATGACAAATTTCCCTTACCTCGCCGACAAAACATGTTTACTTTTCTCAAAAATGCCCAGATCTTTTCAAAATTTGATTTAAAATCAGGTTTTTGGCAATTAGGCATTGAACCCTCTGAGCGCTATAAGACAGCCTTTTGCATTCCCAATGCCCATTTCCAATGGACGGTCCTACCCTTTGGTCTCAAAACTGCCCCATCCATTTTCCAAAAATCCATGATCAAAATCTTTCAGCCTCTTCTGTCTAATGCATTGATTTACATTGATGATATTTTACTTTTTTCAGGATCACATGATGACCATCACCGACTACTCAACCAGTTCTATGATATTGTCCAAAGTCATGGAATCATGCTATCTGCCAAGAAAAGCACCATTGCCACCGATACCATCGAATTTCTTGGTATGATCATAAAAGATGGCCATTACCAGCCAGGAAAGCACATTGCCCAAGAGTTGCTTCACTTTCCAGATCAGCAACTTTCCAAAAAGCAGGTCCAGCAATTTCTTGGAATTATCAATTACATCAGAGACTTTATCCCACATGTGGACCACTACACTCGTCACCTCTCGGCTTTATTGAAGAAAAAGCCTCCTGAGTGGAATGATGACCACACAAATGCTGTCACTACTCTCAAGAAGATTGCGCAAAATCCGCCTCCTTTAAAGTTGATTGCCGATGGAAAGCGCATACTACAGACAGACGCCAGTGATGAATCATGGGGTGCCATTCTCCTTGAAGAACTCAATGGAAAAGAACACTTTATCGCCTACGCTAGTGGACATTTTTCTGACACACAGCAGCACTACCATAGCGTGTTCAAAGAAATCTTAGCGGTAAAGCATGGCATCAAAAAGTTCGAGTACCATCTCATTGGCCACCACTTCCTCATCCGAATGGACAGCTCAGCCTTCCCCAATATTCTTAATTTCAAAGGCAAAACTGTTCCAGAAAAGATGTTACTCCGATTAAAAGATTGGTTTTCCAAATATGATTTCTCAGTAAAGCATATAAAGGGATCCCAGAACCTTATCCCTGATATGCTATCTAGACTCTCAAAACCAGAGACTCCTCCCACTATGTTTTCCACCACATACCATTTTCCAATTATTGCCATGGCTACATCCTTACCTCCCGAAGCTCTTACCAAAAAACCATTTCCCTTGAATAAAACATTCTCCTCTGTTTTTGCCATCCAAGAGTTTGCAAGAAAAGCTGTTTTTCGTTTTTTCATGAAAGCTTACCTTATGGCTGATTCATTTCCATTTTCTACTTTCCATCCTGAAAATCTGTTTCTTACAGGTTTAACCCTTGACCCATCCAGAGAAATCACTGAAGATGAGTTATGGTACCTCTGGTGCCTAACTACTCTCTATGCCACCAAGCTCATCCTACCCATCGCCCCCACTTTGTCTCATCTTCTTAATCCAGACAAAGCTACCTCTCTCATCTGGACATTACTTGAGTGGTTTTCACCAATTCCATGGTGGAGACAAAAGCTCCAACACTTGTCAGAAATCTACAACCTTGATCGTATGCCACTCTCTGAAGCTCAAATGTGGACATCCGTGTTCATAATTCACAGGCCTTATTTCCAACACCCAGATACACAGTTCTTTTGGACACAGGATCAGGTATACGAATGGTTCACTGCACCACATCCCGCCATCATTGAAAATGAGATCCAGCCTACCTTACATAACTACCTCCACCAGTTAAACCACCAAACTCCACCACATAAAGATATCGTTCACACATCCTTAGGCCCACAACATGACCTCATCATGATCCCTACTCCATCAACCAGATCCAAGCCACCATCCACAGGAATCCTCATCAAAGAAGAAAGGCCAGACTACACTGACTTTCTTTTCCAAGATTCTCAAGACCCTTGGGAAGAATTTCTTCCTCTCAGCCAACACCTTCATCAGTTCTCCCAACCAACAATGGATGAACCTGGACCCTCCGAACCAGGACCATCAACCCGACCTTCCAAAAAATCACCTCGGCCTTCTAAAGTTGACAAAGCCACCCAGACTTCCCCTAAGTATACTTCACAGTGTACTCCAAGAGCCTATCATTGCCCTAATCCACCATGCCGTGGTCCCTCCTGCCAACATCCTAAACGTCCAAAGCTTCCAAGCAACTTTTTCCGCAAACCGCACCACTCCGGTGATACAGATCCCGATGCAACGGAAAGTTCCTCCAACGATGACTACATGAACCTCCACTCTCCATAAAAGTTATTTGTCTTGTTGTGATTTGTCTTGTTGTCATCATTATGTCTCGTTTTGTCTTGTTGTAATCATGGTTGCTTTTGCTTTAAGCTTTTGTCAAAGCCATGCTTTATTAAAGCATCTTTGTCCCTTTGTAATAATTAAAGGTGTGTAATCATGTAACTTTACTTTTACTTTAAAGATAGGGGTCCTATCCTATCTTCCTGAGATTCCTCCTCTATATAAGGAACTCTCACCTCCTTTGTAAGATATAGAAGTTTGCCAGAAATAAACTCGTGTGTTTTGCTCTCACCATGAACTTCTAAACTTCTCTCTCTCTGCAAATGAAGTCCTAAAGAAAAGAAAAGGAATAAGGGTTTTAAATTTGTTCATTTTGAAACTTAAGCAAATATGCTCTGCACTTGCCTTTAGCAAGGATCCTGTGCATCAGAAACCTTTTGATCGTTTTCTTATCTGGTTTGGTACCCTGTTTTGACTAACGAAAGTCTGTTTTGGGTTGTATAACCCGACAAGAAAATGAAAGTTTTCCTGATTCTCTATTTTGGTATCAGAGCCATACCCTCTCCATTTTCTCAAAGTGGTATAATTTAAGTCTTTATTCCTGTTTTGATCTTTAGTCTTCAGGCGCAGAGAGAACTCATCCCTCATGGCTTCTACTTCATCCACTCCTGTTACTCTTTCTTCTACTCTTTCTTTGCCTAAATCTTGCACTTCCCATACTGCTGATAAAATTGAAAACCTTGTTGAATACTCCTATATCCCCGAATCAGCTCAAATAAGTGAATCCACCTACCCTCTTATTAGCCCTTACCATTTGTACAAACGACCCAACTCCTTTACCCGCAGCATCCGTACCCTTATCTCTACTAAACGGCCACACCCTAAAGAATATATCCAGTCTTCTCGTCTGGATCAGTGTGCTCTCAAAGCCACCTCTGCTGAGTAATATGTCACTCTGGAAATCCCTTCAGAGCTCATTTCAAATTGGAAACGCGAAGGATACACTCATCTTCATCTAGGCGGAATACGGCTAATCCTTACCCTTCATGGGCGCAAAGGTTTACCAGTTACAGCTCGTATTGCTCTCCTGGACACTCGGTTTAAACAGTACCAAGATGTTGTTATCGGTACTGTACTCACAACCCTCCATGCTGGCAGTGTCTTACTCACCTTTTATCCAAACTTCAATCTTTCCCTTCAAGACACTAATCTACCCACAACCCTGAAAGTTCAAGTCCAGATCCAAGGTACTGAACAAATCTCCACTGCTAAAATAGCCACCCTACACCATCAACTGGTCTATCGGCTTCAGAATCATGCCTTAGATCTACCCACTCCAGAACACCACTCTGACACTCTCATGGTGTTAGCTGAATCTGACCAAATCCCAACCATCATTCAGATCCCCAGGCAAATTCCTCGCCAAGAACTCCTTAAGCTTATGCCTCTTGAATGGATCTCAAACTATGAGCAGTTCCATAACAATACAGCCCCAGTCCAGACCTCTGAAAGTATGTTTGAAAGGCGACCAGATGGCACGGTCAGAATGACCTTTAAACCGCCTCCCAGTGCTCCTCAAGAGCCTCCTCGGTGTTGTGCAAATTTTAATGTACTCGCAAGCGCACGAATCTATTGTTGTATAGATCAATGGTGACGAGTGTCGATCCCACGAGGAGGTGGATTTTAATTATATATAGAATTAATTTTGTAAATAGGTGGTTGGAATTATGGTGGAAATGATTTGGAATATGCTAAAACTTAAATTAAAATGGCGAGAATAAATTCTAAAACTGGAATTGAAATGGCGAGAATAAATTGGAGATAATTCTATTGAAATGACGTACTTGGGTATTCGGATCCGTATCAACATGCATCATGGGCTAAATAATCCGTATTAATGCCAATTAAATCATGAAGGGGGAATCCACACCTCATGAACCACGTTCTAATCAATATGGTGCTAAGGGCTTATCGTGCCAAATAATAATAACCTTGTACTAGAGGGCCGGTGAAACCAAGGCGGTACTAGACAAGATTAGTATTATTTGTCGACGAGAAGTCAAAACATCCACAAAAACTAGAGGGGAAGAGAAAATAAATTTACCAAATAAAGCCCATGACACATGTTGAGACTTCACCTTCAACCCAAGCTTGAAAGGAAATTAGCTACTCATAATTGAACTAGGGGCAAAATGGGAATTTATTAAAATACGAAGAAAATACAAGATAGAGAGGGAATTACAGAAAATGGATCCCAAAAATGGATTCAGAGATATCAAATTAGGGGGGGGAGGCCCCCTTTTTATAGATACATGGAGTAAATCATGGCCATCGGATTAAAAACAGTTTGAACGCTCAGGATTGCGCCACGTCATCAGTCAACAGTCCACGGTTTGACCACGCGGATGAACAGTAACACGGTTTGACCCGGATGAACAGTAACGCGGTTTGGTTGAAAATAATCCTGTGTGATGCATGCACCGTACGCGAGATTTTTCGTCCATTGATATGCTGCCACGTCACCATCAACAGTATATAAGAATTTTAGTCCAACAGGATCGTGACACCTCATCAGTCAATGCCACGTCATCGGTCAATGCCACGTCATCGATTTGTCTATATGAACAGTGTCGTGAACAGTAACGTAGACAGTACCGTACCCGTGAATAGTACCGTACATGTGAATAGTGCCATTTTTCCTTTTATACTCCTCCTAAGGTTTTCAACCGTCCTGAGTTCAAAAGTGATGTCCGTTTTGCCGTCTGATCTCTCCTTTATTGTGAAATGACTATAATGCCCCTAAAATACATAAATTACTTAATTAAAATAAAACACATGTAATTAAACCACAAGAATGTTAAATACATAAAAGTAAGGGTTGTTAGTAAGACTTGAAATATAAAATGACGGTTTTCTCCTTTATAAATATGCATTTTCTAACACTCAACACACCCCCCAACCAGCTGATTGCTAGTCCCTAGCAAATAAAGCGAAAACAAAATTCAAATTTCAAAATGATTTTTTTTTTTTTTGAACACTCGTATTTATTCAATCAGATTAATGATAGTGATCAAAGAAAAGTATAAACATTATCTCCAGTCTAAAGAAACATCACATCTTCATCAACCATCCACATGAATCAGCCCAGTAGACTTTGTTATAGCTACTTTCAAGAATGACATGTCTAACCCCAAATTCTCACTGGAAGTAGTGACACTCTTACAAAGAAATTAAACCCAATAAAAATAGTCACTCCAATGAATGGTAATTGAGAGAGAAAATAATAAAGGAGTGATATCACATGCTCTCACCAAGATGAAAGAAATATGCCCTCAGCTTAGAAATAATACGATCTCAAGTAAAATAAAAATGCTAGTCAACCCACTTTATTCATCTTTTTTTTTTTTTTTTATGCATCACTACATCTTTTTTAGCCCATATAACTAGCTTCTATTTCAGATTATAGTTCCCTAAAATCAAGAAGGACTTTTATTAGGACGTAATGTAGGTTAAGGACATGGTTAACAAAGAATGGAAATAAGGAAAACAAAATGTATGTTTGAGAAAAGAAATGCAGAGATTTTTTTTTTTTTTTTTGGAAGTTGCAAGGTGGATTTCACCTTTTATTGTTCTTTTTTATTTTTTTGAAACAACAACTTTTGTTTTTGTTTTTTTTTTTTTTTTTTGGCATAACTTCACTGAACAAAATAATTATTTACATTTTTCTCAAACATAAATAGGTGATGTAACTTATAAGACATCGGGTAATACTCCAAATCGGAGTGGGTCAAGATGATAAGTTGACAAAGAAAATGTTTTTTTTTTTTTTTTTTAAAGGCTCAAAAGGGTTAACTATGGATATATCACAAAAGGGATGGCTAGAAAGGCTCAAACGGATCAAAGATGGCCTTTCCATCGTCTTTTAGGGTTCTAAATAATCGTCCATATCTACTAGTTAGATGGGCCTCCAAATGTAGCAACACATATTTTTTTTATTTTACAACAATTTTTTTTTTTTTAAGGGTTAACTCAAAAGAAAACTAGAGATTGTGTATAAAATTATAAACTACAAAGCTGTATGAAGAATGGGCAAAAGGGTTACTCTCCAAGAAAAATAATAGGCTCAAAAACTCACTTGGTACTTATTATGACATGTTCATTCCTTCAAGCAACTCATATTTGTCTCCGACATCAATATGTAAAGTAGCAAACATAGTGTAACATCACTTAAGACCAAAGATAATACAAATACTAAAATTTGAAATTCATCATGTCATCCAATATTAAAACAAATCACACATTTTTTTTTTTTTAAACAACATTCTACCCCCCAACCTATTCTAAGCATGAAAGGAAAATATGCATGCAAAAATGTGAAAATGATGCAGAAAGTCTAATTAGAGAAGTTACACTTAAAATGATGGAAAAAGAAAATGATTTTTTTTTTTTTTAAGAAGATGCGTTTCTAGAGGCACTACACTCCATATTCAGCCATCTTCGACTCAAAAGTTGGAAAATGTATATTTATAGAGGAGAAAATAAAAAGAAGAAAAATGAGCATAAAAACTTAATAAAGAAAAATAATTTTTTTTTTGTTTTTTTTTATTTTTTTTTTGGTTTTTTTTTCGAACAATGAAGATGCGTTTCTAGAGTAACTACACTCCATATTCAGCCATCTTCAACACAAAAAGTTAGCAACAGTTAGTTTCTACAACAAAAAATTAGTAAAAACTTAACCAAGATTCCACATTTGTCGACTATTCCCTCCCCCCAACCAGAACGAAACATTGTCCTCAATGTTTGAAAGGAAGAAGTAAAGTTTAGAAGACATCACCTGGGTGGTACAACACAGAAGAAAATATTTACAAGCGGAGAGTTAAATCTAATTTGTACTTCTTACTGCCGCTACTGTTACCATCATTATTTGGACGCTCCAACACAAAGGTCCAGGGGTTTGGCTCCGGTCTATAAGCTTGTAACATATCAAGTAGCTCATTAGCAGTGTGAGCACAAATAAAAAGTTTTTTCGCATGGGAAGGAATGAAGTAGTTTTTTATTGCATGGTTAAGAAATGCGATAAAACCATCATAAAAGTTATTGACATTTAACAAACCGATGGGTTTCTGGTGGATGTGCAGATGGGCCCAAGATGCTAGTGTGATAAGTGCCTCTAGTGTTGCAAGATCTCCTGGAAGGAAAATAAAAGCATCAGCATAATTAAGCATTTCAGTTATTCTTTCTTGCATACCTGAGACGACTAACTCTTCTCCAGTTGATGAGTCAGACGAACTGCCCAATGGTTTTAGGACTCTTGGGATGATGCCTAACACTTGACTTCCTCTGATAAAAGCTGCTTCTGAGACCATTTTTGATAACCCTCGGTTACCTCCTCCATACACCAAGTGTAATTTTCTCGCTGCTATGTTTCGACCAAGATCTATGGCTGCCTCAACGAACTCTTTATGTTTTCCATAGGTAAATCCAGAAAGTACACAAATGTTCTTGAATTGTCTATTGGGAGTAGCTGCCATTGGGATACTTCTCAAAAACAATTTGTGAGTGCTCAAAAAAAAAAAATCACATTTAAGAGTCTTTGTGACAGTAGGTCACAGCTGTGTATGAGGTAGCATGTCAATGTCAAATAACACGTAAAGCACATGGCTCGTGAGTCAAAAAGGACACAGTAAAAGGGAAAAAGCAAACAGTAATTAAATTATTAAAGACAATAATGCAAACAATAAAACAACAGTGAAATGAAATAAAATAACAATAAAGTAAAAGGATATTTACAGGTAGTTGCGACTGTGGCTCACATCTTCCTCTGGTTTTACGTCCAGAAACGGCTTGAACGCCCTCTATGGGTCGAGGATAGGCTTCCTATCCAGTTTTCTTATAAACTGGCAAACAGAGTCGTTTATAGTCAGATTCCCGAGACTATATCGTGCATGCTCTTTCTGAAATAATGGCCATAACTGGAGAATCGCTCCTTGCACATATCCACTGGGATGCGTTTCAAGAGACAATAGGATATCATCTAATGACTCCTTATTCAAGCCATCCCTAATGAATTGAATCTTATCTTCCCTGTTATCAGACACCATTCCTAAAGAACATGGGTTTCTACCGCAACTCATTCTGGCACACTTATGACAAGCAACAGAAATTCTTCGAGCTCGTCGTTTTCTTGCATAATTTCCTTTACCACAACCAGGCATGAATGCTATAAATTTTTGAGGTAACTCACCTGCCAATCGTACTTTCGCCTATTAACCAACGGATGTCAGCAGGTATGTTATTCTTCATGAGTAATCGCATGCGTTCGGACCGAGCTTTGTAGATCGTAAAGAGGGCATTCTGAGGAAGTGAAGGGAATCGCTTGTGAAGCTTCGCTAAGATCTCGTTTCTATCCATACCTTCGCCTCAGAATGTCAGTTATTATGGGAAACTGAAGTAACCGACTTGATTGTCACGGAGTACCGTTATCCGCCACTTCACCGGGGTAAGAAACTAAAGTACACAAACAAAAAAACAAATTAAAACACACAAAGAAAATTAAAATCGTCCTCTTATTGAATTTACCTCAAGCTCCAAGTGGATGTCGTAAACACTTCTTTCAATGTCTCTGAGTTGGCGTTCTAAACTCTCAACATAGGCTACTAACTCTGGTGGTTGTAGAGCCCAAATGCGTTGTGTTTTACAAAATTGAATCTGCCTTTTGAGATGAGTTTTGACACGTTGAAGTGGTTTAAGAATGTTCAGGAGGAACGGTCTAAGTAAGGTACTCATGATTAAAAATAATAAGAGAAAACGTAATAGTTAAACAAACACACTTATGCAAAAAATAATTTCAATTAGCAAAAGAATAATATAAAGAAAGAAAATAAAATCAAATCAACGAAAAGAAAAGAAAAAAAAATCAATTCAACTCTGGTGGGTCACTCAAATTTATTTCGGTGTCTTCTCCATGTGGTTGGTACTCTAGATATGGCTTTAATCTTTGACCGTTAACTTTAAACGTGACACCGTTCTTTGGGTCCTTAATTTCAATTGCCCCATATGGAAAAACAGTTTGAACAATAAAGGGACCAGACCATCGAGAGCGTAACTTACCTGGGAATAGGTGCAAGCGAGAATTGAATAAAAGCACTTTCTGACCTGGAGTGAAAGATTTTCTCATAACGTGCTTGTCGTGGAAGACTTTCATTGGCTGCTTGTAAATTTTGGCATTTTCATAGGCATCATTGCGAATTTCCTCAAGTTCTGCCAGTTGTAATCTTCTTTCCGAGCTAGCTTGCTGCATGTCAAAGTTGAATTTCTTGATGGCCCAATACGCACGATGCTCGAGTTCCACAGGTAGGTGGCAAGCTTTTCCATACACTAGCCTGTAGGGTGACATCCCAATCGGGGTCTTGAAAGCCGTTCTATATGCCCATAATGCATCATCAAGTCGTAATGACCAATCTTTTCTGTCTGGCCTCACCGTCTTTTCTAGTATGTGCTTTATTTCTCGATTGGAGATCTCAACTTGGCCACTGGTTTGCGGATGATACGGGGTCGCCACTTTGTGTGTGATTGAATACTTTGTCAAAAGAGATTTGAATGCTTTGTTACAAAAGTGGGCACCACCATCACTGATTATCGCTCGAGGGAATCCAAAGCGTGAAACAATGTTGCTTTTCAAAAATCCTATCACCACCTTATGATCATTGGTTCGACATGCAATTGCTTCTACCCATTTTGATACATAGTCAACAGCAACCAATATGTATTGATGGCCAAAAGAAGAGGGAAAGGGTCCCATGAAGTCGATACCCCATACGTAAAAAATCTCAACCACTAAAATTGGATTTAGTGGCATCATGTTCCTTCGCGTAATGCTCCCCATTCGTTGACACCTATCACATGAAGAACAGAAAGTATAAGCATCTCGAAATATAGTTGGCCAATAAAAACCACATTGTAAAATTTTAGTCGCTGTTTTCTTAGCACTGAAATGGCCTCCACGTTCATGGCAGAATGAAAGGATATTCTGAATTTCACTTTCTGGAACACATCGTCTAACAATTTGGTCTGCACAATACTTGAACAAATATGGGTCATCCCAAAAGAAATTCTTTATCTCTGCAAAGAATTTAGCCTTGTCTTGCTTGGTCCAATGCTCTGGAAGTTTACCTGTAACAAGATAATTAACTATATCAGCATACCAAGGTAATACTTCCACATTCATTAATTGTTCATCTGGAAATGACTCATTCAATGGTAATGGCTCTATAATTGTATCAAAATGTAGACGAGAGAGATGGTCCGCCACAACATTTTCTGTCCCTTTTTTATCTTTGAATTCCAAGTCAAATTCCTGCAAAAGTAACACCCAACGAATTAGTCTAGCTTTTGCATCTTTCTTTGTGAGAAGATATTTCAGAGCAGCATGATCTGTGAAAATAATTATTTTACAACCAATGTAACACTACTGCTAGCATTTCTTTTTCAGTAGTTGAATAGTTCAATTGTGCATCATTCAATGTCATACTAGCATAGTAAATAACATGGGGAATTCGATCAACTCTTTGTCCTAATACTGCTCCTACTGCATAATCAGATGCATCACACATGAGCTCAAATGGTAAGCTCCAGTTTGGGGGCTGAATGATGGGTGATGATGTCAACAAATGCTTTAATTTTTCAAACGCAACAAGACATGAATCATCAAAGACAAAAGATACATCCTTAGCAAGTAAATTGCATAAGGGTCTAGAAACTTTGCTAAAATCTTTAATGAAACGTCTATAAAAACCAGCATGCCCAAGGAAAGATCTTACTTCTCTGACTGTTTTGGGTGGAGGAAGATTAGAAATGAGATCCACCTTGGCTTTGTCAACCTCAATACCTTTGCTCGAAATGATGTGACCGAGAACAATACCTTGTTTTACCATAAAATGGCACTTCTCCCAATTTAAGACTAAGTTCTTCTCGATACATCTCTGCAGAACTAGTGTTAGATGATGTAAACATTGATCAAACGAGTCACCAAAAAATGCTCAACATGCATCGTTGAAATGTAGCAGGTGCATTACATAATCCAAATGGCATCCTCCTATATGCAAAAGTGCCAAAAGGGCAAGTGAAAGTGGTTTTCTCTTGATCTTTTGGTGCTATGGGAATCTGATTATATCCTGAGTAGCCATCTAGAAAGCAATAAAATTCATGGCCTGCTAATCTATCAAGCATTTGATCGATAAATGGTAAAGGAAAATGGTCTTTACGTGTGACAGAATTCAACTTTCTATAATCAATGCATACACGCCATCCTGTAGTTACTCTAGTGGGTATCAATTCATTATCAGCATTGGTAACTACTGTGACTCCTGACTTTTTGGGGACAACTTGTACAGGACTGACCCATGAACTATCAGAAATTGGGTAAATGATACCTGCGTCTAATAGCTTAAGGACTTCAGTTCTTACAACTTCTTTCATGTTAGGATTTAACCGACGTTGCATTTCCCTACTAGATTTAGCATTTTCATCAAGGTGAATGTAATGCATGCAATCTGCAGGGTTTATACCTTTTATGTCTGCTATGGTCCATCCTAATGCTCCTTTATGCTCTTTTAAAACATCCAACAACTTACCTTTTTGTTCGTCATTGAGGGATGAAGAGATGATTACCGGTAGAGCACTTTCTTCCCCCAAAATGCATATTCCAATGTGTTGGGCAATGGTTTGAGCTCAAGTTTTGGTGGTGATTCTGATGATGGGATGAGTTTCTTCTCTGATGGTGCTAGTTGTTCAACTCTTGACTTCCATTGATTAGTGTCCATAGATGGTGCTGAGTCAAGTAGGGCGTTGACCTCTTCAACCGATCTGTCAATATCAAAATCCAAACCAAAGTGAATTAAACATGTTTGTAAAGGATCATCACTGAGGTTTGAAATAAAAGTGTCATCAACTAATGCTTCAATTAAATCCACATCAACAATTCCATCATCTGCACTGTGAGGTTGTTTGGCAATGTTGAAGATGTTCAGTTCCATAGTCATATTGCCGAAAGACAACTGCATATTTCCAGTTCTACATTGAATGTGAGCATCCGCAGTTGCCAAGAAAGGTCGGCCTAGGATAATGGGGATGTGCTTCCTTGAATCCTGTATTGGTTGAGTGTCAATTACAATGAAATCAACAGGAAAATAAAATTTGTCTACCTGGATAAGCACGTCCTCCACAATACCACGAGGTATTTTCGTGGACCGATCTGCAAGTTGTAACACCACTGGAGTTGGGTGTAATTCGCCAAGTCCAAGTTTCACAAATACTGAATAAGGCAACAAATTTACACTAGCTCCTAAATCCAACAAAGCATTCTCAATTGTGTGGTTCCCTATACTACATGAGATAGTGGGGGATCCTAGGTCTTTGCATTTTAAAGGAATTTTATGTTGGAGTATAGAACTAACGTTTTCTGTTAAAAATGTCTTCTTTTGAACATGCATATTTCTCTTTTTAGTACAAAGATCTTTAAGAAACTTGGCATAAGATGGAACTTGTTTAATAGCATCAAGCAAAGGGATATTAACACTTACCTGTTTGAAGATTTCGAGAATCTCACCTGTGGATTTTCCCTTCTTGCCTTTAGCTAACCTCTGGGGGAATGGAGCTTTTGGAACGTATTCTCGTGGGTTTTTTTCTTCTTTCTCCTCCGGTGATGAGTCCTCAACATTCACAGGTACAATTTGATTTTCTTTGGTCACCGGCATCTCCACTTTATTGTCGACTTCTTTTCCTTTTCGCAAGGTCATGACTGCTTTGACCTCTCCATGCTGCTGTGGTGAACTGGTACTTGCTTCATGTACTCCTTTAGGATTAGGCACTGGTTGACTTGGAAATTTACCCTTCTCAACAGTCATTGCCAAGGTCTGAACCGAAGAAGCAAGTTGTCCCACCATTTTCTCTAGGCTTGAAACTGATTGAGCTTGTGAGTTGAAGCCCGCTCTCAACTCATTTCGTAGTCCATCAATGGTGCGGTTTTGTTGCTCAATCGTGGAGTGAGTAAGATTTTTGAGATTCTGGAATGAATCTTCCCATGGTCTGGGTTGAGTGTAGTTCTGGTTTTGATTGTATGGTCTGAATGGAGCCTGAGAGGCTTGAGGCACTTGAGGAATTTGTTGCATTGGTGGAGCTGGAGCTGCTGGTCCATTTTGTTGGAATCCTTGAGACCATGAAAAATTGGGGTGGTCTCTCCATCCAGGGTTATATGTGTTGGAGTATGGGTTGTAATTTGATGGCTTTCTCATTACACCTATGGCATTGGCTTGATCAGAGTATAAGTCAGGGTCACGTGGTTCTGTTGATTTAGCAGTCGATAACGATGCTATTTGTCGAGCAAGACCTTCAACCATCTCCTTGACTTCTTTGATTCCCGAAGTTGACTCGCCAATTTGAACCTCATTTACTCCTTTAATTCTTCTAGTATTCCTGAGTGATCGACTCCGTTGTTGGGAATTATCCGCTTGTCGCTGGAAGAATTCCCAAATTTCTGATGCACTTTTTGACATTAGCTCTCCTCCACTTGTTGCCATTAGCCATTCTTGCACATTTGGTAGTAATCCCTCCAAAAAGTATTGGCACTGGTGCCATTTCTCGTACCCATGATGTGGACACTTCAAGAGTAGCCCATTGAATCTCTCCCACGTTTCGAAAAATTGCTCGTCCTCTCTCTGAGTAAACTCTGAGATTTCCCTGCGAATAGCATTGGTTTTATGCACTGGGAAATATTTATTCAAAAATTTTGTTACCATTTGTTCCCATGATGAAATGCTATTAGCAGGCAAAGTATTTAACCATGAACGAGCTCTATCCTTTAAAGAAAATGGGAATAATCTAAGTTTTACATCATCATCTGAAAAATTCTCATATTTAAATGTTTGACAGATGGCATGAAAATCATTCAGATGATTATATGGGTCCTCATTTTCTAGGCCATAAAATGTGGGGAGACAATTTAGCACACTAGGTTTTAATTCAAAACTCCTAGCAGCTACATTTGGGTATCTTATGCATGATGTGCTCAAATTAGCTAAGGGACTAAAATAGTCCTTAAATGGCCTCTCCTGTGGTGCTTGTAGATCCATTCCAAATTTATTTTTAATGTGCTTTTGTGTGCGAAGTGTTTTTTCTAATTCAAGGTCTATAGGTTCAAGATTAGGTAATAATGACCTACGACCACGCATGCAAAACAAATAAAATAAAAATAAAGATGAGAACAAAACAAATAAAAATAAAGAAGAGGGAGAAATTACAAGACTAACCTTATTGCGCAATTACAACCTTAATATATAAATACACAAAAAAAATACGTGAAATAAATTAACTAAAAATAAATTAATAAGATAATAAAAAAAATTACAAAGAAAAAATAAATTGAAAATTAAATTACAGAATTTTAAAGAAGAGAAAAAGAAAAGAAATACTAACCTTTATATGTAGATTCACTTTTTTTTTCTTTTTCTTTTTTGATAATTAAAAAAAATACAAAAAAATAATAAAAGAAATAATTCACAAAAATTAATTCTATGAATTAAAATTACTTACCTCCCCGGCAACGGCGCCAAAAACTTGTTGTGCAAATTTTAATGTACTCGCAAGCGCACGAATCTATTGTTGTATAGATCAATGGTGACGAGTGTCGATCCCACGAGGAGGTGGATTTTAATTATATATAGAATTAATTTTGTAAATAGGTGGTTGGAATTATGGTGGAAATGATTTGGAATATGCTAAAACTTAAATTAAAATGGCGAGAATAAATTCTAAAACTGGAATTGAAATGGCGAGAATAAATTGGAGATAATTCTATTGAAATGACGTACTTGGGTATTCGGATCCGTATCAACATGCATCATGGGCTAAATAATCCGTATTAATGCCAATTAAATCATGAAGGGGGAATCCACACCTCATGAACCACGCTCTAATCAATATGGTGCTAAGGGCTTATCGTGCCAAATAATAATAACCTTGTACTAGAGGGCCGGTGAAACCAAGGCGGTACTAGACAAGATTAGTATTATTTGTCGACGAGAAGTCAAAACATCCACAAAAACTAGAGGGGAAGAGAAAATAAATTTACCAAATAAAGCCCATGACACATGTTGAGACTTCACCTTCAACCCAAGCTTGAAAGGAAATTAGCTACTCATAATTGAACTAGGGGCAAAATGGGAATTTATTAAAATACGAAGAAAATACAAGATAGAGAGGGAATTACAGAAAATGGATCCCAAAAATGGATTCAGAGATATCAAATTAGGGGGGGGAGGCCCCCTTTTTATAGATACATGGAGTAAATCATGGCCATCGGATTAAAAACAGTTTGGACGCTCAGGATTGCGCCACGTCATCAGTCAACAGTCCACGGTTTGACCACGCGGATGAACAGTAACACGGTTTGACCCGGATGAACAGTAACGCGGTTTGGTTGAAAATAATCCTGTGTGATGCATGCACCGTACGCGAGATTTTTCGTCCACTGATATGCTGCCACGTCACCATCAACAGTATATAAGAATTTTAGTCCAACAGGATCGTGACACCTCATCAGTCAATGCCACGTCATCGGTCAATGCCACGTCATCGATTTGTCTATATGAACAGTGTCGTGAACAGTAACGTAGACAGTACCGTACTCGTGAATAGTACCGTACATGTGAATAGTGCCATTTTTCCTTTTATACTCCTAAGGTTTTCAACCGTCCTGAGTTCAAAAGTGATGTCCGTTTTGCCGTCTGATCTCTCCTTTATTGTGAAATGACTATAATGCCCCTAAAATACATAAATTACTTAATTAAAATAAAACACATGTAATTAAACCACAAGAATGTTAAATACATAAAAGTAAGGGTTGTTAGTAAGACTTGAAATATAAAATGACGGTTTTCTCCTTTATAAATATGCATTTTCTAACACTCAACACTCGGCTCTCTTTCACTTATTCATCCATGATCACAGCTGTACAGATAGCTCAAGAAGATTTGCCTATTACAGGGTTCAATTCTGACGGTTTCCCTGTTTATCCAGCCAAACAAAATGGACATTTCCTTTGGGATGTCCCTGGTTCCGGCCACTGTGACCCAGATTGTCCCTGCTGGGATGATTGGGAAGAGGATGATGATTATGTAACCAAAAGGAAAACGAAACCTAAGAAAAAATCTCATGTCTCGTGTCACCACAGTACTCCTAAACCACCACAAGATCCTCCTCCTCCATCAGCTCCTTTACCTTTCTATAAAAAGGAACTCCAATGGCTTGCAAAGCGTTGCACCTCTACAGTCTCCTCACCTGTTCCAAATCCATCTCCACCTCTGAGTTGTATGATGTTTTCATCTGCTTCCTCAGATTATTCTTCCTCTTTTCCTCCATTAGACACCCACACAGATTCCCAACGAAATGTTGTGTCCAAACCTTTTATTCCATCACCCATAACCTCAGCCGGTCATCTTGAACCACCCAAACCTTTTGAATCAGTCCTCAACTGGCAAACTCAAAATGCCAGAGCCCAGAATGATACTTTGTTGAACATTAATTCCAAAGTTGAAAAGATCAGTTTACGAACTGAACACCTTGAAACGAAGGTTGACTCCATCTCTGCACAACTGCAGCAGATCCACCAGAACCTCCAGTCTAGAATTGTTCAACTTGATTCTGAGTTGCGAACTATGCTTGCCCAACGTTACCATGGCCCAGAATTTGATCAAAAAGAAAGGGAGATCAGACGTTTAAAAGCTGAGCTTGCTCAAATTGAATCTGACAAACAAAAACCTTCCCTTTTTACCTCCTCACCTCCTATCCCTTCGATTGGTCCAACTTACCATCCATTTGCTTCGATGCTTTCTCCTATCCGACAGTATGAGCCTTCTAAGCTGTTTGGTATGACTCATACCCTTTTTCGAGACAACCCATTACCACCACCTAAACCTAAACCAAAGCCTAAACCTCAACCACGACCCGTCACAATCAATCCTTCCTCCACTATTATCCCTGACCAACAATCACCGGGCTATACACCAGCATCACCATCACCTCCTGAACCATCCAAATCCCAACCTCCTACTACATCCAAGGATAAAGAACCTATGCACCAATTCAGTGCCCATACCATTGACCACCAGTCTCCCACTGATGACCAAACTTCTGATTCAAATCTAGTCGTTTCAGATAGCCATACTGAGACTGACACAGAATCCTCGGCATCCACCAGTGACTCTGAAAAATCTTATGCTGATATCACCAGAATCCTGATGGCTCAACCTGACCCACAAACCTCTCGGACTGAACCATATGTTCATATACCTTCTGATGTTGAAGAAGAGATGCCTGAATCTTCTGCCACCAACCAGCCTCCTCCGGCCCAAACTACTTCATCTAGTCAAAAATCATCAAATGGTCCCTGGTTTACCTTTGATGATATCCCATCCTATAAACGGCGTGATCGTCTTAATGAAATGTCTGCCTGGATTGATCTCCAAATGCTCAAATCAGGAGCCACTACTGAATCAGTCCTTAGAGAATTTGCTACTCGTTTTACGGGTGCTCTAAGAGATTGGTTTGACTCTCTTGGTCCATACAGACAATTGCAGTTTGTTCAATTACCAGAAGTCTCCAGTGCTCTTGCCATTCTTCATGATCAGTTTTTAGGAGACCCAGCTGCAGCCTTTGAAGCTGCACGCCGAGACTATCTCAGCATGAAATGTTGCTCCCTTGATGCCAAGGATCTTGATTTCCATTACAAGCGCATGTCCCTGTTATTCTATAAGCTTAATGGATTCAACGAGCCTACACTAAAGCATGTCTTTTTGGCCTCCCTACCAGAAGAACTCCAACCCGACATCCAGCGGCAGCTCACCGCCTCCAATCTTGTCATTGACAATATCTCTCTTGGCAAAATTTTCCAACTCGCCAAAACTTGTCTTGATAAGCTTTGTGAACAGAAACAATTCTTCAAGGACTTGTTGAAAGACAAAGAACCATTCAGAAGTGCCTGCAAAAAGCCTTATCTGCAAATCAAATGCAAACAGAAGAAGGATTGTGATTGCAGTCCCAAAAAGAAAAGGCATTTTCGAAAGTTCAAATCTCCAGAATTTTCATCCAGACCCCGCAGGTCCAGAAAACCTTACAGATTCTTCCGAAAGCGGTCTTCTTCTTCCAAAGACTCCAAACGAAGAAAATCCAGCAGATGTTTTATCTGCAGAAAAAAAGGTCATTTTGCCAAAGATTGTCCCAACAAAAGAGCCAAGTCCATTCGTCTTGTAGAACATCTTCAGGCTACTACAGATTACTCTCCTCAAAAGGATGAACTGGAATTCTACTTCTCTGAACAAGATGAACCCAATGATGAAACAATGTTCGCACTCCAACAGTCCTCTGATGATTCCGACAGTGATCAGTCCCAAGTCATTTTCCATCAACAGCTCTTGTCCCTTGATACTACAGTTCCTATACCTTCCATCAAACTCCAAATCCTGCCTTCAAAATTCCAAAGGCCCATTCCAGCAATTGGTCTTATCGATACTGGTGCACAACACAGTATGTTAAACCCTCATATTCTCCCACCAGACTCCTGGACCCAGTCTGAAGAACATTTCAAAGCTGTTAATGGCAACTTGTTCACCACTTCTTTGATTACCAAGAAACCCATTGGTATCCAGATTTTTCCTAATTGTGTCATTTGGACCAAAGTCATCGGTTCAACTCTTCCTAATAAAGATATTTTGTTAGGATTTGACATCCTTCACCAGATCAAACACCTTCAAATCATTCCTCATGGAATTCGAGTCAAGTCCATGTTCAAACCATTCACAAATCTCTTGAAACTCTACAATCTGTCTGAAACCCCTCCATCATATCAGGATGTTTCTACCAAGCTGTTAAGTTTCTGTCCGGAGTCTCATTCTGAGTTCACCCATCCAAACCCTCTATGGAAAAATCAGTCTTTCTTTGTTAAGTTACCCTTCAAACTTAATGAAGACATTAATCCCACCAAAGCCACTCATCCAGGAATGAGTCCATCTGATTTACTCCTAGCCCAACAGGAATGTTCTCAATTGTTAGCCCAAGGGTTAATTGAGCCCACAACCTCTCAATGGGCTTGCCAAGCCTTTTATGTTGAAAAGCATTCTGAAATTGTTCGAGGAAAGAAACGCTTAGTCATTGACTACCAGCCCTTAAACATGTTTTTGCAAGATGACAAATTTCCCTTACCTCGCCGACAAAGCATGTTTACTTTTCTCAAAAATGCCCAGATCTTTTCAAAATTTGATTTAAAATCAGGTTTTTGGCAATTAGGCATTGAACCCTCTGAGCGCTATAAGACAGCCTTTTGCATTCCCAATGCCCATTTCCAATGGACGGTCCTACCCTTTGGTCTCAAAACTGCCCCATCCATTTTCCAAAAATCCATGATCAAAATCTTTCAGCCTCTCCTGTCTAATGCATTGATTTACATTGATGATATTTTACTTTTTTCAGGATCACATGATGACCATCACCGACTACTCAACCAGTTCTATGATATTGTCCAAAGTCATGGAATCATGCTATCTGCTAAGAAAAGCACCATTGCCACCGATACCATCGAATTTCTTGGTATGATCATAAAAGATGGCCATTACCAGCCAGGTAGGCTGGATCTCATTTTCAATGATGGCGGGATGTGGTGCAGTGAACCATTCGTATACCTGATCCTGTGTCCAAAAGAACTGTGTATCTGGGTGTTGGAAATAAGGCCTGTGAATTATGAACACGGATGTCCACATTTGAGCTTCAGAGAGTGGCATACGATCAAGGTTGTAGATTTCTGACAAGTGTTGGAGCTTTTGTCTCCACCATGGAATTGGTGAAAACCACTCAAGTAATGTCCAGATGAGAGAGGTAGCTTTGTCTGGATTAAGAAGATGAGACAAAGTGGGGGCGATGGGTAGGATGAGCTTGGTGGCATAGAGAGTAGTTAGGCACCAGAGGTACCATAACTCATCTTCAGTGATTTCTCTGGATGGGTCAAGGGTTAAACCTGTAAGAAACAGATTTTCAGGATGGAAAGTAGAAAATGGAAATGAATCAGCCATAAGGTAAGCTTTCATGAAAAAACGAAAAACAGCTTTTCTTGCAAACTCTTGGATGGCAAAAACAGAGGAGAATGTTTTATTCAAGGGAAAGGGTTTTTTGGTAAGAGCTTCGGGAGGTAAGGATGTAGCCATGGCAATAATTGGAAAATGGTATGTGGTGGAAAACATAGTGGGAGGTGTCTCTGGTTTTGAGAGTCTAGATAGCATATCAGGGTTAAGGTTCTGGGATCCCTTTATATGCTTTACTGAGAAATCATATTTGGAAAACCAATCTTTTAATCGGAGTAACATCTTTTCTGGAACAGTTTTGCCTTTGAAATTAAGAATATTGGGGAAGGCTGAGCTGTCCATTCGGATGAGGAAGTGGTGGCCAATGAGATGGTACTCGAACTTTTTGATGCCATGCTTTACCGCTAAGATTTCTTTGAACACGCTATGGTAGTGCTGCCGTGTGTTAGAAAAATGTCCACTAGCGTAGGCGATAAAGTGTTCTTTTCCATTGAGTTCTTCAAGGAGAATGGCACCCCATGATTCATCACTGGCGTCTGTCTGTAGTATGCGCTTTCCATCGGCAATCAACTTTAAAGGAGGCGGATTTTGCGCAATCTTCTTGAGAGTAGTGACAGCATTTGTGTGGTCATCATTCCACTCAGGAGGCTTTTTCTTCAATAAAGCCGAGAGGTGACGAGTGTAGTGGTCCACATGTGGGATAAAGTCTCTGATGTAATTGATAATTCCAAGAAATTGCTGGACCTGCTTTTTGGAAAGTTGCTGATCTGGAAAGTGAAGCAACTCTTGGGCAATGTGCTTTCCTGGCTGGTAATGGGCATTGGGAGATAGCATGATTCCATGACTTTGGACAATATCATAGAACTGGTTGAGTAGTCGGTGATGGTCATCATGTGATCCTGAAAAAAGTAAAATATCATCAATGTAAATCAATGCATTAGACAGGAGAGGCTGAAAGATTTTGATCATGGATTTTTGGAAAATGGATGGGGCAGTTTTGAGACCAAAGGGTAGGACCGTCCATTGGAAATGGGCATTGGGAATGCAAAAGGCTGTCTTATAGCGCTCAGAGGGTTCAATGCCTAATTGCCAAAAACCTGATTTTAAATCAAATTTTGAAAAGATCTGGGCATTTTTGAGAAAAGTAAACATGCTTTGTCGGTGAGGTAAGGGAAATTTGTCATCTTGCAAAAACATGTTTAAGGGCTGGTAGTCAATGACTAAGCGTTTCTTTCCTCGAACAATTTCAGAATGCTTTTCAACATAAAAGGCTTGGCAAGCCCATTGAGAGGTTGTGGGCTCAATTAACCCTTAGGCTAACAATTGAGAACATTCCTGTTGGGCTAGGAGTAAATCAGATGGACTCATTCCTAGATGAGTGGCTTTGGTGGGATTAATGTCTTCATTAAGTTTGAAGGGTAACTTAACAAAGAAAGACTGATTTTTCCATAGAGGGTTTGGATGGGTGAACTCAGAATGAGACTCCGGACAGAAACTTAACAGCTTGGTAGAAACATCCTGATATGATGGAGGGGTTTCAGACAGATTGTAGAGTTTCAAGAGATTTGTGAATGGTTTGAACATGGACTTGACTCGAATTCCATGAGGAATGATTTGAAGGTGTTTGATCTGGTGAAGGATGTCAAATCCTAACAAAATATCTTTATTAGGAAGAGTTGAACCGATGACTTTGGTCCAAATGACACAATTAGGAAAAATCTGGATACCAATGGGTTTCTTGGTAATCAAAGAAGTGGTGAACAAGTTGCCATTAACAGCTTTGAAATGTTCTTCAGACTGGGTCCAGGAGTCTGGTGGGAGAATATGAGGGTTTAACATACTGCGTTGTGCACCAGTATCGATAAGACCAATTGCTGGAATGGGCCTTTGGAATTTTGAAGGCAGGATTTGGAGTTTGATGGAAGGTATAGGAACTGTAGTATCAAGGGACAAGAGCTGTTGATGGAAAATGACTTGGGACTGATCACTGTCGGAATCATCAGAGGACTGTTGGAGTGCGAACACTGTTTCATCATTGGGTTCATCTTGTTCAGAGAAGTAGAATTCCAGTTCATCCTTTTGAGGAGAGTAATCTGTAGTAGCCTGAAGATGTTCTACAAGACGAATGGACTTGGCTCTTTTGTTGGGACAATCTTTGGCAAAATGACCTTTTTTTCTGTAGATAAAACATCTGCTGGATTTTCTTCGTTTGGAGTCTTTGGAAGAAGAAGACCGCTTTTGGAAGAATCTGTAAGGTTTTCTGGACCTGCGGGGTCTGGATGAAAATTCTGGAGATTTGAACTTTCGAAAATGCCTTTTCTTTTTGGGACTGCAATCACAATCCTTCTTCTGTTTGCATTTGATTTGCAGATAAGGCTTTTTGCAGGCACTTCTGAATGGTTCTTTGTCTTTTAACAAGTCCTTGAAGAATTGTTTCTGTTCACAAAGCTTATCAAGACAAGTTTTGGCGAGTTGGAAAATTTTGCCAAGAGAGATATTGTCAATGACAAGATTGGAGGCGGTGAGCTGCCGCTGGATGTCGGGTTGGAGTTCTTCTGGTAAGGAGGCCAAAAAGACATGCTTTAGTGTAGGCTCGTTGAATCCATTAAGCTTATAGAATAACAGGGACATGCGCTTGTAATGGAAATCAAGATCCTTGGCATCAAGGGAGCAACATTTCATGCTGAGATAGTCTCGGCGTGCAGCTTCAAAGGCTGCAGCTGGGTCTCCTAAAAACTGATCATGAAGAATGGCAAGAGCACTGGAGACTTCTGGTAATTGAACAAACTGCAATTGTCTGTATGGACCAAGAGAGTCAAACCAATCTCTTAGAGCACCCGTAAAACGAGTAGCAAATTCTCTAAGGACTGATTCAGTAGTGGCTCCTGATCTGAGCATTTGGAGATCAATCCAGGCAGACATTTCATTAAGACGATCACGCCATTTATAGGATGGGATATCATCAAAGGTAAACCAGGGACCATTTGATGATTTTTGACTAGATGAAGTAGTTTGGGCCGGAGGAGGCTGGTTGGTGGCAGAAGATTCAGGCATCTCTTCTTCAACATCAGAAGGTATATGAACATATGGTTCAGTCCGAGAGGTTTGTGGGTCAGGTTGAGCCATCAGGATTCTGGTGATATCAGCATAAGATTTTTTAGAGTCACTGGTGGATGCCGAGGATTCTGTGTCAGTCTCAGTATGGCTATCTGAAACGGCTAGATTTGAATCAGAAGTTTGGTCATCAGTGGGAGACTGGTGGTCAATGGTATGGGCACTGAATTGGTGCATAGGTTCTTTATCCTTGGATGTAGTAGGAGGTTGGGATTTGGATGGTTCAGGAGGTGATGGTGATGCTGGTGTATAGCCCGGTGATTGTTGGTCAGGGATAATAGTGGAGGAAGGATTGATTGTGACGGGTAGTGGTTGAGGTTTAGGCTTTGATTTAGGTTTAGGTGGTGGTAATGGGTTGTCTCGAAAAAGGGTATGAGTCATACCAAACAGCTTAGAAGGCTCATACTGTCGGATAGGAGAAAGCATCGAAGCAAATGGATGGTAAGTTGGACCAATCGAAGGGATAGGAGGTGAGGAGGTAAAAAGGGAAGGTTTTTGTTTGTCAGATTCAATTTGAGCAAGCTCAGCTTTTAAACGTCTGATCTCCCTTTCTTTTTGATCAAATTCTGGGCCATGGTAACGTTGGGCAAGCATAGTTCGCAACTCAGAATCAAGTTGAACAATTCTAGACTGGAGGTTCTGGTGGATCTGCTGCAGTTGTGCAGAGATGGAGTCAACCTTCGTTTCAAGGTGTTCAGTTTGTAAACTGATCTTTTCAACTTTGGAATTAATGTTCAACAAAGTATCATTCTGGGCTCTGGCATTTTGAGTTTGCCAGTTGAGGACTGATTCAAAAGGTTTGGGTGGTTCAAGATGACCGGCTGAGGTTATGGGTGATGGAATAAAAGGTTTGGACACAACATTTCGTTGGGAATCTGTGTGGGTGTCTAATGGAGGAAAAGAGGAAGAATAATCTGAGGAAGCAGATGAAAACATCATCCTCTTAAGAAAACATGAACCAAAGGTATGGAGAATGATATTGATGCCACACTCAAGAAATAGATGAGAAGGTGAGTGATAAGTCTAAATTTAGAACCACGCCACAAGAATGCAAATTCTTGATAAGTTCACTAGTTCTCAAAAGAGCCAAAGAAAGAATTCAAATAACATTAATATCCAATATTATTACATAGCAAGGTTGCTGAATTTAAATAGGCTAAAAGAAACCCAAGATCCTAAAAATACAAATGGAAACATTGGAACAACCCTCCAAGTAGGTTTGTCAAAGGATGTTTCAAAAGTCTTCACCAACCCACCATAATTAATGCTATCTTTGACAAACTTAATGCTAGCCTAGTATAATTAATGCTATCATTGACAAACTTAATGTTAGCCCACCATCATTGATGGTAGACTTACCTTACACATTGACAAACTTGAAACAAAACAAACAAATGAAGTTGAAAAACAAAGGAGTCGTTGAAAATCCCAAGTCTGAACAAGCTATAATGAATTGGTCATAAATCCTTCTAGAGAACTCCAAATCTAGCTCTGTAAAATTGATTGGAAAGCTAACTTAATTATCTTTCTAACAATATATAGCTTGCACATTACTTCGGGCTCAATCAGTACAGTTTTTATTCCAAATTTGACCTTTCTGCATTTGATACAAATTGTGTATTTGCTGCCCAATAACTTGAATAATGCCCACAATGCCTTGTCTTATCTTCAAGTCCAATTCGTGATGTCTTGCATCTTGAATTGAATTTTCAATCCATATTTTCTCAATTAATCCATTTAAAGCAGCTTGCATCTTTTTTACTCTTGCTCTTGTAATTGGGCCTCCATGAATGTGAAAAGGATCACTTGAACTTTTAATGGTATTCCCTTGATGGTTCTTATCAAATTCCTCCATAACTCCAACCAGAACTTCAAAGGCAAATAGTAGCTTTCAACCTTGACATAGCCAACATCTCTCTCGGAAAGATTTTTCAATTGACTATGTTGTGTCTCGACAAGATATGTGAGCAGAAAGATTTCTTTAAAGACGTCATTGAAAACAGAAAAACGTTTGCTTCAACTTGCAAAAAACCGTATCTAAAGATTCAGTGTAAAGATGACAAGAAATGCACTTGTTCCACCAAAAAGAAAGGACATTTTCAGAAACACTCACACAAATCCTCTTCTAAGAAATTGAAAAAGCCTTGTAGATATTTCAAGAAGAAGGATCCATCTTAATTTGGGATAAAGAAGCATAACCGATGTTTCATCTGTAAGAAACGAGGTCATTTTGCAAGAAATTGTCCGAACAAGTTTGCCAAAGCAGTTCGCCTTATCCAACATCTACAATAATCTTCAATGCTTTCTGATCAAGAAGATGTTGAATCAAACTTCTCTGAACAAACAGAACAAGATGATCAAACAACATTCATCCTTGCAGGTTTAACAAATAATTTTGACATAGAAGAAATTTATGTTATTTCTACAGTCCAGGAAATCAGTCAGGTTCGTTCTAATCCTACCATACCCTTAGTAAAAATTTCAGTCCTCCCTTCTAATTTTCATAAACCCATTCCTGTCATTGGTTTTATTGACATTGGTGCACAACGCAACATGCTTAACCCTTATGTTCACCCTTCTTCTTGTTGGGAAAATCACGCAGAATTCTTTAAAGTAGCCAATGGTGAGATCTTTGAAACATCTTTGATTACCAAAAAACCCATTGGAATTTAGTTTTTTCCAAACTGTATCATTTGGCAAAAATTTGTTAGTTCAAATTTACCGGATAAAGACCTTCTCATATGATTTGATATTTTTCATCTAGTTAAAAAGCTTCATATCACACCAATGGGAATCAAGTTCAAACAAATGTTTTTGCCTCATATAGATGTTTTATGTTTGTATACTCTCTCTGATATAGCTCCTCTCTATTCCTCCATCACACAAAAACTTCTTCAGTTCTGTCCTGAAAAACCATTCCTAGTTCAATCATCATTTTCCTCTTTGGAAGAATAATAAGTTTTTTTTATTCATCTCCCCTTTAAACTAAATGAAGATATCAATCCCACAAAAGCAACTCATCCAAGAATGTCACCTTTTGATATTCTTTTAGCCAAAAAAGAATGTGATCAATTGCTACGGTAAGGTCTCATTGAGCCAACAACTTCAGATTGGGCATGTCAAGCTTTTTATGTTAAAAAAAGGTCTGAATTAATTTGAGGAAAAAAAGAGATTAATCATTAATTATCAACCTCTGAATCCTTTTCTCAGAGATGATAAATTTCCACTTCCAAAAATCCAGTCTTTGTTTGTGCATCTTCAAGGTGCCACAGTCTTTTCCAAATTTGATCTTAAAGCGGGTTTTTGGCAACATGGCATTTCACCCACTGATAGACCTAAGACGGCCTTCTGCATTCCAAATGCCCATTACCAATGGACGGTAATGCCTTTTGGTCTTAAAGTTGCACCTTCCCTTTTTCAAAAGGCAATGGTAAAAATATTTTCTCCCATCCTCCATCATGCTTTGGTATATATCGATGACATTTTGTTTGTTTTCCACCAACCACTAGACCCACCAAAAGTTAATTTCAGATTTCTTTGACATTGTGCAATCACATGGCATAATACTTTCTGAAAAGAAAAGCAGCATTGGAAAGGAATCTATTGACTTTCTTGGCATGGTCTTAAAAGATGGTCACTACTATCCAGGGCCACACATTGTAGAAGAATTGACAAAGTTTTCGGATACAGTTCTCAATAAAAAGTAGATTCAACAATTCCTTGGAATTGTGAATTATTTTAGAGACTTTATTCCCAAAGTTACGGTACACACCAGCAAGTTGTCCCGCATGCTATAAAAGCAACCTCCATCATGGGGTCCTAAACAGACAATAGTTGTCTAACAACTCAAAAGGATTTCTCAGTCACCACCACTACTCAAGATTCCCACAATAGGACAAAGAATTCTCCAAACAGACGCCAGTGATGAATACTGGAGTGCAGTTCTTCTAGAGAAAATTGGTGAAACAGAATCCTATTGTGCTCATGCAAGTGGACAATTCAAGGATGCAAAGAAGAATTACCATGTCATATATAAGGAAATTCTAGCAGTCAAATATGGATTTAAGAAAATTGAATTCCATCTGATTAGTCACAATTTCCTTATCCTCTTTCCCAAAAATCCTTGACTTTAAGAGCAAAATGCTTCCTGACAAGCAATTACTCAGTTTAAAGGCTTGGTTTGCCAAGTATGATTTTACAGTTCAGCACATCAAAGGTGATAAGAATCTAATCCCTGCTTTTCTCACTCGACCATCTATAAATAAACCCACTCTTGTCACTTCCATTTAGGCCATCCCAATCATAACTATGAATCGTTCTCTTCCTTTCAAAGCCTTAACCCAAAAGACTTTTCCCTCCAATCTCTCCTTCAGTTCAGCCTTCCAAATTCAAGATTTTGCCAAAAAAATTCCTTTTTCGGTATTTCATGAATGTCTATAAAACCCAACCACTTCGATTTCCATCTCTCCACCTGGAACACTTATTTCTTATAGGATTCACCCTCAGTCCAAATCTTACCATTTTAGAATATGAATTATGGTATGTTTGGTGTCTCACAGTTCTATATGCCACAAAATTAGTCCTTCCTGTTCAACCAACTCTTAGGCACATCTCCACACTTGACCATGCGCCGTCCCTCCTCTGGACATTACTTGAATGGTTTTCACCACTCACATGGTGGCGCAAACAACTTCAAAACATTTCAAACCACCACCAACTAAACAGACTTCCTGACCAAGAAGCAGATATGTTCACCTCCGTGTTCATCATGCACAGGCCATATTTTCAACACCCAATCACAAGGGATTACTAGACACAAGACATGGCATACGAATGGAAAACATTTCCACATCCATTTCCAATTAACTATGATCCGATTGTAATCTCAACTCTCAAAGCTTTTCTTATGGGGCTCAATAATGTTCAACCAGTCCCATCAGATATCTACCACACCTCCATAGGACCATCCCACTACCTTGAGATTTTACCAAAAGCTCAAACATGTACCCCAGGATCAAGCTCCAGTCCTCAAGGAATTCTCGTCCGAGAAGAGCGTCTTGATTTCACCAATGTCCTTTTCCAAGGTGCTCAAGACCCTTGGGAAGATTTTTCAGTCTCTTCTTCCATCTGAACAATCTCAAAGTCATATTTACCAAACCAATTTTTGAGACTGAGGAGTTGTTTGTCAGGGAGCAACTTGTTTTTGAAATCAAAGATTTGAGGAAAAGAAGAGTTGTCCATGTTGATAAGGAATTTATGGCTGATAAGATGAAATTTAAATTTTTTAATTCCATACTTGACTACCAAAATCTCTTTGTAGATCACATAGTAATTCTTTTCAAAGTCTTTGAATTGTCTGCTTGCATGTGCACAGAAATGACGTACTCCATTGATCTCTTCTAGAAGGATGGAACTTCAATAATCATCACTGGCATTTGTCTAGAGGATGCGTTGTCCAGTTGTAGGAATTCGGAGTGGAGGAGGTGACTGGGCTATCACCTTTAACTGCTTGACAGCTCCTGTTTGTGTTGGTCCCCATGGAGGGCACTGTTTTTTTAGCATGCGTGACGTCCGGGAACTTTAATAATTCGGTTGCAATTTGTGGACCAGATTGATAATGGCCATCTTTAATCATCATGCCAATAAAATCAATTGATTTTCGAGCTATGCTGCTTTTCTTTTCAGAAAGCATGATGTCGTGTTCCTACACAATATGAAAGAAATCCAAAAGGAGCTTCTGGTGGCTCTTATGGTCAGAGGAAAATAATAAAATATCATCGATGTAGACCAAAGCATGATGGAGAATGAGACTGAAAATTTTTGTCATGGCCTTTTAAAATAATGAAGGTGCGACCTTAAGACCAAAAGGCATAACAGTCCACTGATAGTGGGCATCTAGAATGCAAAAGGCAGTTTTGGGATAGTCAACTGGTGAAATACCAAGTTGCCAAAAACCAGCTTTTAAATCAAACTTAGAGAAGATACGAGCCCATTGAAGATGGACAAACAGGGTATGAATTTTTGGAAGGGGGAACTTATCATCTTTAAGGAAAGTGTTAAGTGGCTGGTAATCAATGACTAATCTCTTCTTACCATGAACTAATTCAGATCTTTTTTCAACATAGAAGGCTTGACAAGCCCAATCTGAATCAGTGGGTTCAATGAGACCTTGCTGAAGCAACTGAGAACATTCTTGCTTAGCAAGTAAGAGATCCGAAGGAGACATACTCGGGTGAGAAGCTTTTGTGGGGTTTATATCCTCATTAAGTTTAAAAGGGAGGTGAATGAAGAATTGTTCATTTTTCCAAAGAGGTGAAGGATGGTGGAACTGTGAATGGTTTTCTGGACAAAATTCTAAAAACTTTTGGGAAATATGATTGTATGGAGATGGTGTTTCTAAAAGTGCATACAGACGTAGAGCATTTGTATAAGGCTCGAACATTTGTTTGTAGCGAATTCCAGAACTGGTGAGGAATAGATTTTTAACCAAATGAAGAACCTCAAAACCTATGAGTAAATCTTTACCTGGGAGTTTGGAAGCTACAATCTTTTTCCAAATTATGCAATTCAGAAAGAATTGAATACCAATGGGTTTTTTGGTAATCAAAATGGTTTCAAAAGTTTCTCCACTAACAGCACTTAAAAGCTTTGAATGAGGTTCCCAATAATCAGAGGGAAGAACAGAAGGATCAATCATACTGGTATATGCACCAGTGTCAATAAACCCAATGGGATGATTGACATTTTGAGAGAAGGTCTAGGAACAGCTGAAACATGGTTGACATTTTGAACTATAGAGATGATTGAAATATCATCAGAATCAGAAGATTCTGTGATAATGAAAGCAGTATGATCATCTTGTTCTGACTGTTCAGAAAAGTTTGACTCAACATCTTCATTCTCAGATAACAGTGAAGAATGTTGAAGACGCTGTATGAGACGAACAGCTTGGGCAGATTTTTTAGGACAGTTTCGGGCAAAGTGACCGCGTTTCTAACAGATGAAACAATGGTTATGCTTCTTCTTTCTGTACTGGGAAGCATCTTTTTGGAGGATGATTTTTTGTGGAAGTGTTTTTGAAAATGTCTTTTCTTTTTTGTCGAACAAACACACAAGCTTCAGTAAAAGATTTCTTGTCTTCCATGAGGTCTTTGAAGAATTCCTTCTGCTCACAGATTTTTTCCAGGCATAACATTGCCATTTAGAAGATCTTTCCTAAAGAGATGTCAACTATGCTCAGATTAGTGGCTGTGAGTTTCCTTTGAAGATCAGGTTATAACTTAGAAGGAAATGAGGCTATGAAGACATGTTTGAGAGAAGGTTCGTTGAACCCATTCAGCTTGTAAAATAGAATACTCATTCTTTTAGAATAGGATTCTAAAAGGTGTCTTTTGAGAGAACAGCACTTCATCTGATGATACTCTTTTATGTCTGCATCAGTAGATGTTGTCTTTTCACCGATGAATTGTTCATGGATGATATTGAGTGTTGTACCAATTGGGGATTGCATGAATTGGAGTTGTCGGTATTCTCTCAAGCTTTCTAACCAGTCTCGCAAAGAATCCGTTGATCGGGCCATGAATTCACGAAGGTCAACTAGAGGTTGAGCATTTGGTTTTGTACCTTGGAGATCAATCCATGCAGCAAATTCTTCGAGCCTAGCAGGCCATTTGTGACGGAGAATGTCATTAAATGTGAACCAAGATACTGAAGATGGTTTTGTTGAGTGATCAGGGACTGGTGGCAGCATTGGTGGCATTAGTTCTGTCTGAGATGTTTTGTTCTCATCATCAGAAGAATTGTCTTCAACAATAGGTGTGGAAGTTGAAGCATTGGGATCTTCAATTTTGGTTGCCATTAATATGCTTGTAATGTCAGCATATTCTGATTCAGAATCAGTGGGGGCACTAGCTGAATTTGTGGATGAGGAAGAGGAAGATGGATTTGACTCTGATGGGTTTGACTCATATACTATTTCTGGTTCAGAGGAGTCAGAAGGTGAGTCTTGAACAGCATGATAATGATACTGATCCATTGGTCCTTTGTCTTTTTTAGGAGGTTCAGGAGTGGCTTTTGGTGAATCTTCTAGAGGTACCGGAGGAACATATGAGGATGAAATTGGCTTTGACTTTGGATTTTGATATTTTGGGTGAAGAGGGCTTCGGTTGAGGAGTTGGTTGGAGATGTGAGAATCCAAAGAACCGGTTGTAAATAGGTTGGTGAGGTCTGGGTGGTGTATAAAAAGGTGAGTAAGTTTCAAATACAGGAGGAGGAACAGGTGTGGACTGTGTTTGTGTGAAAAGTGTCGGACGAGTCTTTTTAGCATCAATTCGTGCTAATTCAGCTTTAAGTTTTCTGATCTCTACTTCCTTTTTATTAAATTTTGGACCCCCGATGTGATTGTTGATCATTCGTCTAAGATCGGTATATAGCTCAGAGATACGGTCTTGTAGATGTATGTACATCTGATCAAGACGATTGCTAATGGAATCCACTTTGGTTCAGTCTGGGAGACTTGACTGGCAACTCGATCAATTTTCTTTCTGAGTTGTTAAAGAGTTTGATTCTGAGCACTGACATTTTTGGTTTGCCAGTTTAGAACAGCTTTATATTGTTTTGGCTCTTGAGGTTGCCCCGAGGTTGTAACTGGGGACTGAACAAAAGGTTTTGAAATAACTCTGGTTTGTGTGTCTGTCTGTTTTTCAAGTGAAGGGAAATATTCCTCATAAGATTGACTTGAAAACATTAGACATGATCTTATTGGTTGAAAAGGAGGTTTGGGATCTGGTGGAGGTTGTGGAGGAAAAGATTTGCAAGATGCTTTTGGATGAGAAGATTTTTTCTTTTTCTTTTTCTTTCTCCTCATAATTTCCAGTTCGTCATCAACATCCGTATCATCCAGGAAAGGAAAATCCGGATTGCACATATGGGCTTCAGGAACATCCCACAGAAAATGACCATTTATTTTGTTAGGATATACAAGATACCCTTCTGATGAGAAACCATGAATGGGAAGGTTCTTTTCTTGACCAGTTTGAACTGCTGTAATCATAGTAGTGTAGGAAAGCCTTGGGCTATCTGAAATAGGCTTAGTTTCAGGTGTTTGAAAAGATAGTTTAACTTGACCATTTTGTTTTCTTTCAAACGTGGCTTTTGTTGTCTGAACTGGTTCAGAGTTTTGGTGGAAATGCTCATAGTTGGTCAGCCATTCAAGAGGCATGAGTTTGAGCAATTCTTGTTTCTGAATTTGTTTAGGGATTTGGATGATGGTTGGAATTGTGTCTGTGTCTACAAGGATCATTAATGCATCAGATATAGTGTGTGGTGTAGGAAGATCTAGTGCATGATTCTGTAATCGATACACTATTTGGTGATGGAGGGTTGCAATCTTTGATGTGGGTGTTTGTTCTGCTCCTTAGAGCTGGATTTGAACTTTCAGGGTTGTTGGAAGGTTAGGATCTTCCAGAGAGAGATTAAAGTTTGGGTAAAAAGTTAACAGGACACTACCAGCATGGAGTGTGGTCAGGACAGTTCCTATAACAGCATGTTGGTACTGTTTGAACCGAGTGTCAAGAAGAGCAATTCTTGCTGTGACAGGTAAGCCTTTTCTGCCATGGAGGGTCAGAATTAATCTAACACGGCCAAGATGGAGATGTGTATACCCTTCTTGTTTCTAGTTTGCTACTAGATCTGGGGGTATTTCTAAAGTGACATACTGCTCACTTTGAGAGGCTTGCAAAGCACACTGATCCAGTCTAGAAGACTGAATATATTCTTTTGGAAGCGGTCTTTTGGTAGAGATCAATGTTTGAATACTTCTAATTAAAGAAGTTTTTTGCTTGTATAGGTTGTAAGGACTCATGATAGGGAACTGAGATTCATTGATCTGGGCTGATTCAGGGATATAAGAATATTCAACAAGATTTTTGATCGTTGAGGTTATGTGTTTTTGACATGATTTTGGGAGTGAGAGAGTAGAAGAGAGAGAAATATGAGAGGAGGACGATGAAGTAGTTGAGGTTGAAGATGAAGTTGTTTCCATGTGTGATTAATCTTCTTCTAGGAGATCAAATAATATTATTTGGAATTACTAATGATACCACCTCTGCTTTAGGTGTGGCTCTAATACCAGACGGTAGTTGTACGTGGCGTTGTTACACTAGATCTATAACAGAACGAAGTCTGTCCTTAGGGCCAGTAGCCCGCAAGATTTAAAAACTTGGGCGAAAATTTAAATAAATTTAATTTTTAATTTAATTATTTTTTACTTTAAAATATTGTGTGACAGATATATCATTATGAAATACTATCATGAATTCATGACAGAAATATTCTATCATAAATTAATGATAGTGACATAAATAACGGATGAACTATCTGTCATACATCCCCTTTTATGACAGTTATTTCCCGTCATCTATTGCATGTTTTCTTGTAGTGGCCCTTTGATCCTACATCAAAACAACTCTAGTTCTTATTCTTGAGGCATCGCACTCAATCTCAAAAGTGCGGTTAAAATCATATAATGCTAAAACAGGTGCATAACATAATCTTTCTTTAAGATCAATGAATGCTTTATCCTATTCAACGCTTCAAGTAAATGCAATATTCTTTTTAACAAAAACAGTAAGAGGTGCGGTAATAGTGCTAAAATCCTTAACAAATCACCCATAAAACTAGCTAAACCATGAAAGCTCTTTACCTTAGTGATTATTTTAGGCATCATCCACTCTCTAATAGCCCTAACCTTCTCTTGATCCATCTTTATACCATTTGCACCAACAACTTCAGCCTGGACCCCACATTGTACAAGAGTTACTCAACTTTCCCGAAAGTAACTTTACAAAAAAGCAAGTCCAACAATTCCTTGGAATTATCACTTACATTCGTGATTTCCTGCCACATGTCAATCACCATACAAGCAAGTTGTCTGCACTTCTAAAAAAGAATCCACCACCTGGTCAGAAATCCAATCTTTGGCAAAATGACCTTTCTTTTTGCAAATGAAACATCTACTTTTCTTCTTGTTAAGAAAATCTTTGTAGCGGGATTGCAACAAAATTTTTAGTGACGTAAAAAATTTGTTGCAATAAGTGCTTTTTAACAAGGAAAATAAGGTTTCGTTGCAAAATTCAAAACAGAAAAAAATATTTAATTCTCGTTTACGGTAATGAACAGTTAGTCGCTAAAGAATACATATTGAACGAAAACTTTTTCCATTGCCGAAAAAAATTTAGCGATAAAAAAAATACTGGTGGCAAACCTTTAGCGATCAAACTTTTATTTTTTTCATCGCTAAAGAAATTTATAGCTTTTCTTTAGCAATGAAATATCATTTGTCGTAAAAGGCTTTTTTTAGCAAGGAATCCTTTTGTCTTGGAACAATGATTGAAATT
The DNA here is from genome assembly GCA_018350135.1 of Citrus trifoliata. Lineage (NCBI taxonomy): Eukaryota > Viridiplantae > Streptophyta > Magnoliopsida > Sapindales > Rutaceae > Citrus > Citrus trifoliata. The sequence goes on along the minus strand of VKKW01000125.1, from coordinate 469,492 downwards.
AAATTTTATAGCATCAGAAAAAGGTAATCACAAAGCACGACGGAAGTATTTTGCTACAAAAAGGAGTTTCAAAATAGAATCTTTTAGGATGAATATATATTAATCGGAAAAAAGACTTTTTAGTAGGAATGGCAAAAATCAAATATGAAATGGGTTGGTTTGGGTTGCCATCACTATTTTTTAGTGACGTCTATCATGCTTTAATTGCTCATATAATTGTAGTATTACTCATAGAAAATGTAACCTTAAACATGCAATTGAATTATTGATCATACCGCAACCCATTTAATTACACCAATATAAAGCAACATATATTATTTCTAACCACTGTGGTGACACGAGGCATGAGATTTTTTCTTAGGTTCTTTTCCCTTTTAGTTACATAATCGTCATCCTCTTCCCAATCATCCCAGTAGGGACAATCAGAAATGCCAGACTACACTGACTTTCTTTTCCAAGATTCTCAAGACCCTTGGGAAGAATTTCTTCCTCTCAGCCAACACCTTCATCAGTTCCCCCAACCAACAATGGATGAACCTGGACCCTCCGAACCAGGACCATCAACCCGACCTTCCAAAAAATCACCTCGGCCTTCTAAAGTTGACAAAGCCACCCAGACTTCCCCTAAGTATACTTCACAGTATACTCCACGAGCCTATCATTGCCCTAATCCACCATGCCGTGGTCCCTCCTGCCAACATCCAAGGAGGCGGATTTTGCGCAATCTTCTTGAGAATAGTGACAGCATTTGTGTGGTCATCATTCCACTCAGGAGGCTTTTTCTTCAACAAAGCTGAGAGGTGGCAAGTGTAGTGGTCCACATGTGGGATAAAGTCTCTGATGTAATTGATAATTCCAAGAAATTGCTGGACTTGCCTTTTGGAAAGTTGCTGATATGTAAAGTGAAGCAACTCTTGGGCAATGTGCTTTCCTGGCTGGTAATGGCCATCTTTTATGATCATACCAAGAAATTCGATGGTATCTGTGGCAATGGTGCTTTTCTTGGCAGATAACATGATTCCATGACTTTGGACAATATCATAGAACTGGTTGAGTAGTCGGTGATGGTCATCATGTGATCCTGAAAAAAGTAAAATATCATCAATGTAAATCAGTGCATTAGACAGGAGAGGCTGAAAGATTTTGATCATGGATTTTTGAAAAATGGATGGGGCAGTTTTGAGACCAAAGGGTAGGACCGTCCATTGGAAATGGGCATTGGGAATGCAAAAGGCTGTCTTATATCGTTCAGAGGGTTCAATGCCTAATTGCCAAAAACCTGATTTTAAATCAAATTTTGAATGATCAGGGCATTTTTGAGAAAAGTAAACATGCTTTGTCGGCGAGGTAAGGGAAATTTGTCATCTTGCAAAAACATGTTTAAGGGCTGGTAGTCAATGACTAAGCGTTTCTTTCCTCGAACAATTTCAGAATGCTTTTCAACATAAAAGGCTTGGCAAGCCCATTGAGAGATTGTGGGCTCAATTAACCCTTGGGCTAACAATTGAGAACATTCCTGGTGGGCTAGGAGTAAGTCAGATGGACTCATTCCTAGATGAGTGGCTTTGGTGGGATTAATGTCTTCATTAAGTTTGAAGGGTAACTTAACAAAGAAAGACTGATTTTTCCACAAAGGATTTGGATGGGTGAACTCAGAATGAGACTCCGGAAAAAAACTCAAAAGCTTGGTGGAAATATCCTGATATGATGGAGGGGTTTCAGACAGATTGTAGAGTTTCAAGATATCTGTGAATGGTTTGAACATGGACTTGACTCGAATTCCATGAGGAATGATTTGAAGGTGTTTAATCTGGTGAAGGATGTTGAACCGATGACTTTGGTCCAAATGACACAATTAGGGAAAATCTGGATACCAATGGGTTTCTTGGTAATTAAAGAAGTGGTGAACAGTTTGCCATTAACAGCTTTGAAATGTTCTTCAGACTGTGTCCAGTAGTCTGGTGGAAGAATATGGGGGTTTAACATGCTTCGTTGAGCTCCAGTATCAATAAGACCAACTGTTGGAATGGGCCTTTGAAATTTTGAAGGAAGGATTTGGAGTTTGATGGAAGGTATAGGAACTGTAGTATCAAGGGACAAGAGCTGTTGATGGAAAATGACTTGGGACTGGTCACTGTCGGAATCATCAGAAGACTGTTGGAGTGCGAACACTGTTTCATCATTGGGTTCATCTTGTTCAGAGAAGTAGAATTCCAGTTCATCCTGTTGTGGAGAGTAATCGGTAGTAGCCTGAAGATGTTCTACAAGACGAATGGACTTGGCTCTTTTGTTGGGGCAATCTTTGGCAAAATGACCTTTTTTCCTGCAGATAAAACATCTGCTGGATTTTCTTCGTTTGGAGTCTTTGGAAGAAGAAGACCGCTTTCGGAAGAATCTGTAAGGTTTTCTGGACCTGCGGGGTCTGGATGAAAATTCTGGAGATTTGAACTTTCAAAAATGCCTTTTCTTTTTGGGACCGCAATCACAATCCTTCTTCTGTTTGCATTTGATTTGCAGATAAGGATTTTTGCAGGTACTTCTGAATGGTTCTTTGTCTTTCAACAAGTCCTTGAAGAATTGTTTCTGTTCACAAAGCTTATCAAGACAAGTTTTGGCGAGTTGGAAAATTTTGCCAAGAGAGATATTGTCAATGACAAGATTGAAGGCGGTGAGCTGCCGCTGGATGTCTGGTTGGAGTTCTTCTGGAAGGGAGGCCAAAAAGACATGCTTTAGTGTAGGCTCCTTGAATCCATTAAGCTTATAGAATAACAGGGACATGCGCTTGTAATGGAAATCAAGATCCTTGGCATCGAGGGAGCAACATTTCATACTGAGATAGTCTCGGCGTGCAGCTTCAAAGGCTGCAGCTGGGTCTCCTAAAAACTGATCATGAAGAATGGCAAGAGCACTAGAGACTTCTGGTAATTGAACAAACTGCAATTGTCTGTATTGACCAAGAGAGTCAAACCAATCTCTTAGAGCACCCGTAAATCGAGTAGCAAATTCTCTAAGGACTGATTCAGTAGTGGCTCCTGATCTGAGCATTTGGAGATCAATCCAGGCAGACATTTCATTAAGACGATCACGCCATTTATAGGATGGGATATCATCAAAGGTAAACCAGCCTCCTCCGGCCCAAACTACTTCATCTAGTCAAAAATCATCAGGATTTGGGGTTACGGTTTAGGTGAGAAAAATGAGGAATGAAGTGATTGGAATCCCACAATGAAACGTTGAAACCCACTCTTAATTTGAAGTTTTAACTTCCCAAGAAAGTTCTAAACCGATTTAAGACAAACAAAACCTTGACCCAATGCTTAAGAAAACATGAACCAAAGGTATAGACAATGATATTGATGCCACACTCAAGAAATAGATGAGAAGATGAGTGATAAGTCTAAATTTGGAACGCCACAAAAATACAACTTCTTGATAAGTTCACTAGTTCTCAAAAGAACCAAAGAAAGAGTAATCTTTCAAATTCAAATAACATTAATCTCTAATTCTCCTCATAGCAAGGTTGCTGAGTTTAAATAGGCTAAAAGAAACCCAAGATCCTAAAAATACAAATGGAAACATTGGAACAACCCTCCAAGTAGGTTTGTCAAAGGATGCTTCAAAAGTCTTCACCAACCCACCATAATTAATGCTATCTTTGACACACTTAATGCTAGCCTACTATAATTAATACTATCATTGACAAACTTGAAACAAAACAAACAAATGAAGTTGAAAAACAAATGAGTCGTTGAAAATCCCAAGTTTGAACAAGCTGCAATGAATTGGTCATAACTCCTAGAAAACTCCAAATCTAGCTCTGTAAAATGTATTGGAAAGCTAACTTAATTATCTTTCCAAGGGTATATAGCTTGCACATTACTTCTAGCTTAATCAATACCAAATGTATTCCGAATTTGACCTTTCTGTATTTGATACAAATTGTGTATTTGGCTGCCCAATAACTTGAATAATGCCCACAATGCCTTATCTTCTCTTCAAGCCCAATTCATGATGTCTTTCATCTTACATTGCAGTTTCAATCCATATTTTCTCAATTAATCCATTTAAAGTAGTTTGCATCCTTTTGGCTCTAGCTCTTGTAATTGGACTTCTATGAATGTGCAAAAGGATTGGTTATACTATAATTTTATGGTGTGTGCATATGTATGATAATAATGTGTTTTCAAATGTCAAATAATGCTACTTGGCATTTCTTTAATTTAAAATTAATTTATTGAATTTTTCAGTTTGGATTTCGGATTTAAAATTTAGAACCAAAAACAGAACCAGAATATTAGGTTTTACACTTAAACTGTTCAGTCAATTTAGAACTAACAACTAAACCAAAATATTTGGTTTTACACTGAACCAAACTATTCATTCTTTGCAAAGAAAAACTACCGAACCAAAATGGAAACAAACCAAACCAAAGTGATTATTTTTCGACTCCCGTTCGGTTTTGGGTTAGTTTTCTTTTTCTATAAAGGAGGTTAAACTCTTAAATTATTGTTTGTTTAGTCCATGGGACCCTTTCTTTATGCTGATTGGTTGATTGATAATTATTGCCACCGCTAATGCCTGAAAGTGAGAATGTGCACGTTTTTAGTAATTCTAAGATTCTGTGAACAGTGTGGATATTTTACTGTACTTTTGATTTAGCTAGAACCATTTAAAGTGAAATATATTTTTTGAAACTTGATTTCCTAAGCTTTTTGTTGATATGCTCCATGTTAGGGAAATTTTAATTTTCAGTAGTAGTTCTCAGTTCTACAATTTATTTAGTAACCCAAATAGCTTCTATAAATAATAGGAAATTTTATTACAATATTCTTTATGTTTATTTTCTATTTTAATACAAATTCCTTATTGTATTTTTGGATATGCGTAACCAAATATATGAATTTTTGAATTAGGTGGTGGCAAATCTAGAAATTTTGGACAGGTTTCTTATACCCAAAATAATATTAAATAGTTTCACACATCCATAAATTATGAATTTTATATGTATCTTTGTTAGATATTTCTACTATCATTAAAGAAGGAGGAATGAATCTTTTGAGTCCTAATGAATATTTTGTGAATTTTCAAATGTTTAGACCTCTATTTTTAGTTTTAATTAAAAGTAAGTTTATGGAAGATGCTCGTCCTTGTGTTGATTGTTGTGAATTTTTATATGTAATGCCATATCTGTGCACAATAGCTCCATAAATTTTCATGAATTTCCAACATATGTATAGGTTGTTTAAAATCAGCAAGTGTAGGGTGGTTAGGTTTATGTTTAGTACAATGAAGTGCTATGTTAGTATAAGTGTTTATGGATTAAGGACTATAATAGGCAACAAAGTACGTGGCGTTGTTAGACCAAAGCAATGACGAGAAGATCGTTCTTTAGACCAGTAGTCCGCATGCCTAAATTTCTAGCCGATATACTCAGATGAAAAACAGAAAAATTAAAGCATTTCCATTATAGGTTATACAACCCAAAACAGACTCTTTTGTCTTCAAACAAGGTACCAAACTAGATAAAAATCATTAAAAGTTTTCTGATACACAAGATCCTTATGAAAGGCAAGTGTAGAGCATGCTTCCTTAATTTCAAAATGAACATATTTAAATCTTCCCGTTTTCTCCTAGAATGTTAGAACTTCATTAACAGAGAGAAGAAAGAAAGTTTAGAACTTCATGTTTAAGAAATACATGCTTTTATTTCTTGATCTCTGGTTCTGATTTACAAAGGAAGAGATCATCCTTTATATAGGATGAGGAGAAGACAATCTTGATAAGATAGGACCCTTATCAAGATACTTTACTTTATAAAAGCAAAATAAAGGCAAACTTTAATAATTAAAGCATGACTCAGTATACTTTAATAATTACACACGTCAAACTATACTTTTCTAAAAGTAAAAACAAAACTTTAATTAAAGCATGACTCATCATACTTTAATAATTACACATAATTACACACGACAAACTTATAGCTATAGGGACGAAAGATTCATGTAGTCTTCGTCAGAGGAGCTGTCTATGTCATCTTTTGCTAACTTTTTCTTTGGATGCTTGCAGGTGGGACCACATGGTGGCAAGGGGAATGTCATCATTTGATTGGGTGGCTGAATGTTAGGTGGACAAGTGTTGGTACTAGCTCTAGATAATGAAGGTTCTTCTAGTATCGATGGATCCTGGAGCTATTGGAGATACTGGCTTAAGGGTAGAAAGTCTGTAACATATGCACTTTGATTTTTCTTAACTAAGTGTGTGATTTAATTTTTCCCCTTCGTTATTAATTTTTAAATTCGTCATGACATTTAATCGAGATTAATTGAGCGCGAGTAAACACTCGGATGGTCGGATTTTATTTTCGTCTCGAGTCCGGAATTAGCTTAATTTGTATTAAGCTTAAAAAAAAAAAGAGGAAGAAAAATGTCAAGATTTATCACTGGAAACGGGTTTTCAAACTAATGAGAGAGAGAATACACGAGAGAGAGAGAGAGAGAGAGTTGGACCCGATTGACCCGAAAACCCGACCCGGACCCGCAACCGTGACCCGACGTTTTCTCCCTATTCCGGCCACCTCACCGGCTGTGCTAGGTACCGATCTGAAGCTTGGAAGCCGACCGTCGTATCCTCGTTGTCCTCGTCACCGGAAACTGACCAGAACGCTGGCGATTTGAGCTCGAAACTCGCGGCCAAGACCCATTTTCGCCGCCGTTGATTCTGCTGAATTTTTGGCACACCACCACTTGGAACTTGTTCCTCACGTCTCCAGCATCATTTCCCGACCAATCTCGTCACCTGAAACTACCGGATTACCGCCAAACGACCACCGAAAACTTGCAGATTTTTGGAGCTTCGATCCGCCGTTGTCGCCGTGCGTGGGAGGTCACCGCCGGCACCACTGGACTCACCGAGGTCTGAACTATCAGACCTAAGCTCCCTGTCGTTGTTGACTGAAGTCCGGTCACCGTTGACTGGCAGGGGCAATTCGGTAAATTCATGGAACTTTGGGGTGAATTTGTAATTTTATGTAATCAGTGGACAAATTGGTAATTTTGAGTTAGGGCAGTGAAGTAATTTGAGATTTCGAGGGTAATTCGGTAATTTAAGTCGTTAAGGGCATTTTTATAATTTTAGGCTCCGAGGGTAATTTCGTAATTTCTGACATTGTGGTAAATTTTGTAATCTGAATTGAGAACAATTTGGTAATTGAAGATTTTGAGGATAATTTGGTAAAATAATGATGTTGGGGGTATTTTGGTAATTTTGGCATGTAGGGGCATTTTGGTAATTTTGTACATGCGGAAATAGTTTATCGTTGATAGATATTCATTTCGAGATTTATTATATTAAATTGGTTGTATTTCAAATTTACGGAGAATGATTATGGCGTTTTCTTGATTATGAGGATTCGCGAACGAGAATCAACCCGCGGAAGTTGTTGATACTGAGTCTAGACATCATCACTGTGAGTGGAATATATAAAACATATTTTCATAGTATATGCTAATTTTATGATACAGTGCAGTATGTTTTGATAAATAAGTATTTGATGCTTTGATTTAATGATTTTCTAGAAAATTGATTTTTATTTATGAGTTGATATTTATTGTTATTGAGAATGAGTTTGATTAATGATTTTACTATCATTTTTTAGTAAAGGCATGATATTAGAATTTAGCAGATTTGAGATATGTTGAATAGAAAGAAAATGAGATTTCAAATGTGATTATATGTCTATGTACATGAGTATAAATGTTTTGAAATCATTAGACAGTACCCTTCCCTCCAGATACAGAGATACAGATAAGATGAGATAGAGGCCTTTGGGGCCCGTCTGAGCACTCATAGAGACTTTGGGCCGTGTGTGCGGGAGTTTTTGCCTTTTGGGTGCTTATGCATGCACAGTACAGATACATGAGATATGAGATGAGATTTTCCCCATCTATCCGTTGTAGCTCCGGGGCATGATGGTTCCCTGATTGCCCGTCCATCGAGGTCCGAATATGATCAGATTATTCCCCTGGGTACTTGTTTGATGACAGTTTTCGGTATTCAGTATTTGATATGATAAGTATTATGATTCCATCAATTTTATGCAGATTTATGTAATATAGTATTTCAATGAACTAATTTGAATTAAATAAGTTTGTGTAAGTTCTTAAGATATTTTGAGAATTGATTTGAGAAAGGTGAAATTATTTTAAATAAATTTATTAATTTGTCAAAAACTATTATCCACTCACTGAGCTCACTGGGTTTTATATTCACCCCGTTTTTATTATATTCCCCCCCCCCCACAGGAGATTTACAGGTACATCAGTCGACCCAGTATTGAACGTTAGTTTTGAATTGTGGTCACGTGATGGTGCTAGGATGATGGAGAATAGGACCAAAGATTTTTGTCATGCCAATCGATGTATTTTAATATTAGGATGATTTGGGTGATATTTGATATGTTGACTTGAGAAGTTGGTTATGGAGGATGGTTGGATATTGAATTATTTTAGGAGTGTTGATTTGTAATTTGCAGGATTTGATATGTTTTATTTATAAGAGAGATTCTGTTGAAATTTTTATAGAATTATTAGATATCATAAATAGTATCGATTCGATTTTACGAGTTTAGATAGACTCGCCCTGGGGGGTTGCGGGGCGGGTCGTTTCAAAGTCAGTCCAAGGGTCTTAAGCATCTTGGAACAATAAATCTGTGAAATTCGATTTTTCCTCTTTGATGATGATACATGTGGGCTTTGGTTTTGAAATTGCCGAGGGAGTTGGAATCATAATGATGTCATGTTGTGGACCTAGAGACATATGGAATATGCCTTTATGTGGTTCAGGTTGGTGATTGAGGTGGCAAAGGAAATTTTGAAGGTTTTTCTAGATGCTATTGTCTTGTTCAAGGATTGCTGGGTGTAGTGTTGTGAACCATTCGAATACTTGGTCTTGAGTCCAAAAAGAGTTGGTGTTTGGATGCTGGAAACATGGCATGTGGATAATGAACATTGAGGTGAACATATTTGCTTCTGATTCAGGCATTGGATTAAGGTTGTAGACTGTGGATAGTTGTTGTAACTTTCTTATCCCCCAGGGAAGTGGAGAGAACGACTCAAGAAGGGTCCAAGTCAAGGAGGTTGATTTATCAGGATTCATGAGATGATTCAGGGTAGGTTTCACAGGGAGAATTAACTTGGTGGCATAAAGAACAGTTAGGCACCAGATGTACCATAACTCATCTTCAGTTACATCCTTGGAAGGGTCAATGTTTAAACCTGTGAGAAAAAAGTTTTCAGGGTGAAAAGTTGAGAAAGGAAATGAATCTGCTAACATATAGGCTTTCATGAAAAACCTAAAAGCATATCTTTTTGCAAATTCTTGGATGTCAAAAACTGTGGAGAAGGTTTTTCTGAGAGGGAAAGTCTTGTGGATTAAGGCTTGGTTTGGTAGAGAGGTGGCCATGAAAATGATGGGAAAGTGATATCATGTGGATATGCAATGCAGAGGTGTTATTGGTTTTGCAAGTCTTGAGAGTAGATCTGGAATGAGGTTCTGGGTTCCTTTTATATGCTTTACAAAGAAGTCATATTTTGAGAACCAGTCTTTAAGTCTCAGTAACATCTTTTCTAAAACTATTTTCCCTTTGAAATTCATGATGTTGGGAAATGTTGAGTTGTCCATTTGGATAAGAAAATGATAGCCAATAAGATGGTATTCAAATTTCTTGATACCATTCTTTACAGCTAAGATCTCTTTGTACACATTGTGGTAGTGTTGTTGTGTGTCAGAGAAATGTCCGCTAGCATAAGCAATAAAGCTTTCTTTGCCATTTATTTCTTCGAGAAGAATAGCACCCCATGATTCGTCACTTGCATATGTCTGGAGTATATGTTTGCCATCTGTGATGAGCTTTAATGGCAACGGATTTTGAGCAATCTTTTTTAAAGTGATGACAGTAAGTGTGTGGTTATTATTCCATTATGGTGGCTTTTTCTTTAATAAAGCCAAAAGCTTATTGGTATGGTGATCGACATGAGGAATAAAGTCTCTGATGTAATTGATGATGCCAAGGAATTGTTGTATCTATTTCCTTGGTGAGTTGTTGATCTAGAAAGTGGAGCAATTCTTGGGCAATGTGCTTTCCTGGCTGGTAGTGTCCGTCTTTGATAATCATTCCAAGGAATTCAATATTATCTATTGCAATGGTGCTTTTCTTGGCTGATAACATAATTCTGTAAGTTTGGATGATATCAAAAAATTGATTTAATAATGGGCGATGTTCTTCATGTGTGCCTAACAACAAAATATCATCAATATAAATCAATGCATGATGCAGGATGGGTTGGAAGATTTTGACCATGGCTTTTTGAAAAATGGAGGGAGCAGTTTTCAAGCCGAAGGGTAAAACTGTCCATTGATAATGAGCATTAGGGTTCTTAAGGTCAAATTTTGAAAAGATCTGGGCATTTTTGAGATAAGTGAAGATGTTTTGTCTCTTTAGTAAAGGAAATTTGTCATCTTGTAAGAACATGTTTAAGGGTTGATAGTCAATGACTAATCGCTTTTTTCCCCTAACAAGTTCAAAACATTTTTCCACATAAAATGCTTGACAAGCCCATCGAGACTTAGTAGGTTCAATAAGTCCTTGTGCCAAGAGTTGTGACCGTTCCTTTTGGGCTAAGGCTAAGTCAGATGGGCTCATTCCTGGATGGGTAGCCTTAGTAGGATTGATATCTTCATTCAATTTGAAAGGTAACTGAATAAAGAAAGATTTGTTTCTCCACAAAGGATTTGGGTGGATGAAATCAGAATAGAATTCTGGACAATATTTAGGAGCTTGGTTGAGAAATCTTGATAAGATGGTGGAGATTTGGACAGAGTGTAGAGTTTAAGGATCTCTGTGTAAGATTTGAACATGGATTTGACCCTGATTCCATTGGAAAGAATTTGAAGATGTTTTATCTGGTGGATGATGTCAAATCCTAATAAGATATCCTTATTTGGGAGTTTTGAACCAATGATCTTTGTCCAGATAACACAATTTGGGAAGATTTGAATACCAATGGGATTTTTCGTAATCAATTATATGGTGAACATTTTTCCATCTGTTGCATTGAAATGTTCTGTATGAGGTTTCCAGTTTTCAGCTGGAAGAATATCTGAATTCATCATGCTTTTTTGTGCACCAGTATCTAGAAATCCTATTGCTGGTATGGGTCGTTGGAACTTTGAAGGTAAGATTTAGAGTTTGATAGAGGGAATTAGAATGGTAGTGTTTAGGGACAACGATTATTGATGAAAAATGGATTGAAACTCATCGTTTTCTGAATCATTAAATAAGTTTTCCAGTGCGAACATTGTTTCATCAGTAGCGTCTTCTTGTTATGAGAAGTAAGATTCTACTTCTTCCTTTTCAGCAGAATACTCAGTAACAGCTTGTAAATGTTTTACCAATCTGATTGCCTTTTCTTTTTTGTTTGGACAATCCTTTGCATAGTGGCCTTTTTCCCGCAAATAAAGCATATGCTAGATTTTTTCTTGCCCTGCTCTTTGGAAGAGAAAGATCTTTTCTTGAAGAATCTGTATGGTTTTAGAAAAGGAAGTTGGATGCCTGATCTTCTTGAAATGCTTTTTCTGTGGATGACTGCAGTCACAGTCTTTTTTATCTTGCATTTGATCTACAAGTATGGTTTCTTACAGGCGCTTCTGAAAGGCTCTTTGTCTTTGACAAGTTCTTTGAAGAACTATTTTTGCTCACAAAGTTTTTCCAAACATCCCTTAGCCATCTAAAAGATTTTTCCCAAGGAGATGTTGTCAAGGTTGAGGTTGTGCACCGTAAGTTGTCGCTGAATTTTTTGTTGCAATTCCGTAGGTAAGGAAGCCAGAAACACATGCTTTAAGGTGGGATCATTGAATCCATTAAGCTTGTAGAATAGGATTGACATTCTTTTGTAATGGAAATGAAGATCTTTAGTTTCAAAGAGCAACACTTCATGTTGAGATAGTCTCATCTTATTGCTTCAAAAACTGCAGATGGTTCTCCAATAAATTGGTTATGCAAAATAGCAAGAGCACTAGAGACGTTTGGTAATTGCACAAACTGTAATTGTCTGTATGGGCCAAGACTGTAAACCAATCTCTCAAAGATCCCATGAAATGCACCAGATCTTATCATCTGGAGATCTACCCAGGCTAACATTTTGGATAACTTCTCTCTCCATTTGACTGTGGGAATGTCATCAAATGTAAACCATGGACCGTTTGATGGTTTGTGGTGGGGTTGAGGTGGTTGATTAGTTGAGGATTCAGCTAGCTCATCAATGTCTTTTTGGGTTTTAGTTCATCGTAAGAACGGAATGTCTGGTATCTCATAACTACGTCATTCTCGTTTTCTAAGTATATCGGTTGGAAACCCGAGCATGCAGACTATTGGTCTAAAGGATAACTTTGTTATCATTGCTCTGGTATAACAATGCCACGTACTTAGATAACTCCACTTGGTATCGGAGCCATATCATCAATGACTCTTCTTGATGATATGGCTTGTTCGTGGACACCTTAATGGACAAAGGTGTTTAGAAGCTTAAGCTTACAACTACATAATTAACATGTCTTGTCTTTCGCCCATTTGGATGATTCAAAAAAATTGAAACTGATGCATTTGATATCAATTGTGGCATCTTAAAATAGTCTTTGGGGGAGGAGGGAAGTGAGTCGGGTTTGGAACACAAAAAAAAAAATTATTTAACCATCAGAAAAGAAATATTAACCCTAGTTTTATTTATTTCAAAATTCCAAGATGATCTCCTCAACAAAATTCCTTCTCATAAAAGAATATAGTGGCCAAAATGTTCTAGAAAAAGATGTTAGAAAATAATTCTTGGGTGGATATTGAATATGTTAAAGGAGAAAATAATTCCTAGCCAGATTTCATAACTGGTGAATTCCTATAGGGAATCAAAGAAAAATAGCACTGTTGTTCCACCATAAGGATTACTTTTAGATCACCGTATGAGAAATAGAAGAAGGATGTAACTTTTTTTTATCTTACTGGTATCATCCACGTTGCCATTATGGAATATGAACATCTCGGTCTCAAGCCAAAAGAAGTAGCTAATCAACTTACAGTAGGGCATTCACTATTAAAATGCTTCCCACATATCAATGGTTGTATGAACAAATCTCAATACAGATATGTCCATGAGAATTCAATGATCATATGTAAAGCAATAAGGAAGTCATGTACACAATAGTTAGAATCTTAAATATTATCACCAAAGGAAGTTGGGGTGAGGAGAAGATTAGAGACTAAAAAATTTTCCCTACTAAGTATAATTATTTTGATTATATTCAGGCATGGGAATAGGTACTCTATTTCCAAAATAGAAAACATGCCCATTCTTGGTTCTTTGAAACCAAGAAATTCATGAATTCTTTAAATACCTAAACTAGTTTTAGGATTCATTCCCTTTTGGGGGACCTTATGATACTAAATAATTCAAAACCCTACATATGGACTTTTATTCACAATGTTTCAAAATCAGAATTTCTTTATTTTTTTCTAGAAAATTTTATGTTTAACTGATTTTAATATTCAAGAATTTGTATCTTGTTTGTTATGGTGGCAACTAAATGAATTTGATGGTAATTTGTGATGCGAACCTTACAAGGATAACTGAGGTTCCTTTTGCCAAAGATTCAAACAACCATAAAATAAAGACCTAGACCCTTTATCTATAAAAATAAGAACCAATAATATAAGAAATTTAGGGTTGACACCACATTCAAGAAAGAACAGAAAGATTATGAGTGATAAGTTCTGAAAGTTCTTTTAACCAAAGAGAAAAGCTCTCACTATTATTAAAAACTTAGATCTGGAATTTCCAATAGGGTTACATGGGTTTATATAGTTGAAGTTTACTAATGGAATAAAGTTTTCCTTATTGCTAAATATAACCTATGGTAAAAAGGAAATAAAAGTTCTTGTTTCTGAAAACAAAGATTATACCTGATTTTCCTTTGTAATTTTATAAGGCCTTGTTTGTTCTTCATGTAAGTCACTTCAAATCAGATTTAGAAGCTTGAATAACATCAAGCACTGACTATCTTGATCACTCAATCCGGCAGATTAGTTATTGAATAAGGCATTTGAGATCCATTTTATACTTCCTCCATGGATGCTTAATGGATCTTTGAAGTTTTAGTAACCTGATTCTCATTAATTTGATTGCTAATTTATTGTTTTTGATTCGTAATTGTCAAAAAAATACACCTACGTAGCAGATTGCATGTGGAATATAATTCAAGATAAATAAACCGAGCTTGTGTATTGGTTTCTTGACTTAGCCTATATATATTTTTATTCTAATGTTTTCATTAAATTGAATTTGGAGAGCTTGTTTGAATTGGTTCTTGAAAAGAGATTAAGTAAAGAGGTTGTTTTACTCGACAGCTAAGCAAGAAAAAATCAAGATAATTGAACTTATAGTTATCTTAGGATTGTTGTTTTCAAAAGAAACTGAATGATCATTCTCCTAATTGACCTAAAATCCATTATTTAGCGGTGGAAAATCAATTCCAAAACCTCTTTAAATTTGCTGTGCTTGTTTTCTAGTGTGTCCTTAGTAGATCAGAAAGTTTGAGTTAATTTCGTTAAGTCTAGATATGGTTTTAGTTCAATCTTTGGTACCGGTCAATTTGTTGTTTTGTGATAACAACTTGTTAATTACGAATAATTCTCTACGGGAATGTACCTCAATGCTCAAGAATGATAATATCTAAGGCAAGGTTTTAAGTGATACGCTATATAGTTTATCAATTTCGGAGTCATGTCCTCGAGGATTGTTTTGCCCTAATTGATTGGCTTTAGTAATTTTGTTAATTAGTTTGTTTTTCATTGTTTTACGTCTTTCATAGTGAATGTCTGATCATACTTTGGAGGAAACATTCAAAGGCTTAAAACAAATCTTGGAATTCATCTCTTCTCATCATAGTTTACTTGACTGGATAGTACTTTTACCACCTACACCATCATCTTTACATTAGATTTCTAGGCCACCTGAATTTGATAGAGCATTGAATATCGCTCTTCCACCTAGTCCACCATTGGAGGATCTTTTAAATGTTATATGGCAACAGCAAATGAGCAAACAATCAAAGAGTAGGCAACACTAACGCTAGATCAACATCCTCTATGCATTGAATACCCTGCAATTGGTGTTGCTTTTTAAGCTTTAATTGCGAATGATACATCTTCTACCAACCTTCCATGGTTTTGCTGGAGAAGAGATCCCAACAAACTTCTTAAGGAGTTTCATATATAGTGTGTTCAACTATGAGGCCAACTAAAATCTTTGAAGAATAAGTTAAATTGAGACATTTTCTATTCTTTTTAGCAGATAGTACGGCTTTATTATCTATCAGCCGACAGCATCACCACGTAAAATGAGATGAAGAAAAATTTTCTCACCTAAGGCTACAATTAGAAAAGAGATATATGGCATAAGACAGTAGAGTTGAGAAAGTTTGTATGAGTATTGAGAGAGATTTAAGAAGCTAAGTGCATCTTGCCCTCATTATCAAATAAGTGAGCAACTTGTGATTGAATACTTTTATGGAGGACTTTTTGCCAATGGAAAGAAGCGTGATTGATGTTGCAAGTGGAGGAGTTTTGGTGGACAAGACACCTTTTGGCAGCAAAGAATTTGATAGCAAACATAGCAGAAATTTCACAACAATTCAACAATACATTGGATTTGCCTCAACAGAGGTGAATGAGGCTAATGTTACTTCTAACATTGAACAGTAGCTTGCTATCCTCACTTCATTAATACAAAAAATGGCTACAGGTGACATTCAACTATAAAAAATGTGTGAATTATTCTTTATGGTAGATCCAACTAACATGTGTCCATTATTGCAAGATAATACTTTGGAGCAAATTGATGACATAGGTGGGTATCAAGGGTAGAAAGTGCAACAAAGGTAAAAAGCATGATTTTTTCTTGAACATATATCATAACATTAGTTATTTGGGAAGTCAACAGCGAGGCTGTCCT
This sequence comes from Citrus trifoliata, assembly GCA_018350135.1. Taxonomy (NCBI): domain Eukaryota; kingdom Viridiplantae; phylum Streptophyta; class Magnoliopsida; order Sapindales; family Rutaceae; genus Citrus; species Citrus trifoliata. The sequence continues at coordinate 453,437 of VKKW01000125.1, read as the reverse complement.
AATGGTAACTTTAATAATCCACTGGGTTTCACTCAACCAAGGCCACAACATCCTTATCAATCTAGGCCATAGCCTATTTCTCATAATAAAAGAACATCTCTTGAAGATTTGGTTAAACTTTGGCTACAACCATCAAGAACTTGGAGACACAAGTTGGCCAATTGACTAGTAAGGATATAGAAAACTTCCATCCCAAATTGTGATCAACCCAAGAGAGAATGCTAGTGCTATAACTTTAAGGAGTGAAAAAAACCTTGAGGAAGCCCTAAAGAGAGTATGATCATCCATGGATGTGACAAAAAAAATAAGATGATTTAGTTTTTGAGTATAACGAATCCGCATCTCCTATCGAGACAACTTTAGCATCTAAGGTAACTTGTAATGTCCTTTTATACCTTTTTCTTGTAGGTTTGCAAAGTCCAAGAAAGAGGAGCATGAAAAGGATTTCTAGAAACCTTCTGCAAAGTACAAGTTAACATACCTCTATTAGATTCTTTGAAATAAGTATCATGCTATGCAACAACACACACAAGCTTAAAGGAAATAAGGCCATAAATCTGGGGAAGAAGGTGTATGCTAATTTGCAAAGAAAGCTTCCACCAAATTGAAAAGTTCCAGAAAGTTTCACCATTCCATACACAATTGGTAACACCAGGTTTGAACAGGCTTTGCTAAGATTAGGCTCATTTATTGATGTCATGCCTTATTCTATTTATGCTTTCTTAAGCTTGGGTGAACTTAAATCAACTAGTGTTGTTGTCCAAATTGCTAATAGATCTAATGCTTATCCAAAAGGTGTTTGGAAGATGTGTTGGTGCAGGTTAATAAGTTAGTCTTCCCTATTGATTATTATATTCTTGATATGGAGGATGATTCATTTCCTATGCCAACTCCATTGCTTCTAGGGAGACCATTTATGAAAAAACCAATAATTAACATAGATTTGTATAATGGAACTTTAACTAAGGAGCTTTGATACGAACACTACCAAGAACTGAAGTGACCCTAATCATTTCAGTCTCCAAGATCGAATCTAAACCTAGAATTGAATGGAACCACCACCCGATGCTCAATGAAAGCACAAACCTTGGTATGTGAGGATGTCACAATTAGCTATGGATGATCTAATTCATAAGTCAAGAATTTGAACGCCATGGAAATTCGATAAGTTCAAAGAGTTTATTTAAGAACCAAAGAGAATTAACTCTCTCACCAATTGCATCAAAATTGATCTCCTCTGTTTATTGGATGCAAGTACATTATATAAGGTTGGTTACAAGAATTTTTGGAAATAAATCCTATTCCGAGATCAAATCGGAATCCTAATCTAAAGAAAATAAGGAAAGAATCTAAATCAAATCAGAATCCTAATCTAAGCGAATAGGAGAATCTAAATCAAATTACAATCATAATCTAAGCAAATAGAAAATAATCCAAATATAAATCAGAATCCCAATTAGCTTAAATGTCTTACATCAATTAAAATGAAAACTCGGCAATTAAAAGATAAATAACTGATTTGAAATTGGAAAGTATCCAAAAAAGGAAAATAATATATTTTCCTTCCATAAAGTGCAAGCCAACTTACTATTTCATGGAAGTGATTATTTGGGAACTTCAAGAGTTTGAATCATGCATTTATCATGTGTGATTCATTCAACGAGCCTCCATGAATTTGATTGAGCCAAAGTTGCTTGAATCAACCCATTAACCGCTTCTTTGAATTTCTTTACTCAAGCTCTTGTGATGGGTCCGACGATAACTTAAATAGGATTTGAATATACCTCATCCCATGTGCTTGTGACACTTTTGTCCTCAATTTCATCGAGCTTGATGGGACGTTATTTATTTTGATGCTATGAAGTATCCAAGTGACATTATTCATTCTTTAGCACAGCAAAATCTTTGGGTTTTACATGTGAAGATGCATTGAAATCACTACTAGAATTAGCCTTTATTTAAAATCTTTCAGCAAAATCTTTGCTTATTTTGGTCTAGTGATTCACATGCCAATGATTAAAACTTAATTGACAATGAATGGCTCTTAAAAAGGATGAATATTGTCTTTGTTTGTACTTGATTCTTGTGTTGATTTCATCTTCATTACAAATGCCAGTTCTTTCATTACTTTGACTTGAGATTTGAAATTGATACAATCTAAGTTAAGAATTGAAGTTGAATAAATGATTGTTTGTTTTGATTGGCTGGAAACCAGAACTTGCGGGCTACTACCCACTGGTAACTTGTAACCCTTAAGAGTTAAACTATCCTTGAGTAATTTGGGCCTATGTACCACAAGTATGCAAAGGATAATCTACCATGAGAAGAAGGCTATCTTAAGAGGTAAAGTGAAAGAAGAAAATCATTGCCTTATTTTCTTTAGGTCCAATGTGTAAAATAAGTCAAAGTAAAATCCTAGACATGGTGTTATATCTCCACAATTGAGTGAAAAAAAAAATCAAAATAGAGATCAATAATAAATATAAAATGTCAGTAGCAATAAATAAATATAAACCTTGTGAAAAAGATGGATGAAATAACATTGGGTTGTTTTTTTAGGTGTAACAGTTTGAGGGTTGACAAAAAGACATGGCGTGGAGGAAAAAAAAGATAGAAAAAGGTTTTCTTTCCTTTCTTTAAATTAGGATTTGGGGTGAACACTTAGCACAAGAGGGAAAAGTGGACGACATAAAAGTGTCAAAGTAGAATTTTTATCTACATGGCACTAGATTCGTTAATAGTCACATAAATATATCACAATCGAAAAAATAACTTTACTTATTCACCAATATAACAAAAAATAGTTCTGCATACCACCACACAATTTTTTTAATTTAATTTTATTTTTTTATTCTCACTACTAAAATTTATGACTAAATTATCCATAAGTTATACTTGATGTGAACTTCACAAAGGCAAGTGAGACCCTGCACTCAATGAAGTTCCTTTTGTTGAGGATCATTCTAAAGATTCAAACAACCAGAAAATAAAGACCTCCACGCCCTTTATCTATAAAGATAAGAACCAATCGTATAATAAATATAGGGTTGACACCACATTCAAGAAAGAAGAGAAAAATTCTGAGTGATAAGTCAAGAAAGAACACCACGAGATGAAAGCATGATAAGTTATGAAAGTTTATTGAAGAAACAAAGAGAAAAACTCTAATCAGAAATTTGCAATAGGGTTTTACATGCTTATATAATTGAATTTTACTAATGGAATAAGGTTTTCTTTATTGTTAAATATCACCCAAAGTAAAAAGGAAATAAAAGATCCTAAAATTAAAAAGAAATAAAAGATCTTGTTGATCCTAAAGTAAAAGGAAATAAAAGATCTTGTTGATCCTAAAGTAAAAGGAAATAAAAGATCTTGTTGATCCTAAAGTAAAAGGAAATAAAAGATCCTAAAGTAAAAAAGAAATAAAAGATCTGGTTTTCACAATAGATTAGAAAATGAAGATTGTCCCTAATTTTCTTCCTAATTTGGTAAGTCCTTGTTTGTTCTTCATGCAAGTCACTCCAAATCAAATTTAGAAGGGGGAATAACATTGACAAAGCATTGACCATTCAATTTAGATAAATTAGTGTCTTGAACAAGTCATGAATTTGAGATGTCCTTGTCATTGGACCTCTATGGATAATCAACAGATTCTGTGAAGCTTTAGCAATTTGGTTCTCATAATTCCCCCTCTTTTGAAAAGGAGATAAATTAGCAACATTAAAGCTTGTACTTACATTATACTCACTTGGAAGATCCAACATATATGCATTATCATTAATCCTAACTTGAAATGGTCCATCTCTCCTTGGAAATAGTTTTGAATGCCTTTGAATAAGAAATTGTTCCGCGTCTACAACCAAACTTAAACTCTAGGTTCAAATACAACTTTCTTGCACCCCTTATTAGCTTGATTAGTAGATTTTCCATTTCATGGATGTGCCTAATGAAGTTAGCCTTCTTCTTTCCATCTAAGTTAGTTCACTCATCTGTAGGTAAACGGGGGAAGTTAATGCATTAAAACCATACACAATTTCAAAACGTGAAAACTTAGTTGCTGAATGCACACTCCTATTATATGCAAGTTCTACATGTGGCAAACATTCTTCCTAGGTTTTCAAGTTTTTTTATATTATAGCATGCAACAAACTGTAGATTAAGTACCAGAGCAATGACAACAGAGTTGTCCTTTGGACCAATAGTTCGCATGCTTGGGTTTCCAACCGCTATACTTAGAAACAAATCTGGCTAGGTGACCAGTAGGGGCGACTGTTGCACACTTACCACTCAGACATGAATGCCACCATGGCACTAGGGAAAAGAGTGAACTATGTTAAACTATCTGGAACTGGGCTTAAAGATGAATGCAAGTTATGCAACCCAAGAGGGGGGGTGAATTGGGATTTTAAAAATAATGCAATACAATTCGCACAACAATTTAATCTATCGCCTTAATCAAATCAAAAACAATAAATTCAATTAAGTACAATATTAAAAGAGTAAGGGAAGAGAAAACGAACACAAGAATTTTTACGTGGTTCGGCTATCCCTGCCTACGTCACGCCTCCAAGCTCACCCGGCTTGAGGATTTCACTATCCAAGCCTCCCAAGGCTTCAAATATTTACAATTGACTTCCAAGGTGTCAATGAACCTTTACAACAAGAAATTATATCCCCAATCTCTTCACCCCAAGTGTTTCCCACACTTATACACTCACAATTTGGTGAGAAATGAAAATTACAACAAAAACTCTCTCTAAAAGTGGATAAATAAATTATAGCTCAATGATGATTCAACAAATGATGATTTACGAAATGGAAGCTCAATATATGTTATATGATCTTATATTTGCTTGTGTTCAACCTTAGAAAGAAGTTTGAGTTGAGTTTTTATAGTGAAAGCCCAAAAACTAGCCGTTATAGACAAAAACCTGTGCTCAAGCGGTTAGCCGCTTGATTAACCGGCTAGCCGCTCAGGAACAGTAATATTACCGTTATATTTAAATTTGCTACAGTAATACTGTTCACTAAAATTACACTTTGACCCAAAACTTATATAATTATACTATAGCACAAAATGTCTGAAAACTTTTTAAATAAGTCCAATTTCAGAAAATAATTATCTTTCCAAAACTTTCTAAAATTATGATATGGCCCCAAATATATTATTACTTTTCAAAGAGGTCCTTTTTAAGTTTAGCATAATACCCATATTTTTCAAAGTTCTCAAAACCTTTCACTTTAGTCCAAAAATTGAAAATATGAGTTTTTCCTCAAGTGGCTAGACGCTAGCGCTCGGGCGGTTCACCGCTTCCTCTCTGTCCAACTTTGGATTTCAAGTGTCTAGATTACGTTGGGGTCCTCAAAGTTTCATAAATTATGGTATGCCCCAAAACGTTTCAAACCTTTGAAAATAAGTTTAGATTTGAATTTCAAAATAATATTTAATAAACTCAAAGATTACAAATCTTAGTATTTAAGTCCAAATTATTTAAATCCACAAAATACTTTACTTTATAAAAAATAAAACATTTTAGTTTATGAAAAATATTAAATTAATCTATTAAGCTTCTCAAATACTAAATCATGCATCAATTAAATCATACCGGCTTTACAAGAATTTGTCGCAATAAATTGTCCGTTGAGCTCTAAACTTTATTCTTGATTTCGCCGTTGTCCGTTGAGTGTCTTGAGTCTTGATTTCACTTGATTCACTTACATAAATATTATCCTTCAAAAACTAGTGAAAATGTGAAATGCAATATTTATTAAATCACTCAATACATATGTTTGTTATCATCAAAATTACATTATGTATAGCCCTTTAGGCTAACAAAAGAGAACTTTCTAATGCACAAGATCCTTCAAAGAGGTGAGTGTAGAGCATACTTGTTATAGATAGAGATGAACGGCTATGGAAGTCTATAGTTCTTCCAACTTAACAGAGGAAACTACTTCAGTTTGTCTGTTAGCATAAAGGATGACAAGTAGTGGCCTCTGGTATTCATCGACTTACAATGAATAGAATATTATAAAGCACCCTTCACTATTTCGAACAGTATTTATGGTTCTACTAGTTTTAAAACAAAATTTAGTTCCTAACTTACTCTACAAGGTTTTTAAAAAAAGAAAAAAAGAACTTGAGAACTTTGCATCCCCATCTGAAACAATACTTTTAGGCATGCCTTTGAAAAACAAATCAGCAATATATGATGCCATTTTAGAAATCCTACCAACGACCACAAATATAGAATCCCAATCCCTTTTTGACCTAGGTAAACCTAACACAAAATCCATAGATATGCCAGTCCAAGGTTCACTAGCTATAGGCAAAGGAGTATACAAACTATGAGGCTTAATTTTAGACTTGGCTTGTCTACAAGCAATACACTTCTCATAAATCCAAAACACCTAAAGTCTTAGATATAACAAAATGCCCCATCAAACCACCCTCATGAGCTTCTCTAGCAAGCAAGTTATGCAATGACCTTTTAGGCACACAAAACTTATTTTCCCTAAACAAAAAACTATTATGCCAAAATAATTTGCCAAATGCCACTTTCTCACATGCATTAAATATATTAAAAAATCAGAATCACCAACATACAAGTGTTTAATGTATTTACAACCTAATATTTCTGCATCTAAGGTAGAAAATAAGGCATATCTTCGAGATAATGCATCAGCCACAATGTTTTCCTTATCTTGTACTTTATCACACAAGGAAAAGTTTCAATGAACTCCACCCACTTCGTGTGGCATTTGTCTAGCTTCTGTTGAGCTTTTAAATGCTTTAAAGACTCATGGGTTCTCCTTCTTGATCAAGGAGGAGATTGATGTGGTGGTGTTTGATGATGAGGTCAAGTTGTTTTCTCCACCAAGGAGAAAACCAGTCAAAGAGAGTTCATATGAGAGAGTGTGCCTGGTTTGGGTCTGTGAGACACCTGAACATTGGTTGAACAAGGAAGACAAGTTTAGTGGCATATAATACGGTGATACACCAAAAATACCATAATTCATCTTCTGTGATGCCAAAGAAAGTGCTGCAAAGTTTTTAAATCCTTTATCATATATAGGGTAATTTAAGGCTAATGCACTTAGCTTTGCATTAGAATAACTCCAATACCTATTCTTGAAGCATCACACTCAACTTCCAAGTTTTAGCAAAGTTAGAAAAAGCAAGTAGAGCTGCATTAGTTAATTTCCTCTTTAATTAAATGAAATGCCTTTTCTTGTTCTTCTCCCCACTTAATACCCACATTTGTTTTAGTTACTACAGCCAAAGGTATTGCTAAGCTACTAAAATCTTTCACAAATCTTCAATAGAAGTTAGCTAATCCATGAAAACTTCTAACATTACCCACACTTGTAGGTTTAGGCCAACATGAATTGCTTTTACCTTTTCTTCATCTACTTCAACTTCTTCAACACTAACAAAATAAACAAGAAACTACTAGCTTATCTATTCAAACAACTTTTCTTTTCTTAAAACATCTAAAATGAGTTTTAAATGTTCAACATGTTCATCTAAATTTTTGCAATAAATCAAAATATCATCAAAGTACATATAACACAAATATACCAATAAAAGCACGCAAAACATGATTCATTAATCTCACAAAAGTATGGGTGCATTGGTTAATCCAAATGACATAACTAACCGCATCCACCACCTTCTCTCTTAAGATATCCACTCTTAAGATCAATTTTGGGAAAAACATAAAACCCATATAATTTATCAAACACGTCATCTAAATCTAGAAATGGGATTCTATACTTTATAGTGATATTGTTGATGTCACAGTAGTCAACACACATCCTCCATGATCCATTCTTTTTAAGCACAAGCAACATTAGAACCATATAAGGGCACTCACTCATCTACCCCTGATTTCCTTTGTCTCCTTACTGTCGCATCTATATGTTATTCTATTTGGAATTAATAACATAAGTCAATTTGATGCTAAATTCCCTTTATTTATAGTAAACCATTAGGTATCTCTTTGGGAAGTACATCTTCCAATTCCTGTAAAAGAGAAACGATGACACTAGCTAAAGAAGGATTAAGTTCAGCATCTGTGTAGAAGTACAATCATAGGCTGTTTTAAAATTAAAGCTCTTCTAATATCATTCGCCTTTCCATATAAATTTTACTTATTTTCTCTCTTTTCTTTCCTCACTCACTTAAACTTCCTTTCCTTTTTCACTCTCTTTTAGTTGACTGTTACTTCATGTTAACCTCATTGATCATATGAACTGTCTAGTTCATAAGTACAAGATTATCTTGTTAACAATCATGAATAACATGTCTATCAAGCTACCATGGTCACCCCAAAAGAATATGTCTTGTACGCATTACCACCACATTATACATAACCTCATCATAGTTCCCAATTGAGAATGAAACAAGCACCTGTTTATTTACTGTAACTTCTCCACAATCATTCAGCGATTGTAGCTTATATGAACTAAGATGTTTCAAAGTCATCAAATTTAACTTTTTAACTAAACCAGTGCTAGCGACATTAGTACAACTCCCTCTATCACTAGCCATGTTTTAAAGTCAATACCTTATTATTGACCTAGCATCTAATATGAAAGATGTTTTCACATTGTATCTAAGATGTTTTCATGTTGTGCCTTCTCATCTTCTTCAATTTGCACATTGATTTCACATTGTACCTTCTCTTCTTGCAACCAAAAGCTCTCCATCAATCAAAAATTCAATATCACTCACATCCTCCAAAGATGCCACTGACTCATCATTAGATTTGCCTTCAGTCTCAATATCTCCATCATCTTTCAAAATCATCACACATTTGTTTGGGCATTGACATGCAATATAGCTTATTCCCAAACACTTAATATTCTTGATTCTAGTAGGTCCGGAATCAGATTTATCTTAGTTCAATGCACCTCCATTCTTGTTGTCTTTGGAGATTTTGGCCTTAGGCTTGAAATTAGGTTTTTGACTCTTTTTGATCAATTTTGTTTCTATGTTAAAGAAGGCCTTGAATTCTGCCCAATTCATGTGGAACCCTTCCTTTTCAATTATTGCCCCACTAGCCACCTAGGAACTTAGCCATAGTAACTTCTCAGTCCTGCTCCACATTGGCTGGGATCATGGCTATTTCCATCTCCTTGTGGTAATCTTCAATGGTTTTAGACCCTTAAGTAAGACTTTGTAACTTAGAATAAATCTCTTCCTCATAATAACCTTCATCTCTTCCCATGTCTCAATGGGCATTTCATGATTTTGACCCACCAAGCAATAGCCTAGTCAGTAAATTCAATAGTAGCCAACTTTACCTTTTTTTCAATTCAGAGTATTTATGGCAATCAAATGCTAATTTCATCTTCTTTTCCCACTCTAAATAAGCTTAAGGACCGTTTTTGCCCTAGAAAGATGAAATTTTTAACTTAATATCTTCCAAATTGTTATCAATTGTATCTCCATATATAACCTCTCTATTTCCATTCCTTCACCCAAATCTATCTAAATTAATATGAGCAGTACGATATTCTTCATCTAGTTCTTCCTCATAGTCATTCTCATCACCATAGCGATACAGATTCCTCTCTTTATTGCATATTAAGAGTTTTATGTGAACTAGATTCAACTTTCTCTATTCTCTCATGCACTTCATCAAACATCAATCCAAAGTCTGTTTTCTTGAGCATCATTGGAAATAGACTTATTTTTGTTTTGAGACATATTTAATAACCTGCAAAATAAAGTTAGAAAACGATGCAAACACTCACTTACGTGTTTCCTCTCAAGATTGATATTTAATCATCTTATAAGTTCACACTCTCCTAACTTTTTCTACTCTTTAAGTTTCTCTATTATTTCTTTATTTAACGTAAATGAACTCAGTCAAAATTCACTTGCAATAATCCAAACCTAACAAATTAGAACTCAAAAAAAATAAAAGATAAAGAAGAATATGAATCTTGATGCAATTAGGATTGGCTTTTTTATTTTTAAAGTCAAATTACAGTAAATAGGAATAGGCAGAACTTGAATAGTAACCTAATTTTTTAAATTCAATTGATTTTAGAAATTTTTATTTTGATTCAGAATTTTTTTTTAATTAGAAAGAATGGAACTTGAAGGATCAGGGTAAAGTTAGGGATATAGGTTTATGTATTCAAACAAAAATTAAGAAATGAGAAACAAAAGTAAGCACAGCTAGAGAAATTAAATAAATTCAAAGTAAATCAGACATGATTTAGAACCTAATCTCTTATAACCTCACAAAGATAAGTGAGACCCTATATTCATTGAGGTTCCTTTTATGAATGATCATTCTAATTTAGACCTTTACTCTTTATCTATGAAGATAAGAACCAATAATATGAAAAGTGATGAGTCAAGAAAGAGTGCCACAAGATGAAATCTTGATAAGTTCTAAACTCAGTTCTGGTTACATGGACTCATATAGTTGAATTTTACTAATGGAGTAGGTTTTTTTATTGCCAAATATGACCTGAAGTAAAAAGAAAATAAAAGATCCTAATGGAAAATAGCAATAAAAAGTCTTGTTTCCAAAATAGATTAGGAAACAAAGAATTTCCCTATTTTCTTCCTAATTTGACAAGGCCATGTTTGTTCTTCATATAAAATATCACCTGAAGTAAAAAGAAAATAAAAGATCCTAAAGTAAAAAGGAAATAAAAGATCTTATTTCCAAAATAGATTAGGAAACAAAGATTTTCCCTATTTTCTTCCTACTTTGACGAGGCCTTATTTGTTATTCATACAGGTCACTCCAAATCAGATTTAGAAGCTAGAATAACATTGACAAAGCATGGACCATCTTGATACTCAGTTCAAGTAGATTAGTGTCTTGAACAAGACATGAATTTGAGATGTGCTTAATTGATCCATTTAATGCTTCCTTCATTTTATTGGTTCTTGTCATTGGAAATCCATGGATGATCAACGGATCTTATCATTATTACCATTTTTACTTTGGAGATTAGAATTTTATGTATTACATATGATTAGACTAAATTTATTTTGCTTTTTTCAGCTATGAATGGTTGTATCACCTAGATTTATATTTAGCCAACAAAATGTTTTGACCATAAAATATGGCATTAATTAAAACTTTAGTTTTGACTGCTCTTAAAATTATAAAAATAAGAATAGCTTTTGAAACTAATTATGTGTCACAGATGGTCTGTCCAAATTTACACCCATTTTTTAGTGGAAAAATATTTTTCTGATGTATAATTATATTTTTAGATGATTTATTTTGTCATAAATGATGAAATATTGTCCAAAAAATTCAATTTTGGAGGAAGATTCTTGTGCCAAAAAAATGTCTTGTTGTGACTAAATGATATTTGCTGTAAAAATCGAATTAAAGACCAATTAACAAGTCTCAAAACAAAATTACTAGTAATAAAATATAACATAAGTTAGGATGAGACTATTGGTTACAATTTCAAAAATTCCTCACAATAAGTATTATTCTTTGACCAAAATTAAACTTGCTATAAAAAATATCATCTTAAAAATTCAAATTTCTTGGAGTGTAATCTTCAGAGAATAAAAAGGTTAATATCAATTCTAAGCTTATTAGGCATATTTGGTAATTATTATTCAGTGTGTTAATACTATTTATTTGCATTTTATTGCTTTTGTAATTTCTGGAAAATATTAAGCGATTGGTTGTAATATATACTAACTTGAAGTTTGTAGATTATGGTTTTGATTTGAAGTTTGTAATATATACTAACTTGTTAGTATTTGAGTTTGAAGTTTAAGGACTGTGATGAAAACAGTATATGATCTTCCGTGGTTTTGCGACAAGTAGACCACATATGTTGCCAAGTTACTTTTAGCATACAATAATTAGGTAATGAGTTTATTTTTCCTTGTCAGTGTCCAAGACTTAATTAAAGGTTAGTCTTAAGGGACAATCACATGCGCTTTATTTGACATATTATTGTAGTTTCAAATGTGGATATCTTTTTTTACTAATTTTAACTTCTGAGATGAATTTTCTTAAGAAATATGTTTAATAGATCAATATTTTGTTGAATGCATTCAGGATGTTGTTTGGAAAAATTAAAGTTAATTTTTAGTTGAGTCAAAATGATTATTATAAATTGTTAGCTTGTTAGGCAGCTTTGGTGATTATTGTTTACTATGATGATAGTGTTTGTTTGCACATTCACAGAATAGATTTAAAAATATATGTATATTTTTTTTATTAAGTATACTATGGAAGATCTTTCGCAACTTCATGATAGATGGGTCATGTATGTCACAAAGTTAATTGTAGCATACAATAATCAAGTAAATTATAAGTACTTTTGCTTGTAAATGTTCAAGACTTGATTTGTGTAGTAACTTGTGGGTGGGAAAGGTGAAGGTCAAGGAGTAGATGTATTGAGGATAATTAATTAATTTGTGCAAACTTGAGTTGGTTTATGTCAAACTGAATTTCAAACTATATTTGAGATGTATTGCATTTATGTTTCATCTTATACTTATTTAAATTTTATTGGGAATATTTTATTTGATATAACATTTCCATGAATGTTCAGTTTGATTTAATTGTTCAATTTAGTTCACTTTAGTTTTAATATTTTCTTCAAATAACATTATTTGATGGTAAAAGTATAGTGAAACAAACCATTAACATTTAATAATTATTAATAATTTCTAACGCCATAATGTCATAATTTTAGTGATACTTACGTGAAACAAACCATTGTCATTAAATAATTATTAGTAACTACTAGCACCATAATATCATAAAAGTTGTAATATTTTGTAATAGTAATCACCGACACCATATTTATAACACCATAAATAAGTGTTATTGTGTTCTAATTGACAGATTACTAATGCAATTAATAAATGTCACTGAAAGTAAATACTTGACATTTTTCTAATGTCATTAAAGTCTATTTTTACAGTAGTGGATGGAAATTTCAGGCAAGCCAAATTAAAAAGAGCCGCAAAAAAGTTTTAGCTAAACCTTACGTTTACTTTTCATAGAATACGTATGTATATGTAAGACTGGAATAATTATCTATACTCTCCTTTACCTATTGAGTACTGAAAATCTCCCATTAGAAAATGCATGAGCTTATTTCTAGGGCTAGACTTGCCAATTTCTGATGATTCTTTTGATGATCCAGCAATTATATCTTGATCAGAATCTAGGCTAATCCGCAATATATCTGCAGCAGAAACACGACTTTGAGATTAATGATCCATTGAAACTGATCTCCTTATTATATGCTGATGATTATATCCATCATCTGCTATCTCAATTATGGTGTCTCTTCCTTGCAAATTCCCGAGATCACCCAAAGCACGAAATGGTGTCTTCGGTATATCATTGTTCATCAGCAATTCTTCATCGTCTGCAAGATTAGCGCTGCTTCTTGCTATTTCTTCTTGTTCATGATGATCATCTGCAGCTTCATTTTCGATTGTTCGGTGGTTTTGAGAAGATTCACGATGATATGTTGTAGTTATTGGAGGTAACTGAGGTGAAGCGCTAATGAGAAAAAGATTAGCGCGACACAGCGGGCAATTTGAATGAGATTTAAGCCATCTGTCAACGCAAGCGACGTGGAAAGCATGATTACACTTGGGCAAAAGCCTAAGGCTTTCATCTTCTTCAAACTCACTGAGACAGACAGAGCAATCTGTTCCTTCAATCAAACCATCACCCTTCTTGTACTTGCAAACTGTAATAGACTTGATCAACGCTTCATCTAAACCTCTAGTTGGAACATGCCATGGCTCATGATCATGGAAAAAAGGGTTGTGATTTTGTTCCAATTCTTCACTTGGATCTTCAATCTCTCTTCTTCTGCTCACAGAGTTTGTGTTTCCACAATATTTAGATAAGATGGTATAGTAACTTACCAGAAGAAAAGCACTTGCCAAAATGCCAATGATTGCGATGACGAGAGGAGAAAAGCTTGGGCTGGAATTGTCATGAAGGAACTCATCAAAAGAAGGTGGAGGAGGAGGGAAGATGATGTAGCACCATTGTGGGCAGTACAAGCTACAAAAGCCTTGAGAACAGTCCTTGCTATTCACATAAGGCGGCACCCAAGCGTTTGGAATATTGCCTAAAGAACCCATCACATTTTAATTTACTAACTCTACAGGAGTACTAATACCTATTACCGTTTCTAACTTGATAGCCTCCAGCTACCAGCTTGATATTTATAGTCAAGTACTAATTTAAAACTAATTAAATAATATAAGCAAAAGAGTACCTTAGAAACCGTTTGTAGGAGTTAGATGCATGGGAGAGAATTTAATTCATGTATTTGATAATAGGGAGTAAATATTTAGAAAGTGGAGTGATTGGACGAGGTTTATTGAAGAGATGAGACGGATGAAAGCTGGAAAAAGCAACCCAAAGAGTCTCACATGGAAAAGAATAAAAGATACTGGACTGTGGATGAGTATTTTGATCTTTTCCTTTCTTTTTCTTTTTAAAAACAATGGTTTGTTGACTAAGAAGGTGGTGCCATGTTGGTTGAGAATTCATTGAAGTAATCAATACGTGCTTTATTATAGTTCAAAGACAGTTGTAGGTTGTGCACTTAACTATAAAGGTGCAGCTTTGAGTGGTCCCACAGCCAACTCTCAAATGTTTCTCTTTTAAGGCTAAAAATAGACATCTCTTCCAACAATGCAGATGTGTCGATATATTCTCAAAATATTGTTAGGACAAATATATGTTAATGTATTAAATCATAATAAAATTGATTTAAATAAATCCTAATAAATTGAGAATTATAAAATCAATATTCCATAAATCTTCTATTTGTAAACATAAATCAATATAAAGAAAATAGGTATGGTTGGATTTTTTGATGAGAACCATTAAGGGAATACCATTAAAAGTTCAAGTGATCCTTTACACATTCATGGAGGCCCAATTACAAGAGTAAGAGCCAAAACTATGCAAGCTGCTTTAAATGGATTAATTGAAAAAATATGGATTGAAAATGCAATTCAAGATGCAAGACATCATGAATTGGGCTTGAAGAGAAGGCTTTGTGGGCATTATTCAAGTTATTGGGCAGCAAAATACACAAGTTGTATCAAATGCAGAAAGGTCAAATTCGGAATAAAAACTGTATTGATTGAGCTAGAAGTAACATGCAAGCTATATACCGTTAGAAAGATAATTAAGTTAGCTTTCCAATAAATTTTACAGAGCTGGATTTGGAGTTCTCTAAAAGGAGTTATGACCAATTCATTACAGCTTGTTCAGACTTGGGATTTTCAACGACTCCTTTGTTTTTCAACTTCATTTGTTTGTTTTGTTTCAAGTTTGTCAATGTGTAAGGTAAGTCTACCATTAATTATGGTGGGCTAACATTAAGTTTGTCAATGATAGCATTAATTATAGTAGGTTAGCATTAAATTTGTCAAAGATAGCATTAATTATGGTGGGTTGGTGAAGACTTTTGAAACATCCTTTGACAAACCTACTTGGAGGGTTGTTCCAATGTTTCCATTTGTATTTTTAAGATCTTGGGTTTCTTTTAGCCTATTTAAATTCAGCAACCTTGCTATGTAATAAATATTAGAGATTAATGTTATTTGAATTTGAAAGATTATTCTTTCTTTGGTTCTTTTGAGAACTAGTGAACTTATTAAGAATTTGCATTCTTGTGGCGTTCCAAATTTAGACTTATCACTCATCTTCTCATCTATTTCTTGAGTGTGGCATCAATACCATTCTCTATACCTTTGGTTTATGTTTTCTTAAGCATTGGGTCAAGGTTTTGTTTATCTTAAATCGGTTTAGAACTTTCTTGGAAAGTTTAAACTACAAATTAAGTGTGGGATTGAAAGTTTCATTGTGGGATTTGCATCATTTTTGAAAAAATAAAAAAGATTTAGAAAATTAGCATAGATATCGAATACAGAAACATGTAAGCAAAAATCATTTCACACTTAATTGCATGAGAGATTGAAAATTTGAAACAAGTTTAATGTTCTCTAATTACTTAAAATGGGCGAAACATTATGTAAACTTGCATACATTTACAACACTAAAACTAACAAGGTTCGTTGAACAAAAATTTTCTACTAAACTGTATTTTGCTCATTGTTCAACCTGCTTTCATCTCATTCTTGAAATTAAAGATTAGTCTCTCTTATGTATTGAGGAAGTTGTGTGTGTGTGTGTGTGTGTATAAGTAGAAAAAGAAAATTTCCATATCGAGATGAATTCTTAGCAATTATACTTAACCCACTCATGACTTTAGTTTAAAAATTACTTTAAGCCTAAATTTTAAAACTTAATCTAATTTAAAAAAATTATAAACTACAAATTTATATTTATAATGATTTTTGTTGATGCCCAAATCTAATCTAGTCAATTAGTGACTTAATATCAGACTTCTGCACTAGTATTAAATTTATTTGGTGGAGAATTGGTTGGCCAATCGTTAAGATGTCATGCGACCACTAGCGATTAACCTGCGAATATCTGAAATCATAAAAGATGGTTAGAGGCGCCGGAAGTTTTTCCGTCGTGAACCCTCTAACACTCAAGTTAGTTTCTGGGTCTTTGGAAAAAAGTTGTGCCACCACTCATTTGGCTTAATAAACATTACCTTAAAACGAAAAGCTTTTTGAGTAATTTGCAGAAAAGTAAAATAGAGTGTAAAAGAAAGAATTTCTCAGTGAGAGGAAGGGAGAAAGAGATGCCATGGAGAAGAGAGAAAAAATAATAATCAAAATCTTCTCTAGTTAACGCCTCACTCCCCTCTTTTATTCTCTACCCCCCCCCCCCTTCGTTTCCTTCTATTGCTCAGTATCCTTTATAAATTTTTATGCTTGTCTCCCTTAAATGGCCTTTGAACACAAGTAAATGTCTAGGCTTTGGTGAGGATAGTTTGGTCATTGCATTTTGCAAGTAAGATGAGTGGTGGAGAAAAATGAGAAGTGCACATAACTCTTTAGCAAATCCCCTCAGCAATTTCATTTTCTTGATTAATTAATCTCATTTTTTTATCCCCAAACAATTTTTTAAATGTAAAATATAAAATTTAGGTTTTAAGCCCCATTGAACAAAAGACATGCCCGAGTCGGGCTCAAGCATTATTGAACTAAGCCCAAGCCTGACATTTTACCATCCCTAAAATTTTGGATGCTTTTGTTAATTATCATTTGTTTCTTGAAGTTTTGGGTGTTTTATTTGGTTTAATCACATATTTTATGATTTTATTGTCGATTGAGATGTTAATTCCTTTATAGAATCATTGGATTAAATATTTTTATATATTTTAATGGAAATTACAATTGGATGTTTGGGATGGGACAAATAGATATATTTATCTTAATTGACTAATAGATAGAATTCGGTTTGTATTAAAATCCAATCTTACTAGATGAGACAAAAGTAGGATTACCAACCCTCAAACCATCTCAGACCATTGCCATCTCGAGGTCCATCTTTTGTTAACAAATACTTGAATTCTCCATATAGTCTTATAAGTCTACATATCGAATTTACAACCAACTCGAACCTAGACCAAACTTCAAGATTGAGATTCATATCGGTTCAAATTGAAAATTCAAATCTAGATTTTGATTTGGGATACCAGTCCGGGTACCACTACTTCACCTAAAAATACCGAATACTAAAGGGTGGAAGGGGTGACACACAGGGCGAACTGTAGTGATTTTTATCTGGTTGGTGGTGATAACATTGTTTTCTGATGCACAGGATCCTCGAAGAGGCAAGTGTAGAGCATACTTAGTGTATGGGTGGAAATAAACGATGATGATAGTTTTTCCTTTTCTTATCAGGATTTCAAGAAAGCAGGGAAGGAGATTAGAAAGCCATAATTTGGCACAAGGTGATTTTTTAAACTTCAAACTTTCTTATTTTTCAACAAAAGACTTCTCCCTTTATATATAGGAAGAAGATAGGAAAACAACAAGCTTTTCTGAAAAGAGCCCGGCAAACACACATGGGCTAAAGTAAAAGTTGGTACAATTATCACAAAAGCAAAAGTCAAAAAGCAACCACTATCTTGACAAGTACAACATTTTGTGAAGACAAGTTGTCTACATCACTGTCTACTTCATCAAACAGGGACATATGTTGTCGTGTTGGAGAATTATTAGGAGAGCTGTCACGAGAGTTGATAGGTGTCTTGTGTGTTGGGGTAAAAGAGCTTGATGCAAGGTGAGTGCTTGGAGTCTTTTGTAATTTTTGGAAATGAGAGGAGAGACATGAATTCTTCCCAAGGATCCTAAGAGTCTTGGAATAGAATGTCTGTGTAGTCCGGTCTTTCTTCCTTTATGATGATTCCGCTGGTGGGTGGAGTACTGCTTACACCAGGTGGAGGTAACATGAGGATTTCATGTTGAGGGCCTTGAGAAGTGTGCTAGATGGGAGTTGAAGGTGGTTGGTAATGGTTGATCTTAAAGAGGAAATTCCTTAAGGCTGAGACAATAGTGGGATCATATTTTAGGAGAGAAATGGACAAGGTTTTCCATTCATAGAGCTGATCCTGAGTCCAAAAGAGATTGGTGATAGGATGCTGAAAATAAGGACGGTGGATGATAAAGACTGATGTAAACTTATTGGCTTCATTTGTCAGAATAAGTGAAGGTGAGGCTGGTGGTGAATGTGGGTAAGTTCTTTTCTCCACCAAGGGATGGGGGAAAACCACTCAAGAAGAGTCCATAACAGGGAACTAGCATTCTTAGGAGTGTCAAGATGTTGGCTCATTTCTTGGACTGGAAATACTAGTGTTGTAGCATAGAGACCGTTAGACACCATATATACCACAACTCATCTTCAGAGATATCCTTAAACGGACTAACTGAAAGACCTATCAAGAACAAACAGTCATGATGAAATTGCATGAAACTATCAGGACTGGTTTGGTGGACTTTAAACATATAGCGATAGACAAATTTCAGGGCGAAGTCTTTGATCTAGTTAAGAGTGGTGAAGGTAAGATTTAAAGGAACGGATTTCTAGATAAGAGCTTGGTTAGGTAAAGAGGTCACCATGGCTATGACATGGAAGTATGTCTAAGAGATGATGAGTGAGATTTTGTGAGGCCTGGACAAGAGGTCAAGGATGAGGTTTTGGTTTCCCTTTATGTGTTTTACCAAGAAGTCATATTGGGAAAACCAATTTCTCAATCTCAGCAGCTACTTATCATGAAGTGTTCGATTTTTAAATTCAAAGATCTTAGGGAACGAAGAGTTGTCAAGACGGACGTGAAAATGATGACCAATCAGGTGGAACTCAAAATTTTCAATTCCATACTTGACAGCCAAGATCTCTTTATATATCACATAGTAGTGGTTCTCGGAGTCCTTGAATTGCCCGCTAACATGGGCACAAAAAAGCTCTTTGCCATTTATCAATTCGAGCAGAATAGCACCCCAGTATTTGTCGCTTGCATCAGGTCTAGAGAATTCTTTAACCAGTGGATGGAATCTTTAAAGCTGGTGGATTTCGAGCGATCAGATTTAGATGTTGGATAGTCGAGGTCTGATCTGGGCCCCAAAGGGGGGGCTTCTTCTTCAACATCTTAGACAACTGGCTTGTATGAATAGATACATGTGGCAAGAAATCCCGGAGATAATTGATTATCCCAAGGAATTGTTGGATCTATTTTTTAGTCATGTGCTCATTTGAAAAGTGTAACAATTCTTGTGCTATGTGGGGACCGAGACGGTAGTAGCCATCTTCGAGGATCATGCCAAGAAACTCAATTGTGGATTGACCTAGGGTACTTTTCTTTTCAGAAAGCATAATACCGTGGGATTCCACTAGAGTGAGGAAGTGGTCCAATAATTTTTGGTGAGTCACGTGCTATTTGGAAAAGAGGAGGATGTCGTCAATATAGACCAGTGTGTGATGGAGGATTAGCTCAAAGATTTTGGTCATAGCCTTTTGGAAAAGAGAAGGGGCTACCTTTAGGTCAAATGGCATGACAGTCTACTGATAATGTCCATTGGGTATGCAAAAAGCAGTTTTGTGTCTATCACTAGGATCAATGCCTAGTTGCCAAAAAACCTACTTTAAGGTCAAATTTTGAGAATACCTTTGCATCATGGAGGTGGACGAACAAAGATTGGATTATGGGTAAAATGAATTTGTCATCTTGAAGAAAACAATTTAAGGGTTGGTAATCAATGAAAAGTCTCTTCTTTTTTCGAATGATTTTGGATCGTTTTTCCACATAGAATGCTTGACATGCCCAGTCTGATTTGGTGGGTTCAATGAGACCTTGTTGGAGGAGGTCCGAACATTCTTGTTGAGCCAATTTAAGATATGTAGGAGACATACCTGGATGTGTGGCTTTGGTGGGATTAACATCTTCATTAAGCTTGAAGGGAAGCTTAACAAAGAATTGAGTATTTTTCCAAAGAGGGTTTGAATGGCTGAATTCGGTATGGGATTCTGGACAAAATGGGAGAAATTTTTGGATGTAAGGTTGGTATGATGGTTTGTCTTTTGTAGGAGACTCTTGCAGCTGTGATCTACAGTCTTTTGGATAAGGCTAAGAGATCAAAGCTAATCGATAAATCCTTATCTGGAAGCTCTGAGCCAATAATCTTTGACCATATGACACAATTTGGAAAAATTTGTACCCTAATGGGAGCCTTAGTGATAAGGCTGGTTTGAAAGATCTGGTCATCTACAACTTTGAAATTTTCAACATGTTTTACCCAGCAGTTTGGAGGGAGGATTAAAGGATGTAACATACTTTTATGGGCACCAGTGTCGATGAATCCAATTACAGAGATGGGTTTATGGAATTTGGAAGGAGAATATTAACTGAAATTGAGGGTATAGATACGGGAGACTGAGCAACAGATGCTCGGAGAATTTGGACCATGTCGATTATCTAGACCTTTTTTGAGTTAGAGGCAGAATTTGTATCTATCTCTTCAAGAGCAAAGACTATTTCTTCAGTAGCACTCTCTTGTTGTAAAAATAAGGACTGAATATCATCATGGGCAGATATGATAGAGGAGGTTTGTAAATTATGGAGAAGACGACTAGACCTTGCCGGCTTATTTGGGCAATTTTTTGCAAAATGTCCTCTCTTTTTGCATATGAAACAACGGTTGTTTTTTGGGTTTTTGGAAGAGAATAGATCTTTCCTTTTTGCATATGAAACAGCGGTTGTTTCTTTTTGGAAAAGACTTTTTTGAAATGGGATTTCTTCTTTGAGGAGCAGGTGCAATCTTTTTCATCTTTGCACTTAATCTTCAGATGAGGCTTCTTGCATGCACTTTTGAATGGTTGACGGTTTTCCATTAAGTTTTTGAAAAATTCTTTTTGTTCACATAGATGTTCAAGGCAACTCACTGCTAGTTGATAAATCTTTCCGAAAGACAGGTTAGAAATGTCTAATTGGTGGAGGTTCACTTGACTTTATAATTCAAGCTAAAGTTCTTTTGGCAAAGAAGCTACAAACACATGTTTGAGTGTTGGGTCATTAAACCCATTTAGCTTATAGAACAAGGCTGGCACACGCTTGTAATGATAATCCAAATCTTTTTGTTAAAGCGAACAACACTTCATTTGAAAATATTCTTTTCGTGCCAGTTCATTTGTTGGGACTGCTTCTCCGATGAATTGTTCATATAGGAGGCCTAGTGCTATGGCCACTTCAGGAATTTGTATGAACTGCAATTGCCTGTATTGACCAAGACTGTCGAACTAGTCTCTTAGTGAACCAAGAAATTTGGAACTAAATTCTCTCAAGACTGATTAGACGAATGAACCAGGCTTGAGCATTTGGACATCGATCCAGGCCGTAAATTCTTGTAACTGTGAGGGCCATTTCGCCTTAAAGATGTCATTAAGAGTGAACCAAGGACCATTTGAGGGCTTAGGAGCCGCCGTGTCAGGTCGATTAGGAGGAATTGTGCTCGTTTCATCTGATTCTTCCATTATGGGTGTATCAGGTGGGAATTCTGATGGAGAAGGATCATTAGAACCAGTGGATGGTATGGCCATGAGTAATTTGGTAATATCAGCAAATTCAGCTTCCGAATCTAAAGCAGAATCAGATTCACTTACTGATTTTGATCCAGAATCAGAAGATTCAGAATGAGAAGTGCAGTAAAGGGACTGACTGAATGTGCAACATATTGTTGACTAGGTTGGCTAGGATGTTTAGGAGGTATTATAGAAAAGATGGTATAGAGGTTGAGGCTTGTGTTTTTTAGGAGGACTGGAATAACTTGCAAGTAAGGCTGAATGATTTGGAATAATCATGGGGTTTCCCATATAAGGATGGAGTGTAGAACGGTGGATGTATGTCGGGGCAAAGGTTGTGTAGGAGAAATCAACGAAAGTTGCTGTTTTTCAGAGTCAATTCTGGCTAGTTCTGCTTGGAGTTTACGGATCTCAACTTCTTTTTTATCAAATTTAGGACCCCAGTAGCGTTGTTGGATCATTTGTCTGAGTTTAGAGTCAAGTTAAGTAACTTTGTCCTTGAGATCAGTATACATATGTTCAAGATGGGCAGCCATGCTGTCGATTTTTTTATTTGTGTTCTGAACCTAAGTTGCAACTAATTGAACCCTATGATCAAGGTTTTACAAAATAGCATTTTGTGCTGTTGCATTCTGTGTCTGCCAATTGGGGATGGCTTCAAAAAGATGAGGTTCTTCTAACTGTCCAACAGGGGTAACTGGGGATTGTACATAAGGTTGGGAGGAAACCTTTGTACTTGGATCGATGTGTTTTCCAAGTGTTGGAAACTGTGTTTGGTATGAAAATGAGGAACTTGAAAACATCATACAGGGAGAAACCCTAGGTGGACTAGGGGGTACATTGTTTGGGATTTGCAAGAAAAAGCCTACATCTTTTGCAAGTATTTGAGCCCTTTATTATAAATTGGTAAAGGACATTGAAAGTTAGGTTCATCTAGCAGGTGAGGAGGGTAGGTATGACATGGGGTGTTTGCAAAAACAGGTTTTTTCTTTTTCTTTCGTCTCTGCCGTATAAGATAATCATCGTCTGAATCATAATTATCCAGACATGAACAGCCATGATCACACATATGGGCCTTAGAAGTGTCCCATAAGAAATGGCTATTGAGTTTGGCAGGATAAATGGGATATCCATCTATTTGAAAAGCAGAAATGGGAATATCCTCCTGATTTGTGGAAACAACAATAATCATCGAGGAGTAGGAAAAAGAAAGTCTTAGGGCATGTTCTGTAGGAGGCTTAAAGGTCATCCGGACAGTTCCATCAGGACGCTTTTCATAAGAGGCTTCTGAAGTTTGGACATGTTGGGAGTTTTGGTGGAACTGCTCATAATTAGAAAGCCATTTAATTGGCATGAGCTTGAGTAGATCTTGTTTTGAGATCTGTTTAAGGATTTGTATGATGGTTGGTACAGATTCTATATTAGCTAAGATCATTAAAGCCTCAGCTAATGTATGTGGAGTTGGCAGATCAAGAGCATGGTTCTGAAGTTGGTATACCAACTGATGATGCAGCGTTGCCATCTTGGATGATACAATCTGTTCAGCTCCGTAAAGCTAGATCTGAACTTTTAAGGCTATGGGTAAATTGGGATCTTGAAGAGAAAGGTTGAAATTTGGGTAGAAAGTAAGTAGTGTGCTTCTAGCATGAAGGGTTGTAAGGACAGTGCCAATAACAACATGTTGGTATTCTTTAAAACAGGTATCAAGAAGGGCTAACCGAGCAGTTACTGGTAAGCCTTTTCGACCATGAAGGGTGAGGATTAGTCTAATACCCCCAAGGTGAAGGTGAGTATAACCTTCCCGTTTCCAGGTGGCTATAAGCTCAGAAGGTATTTCAAGGGTGGCGTACTGTTCTGCATGGGTGGCCTGAATTGAACATTGATCCAATCGGGAAGACTGGATGTATTCTTTTAGAAGGGGTCGTTTGGTAGAGATGAGAGTTTTGATACTACAAGTAAAAGAGTTTGGTCATTTGTAAAGATGGTATAGGCTAATTAAGGGCATGGATGATTCACTTATCTGGGCTGACTCAGGGATATAAGAGTATTCTACCAGGTTTTCTATTTTTGAGGCTGTATGTTTAGAACATGAGGATGGGAGAGATATCATTGAAGGAATAGAAAAACCTATCACATTTACCACTTCCGTGGAAGACACTGGCTCTGATACCACTTGGAATGTGAAGACATCACAATTAGTTATGGATGATCTAATTGATAAGTTAAGAGTTTGAAAGTTGCAAAAATCTGATAAGTTCAAAGAGTTTGCATAAAAACCAAAGAGAATTAACTCTCTCACCAATTATATCAAAACTTATCTTCTTTGTTTATTAGATGCGAGTACATTATATAAGGTTGGTTATAAGAATTTTTTGAAGTAAATCTTAAACTAAAATCAAATTGGAATCTGAATCTAAACAAATAGGAAAGAATATAAATCAAATTAGAATCCTACTCTAAACGAATGGGAAAGAATCTAAATCAAATCAGAATCCTAATCGGCTTAAATGTCTTACATCAATTAAAATGAAAACTAGGCAATTAAAAGAGAAATAATTGATTTGTTTCTCCACTAGCATCCTTAAGAAACCGGAAAAGTATCTGAAAAAGAAAAATAATATATTTTCCCACCATAATGTGCAAGCCAACTTCCATTTTCATGGAAGTGATTATTTGGAAACTTCAAGAGTCTAAATCATGAATTTATCTTGTTCAATTCCTTCAATGGGCCTCCAAGAATTTAATTGAGTCCAAGTTGGTTAAATCAACCCATAAAGCGCTTCTTTGAATTTCTTTATTCGAGCTCTTGTGACGGGTTCGACGAAAACTTGAATAAGATCTGCATATGTCTCATCCCACGTACTTGTGATAGTTTTGTCTTCAATCTCATCATTCCCCTCTTCTTCAAGAGGATTTGTCCTCAAATCATCACCTGCATCAAAAAGACCCAAATCAGAAACGTTAAAAGTAGTACTTATGTTGTGCTCACCAGGCAAATCCAGCTTGTATACATTGAGGTAATAACTTAGATTTCCTTCGTTCTAAAAATTGTTCCCCCAATCATCGAGTTCAAAGACTAGCTTATGTCGCTCTTTGTTGGCTTATTTAGCATATTGCTCCGTTCACCACTCGATGTTGAACTTTGCCATCTCGTGCATTTGCTTAACAATTTCATCCTTTTTCTTGCTAGGTAAGTTAACACACTTGGAAACATGTAGTGGAGTTAAATCCAATGGGGTTAAATGATTAAAACCATAAACAATTTCAAATGGTGAATACTTAGTAGTAGAATGAACAAAACGATTATAGACAAATTTAACATGTGGTAAACAATTTTCCCAAGTTTTGATGTTCTTTTTAATAATAGCCTGCAACAGAATAGATAAAGTTTTATTCACAATTTTTGTTTGACCATCAATTTAAGGGTGACAAGTAGTTGAAAACAACAACTTAGTTCCTAACTTAGCCCATAATGTTTTCCAAAAGTAACTTAAAAACTTAGCATCCCTATCAAAAAACAATTGTTCTAGGCATACCATGTAACCTCACAATCTCTCTAAAGAATAGGTCAACGACATTAGAGCATCATTTGTTTTGTGGCATAGAATAAAATGTGTCATATTTCCACAACCATGACCTAGGTAAACTTAGCATAAAATCCATCAAAACATCAGTCCAAGACACACTAGGTATTAGCAACGGGGTGTATAAGTCATAGGGCTGTATTTTCGAATTGACTTGCCTACAGGTGACACATCTACCACAAATTCTCTCAACATCTCATTTCATATGTAGCCAATAAAAGTGTTCCTGCAAAACTGCTAAAGTCTTTACAACTCTAAAATACCCCATCAACCCTCCTCCATGGGATTCTCTTGCTAACAAATTTCTCAAAGAACGATTACATAGTTTATTCCCCCGAAATAAGTAACCATCATGCCCAAAGTACTTAGCAACCACGGTCTTTTTACAAGCTTGGTATTAAACACTAAAATCATGGTCATTAGTATATGCCAAGCAGTTTAGCATTAAGTGTCGAGATTAAGACATGCCTGAGGGAAAGTGCATCTGTAACAATTTTTTCCTTACCTTACTTGTCACGAATGACATATGGAAACGTCTTTATGAATTCTACCCATCAAGCATGCCTGCTTGTGTTGGCCTTTAAAGTGTTTCAAGGACTCATGATTGATGTAAATGACGAACTCCTTAGGCCATAGGTATTGTTGCCACATTTCTAATGCTTGAACCAACGTATACAGCTCCTTGTCAGTAGGGTTGTTTAAGGTTGCCCCACTTAGTTTCTCACTAAAGTAAGTAAATGGTCACTCCTCCTGCATTAGGACTGCGCCAATACCAATACGAATACTTGAGCCATCACATTCAATTTCGAACGTTTTATTAAAGTTAGGCAAGGATAATAAGGGAGCATTGGTCAGCTTTTGCTTGATCATTTGAAATGTCTTCTCTTGCTCTTCTCCCCACTTGAAGAAAACATCTTTTTTATTACTTCAGTAAGTGGTGCGACTAATGTGCTAAAATCTATCACAATTCGTCGGTAGAAACTAGCGAGCTCGTGAAAGCTTCTCACATTACTTACTCTTATGGGACTCAGCCACTCTTGGATTACACGCACATTTTCCTCATCAACAAGTATATCCTGTGCACTCACAAAAAATCCTAGAAACACAAGTTATCGGTGCAAAAGGTACACTTCTTCAGATTTGCAAACAATTTTTCTTTTCTAGGCATATCTAAAACATATTTCAAATGTTCTACTTGATCGTCTATGTTTGTGCTATAAATGAGGATATCATCAAAATAAACGACAACAAACTTGCCAATAAAAGCTTGCAAAACATTATTCATAAGTCTCATAAATGTGCTTGGGGCATTAGTCGAACCAAAAGGCATAACTAACAATTCATACAAACCATATTTTGTTTTAAAGACATTTTTCCATTCATCTCTTTCTTTCATTCTAATATGATATCCACTTTTTAGATCAATTTTAGAAAATAAGACCTAAGTAATTCATTAAGCATATCATCTAGCCTAAAAATGGGATGTCGATACTTTATTGTTATGTTGTTGATGGTTTTACAGTCAACACACATCCTCCACGTCTCAATTTAGATGGCTTTGTAGACCATCTCCCCAATCTCTACATAATGTTGCAACTCAACTTTTTCTATAATCTCCCAATTAAGACCATTCAAGAATCGTGCCATGGTAGCTTCTCTATCTTCCTCTAAATTTGCTCTAATCATGGTAATCTCCATTTCTTTATAATAATCCTCCACGCTTCGGCCCTGTATAAGACTTTGTAATTTTTGGTACAAGTCTTAATTGTAGTGGTTAGGTACAAAACGACTTTTCATCAATGATTTCATTTCATCTCATGTCTCAACTGGACGTTCCTTATTTTGCCTCCTACTTATAATAAACTGATCCTACCAAGTAATAACATAATTAGAAAACTCAATCACATGCAATTTTACCTTTTTTGCCTATGAATAAATGTGGCAATCAACTATGAACTCCCATTTTCTTTTCTCATCCAAGGTATGCTTCCCAGTCGAATTTACCTTAAAAAGATGGAATCTTCATCTCTATGCTACTTAATCCATCATCCCTATTCCTAGCTCTCTTAGCCCGGCTTAATCTATCATCCATATTCCTAACTCTCCTACCTCGTCCATTTATAGCTACCCATTGAGTCCTCTCCTTCATCATACTCATCTCTATAATAATTATCGATCTCTCTTTTAGCCAGAGCTTTATCCCTCATATGTGCTTGGGGAACGGGTTTATAGCTGCCCTGCACGTGTGTTCTCCACTTGATCCAAACGCTCGTGTATATGCTCTATAAGTGTTTCTGATTGATCCTCTTCATTTGTGCTTCGTTCAAGGTTGAGAGACATGGCTAACATCTGCAAAAGAAAGTTAGAAATAATGTGAAAAGGACCTTACCTCACTCCCTTATGTGTTTCACTCAAGAAAATGATTCACTCAATTTCACTCGTGTTTCACTCAAATTTATTGGCTTTTACCCTCTAATATGCTCACATTGTCTTGCCTTTTTCCACTCGTAGTAATTCTCACTCGGTTCTTATCCAACTAATCAAACCAATATCAAGATTTCAGGAGCAATTCACAAATATTACACTAAGGAGATTCGAATTTCAAGAGTAAATGTGTACGTAAGGTCGAGTTTTGATTTTGGGCAAAACTTTTCACCTATGGGATAAAACTAATTTTGGACTCTACAAAACACAAATAAATGAAAAATGATTGTGTTCTAATTAATTGTGACTAAAGAGAAATAGGAAGAATAGTTTTACCAATAAATTCTCAAGTGTGAATTAGATGATTAGTTGTAAATTCCGATGGTGACTAAAACCAAGGTTTATTCATTTGATTAATTTTGATATTTTTAATTTGAATTGTTTCTTAGTTGTTTTTCTTTAAATTATTTTCGTTATATTCAAACCATCTTCACTCACTACCTTCGTCTTCGTTCACTGTCGTTAGTTGTACTCGATTTGTTTTTGTTGTTTGTTAACATTTTGATGCACTATCGCAGATAACTAAAAATGAAATCTATACTCCTAAAAATATATATACTTGTGTGAGTAAGGATCGTTCCCACAGAGAGTAGCTAGGACGACAAATAAGGAAGCAAATTAGTTGGAATGAGGAAGCAAATCAATTAGAACGAGGAAAGTGACAATGACTCTAGTGCTAACGCACCTATACGAAGGTGAGAGCAATAGCGATGATGTGGATATTTGTGAGCTTAGGTAACTGCCGTTAGAAGGGGGAATTAGGAATTTCATTTTTTTTTCTTTAACTTTCATTTTTTTTTTGTTTATTTCCCCTCTTAAAAGGGCAAACTTGATTGGTTTTTTAATTTGATTCAGGTTTCTGGAATGGACATTAAAAGCACTCGGATTCTAAATTTGACTTGTTTGGGTTCTAAAGATTGATCCAAATTTATTTCGGGTTCAGTTTAGCTTGGGTTAACCCAATTCAAATACCCACTTCTAGATTCTTAAGTGTATGTTTGGGATTATGCTAGATTCTCAAATAATCATATTTATCAAACATAATAGATTTGAGTTGTTCTTATGAACCCATATACACAATCCCAAAACATGCACTAATATTGCAAACTATTTGTTTCACTTACTGTAACTAGCTATTTGCCATCTACAAACAAAAAGATGGAAGTCTATGAATCCTTAAATCACTAACACGCAAGCACACTTACACATGAACTAGCTATTCAAGGCCCATATAGTACTATGGTTTTCGTAAGACTTAAATGTGCACAAGTACTACCACCAATCTACCTTATAAGTGAAGAGACATCTAATAAATTTTCTTCACACAAACATTTATTTTGATAAATTATTGATGATAAAAATTCGATATGTATGATAAGATTCTATCCAAGCATTATGACAATTTCTGTGAATGCCTATGTAATGTGAACAATGGGAGAAATGTTTATAGTGGCTTGAGGTAGCCAAATACATTGTCATTCAATTGGTGATGTTCACAAATGTACAAACAAGATTCTACTACTAAGTAGAATCACAATTAAGTGAGCAAACTCTGGAGAACTATAAGCAATGAAACTTTATTGAGCTTAATTGTCATACCACTTTGCGAAATGACTTAACCCTAAATTGACTACATTTATAAAAATGACTTCAGCCTAACCCGGCTAGATCATCAACTCATGCACACTTGGTTAACCAAAATTTGCAAGGTTAGCCAAACAAGCTTTTACTATTGAAAGTAACCTTCAGAACTGGTTTGAATGTGCATGTCCTATTTCGCTTTAAGTGGCAACTTAATCGCTGCAGTGATGAGTTTCATGAATTTAAGTAGGGTATGAATCAATTGTTGCTACAGTTTATTAAATATGAATCAGAATAAACTAGAATTAGAATTATTAGGAATGAGAATGGGCTAGAATGGGAATAGAGAATGGAAATCAAAATAATTTGTTAGAATCGGAATTGAAATAAGTTGGATTGCTATTATTTTGTTTACTTTGTTTTGGAATCGAAATCGGAATGAATTAGATTGTTACAAATTATTAAAAAGTAATGACAATAATATTAATTAAAATAATAAATTTAATATAATTTAATAATAATAATGACATTTAACCAATAATAAATAATAAATAAAATAATAAAAATAAATTTTAACATATTAATATTAATAAAATAAATAAATTTATATTAAAATAATAATAATAACAATATTATTATTAAATTATTATTATTTAAAATTATGATAATATTAATAAAAATAGTAATAACAATAACTAAAATAATAAAAATAATAAAGTATATTTTTTAATAATAATAATAATATTAATGACAATAATAATAACAATCAAAATAATAAAAATAATATATTTTAAATAAGATTAATATAATAATAATGACATTAAATAATAATAATAATATATTATTATTATTATTATTGAAAGGAAGGATGTGAACACAATGTTCAATCTGTATTACACTAATCTGTATTACATTATCCCCCCTGGCTCTAATCTGTATTACACTATCCCCTCTTGTGATCCGACAGTGCAAGAAATAAGTCGTATTTCCTACTGGTATCAGAGCCAAGGGGGGATAGTGTAATACAGATTAGAGGCTTTGTGTTTAAAGACTTGTGTTTTTAATTGAACATTGTTTGTATGGTGAGTGTTTACCTCTGGCTGCCTTAGTAGCTTTTGGTAATTAGTCTCGTTTTGGTTATAGGGCAGTAAAATCAATTCTTAGCCTTGGATTGTAGCCATATAGACAAGACTAAAATTAGAACATAGGTTTTTATACATGGATTCCCTGCTCTGTAGAGCATCGTCCTTTTCTAGCTCTTCTTCCGGGAAGACTAGTGATTCTAAGAATGTTGTTAATTCAAAAGAATTTGTTATTGAAAACTTCAATAAAGCAATTGATAATTGGGAATTACCAAAGATTTCTAAAGAAATGATTTATAAAACAAAAAAGCTTGATTTTTTAAAGAATGATTATGTTATTAAAACTGAAGAACGAGACATAACCCTTCCAAAACCCTTTGAGACAATTCATTTGTTTTCAGAACAATCTTTAAAGAAACTAAAAGATAAACATTTTAATTATATTCACATCGGCTTAATACAAGTCGGCATAAAACCTTTAACGAAGGAAGGTCTTGATACTTCCATTCTTGTTGTCCTAAGAGATGGGCGATTCATCTCTTTTGATGATTCTTTACTAAGTAGTATAGAATCAAGTCTTTGTAAAGGTCCCATTTCATTTAGTTGTTACCCTAATATAACGATTTCTCTTAAAGACAAAAATATTTTAAAGAGTATGATTTTACAAATCAAGACCCATAATTACCACATGATTGAGGGATCTGTCCCAGTTGCTTTAATTTTTAAAATTTCTTATAAAGCCATGATTTCTGCATTTAGTACGCAACATAAATTCCACTCGAAAAGAGAAGAGACTATTCTCTTGCTGACTGACTTGTCTAAAGCAAACACAGTAATTCCTAAACCGATCCAATGAAAAGATGTCAATCTTCCAGCTGAATGGATTCTTGAAGGAGCCACTGCTCCAGTGATTCCAAAACAACTTGAGCCTAATACAGAGTTGCAAAATGTGACTCAGTATTCTGACGGAAAAGTCAAACTGTCCTTTAGGAGATCTACTTCATCTAGATTCTCCGATAAACATTAATGCTCAAGTATTCCCTCATTAGAAAGAAATTTTCAAAAATCTCTTCTGTTATAAATCTCCAATTCCAACCAGTAAAAAGCCAACCTAGGTTTTCCACTTCGGATATACTTAGTTCTTCTATACATTCTGTTGATTATACCACTAGTGTTCCTCACCCAATCTACACTAGTAGTCAACATGAACAAAGATAGAAAGAGAAAGAACCTTCTCCTCCAACTTCTCCAACATTCTCTACTGTCACAAAAAATGTTATTAATGTTATTGAAAAAGATTTTGAACTGGATAAAACTCTTCTCCACAATGATTTTTATTCAGAAAATAATAAAGAAAAAAACTTTAGTTTTTTAAACATTTTTTAAACCAAAGAAAAGAAATTCAACAGATTTATTATGAGTTTGTAAATTTGCATAAAGTTTATATATTATTTTTTGATTGGTTTGAGATATATTCTTCGAATAACAACATCTCTTATCCTTTTAAAGAGTCAAACTCTATTACTATTAGGAAGAAAGCTACTGAGTGGAATCTTTCTGATAGTAGTAGAACCATAAAATCTGAGCATCCACCTCTTAGGAGTTTGACCATAGATCACGATGAACCTCATGTTGAGATTAGAGCCTCACCTTATAAAATTCCTAAACCAAATGATTCAGATGCAAATTTAAGTAGTATTATTCAGCAGAATAATTTCTGCAATACTAACTTAAATACGATAGGAAAGCAGTTTACTAGAATAGAAAGCAAATTCCAGAAGTCAACATAGTTGTTTCTCCTATTAAGACAAAATCGGATTCTGACAAAAAGCTTAAGGAACCTATTTTCAAACCTTTTCAGGTTTTGAAAACTAGCCAAAAGCTTGTTCAAGAGTCAAAATCAGATTTTTCTAAAGTCATTAGAGACCAATTAGATAGAATAGAAGCTTCCTTTTCTAGAACATGTTTTGCAGCTTTGCAATCAATTCTAAGTAAAAATTTTTGATTTAATAAATCACTTTGGAATTTAGTAATGCATAAAACAATAGAAAGAATTTCTTTTTTTAATAGTAGAATAGTTTTTCTGACATTCATTCCAATGGGTAGAAACATATTGTACTATTTGTTCTTTATTATCTTCTTTTTACTTTAATATACCTCCATAACCTAAATTAGATGCATCTGTTTCAACAATTTTAGGTAATGCAGGATTTGTAAGAAATAAACATAAAATGTTTTTAACAGAGTTCTTTATTAATCTAACAGCTTTAGTATATTCATCTGTCCATGCAACAAGATTCTTTTTTAACCTATCATGTAATGGTTTAGACATCCTATTGATGTTAGGGCAGAAATCAAGAACATAATTTAAACTTCAAAAGAATCTTTGTAATTGTGTTTTATCAAGAATTTTGTCTAGAAATTTATCTGCAAACAAAAGTGATCGCTCAATCAGAGTAATAGTTCCTTTAGAAATATAGTGACCAAGGAATCGGACTTTTGTCTGGAATAATGAAACTTTAGAACTAGAAATGGCTAAACTAGTCTTTCTAGTGGCAAGATAAAAAGTCTTTAAATGTTTGAAATGCTGATAAATGGTTTAAGAAAAAATCAACACATCATCAATATAAATAATGCAAAATTCAAAAAAAGATTATAAATATCATTCATAATTTTTTGGAATTCCGAAAGTGCATTCTTTAAACCAAATGGCATAACAGTCAATTCATATTGTTCAAAGGGAACAGTAAAAACAGTTTTATAACGATCTTTAGAGTGAATTTGAATTTGGCAAAATCCAGATTTCATGTCAAATTTTAAAAAAATGAAAGCAGAACATAATTTCTGGAGCAAATTTTTTTTGTTAAGTATAGGATACCTAATCCATTATAGTGTTTTATTAAGGGGTTTGTAATTTATTACAAGTCTTGGTGTTTCTCTTTCGATTTCAGAATTTTTATTAACATAAAAGGCAGCACAAGACCACGGAGACCTAGATTTTACAATAAGTCCTTTAGATTCCAAATCCTTTATCTCATTTTTACAATGTTGTTCCAATTCCATATTCATTTGGATTGGACAAGCTTTGGTGGGTATTTATTTTTTATCAAAAAAAATTTCATAAGGCAAATCAACCAAATGTTGTTTTCTGTTCCAAAAAACAGTTGGTAGATCAACACATATCTCTTTTTCAATGAGGTCTTTAAAATCAGAGATTTTTCTTTGTATGAAGTTATTTTGTAATTGGTTTTCAATTTTTTGTAAGCTTAAATCTTTTTTTAAACAAAACAAGTTATTTTATTATTTAGATTTAAGTATGGCATTGATATGATTCTGGTAAACATAACAAACTTTGACAATATTTAAGTTCCTTATTTTAGGTTTTTCAATAAAAGGGAAAACAAGTTTTTTGGTTTTTGCTTTAAATGATATACTATCGTAGTTGACAGTATATGGGATAATGAAATTTATAAAAGGAGTTCATAATATAACTGTATGATGGATATCATTTGTTAATAGAAAAGAAGTCCTAAATTCAAAACCATTATTATAGACTGAGGCATCAACTTTAAATTTAACATTTAATTTTGAATTGTTGGCGGCAGAAAGTCTTTTTTTAGTTTTCTCATGAAACTTTCTTGGGACAATATCTTCTTTAATGCAATTTAAATCAGCATCAGTGTCAAAAAGGGCAATGGTGTCAATTTCAAAATCTTTAGAAAAAATCAAGGTAATTTTAATTAAATATTTTCTTGTGGTGATTTGTTTTAAAACAAACAGAAAATCATTGGGCACAGATTCAATGTTTTCAAGATTTTGTTCATTATCACTATCAAATTCAACTTCTTTATCAGAATTATTTTCTAACTGTTTTTTTTTTTGTAAGAGAAGTTGAATGGTTTCAGAATCATTCTTTTGCTTTTCTTTTAATTCTTTTATCTCAAGTTTGATTTCTTTGATCTCTTTTTGAAGATCTTAGATATTAGGAATTGTTTTCTTTATTTTCTTTGTAAGAGAAGAGTCTCTTCTCTTTTCGACTGGAATTTATGTTGCGTACTAAATACAAAAATCATGACTTTATAAGAAATTTTAAAAATTAAAGTAACTGGGATAGATCCCTCAATTATGTGGTAATTATAGGTCTTGATTTGCAAAATCATACTCTTTAAAATATTTTTGTCTTTCAGAGAAATCGTTATATTACGGTAACAACTAAATGAAATGAGACATTTACAAATACTTGATTCTATACTACTTAGTAAAGAATTATAAAAAAAAATAAATCGCCCATCTTTTAGGACAGTAAGAATAGAAGTATCAAGACCTTCCTTCGTTAAAGGTTTTATGCCGACTTGTATTAAGCCGATGTGAATATAATTAAAAATTTTATCTTTTAGTTTCTTTAAAGATTGTTCTGAAAACAAATGAATTGTCTCAAAGGACTTTGAAAGGGTTGTCTCGTTCTTCAGTTTTAATAACATAATCATTCTTTAAAAAATCAAGATTTTTTGTTTTATAAATCATTTCTTTAGAAATCTTTGGTAATTCACAATTATCAATTGCTTTATTGAAGTCTTCAATAACAAATTCTTCTGACTTAACAAACATTCTTAGAATCACTAGTCTTCCCAGAAGAAGAGCTAGAAAAAGACAATGCTTTATAGAGCAGGGAATCCATGGATAAAAACCTATGTTATAATAATAATAATAATAAAAACCTATGTTAAATACTAAAGGATCTATTTGCAAATAATACAAAACTTTTAGGTATTTTCTTAAATTTCATAGGGACCAAAATACAAAAATGACAAAAGTTGATTTGAGGGTACTTTAGAGATTATAAAAATTTAATGGGGTAAAATAGAAAATCTAGAAAATTGGAGATTGATTCCCAAGGTTAGGCTTGGGAATCAATCTCCTACCCCCCTCCCCAATCCCAAATTTGGGTGCAGCTCATGATTCCGATTCTGGTTCCTACTTTTATTTTATGAAATAAATGATATTAATGATTTCAATTCTGAATTCTAATTCTCTAATTCGTAAAGTAAACACTACATTTACGTTGTCTTCACCATGAAAAGCATTGCCCAAATGTCACAGGCTTGACTAGGCAATTTAACAACTTTTAATAACTTATTTTAAATGAAGAAACCAGAATGTATTCAGGAGAATAATTTAAAGCAAGCTCATCAGTAACAATTGTGTATAGCCATATAATAGGCTCTCCCTTCAGCTTGTGTTCCCTTCAACTTGTGTTCAACAAGCCTAAAATTCCGTCAAGCCAATAGTGTGTATAAACTAATCATGATATTACCATTGCCAAATGTCACCCAATCACATGTAGCTCACAGCAACCATAAAGTTTACAAATTACTAGATTCGATCTTATATACAACTTTTCAATAGTATATATAGAGCTTTTCCTAATTTCCATCCTTTGAGACTGTAGACAATGACTTTCATTTATTTTTCTGCAATGATATCATTTAGGCTTGTTTTTGCACTCTTAGGACTGGGCAAAATATTTGATCTGATCTGACCTGACTCAATCTGATTCGATTGGAAAAATATTGAGTTCGGATCAAATAATCCGGAAAACCAATCGGGTTAGCTTTGAAATTAATAAAATAAAGTTAATGAAACAAAGTGGCAAACAAAACAACGTGAAACAAATCTTGGATCTAAGATGAAAAAAAATCTGTAAACACACAAACATGCACTCACACCAAAAGCTCACACCACACACATAGAGCTCGGAAATCGGAAACGGCGAGACGCCAAACAGCAATCGCGTGAAGCAGCAACCAACAGATTGGAGATGCAACCTCGCAAAACCAAGCCATCGCTGCGACTGCAACGCGCCGACGCAATCTGCTGCACCTCGACCACTGTCGCTTGCTGCTGTTGGCTTCACCGATTACTGCAATTGCTGCAACTTGCTTCACCTCAACAGTCACTATCACCAAATTTTTCATGGTATTTGACTCTATTGAAACGAATTTATGTAATGTGGTAAGGTTGATTGTTTTGGACCTTATGGTTGATTGCTTCTGAAATTAATGAGACTACAAAAATACTCATATAACCCGAATGCATTTTAACCCAAAACTAATCCGAACTCAACCCGAATTTTTTATTCGATCTGAATATCGGATGATTTTTTCTCCAACCTGATTGATCCAAAACCCGATCAGGTTAATTCAAACCCAATTTTGCCCACCCCTATGCAGTCTATGTTTAAAGACTATTTTACTAGCATCCCATATGATATGTGCTCCAAATGGAGGAAAAACATGAAGAAATGCATAAATATATTACCATTATTTTTGCTTCCATTATTTCTAAGACCAAAAAAGTTCATAGATGTACCAATGCAGGTTTATTATTCAGTAATTCAGTTACTTTGCTATTTGCGGCTCAAGTACATTTAGAAATTTCAAAACGATCCCAAAATTGAGACCTAGTGCTGAGAAGAGATATCAATTTCTAAAATAAATGTGTATTTCTGTGTTACACACACAGTTGTTTGCTTAAGGAAAAGTAAAGCTATAAGCACGATTTGCTAACTCTTCGAGAGGTTAGCCCCTCCCACTACTCAAGACTGAGGGAATAAACTTATTCGATGATTTTTATTCATGACAGAGGGTTTTTATATCCAAGTGCATTACAACTGCCATGAGCAAAACTAGGAACAATTAAGTAGAAAAAATCAGCGAAGTGGCTAACAACGTGACTACTTTACTAACCATCTTTGACTTGACTTATACTAGTTCAAATAGAATAAACTGACTCATTCTTGACCAATTCAAATAGAAATAAACTAGATTGTAATATTCTGGTAGAACTCAAAATATTTCATATCATCAAAATGTGTCACTGCAAAGTTTCCTTATGTAATTTTTGAAACAAAATGACTTTCTATCTATATAGTTCATAACTAATATGCATACAAACATATTCCTTCATTCTAGAAAGAATTTTGTAAGACTAGAATAAGGTGACTGTCAATAAAGCATCTACATGAGAAAAAGGAAAAGGAAAGTGAAGGCAAAAATGATAGATCAAAGAGAATGTCTTCCATCACTTTAATGTGAGATTGCATAAGCTTACCGTGTCTGATTTTGATGGTGCTGTCAATCTGCAAACCACCAAAAATTTGAATAGCTATGACTCTGCAGATTGATCCTCAGATACATCTTCCTCTTCCTTGTTACTCTCTGATACATCATCATTCTTTTGACTGAATTTCAAACGAAGTGGTCGCCCCATCAACTCCTGTAGGAGGAGCAATAAAATCATTAATCAAACCTGCATCTGATGAGACACAAATAGAACGGTGAAGCACACAGGAAAATGTGTGACAAGCTGGGATTGTTTCTTGAAAAAAAGAAATAAATAGCAAAAGTAGAACTTTTGGTAAAAGTATAGAGCAGTAAAATACATAAGCAAAAATTTCATCCAATTGTTAATCAATTATTTAAAATAAATGCACAAACAAAATTCATAAAAGTCATCCATATTCTACGCTTACACGGCTGAAAAAAGTTCTTGAAAGCTCACAAACTACTTAATTACCATCCTCACAAACTCAGTCACTTTTTCTGATGACAGTGATACCTCTGTTCGCTGAATCCAACAAGGTGTGTGCAGAGAAAGTAAGTGGACAAGTAACCCAGAAAGCTAAAAGTGTTACTGATCCCTGTGGCTCCTATTAGCACATACGTCAAGCAATAATATGTCGAAAAGTCCCAATACTAACAAACCCTGTTCTCTAGCAGTTTATACTATATAACATCCTCAAATCTACTTTCACTGCTAAAAAAATTATGAGAAGTGCTAATCCTATCATATTCCTGATGTTGCTTTCTTTTTTCAAATTAGCTTCTAAAAGTTGAGAGATTTTATCAGAACCCCAAAAAAAATGAGTTATTAGTCTCTATTCACCAGAAGGCTACTTTGTAAAGGCAATTGCAGAGCTGTCTGAAACTGTAAATGGATGCATTATCTCAAACACTTGGGCCTCAATAGTGTACCAATATCAATATGTAATTTCTGACTTCTCTTTTAGATCAACAGTTATTTCGTGAAGCTGAAGGTTCAGTCAGAGAAATTGCAGACTAAGCAACCAAAAGTGACATTAGCTGGAGAAAAACTTCACCAGAGCATTGACTACAAATTGTAGGAATGAGATGCATGTTATCGATGATTCATCAATATTTCCATATGCATTTTTATCTTACATGTGTAAAACATCAAATCTATATAGTAAATACAAACATGAAACATGGAGTCTGGTTCCCACAAACACGAACAGAAGATTTTCCTTTAAGAGAATTGAATATGAGCAAAGTAAAAAGAAAAGTAATAATTAAAAATAATAAAGTAAACTCAGCACGGTAATTTTAGATAATCTGAAATGCAGCATCATATTATCCCACAATAATATTTCAGGTAAACATACTAAGAGGATGGAGGATCACAATCCTAATCCAGAAATCATATGCAAGAGACAACAAGTAAAAATAAGTTTAGCTTATTTTGCGAAAACAACCACAAGTTTACCCAGTCAATTAATGTGATTGAGCAGATAACTTATTTTCAGTTACCTTGCCATCCAAAGAAGAAATTGCTGCTTCTGCTTCTTCCTTTGTGGCAAATGAGACAAAGCCATACCCAGCTGATCTTCCTTCATTGCTCTCAAAAACAACCTTAGAGGAGACAGGATTAAAATTAGCTGAAAAAAATTCTCTGAGATGAGTAGATCTAACTTTCCAAGAAAGATTCGACACATAAAGCTTATGTTGTGTTTCTCTAGCAGGGGCACTTGCAGAACGTTGAGGTCGTGGTTTCTTGAATTTCTTTGCAAACTCAACCCTTATAATCCTCCCAGAGACTTCCTGCAATATGAAATCATAAACAAAGTTAACTTGCTTCCTAATGATAATTTTCCATTGGTGGTGATTAATATACACAAATTCAAAGTGATAGTTCTCATCCACTACAATCAAAGAAGTTAAAAGGGAAAACATAGCCGAGAAAAGAAGGCTAACGTAACTAGTAAAGTGAGGGAAAACGTAGCTAAGAAAAGAAGGCCTGACTCGAAGAAATAAAGTGAGGGAAAACACAGCTTAGAAAAGAAGGCTAACTCAAAAAATAAAGGAAACAATTGAGTTGTTGATGCAATACTACATTCTTGTTTAGCTCTACAGTAGACAGAAAAATCCTCCAAAATTCACATTTCTCTCACCCTCACAAACTAAGCCACCTAATATTATAAACCTCAGACTCTACTCCAGTTTGATAATGAGCAATAAAGAAAATGTGTGTGGTGAAAGCAAAGCCGCAAATTTCAGAAAGAAGGCCTTTAAGGAGAAAGATAAGGGAGAAAAATATAATCCCCTTTGTATAGACAAAATCACAGTATAGAGGTGTTTATACTGAAATAATATTTCAACTTCATCAAGTTAAAAAAAGGTTTTGTACCCAGAACAACACAGCTTCTACAAGTATATCTAAGAGTTGAGAACCCAGAATATTATGAGAGTAAAAAGATTTGAAGGATTAGATTTGGGGAGGCAGTTTTAAAAGGTTATTCGGTATTAATACCATACATCCTTGTGATAACGTTACTAATTATCTCTCAAACCTTTTAAAAATATTCTCCTTTTGTGTGGTGTGTGATTTATTTGATATATCAAGATCTAAAACATTCTCAGAAATTGCCTAACAAACAAGATATCAATTTACTGCAGAGTGGTTAACAATACTCATAGAAACAAGAAGAAGACAAAAACGGAAACAAACCAACAAGGATCAAATGATTTTTACCATTATGATTAAACCAATTAAAGGGCCCTGAATTTTAGATATATCAATAGTCATTTTGACCGTTTAAGAATATAAATGAATAAGAAACAAGAAAAATACAAGATAGTAATCAATTCAATTAACCAGACTACAGGACGGAACCTGAGTGTCGAATTGATTAACGGCAGCCTGAGCTTCTTCCGGCGAAGCCATTGTAACAAATGCAAAGTTTCTGTTTTTCCCACCTTTGTGCTTTATAATCTGCATTATAACACATAACAAATAGAAGCCATATTAAAAAGAAAATAAAAAAATCAAAAGGGAAAAGAGAAAGTGGAGAGGAACCTCAACATCTACAACAGTTCCACATGGGGCAAAGAGATTCTTGATTTCTGCAACAGAGAAAGACCAAGGCAAATTAAACACATATAGCTTTCTCCTTATATTATGTTTCTGTGTTTGTTCTGGTTTTGTTTCTACTGTTGTGTCTTGCAAAGTTGAGCATACTTGAAGGCAAAGATTTCGTGTAGGAAAATTATAGATAAGTGAAGGAGTAGAATTGGAAGAATGGAGGAGCTTTATACAGTGCGGTAGTTTGGGAAATAAGCACGAAAACGAAAAAAGGTAGTTGGTTGAGAAGATTGACGTTGCTGCTGCTTCTAACGCTGCCATGGTTCGTTTGGGTGGGAGGAAGATAACGCTGAACAAAATGTAAGACAGAGAATGGGGCTGGACTTTATTTAGAGGTTAAATTGGTCGATTATGTTATTCTTGAGTGGCGCTATTTCCAACCCTTAAAAATAAACAGGGATGGCAATTGGAAGAGGAGGGCAGAAGATTGTCTTATATCCATTCTGGCAAATTATTCGAAGAGAGAGAATGGAATCCTCTAATGATTCTTTTTGTCTTAAACAGGATGTATTTCCAAGCCTTGACAGTCAAATTTTTTACAGTTTAAGGTGTATTTGAAATTGAAGTGCTGTAATTTTTAAGTTATAGTTATTGTAAAAAAAAAATTGTAATTATAAAATAAAAGTTAATAATATATAATAAATATAAATTTTAAATAATAATTTTATCAAAATT
Source organism: Citrus trifoliata (assembly GCA_018350135.1). NCBI lineage: Eukaryota > Viridiplantae > Streptophyta > Magnoliopsida > Sapindales > Rutaceae > Citrus > Citrus trifoliata. The sequence continues at coordinate 411,818 of VKKW01000125.1, read as the reverse complement.
ATTAAAGATATAATAAATTTTATATTATACAAGTAAAAATTTATATCAACATAGCTTAAAAGTTACAGTAATTAGTATTTACTAAACATTTTAGTTCTATACCTTTTAAGGTACATCTGCCCAACCTCAATCTTAAACACACCCTTAATCTTTTGTACGGATTCTGTTGTCTATTGCTGTGATTTAAAGAGACTGTTTGATATTTACACCGCAACAAAGGAAATTTATAAAATTAGTCATAATCTCTTTTATATTTTTTAAATTTAATCCTTTAAATTTTCTTTATTATAACTAGTTAAATCTTAAATTTTTGGATTAAATTATCCTCATCACTTTTATCAAATTTTTAAATAATGTCACTCTTGTAATATTCAACACGCTTAACAAATCTTAACACTCTCAACACTCTTAACAAATCTTAACACTCTCAACACCCTTAACAAACCTCAACACTGCAACATAATAAAAGTATAAAATCATCAATTAGAAAGCATTGTAAATGTTATTTTATATTCTTACACAAATATAATTTTTTAATGTATTAAATCTATGGTTTAAGTTCAAAATTGATGTAGATTTTGTTGTAAATGTTGTTCTTTTTCATTTATAAGTAATGTAATTTGTTAAAGTAGTTAGATTTGAGTTGTGAAATAAAAAAAAAATTAAAAATAGTAAAAGTTTGAGTTAGAAACGAAACTCAAGTTATGGGTGACAGATTGAATTATGTGCAACGGGCACCTATTGCCCAGCATGTTGCACAAAATTACAATATGTGCGACAATACTTTTTAGAGGTCATAACTTAGGCTATATGTATCTCTTTTTTGTGCATAATATATTGTTTCGAAACTTACGACAAAACGAATCAAACCCATAACTTTTTTGTTGGTCTCCCCTAGTGTCAAACCAAAAATTTGCGTCAATTTAAGTGCGACAAGCACCTATTGCACATAAAGTTGCCTCTTGCACATATTCTTTGTTTGTGCGATATCCATGTAAAACACGTCGCATATACATAGTACAAAACATGATAAAGTAAATATGTGACACATTTTACATAGATGTCACACAAACGGAGAATATGTGCGACAAGTAACTTTATGTATAATAAGTGTTTGTCACACTTAAATTATGGGAGATTGCCGAAAAAGTTATGGGTTTGATTCATCCCGTCAAAAGCTTTGAAACAATATATGATACACAAAAAATAAACACATGTAGTATAAGTTATGACCTCTAAAAAATACCCATCCCACATAGTATAATTTTGTACGATAGGCTAAATTATGTGTGACAAGTGCATGTCGCACAAAAAAAAAACAAATGCTATTTATGTGCAACAAGCACCTGTCGCCCAGCCTGTCGAACATAACTCGTGTTTCATTTCTAACTTGAACTTCTACTTTTTTAATGATTTTTTTTTATTTCTCAACTCAAATCTAACTATTTAAACAAATTACATTTCTTTATAAATGAAAAATAACAACATTTACAACAAAATCTACATCAATTTTGAACTTAAACCATAGACTTAATACATTAAAAATTCATATTTGTGTAAGAACATAAAATCACATTTAGAATGCTCTCCAATTAATGATTTTATACTTTTGTTATGCTGAAAGTGTTGAGAATGTTGAGATTTATTGAGAGTGTTGAGGTTTGTTGAGGGTGTTGAGAGTGTTAAAGTTTGTTGAGAGTGTCGAATATTGTAAGAGTGGCATTGTTTGAAAATTTGATGAAAGCGACGAGCGCAATTTGGTCCAAAAATTCAGTATTTGGCTAATTATAATAGAAAAAAATTTGAGAGGTTAAATTTGAAAATTATAAAAATATTATGGTTATTTTTATAAATTTTCCTTGCAACATTGGGACAATTTTTGAATCTAGATAAGTCTTTTATGTTCTTTCGCCCTAATGTTCAGCAACATATCATAAGGGAGATTCAAGAAATATTTCACTTGAATGTTGTGTCTCATCATGAAAAATACTTTGGCTTGCCAGCTATAGTAGGGAGAAATAAAAATTAGTTTTTTGAATCGATCAAGCCTATAGTGCTTAACAAATTAAAGGGATGGAAGGCCAAACTCTTCTCAAGTTGGGGAAAGGAAATATTGTTAAAGTTCTTAAAGCCATGTATTTCTCCAATAGAGACTTCCTAAGTTGCAAAATAAAAAGTGGCTCATCTTTTGTATGGAAGAGTTTTCTATGGGGTTGTGAGGTTATCAAAACTAGTTCAAGATGGAAGGTTGACAATGGTAGGAGCATATTTATTTACACGGACAATTGGATGCCAAGGCCTTTATCCTTTAAACCTATATCCTCGAAAACATTGTCGAGTGATTCTGAAGTTTGAGACTTGTTGATTAATGGCAATGAGTGGAATAAGCAATTTATAAAGTCTAATTTTCTTCCTATTGATGCCGAATTAATTCTTAAAATCTCTTTGCCACGAGTTCCTGCAAATGATACTTTAGTGTGGCACTATGAAAAAAGGAGATTTGACACAGTTAAGAATGGTTACCAAGTGGCCCTTAGGCTTGCTTATCCTAATTCCCCCTCGAGCTCTTTTGGCTCTGTTAATTGGTGTATCCCTCTTGGCTTTTATCCATTTCAATGATTTCATCTAAAGTCAAAAAAAAAAATTTTGAGAGCTCTACGTAATATACTCCCTACATTCAAATAATTGTTTCAAACGAAAGGTAGTAGATTCTCCAAATTTGCCAACGATGTTCTCGTGTTGTTGAGGATATCTTTCATGTGCTATGTGGCTGTAAGTTTGTGATGAAGGCATGGAAGTTGTCAAATTTGGCTGCTTATATAAAGAATAGCTCTCAAATAGATTTTGCTCTTTTTGTAAAGTATTTGGAATCTTCGTTGTCAAAAGAGGAAAACCAATCTTTTATGATGAATACATTATCTATTTTAATGATCGCCAATGGGCCATGCCATGCTGGCACGACCTACCAAACATCGGCCCAGAAGGGTTTATGGGTCGGCACAGCACTACCCACCAAATTGGTGGGCTGTGCTGTGGGCCGTGCCTAAAAAAAACCCACCAACTTTTTTTCTCTCATTTTAAACTCACATGTCCAATGTGTTCAAAAAAGTCCGCGTGCCTGGCATACTTTATTCAAACTCATGTTTTTGGCGTGTTTTTTTAGACCCATTAGCTGCTTAATAATAATAATAATAATAATAATAATAATTTCATATATCATAGTAATGATTAATGAAAAATAAAATTACAATCTTATAATAACAATTACACTTAATTTTATTTGAACTACTAATATTATAATTGCACTTGATTTTTAATTTATCATAAAAATATTTCATCAATAATTTTATTTTTTTGTGCATAAATATGAAAAATATTTCATTTACAAATGAAACATATCTCCATTAACTATTAACTAAGTTATGATTTTATAAATGAAATATTAATGACGTAAAATTTTTATTTATCATTTATAAAATCATGATATTTATTTATTCATTTAATAAATTATAAACATAAAAAAAATTAGAATATTTATTTTAACTAGGACTTCAATTAAATTTAAAAAGCCTATGCTAAAAAAATATATTAAAAATTTTTAATTTCAAGATATTTGTAAAATCATAATATTTTATATTTACTTTTCATTAAAAATTTTATTTTAATATACTTTGGCTCACATGCTATTAAAGGTCCATGGGCCGCGTGTTAGCCCACCAATAAAGTGTGCTTATTACGTGCCTTTTCGCGTGTTGTGCTTTTGTCGATCTCTAATCGTGCTGTGCTTTTAAGGCTCGGCACGGCCCACTTACGTGTCGTGCTACGTGCCCAACTAAAACGTGCTCGTGCCATGTGCCGCCCAACCCATTGAGCATGTCCTTTGCAAGGCTGCTCAAGCTTCTCCAATTCCATAGTTACTAGCCCCTCCAATCAAGAAGGATGTTAGTTGGATTCCACCAGATAATTACCGATACAAATTGAATGCAGATGCAACGATTGACGTCTTCAATGGAATTACAGGTTTGGGTGCAATAATTAGAAATTTCCAAGGGTGATTTTAAGGTTGGCTCAACTCACAAGAAATCTTTTCTCGACGACATCGAGTTTGCAAAGGCTGAAGCTGTTCTAGATGGCACCAAGCTGCAATAGATTCAGGCTTATCTCCTTTGATTGTGGAATCTGATTCGGTGAATGTTGTACATTTAATTATAGGCGTCTTATCCAAGAGGAAGGAGATTCAATGAATCATTTCATATATCAGAAGCATCATGGAAAAAAAGAATTGTCAAGTCAAACATGTTTCTAAAATTTGTAATACAGTTGCTCATCAGTTAGCAAAATTGGCACTCTCTTTGATTGACGATCTTGTTTGGTTAGAAGACCCTCTTGCAAATATTGCGGTACTTATGTAATCTTCTTTTTTTTTTTTCCAATAAGGAAATGCTTTTTCAAAAAAAAAAGTTTAATTTTTGGGATACTCAATTTCTCAATAACTATTATATTTTTATTTTTCAAACTTTATTTAATCATATTAAAGTAAAAAAAATTAAATATAAAATTATATTACCATCAAATTAAGTTAATGTCATCACTATTACAAGATAATCTATAAATTATTCAAAAGTAAAGAATATCCCTTGCATTAATTTATTATAAAAGTCACACAATATAAATAATCAATAAAATGATCTTTGTCATTCTTTACTAAGTAATAGTGACAATCTACATCAAAGTCCTAATAGAAATAATATTTATATTATTTGATAAATATTATGATATTCGTTATTTACATCTATTTTTTATAATTTAAATTTTTCATGTATTAATTATAATTTTAAGAAAAAATAAAAATTAAAAATTAAAAATAGAAAAGGAAAATGGACAGAGGATTGGAGTTCCGCCTAACCCATGTCCCTTTTTCGAATGAGATATTGGGTATAAAATTGACCTTGTCCGTTGCAAAAAGAAAATTAACTATAAAATTATACTTGTATCCTCCCAAATGGTAAAAAACTTCGGAAAGATTATGTCTCCATGAGAGCTTTTTTAGAGAGCTCCTTTTATACTTTAATTAAATAAATAACCTTACACATTTAGAAAAACCTAACTAGATCTTAATTTTCTCTCTCTATATGATCTTAACTTTCTCGCTCTATAACTTTATCAACTTATAATATTTTTCTTCACTTTTATTCCTCAACAAAACCCTTAATTTTAAGTTTATTTCTCTAAAAGAATTAACTTTCACTCTTAAAATAAAGTATTTCTTCAAATTCAATAATTTCTTAGATGACTAGGTAAAACTTCTGTTTGAGTTTGGAATGCCTTCTATAATCTAAATCATTTAAGCACTTGCCAAGTTTTTTAGAACCTTCTTTGGGATTGTTTCTCTTTTTTTTTTTTTTTTTGACTAATGATTTTGAAATTACAGTAGGTACAAGTACGTCATGTATTTTATAGTTTAAAAAACGTAAATAAGAGATTCAGATTTCAGAGTCCTATTTTTAACGGCATTGAAAATGGAGTTTGTAACGGTATCGTTTTGTTTTTTAAAATATTTATGGTTAAAATTGCAAACATAAAAATGTGGAGTTTTATGATATATCTTTTTGGTGAGGTTATTTAACTTACAAAAGATTCTGCACGTATCGCATCCGAATAATGCGAAGTGGTTCGATTAGTAAATTATTACCATTGAAATGGGTTAAAATTTGAATCGGATTCTTCGCATCGCTTTATAAATTTTATTAAAAATCTTATTACAAAATAAGTTGCACCTTCTAGCGGGTGGAAGGTAGCTAGACCCTAAGAATAAATACAAATAGAATTAACGCTATTTATATTTGTTCTCTCCCTCTTCTATTTATTTTACCAGCAAACTATTATTTTCTTCTTTGTTTTATTATAAACGCAATCCGGTTGTTAGATAGGTTTGCTTCACTGTTGATCCAACGAATTGGGAACAATAATATCTTTGGTTTTCTTTAGTTATTATGTCCATGCAATTTGCTTAAATATTGCAATATTCCTTCTTCTTTTTTTCATTTTTTAGAGTGAAATAATTCTCCTGATTATATTTTCGAGAAACATGATGCGTGCCGATTTCCTGGAAGAGTATACTGCAAACAATATTTTTTCAGACGAGGGTATAGTTCACATTCTTTTCATTTGAAAGGACAAAGAAACAAAACTCATAAATGTAAGAAGTAATTCTCTAATTCAATACAAAATTCTTATAATAAACATAGTATAGCAACCAAGTCATAATATAACACAGTGGGAAAACTAATTAAATAGAATTTTATTACATTTCAAACAATTTTAATGGATTCTTAAAATTATTTTTACACCCAATGGCGATGCACGGAATTTAATGTCGGATGTGCTAAGTTTAAATAATAATATTTTAAAAAAATTAATAAATAACAAGTACCAAAATTCTAATTCATTGAAATATTTTCAATCAATACATTTACAACTATCCTCGATTTTTTGGAGTTCCTTAGAACATAATCTTAATTCATTAACCTAATAAAATTCCTTTAAAAAATTGAAAAAATGATAATCAATTAAGAGCTGCTTACCTAAATAATTAAAGCACCTTAAGCAAATCGGTAGCTAGCTAATTTAGATGATTAGACTTTAGAAACTTTAAATACTTATTTGATTCTTTTTAGAGAGAAAGAAGAGTGAATAATCATAAAAACCCTTGATTTTTTTTTTTTTTTTGGGAGAGTGAAGAAATAAGAATTAGAAAACAAGAAAGCCACACAGGGACTAAGTCAAAATTGTACTTTCAACATTTGATATTGTTCGTATTTTGAAATATAGGAGGGGCTTTTATGATAAATCAAATCAATAATATCACAAATTCAAAATGGGCTTAAAATTTTTCTAATGCCCAGTGGTGGGCACAAAGTGGCACCGCCTTTTGTTGCACCTAAATTTTCGACGGGTAATAAAATGTTATTGCACCCATGAAATACAGTGAAGTTATTTGCATTATAACAATTAATTAAGGGATTCCTCGATGATGTTGTAATTTTTTTACAACATCAATAGTGTAAGTAATATTAATCATTAGGTTTAATCAACATTATATTTATTAATAAAATTTATTAATTATTTTTAAAATAATATAACCGGTTAAGAAAGTGGCTGAACTGATGGGAATTCTTGAAAAAACTGTTGGATTGTGGAGTTGGTAGAAGTATGAAAAATTTCAATGACCACCCCTAGAGTTTTAAATATTCTCACATTTTCACTTGAATAACATATTTCGTTTAATAACACAAAATTCAATAAAATATATGATTTCAATTAAATATATGAACATGCATACGAAACTCACATTCATAGGAATGCTTCATTAGACTTTTAAAGTTTATCTTACCTATGTATCCTAAACCATTCATTATCGACTTTTCGTAATTTTATTAAATAGAAATTTCAAGCAAAACAAGAAAGAGTGACAATATGTAATTAATTTAAAGATTTAATGTAAAACTCACAATTGCTAAAATAGTGCTTAAATTATATAATTAATGTTATAAGATAATTTAATTATCATGTAATCAAACTAATTTCAAATTTTATTTTGAAAGCATGCAAAACTAATTTCAAAATCTATTTTAAGTATGCAAATGGATGTAGTCTCTACTATGTGATTTTTTTATTCTAATTTATGGCCATGGAAGAGAATTGGAAGATCCATATTTGTCCAAAAGTGAAATATAAATAATAGCCCTTCAATGTCTCATGTGGTATATTTCACTGGCTTATTAGCTTCAAAATTATATCCAAGTGTTAAAAATTGGACTACTGCATGAAATGTCATGTGATATATTTTATTTGACCTTAGATTAATTAAACGCCTATATATGGTTTACTTCATTAATTTAAAAATTAATTTTCATTGATATTTATATGGGACATATCAATTCATAATATATCGGGGTAATTACGATTTTAATTTTCCTTCTATTAATAAATAGGGGTAGATAAAAGTATTCAATATGTGTGTGTGTGTGTTGGGGGGGGGGGGGGGGGGGGGGGGAGGGTTATCAATTCATATGTCTTAATGACTAAAAGAAAAATCACCTCTACTAACTTAACATATGTCTTATATGTCTTTCTATAGTAGTGTTTGTAAAATATATTTTATTTGCTATGCTTTGAATGACGTGTGGTATATTATTTTATAATTTATTTTATAATTCGTTTTGTAATTTACAGAAAACATGCTTAACATGTTTTAACTTTTGTTACTGTCAAATAGATTATGTTTAATACATTTTATAATTTGATTTAAGGTTTAGGCTCGCCGAACATATATTACACATGTACTATAAAAAATGAAAATGAAAATGAGGGCTACAAAATGATACTGAACATGCCCTAAGTTACTTGGAGTGTCAACCTACAAATAAGTATCACCATAGGCTTAAATTTATGGAACAACTTTTCAAGCCTGTTGGTTTTCCTCCATTAGCTTATTTTAGGTTTATATTTCCATTTTTTTTAAATGGATGCAAGATGATGATGATGAAACTATGATATCCGTAATAATGCACCTTCGTATTCAATAAGAATCATATGCATATTCAACAGTGAAAATATGATAACTTTGTCGTAATTCGATCATATTACAATACAATTGACTACTAAAAAATGTTTTTATATTTTTTATTCACTATAAGAAACTATATAATAGATGACGGAAAATAACTGTCATAAAATGTGGTACATGATACAATTCATCCGTCATCTATGTCATTGTCATTAATTTATGACAGAATATTTTCCGTCATAAATTCATGATGGCATTTTATAGTCATATATCCATCACATAATATTTTAATGTGAAAAAAATAAATAATTCAAAATTTAAAATTTTACCCCATTTTTTTAAATTTTTGGCAAGAAATTAAATTGTCATTTGTAAATTTATTATTCAATTTTGGCTGGACATTTTTTATGACAGACTTTATGATGGGTATTTCCCGTCATAAAGCTATATATTTTTTAAAAAAATTGTATTATGATTATAATTTATTTATGAATTCTTGTTTACAAATTTAATTAATTAATAAAAATGAATATTGTCAAAAAAACTAAAAAAAATTAATATTAATTAACATCCATTCAATCCAACAAATTAATTTCAAAATAAATACATCTATTATATATCCAATGTCATCACCACTAATACATAATAAAACATCTCAAATTAAAAAGAACCATAAAAAAACATAAACAATAGTTAAATTCCAATTAAACTCCAAGAAAAGCAATTCGAATTCCAGCCACCAAGCCAGTTACCTTGCAAAACTCCCAAAGATTAATGGAAATACTCCAATAACAAGACTTCCAGCAGCAATACTACCCTCTTCCTGTGGCAATACTCCAACTACCACATACCCATCAACACTCTAACTCATACCTAGCAAACCACCATCTTCCAACAGCATTGTAATTCCAGCCATATACCCAGTACTGTTTTTATGCTGCAACTGCAGATTATTGCGGGCTGCTTCCCTATAGTTTCCAAAGTAAACATCTTTAGGAACATCTTTAGGAACATGGTCATAGTTCTTCTTAAACATCGAGACACGTGACAACATGATAAATCAACAATTAGGAATGTTGTGTGCTTGTGTTAAGATGCAACCATCCAAGAATGTCTAGAAAAGTTCCATATGATAATCATATTAGAAAAAACTTGTGAAGCCTTTAATAAACAAGCCTACAATGACTGATATTACATTGATTTATCTGTTTACCTAGCCATAAGCATGGGAAGCAACCAAAAGAGAGATCCTACCTCAATGAAAGGCTCCCTGATATTATCTCACTCAATACTACTCTCCTGAAACAAATTATATTGCATGATTATCGTTCATGTCAACGTGACAATGCAAAGGGACCATCAAAATAAAGAGTGTGAAATTCTTTTTGCACCAAAATATACTAATGGAATTTTATTCGTGTAATAAGTACTGATCCACTCACATAATTAAGGAAGACTACCATATCAATATTGTTAGGTACATCTTACAACAGCTATCTCAGGTAATAAACAAACAAAACTGAATGACCTTGCAACAAAATTTAAACCCCTCACCCCCAACCTAATGCCATAAACTCTTCACATTTACATCACAGTTTTAAAACTCTGTGTATGCACATAAGAAACTCAAAACAAAGCGTGTTGCATCTTAGTTGAAACAATTAGAAATTGGATAAAACTTTGCATAATTAAAAATAAAAATAAATAATCTCTATCAGCATTGACCATTTAAATCGAATATCAGTATACACTGACATTTTGACTGGTTGTTCATCTAGTTCTCTTGTTCTGTTTATAACTTTTACCCCCTGCAAACATATAAGTTATAGTTCATGGCTATGGATATTTGAAAAACAAAAGTGAAAAGTCCTAATTATTACAAGCAATTAAGGAAGCAGATCTCACTGAAATTGACTCAAAGACTTTAGATACAGCAGGAGAGGTAGCCTTCCCCTCCACAAAAAGGAAAAAAATTAGAAATACCAATAACCTTGTGATCCTACATATGGTCTATTCAAGGCCAGCAAAAGTGCTTGTTGTAATACATATCTAGACAAGGTCAAACCAATAGGAAGAGTACATGAATTGGTGCCAATACCTGAAATTTAGCAAATTTAAAATGATCCAAAAGAAACAGATTCTAAATTTCTCTATTGAGTGAGAAAAAAAACAGAGTAACGTCATTGATCACAGCTTGATTTAAAAACTCCTCAGCATGCAGTATAATATCTATTGAACTCCATTACATTCAGGGACATCAATTACTGCGTACTCTAGATTTATGAATCATAACTCATTCTACAAGTAAATTTAAGAATTTCCTTAGAAAATTATGTTTCATGTATGAGGTATATCATTAAAATATGTTATACATCAGCACACTTCCATTCCAGATCTGCATTTAATGCTTAAGCACATACCATCGTTTAAAACTCCATAGATGAGAATAATTGACTAAACGTTAAAAAGAGCAAAAATAAAATACAATAGTGACAGTAAAATGGAATATTCATTTGTAAATACTTAGTAAAAAAGAAATTATGGAGTAAATAAAGCTAATAGAAGAAACTTAACTTAATCACAGAAGTGAAACATAATCAAATTTCTTCAACCAAAACAAAAAAGAAAGAAAACGCAACTTTGAATATTCAAGAAGCAAGATCCAAAAACTGAAACAGACCCACTAATTACAATCGTCCAAAAATTTAGGAAAATAACTTATGCCAGACAAAGAAAAACAAAAAGGAAAAAAACAAAAACAAAATAATGTGTCTACTATATAATAAATACAAAAACAAAAAGAAACCCATCAAAGATTTAATCTTCAAAAACTCATAAAGGGTATGAATCAAACCAAACGAAAATGACAAGAAAAAGGCTCACCTTGGCTTTTAGATCGGCTCCGTAATTAAACTTCCAGTCTTTGAAATAAGAGAAGGAAGGGGTGTTACTCCGGCCAAGAATATCAGTGCAACCACCAGAGGAGGAGGAACGGACAATGGTGGTGGCAGGGAGGAGGGAGGAGTCAACGTCCATTCCGATCTAAAAGCCAAGGAGACATAGTGAAACAAAGTGAAGGAGACAGATGGGCTTAGAGGCCAAATTGAAACTAAGCAAGAAGAAATCAAGTATGATGGCAACGACAGTTGCGAACGGTAGAAGGACGGCAAGAATAAGGGTTTCAGACAGAGGGTTTGTGAATGGCGAGGAGGAGGAAGAGAAGTTGCGTTTAGGGATTTTAATTTCTAAGTAGCATTTTAACGTTTAACACTTTTTGGAGGATTAAATGTGATTTTAAAAATTTAAAAGTTAATTTTAGTATTTGATAAATAAAAATAAAAATTATTTTTGTCGAATTATTTTTTTTTATAGTTGATTTTAAAAAATAGAGAAGGATTAATTTTTAAATTCTGATTTTAAAAATTAATTTTATTCTTTAACATAATTTTATAAATATCCTTACAATTACTTAATTTTAAAATTATCTTTATTTAAATTATAAATAAAATTAATATTTTAATAATTTTTTATTATAATTAATGCACACCTTTTATTTACCTTATTTTTTTTATATTTTGTATTTTATCAAAACTTCTCTAATATAAGTAAATTTATTGTTTTATAGTATTTTTATATGTATAAGTAAATTTCATCTTACATTATGTATATTTTAGTCATTTTTTTTCTTATAGTAGTTTAACAATAAAATTTATCAAACATCCATAATTACTTTCAAAATTCACAGTACTTTTGAAAATAAAATTTACCAAATACTTAACTGATTCTCTTCACAGCTGATTATTTCTATAGCACAGTTAATAATAATTATTTTAAAAGCTGCAGCATTATCAAACTGGCCCTTAGAAAAAAAAAGCAAGCTTTAAGTTGCTAAAACGGTAGCGTTTTGGTGGCATTTTTTTTAATTATTAAAACACATCTTTTATTTTTTAAATAAAATAATACATCAAATTTGGGTCAAATGTGGTCAAAATCATTTTTTTTATCATACTTTTTTGATAGAATAAATTTCTATCACAATTCTATCATAATTTCATGATAAAAAATAATCATATCATAAAACCATCATAAATTCATGATACTAAATATTTTTATAAAAAGCCCATCATAAATCTATGATAAATTGAAAATTCTATCATAATTCTGTCGTAATTTTATGATATACCTATAATCTGTCATAAATTATACGTCATCTATTGCATGTTTTCTTGCAGTAATTACATTTTACATTAAAGTTGTAGCACATTATAAATGCAAAGCTTAATGTTTAATAACATAACACTTCAACAAAATCAACATCTTAAGTATGATGTATAATATATATTATTGAAATAGTTATACCTAACACTCACTACAATTTATAAAAATTTATAGTGTTTTATTTACAATATATTTTCTAATTATATTTGTATTAATATCTATCTTAAAGTTAATTTTTGCATTAGTAGATTTTAATAAATCCATCGGGATAGATTAATAGTAACTTAATATTAAAAAAATTCATTATACAAGTTATTTTATTAATTATACTTATTGTAGTATTTTATTTGTAAGATAAAACCATCAGACTTCTTGAGCACTTACAGGCCACTACCAATTATTCTCCTCACAAGGATGAAATTGAATTCTACTTCTCAGAACAGGAGGAGCCCACTGATGAAACAGTGTTCGCACTACAAAACTTATCCGATGATTCTGACAATGATGAGTTTCAGAGTGTTTAGAATTGTTAAAAAACAAAGAGCCTTTCCGAAGTGCATGCAAAAAGCCTTACTTGCAAATCAAAATTATTATTATTATTATTATTATTATTATTATTATTATTGTTATTATTATCCTATTACTATATGTATATTTATTTAGGTTGTTTAAATCAAAACGTATAATAGTCATTTATGAAAATTAAGGGGTCTATATTATCATTTATGAAACTAAGTGGATTTGTATGACTATTTGAGCAAACCTTGGGGTGTGTGTGGCTTTTTCTCAAATTAAAATTAATTTAAAATTAAAAAATGAATATTTACTAGCAACTTAGAAATTACCTGCGACATTTTCATTAATTATTTAATTATCCATTATATTAAATGGACGATTGAGATTAAGATACTTAAAATTAATGGTCCACATTAATCCATTATCAATGTTGTAAAAATACATACAGTATCATAAAGAAATCCTTACTTTAGATATTTTATTACTCTCTGTATATATAAATTTTAAAAAATTGAATTTTTCTTATATATAATATTTTAAAATTTCAAAAAAAATTCTTATTTAAACCATTCAAATTAATTAACTATATTTACTTCAAGCACAAATAAAATTATACCTCCCACCCAATTTTAAAAAATTTAAACAGCATATATCAATATCATGCAATCAATTAGGGTAATACATTTCATGCAACGGATTTAAGAATTTTAAAATTAACCAATGTTAATTTAACAGTAAATTCGAAGTTTCCTGTAGTTAGAGGTGGCAAAATAAATTGAATTTACCATATCTTTATTCACATATTAAATATATATGAACATTTAATAATAAGACTATCAAATATAGACATAAACATTTAATAATAAGACTAGCAAATATTAGGGATGACAAAAATTCCCACGGGGACGGGTATCCTCGGGGATTTTTCCCATTCGGGGAGGGTATGAGGATAATTTCATATACAATTTCTTATTTAGGGAGGGGACGGGGATGAGGTGGAATCCCCATCCCCTACCCATTTCCTCATTTTAATTTTTATAATTTTTTAAAATTACTAGTAAAAATAAAAAACATCAAAATATTTATATTATTAAACTTTTAAGCCTAATTAACTAATTAAAGTCCTAAATTTTTATTTATGACATTAAAAGACCGAGTAGATTCTATTTGCTCAAAATTTTTTAATTTTAATATTCTGTAAATATTTTAAACTTAAATCTATTTTTTATTTATTTTTAGATGTTATAATTGCCTACAGCGAATCACAATTTTAATATCTAATCTAATCTAATCTAATATTTGTTCTTAATTTGTTCCGATTTAACTATTGTGTTGTAAAGGGAATAGTCCACATTTATAAAGTGCCCACACCACCATTGTAAAAGTTAATTTTGAATCTAAATTCGATTTTATTTGTAACAATTTTGTATTAGACTATTAATTTGTTCATGATAGTTTGTAAAAGAAGTTTGTATCCCTTGCATGCTGCGTTACTTACTAATTTAATGTATGTGACTTTTGTAATGTATATTAATGTAAGATATATTTCAAACTTTACTTTTATTTGAATTTTTTATTTTAATATGATTAACTCAAAATCGAAAGCAAAAAAAATGTATTAGATATTCGGGGATCGGGGATCTTTGGAGATCCCCTGTTATTATTCGGGGAGGGGATGTGGATTCTCTCAAGTAATTCTGATAGGGATGGGGAGGGGACGGGGACATACGCAAAATATTGGGGATGGATACGGGGAGATTGGTCCCCTCCCCTCCTCTCTCCATTGCCATCCCTAGCAAATATAAACATAAACATTAGAAAATTCCATACCTACGAGCTTAGGAACTTTCATAATTTGATGTCCAATTTACTATCTTATTCCAATTAAATCAATAAAATAATTATCTCTTTATAAGGCCAAATAATTATTTAATGACTAATTGCAAAACACTTGATGCCATGTACCATCTTTTATATCTTTATATGATATTATATACTTCATCAAATGTGATTATATCTTAAAATTCTATGGCTACTTTCAAGATACAACAGTAAAACTTAAGTGGCATCATCTCAATACAAAAAGTAAGATAATTAGGAACAAATAATAGGCTAGAAGTTGATGTCAATATTCCCTTTAACATAATCAAAACTTGAGTACAATTTTTAAAGGAAAAAAAAGATTACATATGCAGCGAAAACGATAAATTGTAATCCCTTATACTGTTCACCTTAGAAATACCCTCAGATCTCGTAGCAAACTGGAAACGTAAGTGCACAAATCACCCGATGGTGGTACCAGTCCCGTTTTTGAGACTAAGCAGTTGCTTGTTAGGGAGCAACTTGTTTTTGAAGTCAAAGATTCGGGAAAAGAAGAGTTATCCATGTTGATAAGAAATTTGTGGCTGACTAGATGAAATTCGAATTAGCAAGAGATTTGAAGGAGACATACCCGGGTGAGATGCTTTTGTGGGATTTATGTCTTTATTGAGTTTGAAAGGGAGGTGGATGAAGAATTTTTCATTCTTCCAAAGTGGTGAAGTATGGTGGAACTGTGAATAATTTTCTGGACAAAATTCTAAGAACTTATGGGAGATATGACTGTATGGAAATGGTGTTTCTGAAAGTGCATACAGATGCAGTGTATCTGTATAAGGAAAGAACATTTGTTTGTAGCGAAGTCCAGAACTGGTGAGAAAACAAGAATTGCTCAAACTCATGCCTCTTGAATGGCTGACCAATTATGAGCACTTCCACCAAAACTCTGAACCAGTTCAAACAACAGAAGCCACATTTGAAAGAAGACAAAATGGTCTCCAGTAATCATCGTTGGCATCAGTCTGGAGGATGCGTTGTCTAGTTGAGGGAATCCTGAGTGGAGGAGGTGATTGGGCTATCACATTTAGCTGCTTGACAACTTTTGTCTGTGCTGGACCCCATGGAGGGTACTGACAAGCAACTGCTCAGTCTCAAAAATTGGTTTACTAAATATGATTTCACTGTTCAACACATAAAAGGCAAATAGAACTTCATTCCAGACTTCCTCACATGTCCAGCTATAAATACTTTTTATATACCTCCCAAACCTCAACAACCTGTTTACAACCAGTTCTTTGGATTTTCACATCTTCAACCCTCTCATCCCAATTCATGGTTTCTCATCAGAAGGATATCCTATATATCTTGATAAAATCAATGGTCATTTTCTATAGGATGTTCCTGAAGCCCATATGTGTAATCCAGATTGTCCTTCCTTGGAATTTTGTCCAGAAAATCATTCACAGTTCCACCATCCTTCACCACTTTGGAAGAATGAAAAATTCTTCATCCACCTCCCTTTCAAACTCAATGAAGACATAAATCCCACGAAAGCATCTCACCCGGGTATCAGAACCAAAGTCAAAACCAACTTCATCCTCATCTGTTCCTCCGGTACCTCCGGAAGATTCACTAAACGCTACTCCTGAACCCCCTAAAAAGGATAAAGGACCAACATTAAAAAAAAATACCTGTAAAGGAACTTCTTTGCAAAATCTTGAAGCTGGTAAGCCGATTGGAAATAGATGTTCATGAGAAAGTATCTCTAGTTGAGAGCTTTGAACACCCAGACTCTCCTACTTCATCTACATCACAGCACATGTCTGAAGCTGATGAAGAAGAATATCAGCAAGCTGAGGCGTATTTAGACCAGAGACAGATACGTCGGCACAAGCGCCAATATGAGAAAGCGACAGGAGACGTGTCACCATCGCGCTATTTGACAAGGTTTTCAATTTTAGAGGCTACATGTTTTTGACATGATCTTGGAAGAGAGAGACTAGAGGAAAGAGAAATATGGGATGAAGACGAAGAAGGAGTTGAGCCCGCAAGTTCTGATTTCCAGCCGATATACACTTATCCATCAAATACCAAATCCGAAAATCATATTTGAAAACATAATACATTAAGATGTTATGGCAATTCTCAAACTATTTGACATATCTATTTTGACACCATTAATTCAAATAATACAATAATGACATTAAATATATATCACAGGTTCAATTTGACTAAAATGAATTTTTAATTCTTAAATAATATGTCTAACCATAAAATAAATAGAAGACATAAATCAATATCCAAATCTCAAAAGAAAAAACCTATTTGTAATCACATGCATAATTAAATATTTTAATTATTCAATAAAAAAATAAAAGATTCTTAAAATTGGTAACATAAAAGACAATTTCCAGGTGAGAAAGTTTTATCCAAGGAAACCATTTGTCAAAATGGTCAATTTAAACACTCACATATGCTTCTCACTGGTAATGGTCTTAATATTTCAGACCCCCGAAATTAGACAATAAAACTTTATGTATAAACAACTTGTAACATCTTTATGTGAGTAAGTCATGTCCAGGACCGATTTTAGAATATCTGGGGCCTTGGCAAATTTATTTTATGGCGCCTTTTTTTATTCAGCAACTTCAATATTCAAGAAAAACTATAAAAAGAGCACAAAATTCATTTTATCTTTAGTTTTTGAATTTCAAAAAATAATTAAGATCCTAAAAAATTTAGAAAACAAAACCTAAAATTTACTTTCTATAGAACTTTTACCAAAACAAACAAACAAATAAATGAGAACAATACTATTTTTAAATAGAACATTTAGAATGGTGGCATATAGAAAGTTGAGATGATAAATTGATGATCAGATAATGAATATGAATTTTGTATTTCAAAAACCTAATTTTTTATTTCAAAAATAATTTTCATCTATGATTTTTTAGATTATAAGGTTCTTAATAGAAATTAACATGAATATTTAAAATCAAAGATTCTAATATTAAATAATTAAGATTTTTTAAAAACTGAAAAAGGCAAAAAAATTATTTATTTTTCTTGGAAAAACTAATAATGAATGAATCAATGGTTAGACAATATTATTAATTATATCTCTTTAACAATAAGATTACCAAATATAGATTCTTTTATAAAAAATAATTCTTAATTATAGGATAATTATTAATTAAAAAGATGTCTAATAGACTTTACTACCATGCATAATTTTTTTTAAATCTTTATTAATTAGAGAATTATTAATTAAATACTAAAAAAAAGAGACCTTCCTAAAATTTAAGGACTTAGGCAGCTGCCATAGATGATCAAACTGCTTTCGCTGGAGCAGATGATGTCCAAAGGATCCAAGCACCCACCTTTATTAATGTGATCGCTTCCAGATTTAGAGGCCCTAATGAAACTGTCGTTATTCTATGCTCTCAACAAAAATGCCAAATGTGATAACTGCTACATAATCAAAGTATTGTAAAACATATTCATGCAGCGGCTTCATACGATACGCATGATAATTAATCTAACTAACCAACAAAAAGGCACAAAACCACGTGCTATAGCTGGTGATATTATATAGTCTACTGCCAAATTAACTAAAACTCCAATGACAACAAAGCACATCCAAGTTCATTAAACATGATGATACACAATTTCAAAACACAGAAACAAATTATATTCACTGAGTTTTGTGTTATTCAGTTGGGAAACTGAAAAATTAATGCATAACTGAAGTGAATAAAATATCTATTGTCCCGTTAAAAAATGTGCTTTTAGTAAAGCCAAAAACCAAAAGTAAAAAGAAACGCTTAGTCATTGACTACCAGCCATCAAACTTTATTTGAACAAAAATTTTACGAAAGCAATTGGGAACCATATGTAGTAAACAATATGAATAAAAATAAGTTCTGGTACCCTATGTAAAATAATTAAATAATCAATAAAATTATACTTCCAAATATAGTTGTTCAAGTATTAAAAACTTACCGCAAGCTTAATCTGACTATGTTGGAAACTCTTTTATAGTTAGTCTTGTTAGAAAAAGAACGGTAGTAAACTTCAAAATTTGGATAGAAACAGCGAAACAATCAAGGCGTGTGTGAGCACTATCCTTAAAACAAAATTTCGTGCCTCACAATACAATATCTTGGTGCAAGAAGGATGAATGAAGGCAGTTTGATCTCTAGGATACAATGACTAATATCACAATGCATTACTCAACACGATAATTTAGAACAGCAAAACTGACAACAATGAAGAAGACCGGTAACAACATACAAAAGAGAGCAAAGCAATTTTTTTAAGATAGCAATTGTGTGGTGCAATTGGCTCTTTAAATAAATACACCCTAGCCCATGTAAATATGAATTATAATTATAAAAGATTTAAAAATAAATCCCAATTTGATGAGGAGTCAAATTCTCAATATAATTCTGATTAAAATAATTAAAGTAATGGGTAAAATTGTAAAAAGTGGCCACGCTCGCGCACATACATAGCACCCCCGCATGAGTTATTGGGCGCGAGTGCCTAGTTAATAAATTCCCGTAATGAGGTCCTCCCTTGGGCTTGGTTTTGTGCACATGGACCTCCTATTTATGAGCTTGTTATATCTGGTTTCTATTGAGAAAATGAGTGAATGTTTATTTATAGTTGGACGGGGTGAACAATGAAGTCGTATTTAGCAAACCAGTTTTTGAGACTGAGTAGTTGCTTGTTAGGGAGCAACATTTCCTCCACTTGGAAAACAAACCGACAACTTATCTAAGTAATGAGTGATATTGGTATTTTGAAATACCAACTCAATCTCCAACAATTCCCACATATTTCAAAATACTCAATTTCAGTCATCTTCATCCTTGTCAATAAAGTTTAATGCATATGAACTGGTGCCTTTTCGGCTATGAACTAGCCATTGAACAATTAATGGTGTCTCATAGAACTTGGTGAAACATATAGTTTCTATGAACTAATATTCCTTTTGTGTAAAGCAGAGGATTAGAGGCTAACATTAAACTCTCGCTATGTTTAGTTGTCCTACGGTTTGGCTCTTTAATGGCCTTGTGCCTCTAGATTCATGAGTGCTTTAGAGAAGCATGTCTAACTCTCATAGGAACCGACCCAATTCCATACTCACAAAGGTGAACATCTATCAAGCGTGTCATGCAGTTTTGACACACCACCATACACAATATGTGGGCTACGGAGTTCATTAAGAGCTCAATTGCTCAACCTAAATCATTGCAATAAACATTATCTCGTCATAAGGAGGACTTATAAATAAAGAAAATCTTTATTGAATAAAATTAAGATTACAATATATTAGTAATGCTACAAGATAACAAGTAATTTGTTTTTACCCTTATGAACCTAATTCATGGGTAGGGGAAGCCACTCCTTATCAATAAGATACCACTCGGGACAACCACTACCACCCAAAAGGGGAAGCCACTTCTTGGCTGCCGAATAGGATGAACTATGGTTGGAACGTCAGGATTCACAGCTTAAAACTTTCTGATGCACAAGATCCTCAAAAGAGACGAGTGCAGAGCATACTCATTATAGGATTGAAATGAACTATTACGAGAGTCTATTGTTTTTCAAGGAAAATAGAGAAAAAAGGAAGAAACTTTAGAATGCCATGTTATGAAAACACGATTTTATTTGATTCTAAAATGAGTTCTGAATATAAATTGAGATAAGTTCTCCTTATATCGAAGAATTCCTGGAGAGAGGATAAGACATGACACTTATCTTTTTACAAAAGTAAAAACATAATTATGAAAGGGATAAGACAGGACCCCTATTCTACTTTTCTTAAAGAAAAAGCAAACACCAGACAACATGATTACAAAGTAAAAGTAAAAGCAAAAGCAAAAGCAAAAGTAGATGTTTTGCTTTTGT
This sequence comes from Citrus trifoliata, assembly GCA_018350135.1. Lineage (NCBI taxonomy): Eukaryota > Viridiplantae > Streptophyta > Magnoliopsida > Sapindales > Rutaceae > Citrus > Citrus trifoliata. The sequence goes on along the minus strand of VKKW01000125.1, from coordinate 390,778 downwards.
TAAAGCAAAAGCAATTATTACAAGCAACAAAAACTTAAAGAGGTAGTAACCACGGGACCCATAGAGTCATTAATGGTTATGAGAGGGGGACAAGTTGTCAACATCGCTATCGACTTCTGAGAAAGGTTCTTTCCACCAAGGCAGATGGACGTAGTATTGGTGAGTTGGAGAATCTATTGTTGGAACTGAACTAGTTGAAGGTGCATTAAATGCCTATGCAGGATGCATGATTGAAGTGAATTCTTTCCAAGGATCTTGAGAATTTTAGAAAAGAATGTTGGTATAATCTGGCCTTTCTTCCTTAATCGGTATTCCAATGGATGGAGAATTACTAGGTGAGGGAATCATGGTGGACCGAGGGAGGTATGTTGGATGTTAGTTGGTGAGAGGTATTTTTTCAGGGTAGAGACAAGGTTAGGGTTATGTGTTAGGGTAAAACTATGAGGGATGGTTTTCCACTCATAGGCTTGATCTTGTGTCCAATAGGATGTTGAAAGTAGGGACAGTGGACAATGAAGATTGAGGTGAATTGTTCACCTTCTTGATCAGGGATAAGATTGAGATGATGGTAATTTATTATAAGGCTGAGTTGTTTTCTCTAACAAGAGAGAGGAGAGAACCATTCAAAGAGAGTCCATAACAAGGAATGAGCTTTGGTTGGGTCGGTGAGATGTCTGAATATTGCCTGTACAGGAAATATAAGCTTAGTAGTATATAAAATAGTGAGACACCATAGATACCAAAGTTCATCTTCTGTGATATCTCTGGAGGGATCTGATGAGAACCATCAAGGGAATACCATTAAAACTTCAAGTGATCCTTTGCACATTCATGGAGGCCCAATTACAAGAGCAAGAGCAAAAAAGATGCAAGCTGCTTTAAATGGATTAATTTAAAAAATATGGATTGAAAACGCAATTCAAGATGCAAGACATAATGAATTGGGCTTGAAGAGAAGACAAGGCATTGTGGGCATTATTCAAGTTATTGGGCAGCCAAATACACAATTTGTATCAAATGCAGAAATGTCAAATTTGGAATAAAAATTGTATTGATTGAGCTAGAATTAATGTACAAACTATATACCGTTGGAAAGATAATTAAGTTAGCTTTCCAATAAATTTTACAGGGCTGGATTTGGAGTTCTCTAGAAGGAGTTATGACCAATGCATTACAGCTTGTTCAAACTTAGAATTTTCAACGACTCCTTTGTTTTTCAACTTCATTTGCTTGTTTTGTTTCAAGTTTGTCAATGATAACATTAATTATAGTAGGCTAGCATTAAGTTTGTCAAAGATAGCATTAATTATGGTGGGTTGGTGAAGACTTTTGAAACATCTTTTGACAAACCTACTTGGAGGGTTGTTCCAATGTTTCCATTTGTATTTTTAGGATCTTGGGTTTCTTTTAGCCTATTTAAATTCAGTAACCTTGCTATGTAAGGATATTAGAGATTAATGTTATTTGAATTTGAAAGATTATTCTTTCTTTGGTTTTTTGAATAATTTGCATTCTTATGGCGTTCCAAATTTAGACTTATCACTCACCTTCTCATCTATTTCTTGAGTGTGGCGTCAATACCATTCTATATACCTTTAGTTTATGTTTTCTTAAGCATTGGGTCAAGGTTTTGTTTGTCTTAAATCTGTTTAGAACTTTCTTGGGAAGTTGAAACTACAAATTAAGTGTGGGTTTCAAAGTTTCATTGTGGGGTTTGCATCACGATCAATGGTGAGTCCTATGAGAAAAAGGTGATCGGGGTGAAAGCTAGGAAAACCAGATGACTGAGTATGATAAATGTTCATGAAGTACCGGAAGACAAATTTCTTAGCAAAATCTTGGATTTGATAGGGACCGGAAAACATGAGATTACAAGGGAAAGAATTCATGAAGATCACTAGTACTGTCACAGAAGAGGATATGAGAGTAAGAGTGGCTGAAGATGGAGGTCTGGATAGCAGATTAGGAATGAGATTTTGATCTCCCTTGATATGCTGGACTAAAAAATCATATTTGGAAAACCATGTCTTAAGACGGAGAAGGTGTTTGTCTAGAAGTGTCTTGTTTTTGAAATCAAGAATCCTTGAAGTACGTGGCGTTGTTTACACCAGATCTACAACAGAACAAAGTCTGTCCTGAGGGCCAGTAGCCCGCAAGTTTTGGTTTCTAGCCGATATACACTTATCCATCAAATACCAAATCCGAAATCCATTTTTGAAAGCAGTTTTTCACGATACCACCCGAAAACACACCACTCATGGCCTTCAAAGAGGGTGAACGTTGTGAGAAAACAATTTCATTTTATAAAAAATCAGTTTTAGAGGATAAACATGACCTTTCTGATGCACATGAGGAGAAAATGGTCCTTTCTGGTGGTGTTATTTAATTTTTCATAGTTAATGAACATGTGTCAACTAGATGGGGTTTGTGTTGGAATTAGCTCACCTTTTTCATTTTTTTTAATAATTATCACAGATTCCTGTGGTACTGCTTGTGTTGGAATTACCCATTTATTATTTGAGATAATTGTTATATAATTCCTAAATTTAGCAATTTAAGTGTTAACATGTATGTGTTTATAATATTAATTTTGATGATAACAAACTTTATATGTTTGTTATTAAAAATGTTGGAACTTTCATTAATAAACAAATTCTTAAAAACCATATAATATTTCTAGACATGTTTATAAATTTGGATGATCGTTAACTTTAATCGGAAGACCATTCTCCATAAAAATCTGTAAAAATACTGATTCTGGAAAACAACTGATACGAACCCCGTCAAGAACTAACATGACCCTAATCAATTTAGTCCTCAAGATCGAATCTAAACTAGGAATTGATTGGAACCTTGACCCAATGCTTATTGAAAGTATGAACCTTAGTATGTGAAGACGACAATCACCTATGGATGGTCTGATTGATAAGTAAAGAGTTTGAACGCCATAGAAATCTGATAAGTTCAAAAAGTTGGTAAAGAACCAAAGAGAATTAACTCTCTCACCAATTGCATCAAAAACTTTTCTATGTTTATTGGATACAACTACATTATATAGGGTTGGTTACACAAATTTTTGGAAATAAATCCTATACCAAAAATCAAATCTGAATCTAAATCTAAAAAACTAGGAAAGAATCTAAATCAAATAAGTATCCTAATATAAGCGAATATGAAAGAATCTAAATCAAATCAGAATCCTAATTAGCTTAAATGCCTTACATCAATTAAAATGGAAACTAGGCAATTAAAATAGAAATAATTGATTTTTCCCCTAATAGCCTCCTTAAGAAACGGGAAAGTATATGAAAAAGGAAAATAATATATTTTCCCACCATAATGTGCAAGCCAACTCCCTATTTCATGGAAGTGATTATTTGGAAACTTGAAGAGCCTGAATCATGCATTTATCATGTGCGATTCCTTCAACGGGCCTCCATGAATTTGATTGAGCCCAAGGTTCTTGAATCAATCCATTAAGCACTTCTTTGAATTTCTTTGCTCTAGCTCTTGTAATGGGTTCGACGGAAACTTGAATGGGATCTGAATATGCCTCTTCCCAGATGCTTGTGATAATTTTATCCTTAATTTCATCAATAACGGTGAATCGTTTATTGAAAATGTTTAATCGATAATTTCCAAAGAGGTATTCGTTTCTAACCGTGAACCGTTTAGCAAGAACGATTAAGTACAATTTGTTTTATAGGTTTCTAGAAATAAACAGCTAACCGATAATAGCAAACGGCTAATTGATAATTTCTAGAATGAAATTATAGTCTAACCGTGAACCATTTAGCAAGAACGATCAAGCCAAACTTATTTTGCAGGATTCTAGAAGTTAACAGCTAACCAATAATTCCAAACGGTTAATCGATTATTTGAAATTTCAACCCAACGCCCATTTGGAATAGTCAAAATGGTTAACCAATAGTAGTTAACGGCAATATGATTTTGTTCAAAAAGTCAAGAACAGCTAGTTTTAAGCTCCAACTATAAAATGACTCAATCAAATTCAAATAAGAAGTGATCCAAGAGCTATCATTGAGCTTGCTACTGAAAATACAACCATCATTGAGCCTTAAACTTGTTCTTGTTTCATTCATTCACACTTTGAGCTTTCATTTGTAACCATATACATTATGTGAGAGAAAATTCGTTTGTAATCTTTATTTTTGAGTGATTGTAAGTGTTGGGATACACTTGAGTTAAGAGATTGGGGATAATCTATTTTCTTCTCGGGTTATACAACCCAAAACAGACTTTCGTTAGTCAAAACAGGGTACCAAACCAGATAAGAAAATGATAAAAAGCTTTCTGATGCACAGGATCCTTGCGAGAGGCAAGTGCAGAGCATACTTGCTTAAGTTTCAAAATGAACAAATTTAAAATCGTTATTTCTTTTCTTATCGTTAGAACTTCATTAGCAGAGAGAGAGAGGAGGGTTTAGAACTTCATGGTTTAAAAGCACACGAGAGTTTATTTCATGAAAACTTCTATATCTTACAAGAGAGGAGAAGCTCTTTATATAGGAGAAATCTCATGAAGATAGGACAGGACCCCTATCTTTTACAAAAGTAAAAGTTACATCATGACACACCTTTAATTATTACAAAGGGACAAAGATACTTTAATAATTAAAGCATGACTTTGACAAAAGCTTAAAGCAAAAGCAGCCATAATTATACAAGACAAAGCAAAAGCAAAACATAATCATTACAACAAGACAAATCATAACAAGACAAACTACATTATGGAGAGTAGAGGTTCATGAGTCGTCTTCGGAGGAACTTTCCGTTGCATCTGGGTCTGTATCACCAGAGTGATGACGCTTTTGAAAAAAGTTTTTTGAGAGCTTTGGATGCTTACAGGAGGGACCACGACAAGGTGGGTAAGGACAATTATAGTCTCGTGGAGTACACCTGGGAGTAGGCTTAGGAGAAGTTTGGGTAGCTTTGTCAACTTTGGTGGTTCGGGTTGGTTTTTTGGAAGGTTGGGTTGATGGTCCTGGTGCAGAGGGTCCAGGTTCATCCATTGTTGGTTAGGGAAACTGATGAAGGTGTTGGCTAAGAGGAAGAAATTCTTCCCAAGGGTCTTGAGAATCTTGGAAGAGGAAGTCAGTGTAGTCTGGCTTTTCTTCTTTGATAAGGATGCCTGTGGATGGTGGTTTGGATCTGACTGATGGAGTAGGGATCATGATGAGATCATGTTGTGGGCCTAGGGAGGTGTGAAAGATATCCTTATGGGGCGGAGTTTGGTGGTTTAACTGATGGAGATAATTATGCAGGGTGGACTGTATTTCATTATCAATGATGGCGGGGTGTGGTGCAGTGAACCATTCGTATACCTGATCCTGGGTCCAAAAGAACTGTGTATCTGGGTGTTGGAAATAAGGCCTGTGAATAATGAACACGGATGTCCACATTTGAGCTTCAGAAGATGGCATACGATCAAGGTTGTAGATTTCTGACAGTTGTTGGAGCTTTTGTCGCCACCATAGAATTGGTGAAAACCACTCAAGTAATGTCCAGATGAGAGAAGTGGCCTTGTCAGGGTTAAGGAGATGGGTTAAGGTAGGAGCGATTGGTAAGATTAGCTTGGTAGCATACAAAACAGTTAGGCACCAGAGGTACCATAACTCATCTTCAGTAATTTCTCTGGATGGGTCAAGGGTTAAACCTGTAAGAAACATATTTTCTAGATGGAAAGTAGAAAATGGAAATGAGTCGGCCATGAGGTAAGCTTTCATGAAAAAGCGGAAAACAACTTTTCTTGCAAATTCTTGGATGGCAAAAACAGAGGAGAATGTTTTGTTCAAGGGAAAAGATTTCTTGGTAAGAGTTTCGGGAGGTAGAGATGTAGCCATGAAGATGATTGGAAAATGAGATGTGGAGGAAAACAGAGTGGGAGGTGTTTCTGGTTTTGAAAGTCTGGATAGCATATCAGGGATAAAGTTTTGGGATCCCTTTATATGCTTAACTGAAAAGTCATATTTGGAAAACCAATCTTTTAATCAGAGTAACATCTTTTCTGGAATAGTTTTGCCTTTGAAATTGAGAATATTGGGGAAGGCTGAGCTGTCTATTCGGATGAGGAAGTGGTGACCAATGAGATGATACTCGAACTTTTTGATTCCATTTTTTACCGCTAAGATTTCTTTGAAAACGCTATGGTAGTGCTTCTGTGTGTCAGAAAAATGTCCACTAGCGTGAGCGATAAAGTGTTCTTTTCCATTGAGTTATTCAAGGAGGATGGCACCCCATGATTCATCACTTGCGTCTGTCTATAATATGCGCTTTCCATCTGCAATCAACTTTAAAGGAGGCGGATTTTGCGCGATCTGTTTGAGAGTAGTGACAGCACGTGTGTGGTCAGCATTCCACTCAGGAGGCTTCTTTTTCAATAAAGCCGAGAGATGATGAGTGTAGTGGTCCACATGTGGGAGGAAATCACGAATGTAATTGATAATGCCAAGAAACTGTTGAACTTGCTTTTTGGAAAGTTGTTGGTCTGGAAAGTGAAGCAATTCTTGGGCAATGTGCTTTCTTGGCTGGTAATGGCCATCTTTAATGATCATACCAAGAAATTCAATGTTGTCGGTTGCAATCGTGCTTTTCTTGGCAGATAGCATAATTCCATGACTTTGGACAATATCATAGAATTGAGCTAATAGTTGACGATGTTCATCATGTGATCCTGAAAAAAGCAAGATATCATCAATATAAATCAATGCATGATGGAGGATAGGTTGGAAAATTTGGACCATTGATTTTTGAAAAATGGATAGGGCAGTTTTGAGGCCGAAGGGTAGAACTGTCCATTGAAAATGAGCATTGGGAATGCAAAAGGCAGTTTTATATCGTTAAGAGGGTTCAATGCCTAATTGCCAAAATCCTGATTTTAAATCAAATTTTGAAAAGATTTGGGCATTTTTGAGAAAAAAAACATGCTTTGTCGGCGGGGCAAAGAAAACTTGTCATCTTGTAAAAACATGTTTAAGGGCTGATAGTCAATGACTAAGCATTTCTTTCCTTGAACAATTTCAGAATGCTTTTCAACATAAAAGGCTTGGCAAGCCCATTGAGAAGTTGTGGGCTCAATTAAACCTTGGGTTAACAGTTGGGAACATTCCTATTGGGTTAGGAGTAAGTCAGAAGGACTCATTCCTGAATGGGTGGCTTTGGTTGGGTTAATATCCTCATTGAGTTTGAAAGGTAACTTGATGAAGAAAGACTTATTTTTCCACAATGGATTTGGATGAGCGAACGCAGAGTGGGACTCTAGATAGAAACTCAAAAGTTTAGTGGAAATATCTTGGTAAGAAGAAGGAGTTTCAGACAGATTGTAAAGTTTCAGGATGTCTGTAAAGGGTTTGAACATGGACTTGACTCGAATTCCATGGGGAATGATTTGAAGGTGTTTGATCTGGTCCAAATGACACAATTGGGAAAAATCTGGATACCAATGGGTTTTTTGGTAATCAAAGAAGTGGTGAACAGTTTGCCATTAACAGCTTTGAAATTTTCCTCAGATTGGATCCAGGAGTCTGGTGGGAGAATGTGAGGGTTTAACATACTGCGCTGTGCACCAGTATCGATAAGACCGATTGCTGGAATGGGCCTTTGGAATTTTGAAGGTAGGATTTGGAGTTTGATGGAAGGTATAGGAACTGTAGTGTCAAGAGACAAGAGCTGTTGATGGAAAATGACTTGGGACTGGTCATTCTCGGAATCATCAGAAGACTGTTGTAGTGCGAACACTGTTTCATCATTGAGTTCATCTTGTTCAGAAAACAGAATTCCAATTCATCCTTCTCGGGAGAGTAATCAGTAGTGGCTTGAAGATGCTCAACAAGTCGAATGGACTTTTCTCTTTTGTTGGGGCAATCTTTAGCATAATGACCTTTTTTCTTGCAGATAAAATATCGGCTAGACTTTCGTCGTTTGAAGTCTCTGGAAGAAGAAGACTTCCTTCGGAAGAATCTGTAAGACTTCCTGGGTCGGCGATGTCTAGATGAAAATTCTGGAGATTTGAATTTTCGAAAATGCGTTTTCTTTTTGGGACTGTAATCACAATCCTTCTTCTGTTTGCATTTGATCTGCAGATAAGGTTTCTTGCAAGCACTTTTGAATGGTTCTTTGTCTTTCAATAGTTCTTTGAAAAACTATTTCTGCTCACAAAGTTTATCAAGGCAAGTCTTGGCAAGTTGGAAGATTTTGCCAAGAGAGATATTGTCAAGGACAAGATTGGAGGCGGTGAGCTGCCGCTGGATGTCGGGTTGGAGTTCTGCTGGAAGGGAGGCCAAAAAGACATGCTTCAAGGTTGGCTCATTGAATCCATTAAGCTTATAGAAGAGCAGGGACATGCGCTTGTAATGGAAATCAAGATCCTTAGCATTGAGAGAACAACATTTCATACTGAGATAGTCTCGTCGTGTAGCTTCAAAGACTGCAGCTGGGTCTCCTAGGAATTGATCATGGAGAATGGCAAGAGCACTTGAGATCTCTGGTAGTTGAACAAACTGGAGTTGTCTGTAGGGACCTAATGAATCAAACCAATCTCTTAGAGCACCCGTAAAACGAGTGGTGAATTCTCTAAGAACTGATTCAGTTGTGGCGCTTGGTCGTAACATTTGCAAATCAATCCAGGCAGACATTTCATTAAGGCGGTCACGCCATTTGGAAGATGGAATATCATCAAAAGTGAACCATGGACCATTTGATGATTTTTGACTTTGGGAATGAGATTGGGCTGAAGTTGGGGGAGGCTGATTAGTTGCAGAAGATTCAGGTATCTCTTCATCAACTTCAGAGGGGATATCAACATATGGTTCAGTCCGAGAGGTTTGGCCTTGGGTATGCTGATCAGGTTGAGCCATCAAGATCCTGGTGATGTCAGCATAAGATTTTTCAGAGTTGCTGGTGGATAGAGAAGAGTCTGTGTCGGTTTCAGAATGGCTATCTGAGGCAGCTAGATTTGAATCAGAAGTTTGATCATCGGTGGATGAGGAGTGATCAACTGTATGGGCACTAAACTGGTGCATGGGTGCTTTATCCTTGGATTGGATAGGAGGTTGGGATAGAGGTGGTGCAAGTGATGACGGTGATGCCGGCGTATATCCCGGAGATTGTTGGTCAAGGATAATAGTGGAGGATGGATGAATGGTAACAGGTCGTGGTTGAGGTTTAGGCTTTGATTTAGGTTTTGGCGGTGGAGGCAAAGGATTATCTCGAAAAAGTGTATGAGTCATTCCAAATAACTTAGAAGGCTCATATTGTTTGATAGGAGAAAGCATAGAGGCAAAAGGATGGTATGTAGGGCCAATGGACGGAATAAGAGGGGACGTGGTGAAAAGGGTAGGTCTGTGTTTTTCGGATTCAATCTGGTTAAGTTCAGCTTTTAAGCGACGAATTTCCTTTTCCTTTTGGTCAAATTCTGGGCCATAGTATCTTTGGGCAAGCATGGCGCGTAGTTCAGAATCAAGTTGGGTAATTCTGCACTGGAGATTTTGATGGATCCGCTGCAGTTGGGAAGTAATGGAATCAACTTTGATCTCAAGCTGTTCAGTTCGTAAACTGATATGCTCAACTTTGGAAGTGATATTTAACAAAGTATCATTCTGGGCTCTGGAATTTTGAGTTTGCTAGTTGAGGACTGATTCAAAAGGTTTGGGTGGTTCAAGATGACCAGCTGAGGTTATGGGTGATGGAATAAAAGGTTTGGACACAACATTTCGTTGGGAATCTGTGTGGGTGTCTAAAGGAGGAAAAGAGGAAGAATAATATGAAGAAGCAGATGAAAACATCATACAACTCAGAGGTGGAGATGGATCTGGAACAGGTGATGAAATTGTGGATGTGCAACGTTTTGCAAGCCATTGGAGTTCTTTTTTGTAGAGGGGTAAAGGAGCTGGTGGAGGCGGAGGATCTTGTGGTGGTCTAGGAATACTGTGGTGACACGAGGCATGAGATTTTTTCTTAGGTTTCTTTTCTTTTTGGTGACATAATCGTCATCCTCTTCCCAATCATCCCAGCAGGGACAATCTGGGTCACAGTGGCCTGAGCCAGGGACATCCCATAGGAAATGTCCACATTTTATTTGGCTGGATAAACCGGGAAACCTTCAGAATTGAACCCTGTAATAGGCAAATCTTCTAGAGCTGTCTGAACAGCTGTGATCATGGAGGAGTAAGTGAAAGAGAGTCGAGGAGGCTCTTGTGGAGCACTGGGAGGTGGTTTAAAGGTCATTCTGACCGTACCATTTGGTCGCCGTTCAAACATACTTTTAGATGTCTGAACTGGGGCTGTATTGTTATGGAACTGCTCATAGTTTGAGATCCACTCAAGAGGCATAAGCTTAATGAGCTCATGGCGTGGAATTTGTTTGGGGATCTGAATGATGGTAGGGATTTGGTCAGATTCAGCTAACACCATGAGGGTGTCAGAATGGTGTGCCGGAGCAGGTAGATCTAAGGCATGGTTTTGAAGCCTGTAGACCAGTTGATGGTATAGGGTGGCTATTTTGGAAGTGGAAATCTGTTCAGCACCTTGGATTGGGATTTGGACTTGTAAGGTTGTGGGTAAATTTGTGTCTTGAAGTGAGAGGTTAAAGTTGGGATAAAAGGTGAGGAGGACACTTCCAGCATGGAGAGTTGTGAGTACGGTTCCAATAACATCATCTTGGTATTGTTTAAACCGAGTGTCAAGCAAAGCAATACGAGCTGTAACTGGTAATCCTTTTCGCCCATGAAGGGTAAGGATTAATCTGATGCCACCAAGGTGGAGATGAGTGTAACCTTTGTGTTTCCAGGTAGAAATCAGATCGGAGGGGATCTCCAAAGTAAAATACTGCTCAGCAGAAGTGGCTTTAAGAGCACACTGATCCAGACGAGAAGACTGGATATATTCTTTAGGATGAGGCCGCCGAGTAGAAATAAGGGTACAGATACTGCGGGTAAAGGAATTGGGACGTTTGTACAACTGATAAGGGCTGATGAGAGGGTAGGTAGATTCACTAATTTGGGCAGAGTCTGGGATATAGGAATACTCGACAAGCTTTTCGATCTTGTTGGTAGTATGAGAAGTGCAAGATTTAGGTAAAGAAAGTGTAGAAGAAAGAGTAACAGGAGTTGAGGAAGTAGAAGCCATGAGTGATAGATTCTCTTTGCGTCTGAAGACTAAAGATCAAAGAAGAAATAACGACCTAAATTATACCACTTTGGAAAAATGAAACGAACAGTAGGCTCTGATACCAAGTTGAGAGCAACTTGGTATTGTTCAAAACGAACAGTAGCCTACTGTTCTAAACCCTCCTCTCTCTCTCTGCTAATGAAGTTCTAACGATAAGAAAAGAAATAACGATTTTAAATTTGTTCATTTTGAAACTTAAGCAAGTATGCTCTGCACTTGCCTCTCGTAAGGATCCTGTGCATCAGAAAGCTTTTGGTCATTTTCTTATCTGGTTTGGTACCCTGTTTTGACTAACGAAAGTCTGTTTTGGGTTATATAACCCGAGAAGAAAATGAAAAGTTTTCCTAATTTCTCAGCTTGGTATCAGAGCCTACTGTTCGTTTCATTTTTCCAAAGTGGTATAATTTAGGTCGTTATTTCTTCTTTGATCTTTAGTCTTCAGACGCAGAGAGAATCTATCACTCACGGCTTCTACTTCCTCAACTCCTGTTACTCTTTCTTCTACACTTTCCTTACCTAAATCTTGCACTTCTCATACTACCAACAAGATCGAAAACCTTGTCGAGTATTCCTATATCCCAGACTCTGCCCAAATTAGTGAATCTACATACCCTCTCATCAGCCCTTATTAGTTGTACAAACCTCCCAATTCCTTTACCCGCAGTATCCGTACCCTTATTTCTACTCGACGGCCTTATCCTAAAGAATATATCCAGTCTTCTCGTCTGGATCAGTGTGCTCTTAAAGCCACTTCTGCTGAGCAGTATGTTACTTTGGAGATCCCCTCCGATATGATTTCCACCTGGAAACACGAAGGTTACACTCATCTCCACCTTGGTGGCATCAGATTAATCCTTACCCTTCATGGGCGAAAATGATTACTAGTTACAGCTCGTATTGCTTTGCTTGACACTCGGTTTAAACAATACCAAGATGCTGTTATTGGAACCGTACTCACAACTCTCCATGCTGGAAGTGTCCTCCTCACCTTTTATCCCAACTTTAACCTCTCACTTCAAGACACAAATTTACCCACAACCTTACAAGTCCAAATCCAAATCCAAGGTGCTGAACAGATTTCCACTTCCAAAATAGTCACCCTATACCATCAACTGGTCTACAGGCTTCAAAACTATGCCTTAGATCTACCTGCTCCGGCACACCATTCTGACACCCTCATGGTGTTAGTTGAATCTGACCAAATCCCTACCATCATTCAGATCCCCAGACAAATTCCACGCCATGAGCTCATTAAGCTTATGCCTCTTGAGTGGATCTCAAACTATGAGCAGTTCCATAACAATACAGCCCCAGTTCAGACATCTGAAAGTATGTTTGAACGGCGACCAGATGGCACGGTCAGAATGACCTTTAAACCACCTCCCAGTGCTCCACAAGAGCCTCCTCGGCTCTCTTTCGCTTACTCCTCCATGACCACAGCTGTTCAGACAGCTCAAGAAGATATTACAGGGTTCAATTCTGAAGGTTTCCCTATTTATCCAGCCAAATAAAATGGACATTTCCTATGGGATGTCCCTGGCTCAGGCCACTGTGACCCAGATTGTCCCTGCTGGGATGATTGGGAAGAGGATGATGATTATGTCACCAAAAAGAAAAAGAAACCTAAGAAAAAATCTCATGCCTCGTGTCACCACAGTATTCCTAGACCACCACAAGATCCTTCGCCTCCACCAGCTCCTTTACCCCTCTACAAAAAAGAACTCTAATGGCTTGCAAAACGTTGCACATCCACAATTTCATCACCTGTTCCAGATCCATCTCCACCTCTGAGTTGTATGATGTTTTCATCTACTTCTTCAGATTATTCTTCCTCTTTTCCTCCTTTAGACACCCACACAGATTCCCAACGAAATGTTGTGTCCAAACCTTTTATTCCATCACCCATAACCTCAACTGGTCATCTTGAACCACCCAAACCTTTTGAATCAGTCCTCAACTAGCAAACTCAAAATGCCAGAGCCCAGAATGATACTTTGTTAATATCACTTCCAAAGTTGAGCATATCAGTTTACGAACTGAACAGCTTGAGATCAAAGTTGATTCCATTACTTCCCAACTGCAGCGGATCCATCAAAATCTCCAGTGCAGAATTACCCAACTTGATTCTGAACTACGCGCCATGCTTGCCCAAAGATACTATGGCCCAGAATTTGACCAAAAGGAAAAGGAAATTCGTCGCTTAAAAGCTGAACTTAACCAGATTGAATCCGAAAAACACAGACCTACCCTTTTCACCACATCCCCTCCTATTCCGTCCATTGGCCCTACATACCATCCTTTTGCCTCTATGCTTTCTCCTATCAAACAATATGAGCCTTCTAAGTTATTTGGAATGACTCATACACTTTTTCGAGATAATCCTTTGCCTCCACCGCCAAAACCTAAATCAAAGCCTAAACCTCAACCACTACCTGTTACCATTCATCCATCCTCCACTATTATCCATGACCAACAATCTCCGGGATATACGTCGGCATCACCGTCATCACTTGCATCACCTCTATCCCAACCTCCTACCAATCCAAGGATAAAGCACCCATGCACCAGTTTAGTGCCCATACAGTTGATCACTCCTCATCCACCGATGATCAAACTTCTGATTCAAATCTAGCTGCCTCAGATAGCCATTCTGAAACCGACACAGACTCTTCTCTATCCACCAGCAACTCTGAAAAATCTTATGCTGACATCACCAGGATCTTGATGGCTCAACCTGATCAGCATACCCAAGGCCAAACCTCTCGGACTGAACCATATGTTGATATCCCCCCTGAAGTTGATGAAGAGATACCTGAATCTTCTGCAACTAATCAGCCTCCCCCAACTTCAGCCCCATCTCATTCCCAAAGTCAAAAATCATCAAATGGTCCATGGTTCACTTTTGATGATATTCCATCTTCCAAATGGCGTGACCGCCTTAATGAAATGTCTGCCTGGATTGATTTGCAAATGTTACGACCAGGCGCCACAACTGAATCAGTTCTTAGAGAATTCACCACTCGTTTTACGGGTGCTCTAAGAGATTGGTTTGATTCATTAGGTCCCTACAGACAACTCCAGTTTGTTCAACTACCAGAGATCTCAAGTGCTCTTGCCATTCTCCATGATCAATTCCTAGGAGACCCAGCTGCAGTCTTTGAAGCTGCACGACGAGACTATCTCAGTATGAAATGCTGTTCCCTCAATGCTAAGGATCTTGATTTCCATTACAAGCGCATGTCCCTGCTCTTCTATAAGCTTAATGGATTCAATGAGCCAACCTTGAAGCATGTCTTTTTGGCCTCCCTTCCAGCAGAACTCCAACCCGACATCCAGCGGCAGCTCACCGCCTCCAATCTTGTCCTTGACAATATCTCTCTTGGCAAAATCTTCCAACTTGCCAAGACTTGCCTTGATAAACTTTGTGAGCAGAGACAATTTTTCAAAGAACTATTGAAAGACAAAGAACCATTCAAAAGTGCTTGCAAGAAACCTTATCTGCAGATCAAATGCAAACAGAAGAAGGATTGTGATTGCAGTCCCAAAAAGAAAAGGCATTTTCAGAAAGTCAAATCTCCAGAATTTTCATCTAGACATCGCCGACCCAGGAAGTCTTACAGATTCTTCCGAAGGAAGTCTTCTTCTTCCAGAGACTTCAAACGACGAAAGTCTAGCCGATATTTTATCTGCAAGAAAAAAGGTCATTATGCTAAAGATTTCCCCAACAAAAGAGAAAAGTCCATTCGACTTGTTGAGCATCTTCAAGCCACTACCGATTACTCTCCCGAGAAGGATGAATTGGAATTCTATTTTTCTGAACAAGATGAACCCAATGATGAAACAGTGTTCGCACTACAACAGTCTTCTGATGATTCCGAGAATGACCAGTCCCAAGTCATTTTCCATCAACAGCTCTTGTTTCTTGACACTACAGTTCCTATACCTTCCATCAAACTCCAAATCCTGCCTTCAAAATTCCAAAGGCCCATTCCAGCAATCGGTCTTATCGATACTGGTGCACAGTGCAGTATGTTAAACCCTGACATTCTCCCACCAGACTCCTGGATCCAATCTAAGGAACATTTCAAAGCTGTTAATGGCAAACTGTTCACCACTTCTTTGATTACCAAGAAACCCATTGGTATCCAGATTTTTTCCAATTGTGTCATTTGGACCAGATCAAACACCTTCAAATTATTCTCCATGGAATTCGAGTCAAGTCCATGTTCAAACCCTTTACAGACATCCTGAAACTTTACAATCTGTCTGAAACTCCTCCGTCTTACCAAGATATTTCCACCAAACTTTTGAGTTTCTGTCCAGAGTCCTACTCTGCGTTCGCTCATCCAAATCCATTGTGGAAAAATAAGTTTTTCTTCATCAAGTTACCTTTCAAACTCAATGAGGATATTAACCCAACCAAAGCCACCCATCCAGGAATGAGTCCTTCTGACTTACTCCTAGCCCAACAGGAATGTTCCCAACTATTAGCCCAAGGTTTAATTGAGCCCACAACTTCTCAATGGGCTTGCTAAGTCTTTTATGTTGAAAAGCATTCTGAAATTGTTTGAGGAAAGAAACGCTTAGTCATTGACTATCAGCCCTTAAACATGTTTTTACAAGATGACAAGTTTCTTTTGCCCCGCCGACAAAGAATGTTTACTTTTCTCAAAAATGCCCAAATCTTTTCAAAATTTGATTTAAAATCAGGATTTTGGCAATTAGGCATTGAACCCTCTGAGCGATATAAAACTGCCTTTTGCATTCCCAATGCTCATTTTCAATGGACAGTTCTACCCTTCGGCCTCAAAACTGCCCCATCCATTTTTTAAAAATCAATGGTCCAAATTTTCCAACCTATCCTGCATCATGCATTGATTTATATTGACGATATCTTGCTTTTTTCAGGATCACATGATGAACATCGTCAACTGTTAGCTCAATTCTATGATATTGTCTAAAGTCATGGAATTATGCTATCTGCTAAGAAAAGCACGATTGCAACTGACAACATTGAATTTCTTGGTATGATCATTAAAGATGGCCATTACCAGCCAGGAAAGCACATTGCCCAAGAATTGCTTCACTTTCCAGACCAGCAACTTTCCAAAAAGCAAGTTCAACAGTTTCTTGGCATTATCAATTACATCCGTGATTTCCTCCCACATGTGGACCACTACACTCATCATTTCTCGGCTTTATTGAAAAAGAAGCCTCCTGAGTGGAATGCTGACCACACACGTGCTGTCACTACTCTCAAACAGATCGCGCAAAATCCGCCTCCTTTAAAGTTGATTGCAGATGGAAAGTGCGTATTACAGATAGACACAAGTGATGAATCATGGGGTGCCATCCTCCTTGAAGAACTCAATGGAAAAGAACACTTTATCGCTCACGCTAGTGGACATTTTTCTAACACACAGAAGCACTACCATAGCGTCTTCAAAGAAATCTTAGCGGTAAAGAATGGAATCAAAAAGTTCAAGTATCATCTCATTGGTCACCACTTCCTCATCCGAATGGACAGCTCAGCCTTCCCCAATATTCTCAATTTCAAAGGCAAAACTATTCCAGAAAAGATGTTACTCCGATTGAAAGATTGGTTTTCCAAATATGACTTTTTAGTTAAGCATATAAAGGGATCCCAAAACCTTATCCCTGATATGCTATCCAGACTTTCAAAACCAGAAACACCTCCCACTCTGTTTTCCTCCACATCTCATTTTCCAATCATCTTCATGGCTACATCTCTACCTCCCGAAGCTCTTACCAAGAAATCCTTTCCCTTGAACAAAACATTCTCCTCTGTTTTTTCCATCCAAGAATTTGTAAGAAAAGCTGTTTTTCGCTTTTTCATGAAAGCTTACCTCATGGCCGACTCATTTCCATTTTCTACTTTCCATCCAGAAAATCTGTTTCTTACAGGTTTTACCCTGACCCATCTAGAGAAATTACTGAAGATGAGTTATGGTACCTCTGGTGCCTAACTGTTTTGTATGCTACCAAGCTAATCTTACCAATCGCTCCTACCTTAACCTATCTCCTTAACCCTGACAAGGCCACTTCTCTCATCTGGACATTACTTGAGTGGTTTTCACAAATTCCATGGTGGCGACAAAAGCTCCAACAACTGTCAGAAATCTACAACCTTGATCGTATGCCATCTTCTGAAGCTCAAATGTGGACATCCGTGTTCATTATTCACAGGCTTTATTTCCAACACCCAGATACACAGTTCTTTTGGACCCAAGATCAGGTATACGAATGGTTCACTGCACCACACCCCGCCATCATTGATAATGAAATACAGTCCACCCTGCATAATTACCTCCATCAGTTAAACCACCAAACTCCGCCCCATAAGGATATCTTTCACACCTCCCTAGGCCCACAACATGATCTCATCATGATCCCTACTCCATCAGCCAGATCCAAACCTCCATCCACAAGCATCCTTATCAAAGAAGAAAAGCCAGACTACACTGACTTCCTCTTCCAAGATTCTCAAGACCCTTGAGAAGAATTTTTTCCTCTCAACCAACACCTTCATCAGTTTCCCCAACCAACAATGGATGAACCTGGACCCTCCGCACCAGGACCATCAACCCAACCTTCCAAAAAACCAACCCGAACCACCAAAGTTGACAAAGCTACCCAAACTTCTCCTAAGCCTACTCCCAGGTGTACTCCACGAGACTATAATTGTCCTTACCCACCTTACCGTGGTCCCTCCTGTAAGCATCCAAAGCTCTCAAAAAACTTTTTTCAAAAGCATCATCACTCTGGTGATACGGACCCAGATGCAACGGAAAGTTCCTCCGAAGACGACTACATGAACCTCTACTCTCCATAATGTAGTTTGTCTTGTTATGATTTGTCTTGTTGTAATGATTATGTTTTGCTTTTGCTTTGTCTTGTATAATTATAGTTGCTTTTACTTTTGCTTTAAGCTTTTGTCAAAGTCATGCTTTAATTATTAAAGCATCTTTGTCCCTTTGTAATAATTAAAGGTGTGTCATGATGTAACTTTTACTTTTGTAAAAGATAGGGGTCCTGTCCTATCTTCCTGAGATTTCTCCTATATAAGGAGCTTCTCCTCTCTTGTAAGATATAGAAGTTTTCAAGAAATAAACTCTCGTGTGCTTTTAAACCATGAAGTTCTAAACCCTCCTCTCTCTCTCTGCTAATGAAGTTCTAACGATAAGAAAAGAAATAACAATTTTAAATTTTTTCATTTTGAAACTTAAGCAAGTATGCTCTGCACTTGCCTCTCGTAAGGATCCTGTGCATCAGAAAGCTTTTTATCATTTTCTTATCTGGTTTGGTACCTTGTTTTGACTAACGAAAGTCTGTTTTGGGTTGTATAACCCGAGAAGAAAATGAAAAGTTTTCCTGATTTCTCAACTTGGTCTATTGACACCTTAGAAGTCAATTGTAAGAGTTGTTGAAGCTTTGGAGGTTTGGTTAGTGAAATCCTCAAGCTTGGTGAGCTTAGAGGCATGGATGTAGCCACGATTGGTCGAATTATGTAAAAATTGTGTTTTCTCTCTTTACGCTATCTCTTCATTTTTCAATGCACAGAAATTTTTTTATTTTGAATTTGATTACTTTGTTTAAATTGCATTAAGGTTCATTGTTGCTTAAATTTTTAGAAACCCAATTCACCCTCCCTCTTGGGTTGCCTAGTTAATATTTCATTTGGTATCAAAGTGAGGTGCTCTTGTTTAGACTTAACCATCTAGAGTTAAAGATCATTGGCAATACAAAATGATTCCACATTCAAGGAAGGTCAATCAACCACTAGACCTACATTTTTCAATGGAAATTACTATTCTTATTGGAAAACTAGGATGGGAATGTATTTGCAAGCTTTAGATTTTGAAATTTGGGAAGTTGTTTGTGATATTCCAAAACCTTTAAGTCAATAGAGTGAGTTAGAAAAGAAAAAGATATCTTTAAACTCCAAGGCAATGAATGTTTTGTTTTGTGCTCTTGATAAGAAAGAATTTCATAGAGTGTCTAGTTGTGAGAGTGCTCATGAAATATGGAACAAACTTGAAGTTGTCTAAGAAGGGACAAATCAAGTTAAAGAGTCTAACATTAGTAGATACACTCGATAATATGAATTGTTCCAAATGGAACAAAATAAGAGTGTGTATTCTATGTATACTAGGTTTACAGATATTGTGAACACATTAGGAGCCCTAGGAAAAACATTTTCGAATAATGAAAAAGTTAAAAAAATTTGTAGGTCCCTAAGAGAACCGCCATAAAGGAAGCTTAAGATTTAAACACTTTGCCTGTTGATGATTTAATTGGTTCTCTTATTTCTTATGAGGAAGATTTGGCAGCGAAAAAAGGTAATGAGGAAAAGAAGAAGAAAAGTGTTGCACTCAAAGCATTTAAGCATGAGAGTGATGAGGAAAATGAGCTTGATGATGAAGACGTGGCTATGATGACCAGGAGATTCAGAAAATTTTTCAAGAAAACCAATGAGTGAAAAAGATTCCTGAACTACAAGAACCAAAAGGAGAAAGAGGAGCCAATCACTTGTTATGAGTGCAAGAAGCCTAAACACATACGATCGGAGTGTCCTCTCCTCAACAAGCTCAAGAAAAAGGCAATGGTAGCCATATGGTAGCTATACTCTACAAGCCTCACAGAGTGAACAATATGTCACTTTGGAAATACCCTCGGATCTCGTCGCCAACTAGAAACGAGAAGGGTACACACACCTCCATCTTGGTGGTGTACGATTAATCCTCACTCTTCATGGTCGAAAAGGCTTACCCGTGACAGCTAGAATTGTTCTCCTCGACACTAGATTCAAGGAGTACCAACATGCTGTTATTGGAACAATTCTTACAACTCTTCATGCTGATAGTGCCTTATTAACCTTTTACCCAAACTTTAACCTCTCTTGAGAATCCCAACCTTCCAACAACTCTTAAAGTCTAGATCCAGCTCCAAGGAGCAGAACAAACACCCACATCTAAGATTGCAACCCTCCATCATCAAATAGTGTATCGATTACAAAATCATGCACTAGATCTTCCCACACCATACACAAATTCTGATGCTTTGATGATATTGGCGGACACAAACACCATTCCAACCATCATTCAAATCCCCAAACAAATCCCGAAAAAAGATTTGCTCAAACTTATGCCTCTTGAATGGCTAACCAACTATGAGCACTTTCACCAAAATTCTGAACCAGTACAAACCACAGAAGCTATATTTGACAGACGACCAGATGGTCAAGTCAAACTCTCTTTTCAAACTCCTGACACCAAGCCCATTTCAGACAGTCCGCAGCTTTCTTATACTGCTATGATCATAGCAGTTCAAACGGGTCAAGAAAAGAAACTTCCTATTCATGGTTTTTCATCAGAAGGGTATCCAGTATATCCTGGTAAAATCGATGGTCATTTTCTATGGGATGTTCCTGAAGCCCATATGTGCAATCCGGATTGTCCTTGCTTGGATGAAGAACTGGAAGTTATGCGGAAAACGAAAAAGAAGAAGAAAAAAGCTTCTTCTCCACCATCATCCTACAAATCCTTTGCTCCACAACCTCCACCGAATCCCAAACCTCCTGTTCAACCAATCAGATCATGTCTTATGTTTTCAAGTCATTCATATGAAGAATCCTTCCCTCCTCTTGAAAAACAAATAGACACACAAACCCGTGTTACCTCAAAACCCTTTATCCAATCTCCAGTTACAGCCACTGGGCAACCTGAAGAGCCAAGATAGTATGAAGCTGTTCTAAAATGGCAAACCAAAAACGCCAGTGCTCAAAACCATACTCTTCAACAACTCAGTAAGAAGATTGATCGTGTTGCCAATCAAGTCTCCCAGACTGAAACTAAAGGGGATTCAATCAGTAGTCGTCTTGATCAGATGTATTTACATCTCCAAGGCCGTATCTCTGAGTTAGATGCCGATCTCAGACGGATGATCAACAACCATATCTGGGATCCAGAGTTTAATAAAAAAGAAGCTGAGATCAGAAAACTTAAAGCTGAATTGTCCAGGATTGATGCTGAAAAAACTCGACCTTCCTTGTTTACTCAACTACAACCTACACCCGTATCTCCTCCAATCTTTGACACCTATGCACCCTTCTACGCACCATCCCGACCTCAACAACCTGTTTATAATCAGTTCTTTGGTTTCTCTCATCTTCAACCATCTTCACCCAAAAAACCAAAATCTAAAGTCAAAATCTCCGAGCCACGTTCAAAAGTCACTCCCTCTTCCTCTACTTCTACAATCCCACCAGAAGAATCACCACAAGACATTCCAGAGCCTCCTAAAAAAGATAAAAGCCTAATGGACCAGTATCATTATCATACTATCCAAACCCAATCATCCGACTCCTCTGACTCTTCTGAGCCTGAAACAGTTAACTCATCTTCGTCCTTATCCTATGAATCATCAAAAGCCTCCTCTGACTCTGAGTCTGAATATGCTGACATCATCGGCATATTAATGGCCACTGAAACTACAGATCCAAGTGCCTCTACCTCCACACCTATTGTTGATGACAATCCTTCTGTCCAAGCTTCTCAAACAGACCCAGTACCTCCACCAGTTCATGAACACTCATCAAAACCATCTTCAGCATCTTGGTTTACATTTGATGACATTCCCCGTCACAAATAGGTTGCTAGACTCCAAGAATTTGTTGCTTGGATTGATCTCCAGGGTACCAAGCCTAATGCTCAGCCTCAAGCTGTGCTTCGTGAATTCATGGCCCGCTCCACGGGCTCTTTACGAGACTGGCTAGAAAGCTTAGGGGAATACAGACAACTCCAATTCATGGAATCTCCGGTTGGTACAGCCCTCAATATTATTCATGAGCAATTCATCGGTGAAAAGACTGCTTCCACTGAAGCAAACAGAAAAGAATACCATAAGATGAAATGCTGTTCTCTTAAAAGACATCTTCTGGATGCTCATTACAAAAGAATGAGTATTTTATTCTACAAGCTAAATGGTTTCAACGAGCCATCTCTCAAACATGTCTTCATAGCCTCTCTTCTTTCTGAGCTACAACCTGATCTTCAAAGAAAAGTCACAGCCACAAATCTGAGCATAGCTGATATCTCTCTGGGCAAGATTTTTCAAATGGCCATGCTATCCCTTGATAAGATCTGTGAACAAAAAGAATTCTTCAAAGACCTCATGGAAGACAAGAAACCCTTCTCTGAAGCTTGTAAAAAACCTCATCTCAAGATGGAGTGCAAAGATGAAAAGAAGTGTACTTGCTCAACTAAAAAGAAAAAACATTTTCAGAAACACTTCCACAGAAAATGCTCCTCCAAAAAACCTTTCCGGTATTTCAAAAAGAAAGATGTTTCTCAGTACTGAAAGAAAAAATCCAACCGTTGTTTCATTTGCAAAAAACGCAGTCACTTTGCCCGAAATTGTCCTCACAAACCAGCCAAAGCTGTTCGCCTTATTCAACATCTTCAACATTCTTCTTTGTTATCTGAGAATGAGGATGTCGAATCCAATTTTTCAGAACAGTCGGCACAAGTTGATCAAACTCCCTTTCTTATTGCAGAATCTTGCGAATCTTCAGATTCTGAAGACATTTCAGTCATCTCTATAGTCCAGACCGTCAACCATGTTTCCACTATTCCTAGACCTTCTCTCAAAATGTCCATCCTTCCTTCCAAATTCCACAAACCTGTTCCTGTTATCGGGTTTATTGACACTGGTGCAGACACCAGTATGATTGATCCTTCTGTTCTTCCCTCAGACTGTTGGGAACGTCATTCCAAGCTCTTCAGAGCTGTTAATGGTGAAACCTTTGAAACTACCTTGATTACCAAAAAATCCGTTGGTATTCAATTCTTTCCGAATTGCATAATTTGGAAAAAGATAGTAGCTTCCAAACTCCCTGATAAAGATTTGCTTATAGGTTTTGACATTCTTCATCTAGTTAAAAACCTATTCCTCACAAGTTCTGGAGTTCGCTACAAACAGATGTTCTTACCCTATACAGATACACTGCGTCTGTATGCACTCTCTGAAACACCATCTCCATACAGTCACATCTCACAAAAGTTCTTAGAGTTCTGTCCAGAAAACCATTCACATTTCCATCATCCTTTACCTCTTTGGAAAAATGAGCAATTCTTCATTCACCTTCCATTTAAACTCAACGAAGACATAAATCCCACAAAAGCTTCACACCCGGGTATGTCTCCTTCAGATCTCTTGCTTGCTAAGCAATAATGTTCTCAATTACTCCAACAAGGTCTTATTGAGTCTACTGATTCAGATTGGGCTTGTCAAGCCTTTTATATTGAAAAACGATTTGAATTAGTTTGTGGAAAAAAGAGATTAGTGATTGATTACCAGCCACTCAATTCCTTTCTTAAAGATGATAAGTTTCCCCTTCCAAAAATCCAGACCCTGTTTGTCCATCTTCAAGGGGCTCGTATCTTCTCTAAGTTTGATTTAAAAGCTGGTTTTTGGCAACTTGGTATTTCACCAATTGACCGTCATAAAACTGCATTTTGCATCCCTGATGCCCACTATCAATGGACTGTTATGCCTTTTGGTCTTAAAGTCGCTCCCTCCTTATTTCAAAAAGCCATGACAAAAATCTTTGGTCTTATTCTCCATCATGCATTAGTCTACATTGACGACATTTTATTATTTTCCTCTGACCATGAGAGCCATCAAAAGCTCCTTTTGGATTTCTTTCACATTGTGCAGGCACATGGCATCATACTTTCCGAAAAGAAAAGCAGCATAGGAAATGAATCAATTGACTTTCTTGGCATGGTGATTAAAGACGACCAGTATCAGTCTGGTCCCCACATTGCAATTGAGTTATTAAAATTCCCGGATACACATCTCAACAGAAAGCAGATACAACAATTCCTCAGAATTGTTAATCATGTCCGTGACTTCATCCCCAAAGTTGCAATCCACACCAGCCAGCTGTCACGCATGCTCAAAAAACAATGCCCTCCATGGGGCCCTGCTCAGACAGAAGCTGTCAAGCAGCTAAAGTTGATAGCACAATCACCTCCTCCACTCCGAATTCCCACAAGTGGACAACGCATCCTCCAAACTGATGCCAACAATAATTATTGGAGTGCTATTCTTCTCGAAGACATTGATGGCGTGCGTCATTTCTGTGCACATGCAAGCGGACAGTTCAAAGACTCTGTAAAGAACTACCATGTGATATACAAAGAGATTCTGGCAGTTAAGTATGGTATTAAAAAATTTGAATTCCATCTTATCAGCCACAAATTCCTTATCAACATGGACAATTCCTCTTTTCCCCGAATCTTTGACTTCAAAAACAAATTGCTACCTGACAAGCAATTACTCAGCCTTAAAACCTGGTTTGCCAAATATGATTTCACTGTTCAACACATAAAAGGCGACCAAAACCTCATTCCAGACTTTCTCACCCGTCCAACTATAAATAAACCCGCACTCATCTCCACGATTCAAACTATCCCAGTTATAGCCATGAATCGCCAACTCCCTTTCAAAGCTCTCAACCAAAGATATTTCCCCATGAACATTTCTTTCTCCTCGGCTTACCAGTTACAAGATTTTGTAAAGAAGTTTCTTTATCGGTTTTTCTTTAATGTCCAGACCAAAAAACCTAACCGATTTCCTAATCTTTGCATGGAGCACTTGTTTCTCACAGGCCTCACTCTGTCCTCTCTATCCATCTCAGAAGACGAGCTTTGGCATATGTGGTGTCTCACCCCCTTATATGCTACAAAGCTAGTTTTTCCCATCAAACCTGTCCTGACTCACCTTACCACTCCAGAATTCGCACCAGACCTCCTATGGACTCTCTTTGAATGGTATTCTCCCCTCACTTGGTGGCCCCAACAACTCCAACACTTGTGTACCTTTCATGGATTAGATAAAATGCCAGAGCAAGAAGCTAACATGTGGACTACGGCCTTCATCGTCCACATGCCTTATTTCCAGCATCCAGAAACACATGACTATTGGACACAGGACATGGCGTATGAATGGAAAACCTACCCTCATCCTTATACTTTCATCCATGATAGATCAGTCACTAATGTTCTCAAAACCTATCTCATGGAACTTAACAATGTCCCTCTACCTGCCACAAACATTCACCACACCTCCATTGGACCATCACACACCCTTGAAATAATTCCAAAATCACAAGGTTGTACTCCAGGTTCAAGTTCAAGTCCTCAGGGAATCCTTGTTATGGAACAACATCCTGACTACACAAATGTCTTATTCCAAGATGCCCAGGACCCATGGGAAGACTTTCAGTCCCTTCTCCCTACTGACACTCCTCGTCATTCAGTCACCAACCCAGCCTCTCCTGCTACATCTACCTCATAGCGCATGTCTGAAGCTGGCGAAGAAAAGTATCAACATGCTGAAGCTTATCTCGACAAGCGACAAAGGCGTCGGCACAAGCGACAATATGAAAAGGCCACAGGAGATGTGTCACCATCACGCTATCCATCCACTCCATGATAGCTCCTGATAGAATCACCCATGTGACTTCCGTTTGTCTTTGGTTCAAGTCCTTGTCGGTGTGCTTTACTTTTGTTAAATTCGTTGTCGGTATGCTTTATTTTTATCAAGGTCCTTGTCGGTGTGCTTTACTTTTGTTAAAGTCCTTGTCGGTATGCTTTACTTTTATCAAGGTCCTTGTCGGTGTGCTTTACTTTTGTAAAAGTCCTTGTAAGTATGCTTTATCTTTTGTAAAAGTCTTGCTTGGCGGGCTTGGCTTTCTAAAAAGGTGTGCATTAGGATATGATCACTTGAGAGGTCATGTTCTCAAGGATCCTCTATAAAAGGCACCTTTTGTCTCAGTTGGAGGGGGCCAAATTCAGAAAAAAATAGCTTAAGTTCTCTACATCATGTTTCTCTAAACCTCTCTCTCTCTTCTAGGAATCGAAGAAATTATTCGAATTAAGAATGACACGTTCACCTCAAAAATTTCTAAACTAAGTATGCTCTACACTTGCCTCAAGCCTGAGGATCCTGTGCATCAGAAAAAGTCCTGTTTATCCTCCAAAATCGAGTTTTCAAAAATTGAAAGTATTTTCTCACAACGTTCACCCTCTTTGAAGGTTTTTGGGTGGTATCGTGAAAAATGGTTTTCAAAAATGGATTTCGGATTTGGTATTAACTAGATAAGTGTCTATCGGCTGGAAACCAAGGTGTGCGGGCTACTGGTCCAAAGGGGAATTAAATATCTTTGCTGAATTGCCAAGGATCCCATCACCTTGTCAACGCCATGTACAACTACCCACTGGTATCAGAGCAACAAGAGATATCAAATCTAGCTCTCATGGCAATTGGAAATGAATAATTGGACAAACTTGATGAGGAATTATATGCATGTCTTAAAAAGAAAATAGTAAAGCTCACAAATGAAAATGAATCTCTAAATGCAAAGATTATATGCCTAGAATTAGAAAATAAAGCATTGCATGATAGAGTTTTACCCCATGGATTGTATAACCCTCTGCCCATACCTAGTGAACCTTGGGTTGATATTTCTATGGACTTTGTTCTGCCCATACCTAGGTCAAAAAGGGGAAATGATTCTATTTTTGTTGTTGTTGATAGGTTTTCAAAGATGGCACATTTCATTCCATGTCACAAAACTGATGATGCAACAAACATAGCTAATTTGTTTTTCAAGGAAAAAGTTAGATTGCATGGAGTACCAAAGAGCATAGTTTCAGATCGAGATGCTAAGTTCTTGAGCCACTTTTGGAAAATTTTGTGGGGTAAGTTGGGTACTAAACTTTTATTTTCTACTACTTGTCATCCACAAATTGATGGACAAACTGAGGTTGTAAATAGAACTCTGTCTACTTTGTTGTGTGCTTTTATTTAAAAGAAGTTGAAAACTTGGGAAGAATGTTTGCCACATGTTGAATTTGCTTACAATAGAACTGTCCATTCAGCTACTAAATTTTCGCCATTTGAGATTGTATATGGTTTTAATCCATTAACTCCTTTGGATTTATTACCTTTACCTATTGATGAGCGTGCTAGTATCGATGGTAAAAAGAAAGCTGAATTTGTCAAGCAATTGCATGAGTGAATGCGACAACACATAGAAAAGAGAACTTACTCAAGCCAACAAAGGACGTAAGCAAGTGGTTTTTCAGCCTGGGGATTGGGTTTGGGTGCATATGAGAAAGGAGAGGTTTGCAGCACAAAGGCGTTCCAAGTTGCTTCTAAGGGGAGATGGTCCATTTCAAGTGGTTGCACGGGTTAATGACAATGCCTATAAATTGGATCTTCCTGGTGAGTATAATGTGAGTGCTACTTTTAATGTTTCTGATCATTTTCCTTTTGATGTAGGTGAAGATTCGAGGATGAATCCTTTTGAGGAAAGAGGGAATGATGAGAACCATCAAGGGAATACCATTAAAGTTTCAAGTGAATACATTCATGGAGTCCCAATTATAAGAGCTAGAGCTAAAAAGATGCAAGCTACTTTAAATGGATTAATTGAGAAAATGTGAACTGAAAATGCAATTCAAGATGCAAGACATCATGAATTGGGCTTGGAGAGAAGACAGGGCATTGTTGGCATTATTCAAGCTATTGGGCAGTCAAATACACAATTTGGATCCAATGCCAAAAGGGCAAATTTGGAATAAAATTTGTATTGATTGAGCCAGAACTAATGTGCAAACTATATACCATTGGAAAGATAATTAAGTTAGGTTTCCAATGTATTTTACATAACTATATTTGAAGTTCTCTAGGAGTTATGATCAATTTATCACAGCTTGTTCAGGCTTTGGAATTCCAACGACTCCTTTGTTTATTCAACTTCATTTATTTGTTTTGTTTCAAGTTTTTCAACATGTTAGGTAAGTCTACCATTAATGATGGTGGGTTAGCATTAAGTTTTTCAATGATAGCATTAATAATGGTGGGTTGGTGAAGACTTTTCAAGCTCCCTTTTACAAACCTATGCTTGGAGGATTGTTCCAATGTTTCCTTTTTTATTTTTAGGATCTTGGGTTTCTTTTAGCCTATTTAAACCCAGCAACCTTGCTATATAAGAGAATTAGATATTAATGTTATTGAATTTGAAAGAATTATTCATTCTTTGGTTCTTTTGAGAACTAGTGAACTTATCAAGAATTTGCATTTTGTGGCGTTCCAAATCTAGACTTATCACTCACCTTCTCATTTACATCTTGAGTGTGGCGTCAATATCATTATCCATACCTTTGGTTCATGTTTTCTTAAGCATTAGGTCAATTTTTTTTTGTCATAAATTTGTTTAGAACTTTCTTAGGAAGTTGAAACTACAAATTAAGTATGGGTTTAAAAGTTTGATTGTGGGATTCACATCATGTATAACTTATAATGCATATGGATGATTATATTAAGGTTTCAAAACAAACTTCGAAAATACAAAACAAATTCATTAGGGCCTTAGGTACGTTGCACTACAAGGTTGGCACTTTTACTTTTTAAACAATATGTTAGTTGATCTTTTGGGTGCTACGTATCGCCATCCCCAAAAGATTTCTTTTTACTTAGCTTTAAGAGCTTGCCCTCCTTAGAAACTTTGCCACCTGGTAATACAACCACCTATTTTTCATAAATTCATTTTCTGAAACCTATTCTTCATACTGTAATCCATGATATGCATGTATCCAATGATGAGAACCATCAAGGGAATACCATTAAAGCTTCAAGTGATCATTTACATATTCATGGAGGCCTAATTACAAGAGCCAAAGCCAAAAAGATGCAAGTTGCTTTAAATGGATTAATTGAGAAAATATGGATTGATGTATTGGGCTTGGAGAGAAGACAAGGCATTATGGGCATTATTCAAGCTATTAGGCAACCAAATACACAATTTGGATCAAATACAGAAGGGACAAATTCGGAATAAATCTGGTATTTATTGAGCTAGAACTAATGTGCAACTATATACCGTTGGAAAGATAATTAAGTTAAATTTCCAATGCAATTTACAGAGGTAGATTTAGAGTTCTCTAGAAGGAGTTATGACCAATTTATTACAGCTTGTTTAGACTTGGGAATTCCAACGACTCCTTTGTTTATTCAACTTCATTTGTTTGTTTTGTTTCAAATTTGTCAATGTGTTAGGTAAGTCTACCATCAATGATGGTGGGCTAACATTAAGTTTGTCAATGATAGCATTAATTATGGTAGGCTAGCATGAAGTTTGTTAATAACTAGCATTAATAATAGTGGGTTGGTGAAGACTTTTGAAGCACCCTTTGACAAACCAATGCTTGGAGGGTTGTTCCAATATTTCTTTTTGTATTTTTAGGATCTTAGGTTTCTTTTAGCCTATTTAAACTCAACAACCTTGCTAATCTTTGGTTCTTTTGAGAACTAGTGAATTTATCAAGAATTTGCATTCTTGTGGCGTTCCAAACTCTAGACTTATCACTCACCTTCTCATCTACATCTTGAGTGTGGTGTCAATATCATTCTCTATACTTTTGGTTCATGTTTTCTTAAGCATTGGGTCAAGGTTTTTTTTTTTTGTCTTAAATTTGTTTACAACTTTCTTGCGAAGTTGGAACTACAAATTAATTGTGGGTTTCAAAGTTTCATTGTGGGGTTCGCATCATTTGGTATCAAAGCTAGTTCTAATTAGATTTAAATGTCTTATTTATTTTGATTACAAAAAAAAAGAAAAAAGCGTACAAATAAAAAACATATTGCAAAGGGAATCAAGTATTCCTGATTTCATCAAATTGAATTTTAGTTATTCATTTTCCTTGACATTGTTTACACACAATATCAATTGTGTTCCTTTGCTTTCTTGCTTTCTTTTCATCAATTTCCTTTGTCGTTCTTTGTGTCCTCTTAATTTCTTTTCTTTGTTTAGTGTGTTGGTTTGTCATATTTGGTGTGCCACTTGGGTTTTTCTTGATTTTGTTTATTTAGTTCAATAAAGAACTGAAAGAGAGAATTAAGTGTGGCAAAAAAAGTTTGTGAGATCATTAGAGGGTAAAAGTCAATTTGTGTGTTAACACGGGAGTTAAGTGACATCAAATTGAATGAAACACGTGACGGAGTGTTGTGAGGTCATT
The DNA here is from genome assembly GCA_018350135.1 of Citrus trifoliata. Lineage (NCBI taxonomy): Eukaryota > Viridiplantae > Streptophyta > Magnoliopsida > Sapindales > Rutaceae > Citrus > Citrus trifoliata. Next base: position 360,483 of record VKKW01000125.1, on the reverse strand, counting down.
TTACTAACATTCTTTTCAGATAACAAATATAATGTTTGGAGAGATCCGTGACAAATTAGAGAGGTAAGACACTGCCATAGCCAATCTACAAAGGGGGTAACAACCAATAGCTCCAAATGTAAAAGGTAATCAAGGGCGTGCTGCCATGGAAGAAGAAGATGGTGATAACTTGGATAATTTTGATGACCAGGCCACTGTTGACATGTGTGGAAGAGATGATAGAAGGGCAAGATGTATAGATCGTGACTTGGGGAGTATCAAACTGAAAATTCCTTCTTTTCAAGGTAAAAATGGCCCAAAAGCTTATTTAGCGTGGGAAAAAAGGTGGAGCTAGTATTTGATTGCCACAACTACTTTGAGGAGAAAAAGGTAAAACTAGCTGCTGTTGAATGTACTAATTATGCTATAATTTGGTGAGATCAGCTTGTTTTGAGTAGGAGACGAAATCATGAAAATAAACACTTGGTAGGAGATAAAGGCCATCATGAGGAGGAGATTTTTTCCTAGTCATTAATTCTAGAAGTGTGGAAAATTACCACAAGAAGATGGAAATAATCATGATTCGAGCCAACATTGAAGAAGAACGAGAGAACACTATGGCCAGATTTTTACATTGTTGAAATTAAGATATTGCTAATGTGGTTGACTTGCACCACTATGTTGAGTTGGAAGACATGGTTCAAATAGCCATGAAAATGGAACAGCAGCTAGAAAAAAAAAAAAGGTTCCACTAGAACCAATTTGGGTTCATCTTTCTCATGGAAGTAAAAATGTAGTAAAGATGAAAAGGTTGTTTTAAAGCCTAAGATTGAACCATTCAAAGATCATAACGAGGGAGGAAACCAAAGCAAAGGTAAATCTGATTCCCAACACTCTAGAAATAGAGATATTAAGTGTTTTAAATATTTGGGGCAGGTCATATTGCATCTCAATGCCCAAATAAGAGAGAGCAATAATCTTGAGGGATGATGGTGATGTTGAAATTGAGAGTGAATCAGATGATAATCCTATGCCACCTTTGGAGGATGCTAATGATGGTGTAGAGTATCCTGTTGATGGTAAATTGCAAGTAAAAGAAGATGCAGAGGTACAACGTGATAACATCTTTCATACTAATGTAGCTAGCACTAGTTGAGTTGAAAAATTGAATTTGAAAACCTTAAAACATCCTAGGCCATATAAGCTACAAGGGCAGAATGATTGTGGGGAAGTTAAAGTAAATAAACAAGTGCTGATTTCATTCTCTATTGGGAGATACAAGGATGAGGTTCTATGTGATGTAGTACCCATGCATGCTGGACACATTCTTTTGGGGCGACCTTGGCAATATGATAGGCGTGTGACACATGATGGTTACTTAAATAGATATTCTTTTGTAATAAATAAAAAGTAAATCACTCTTGTACCATTAAATGTCAATACAAAAAGAGAGTGATACAAAGAAAAAATGAGAGTACAAAAGAAAGAGAGATTGAGAGAAAAGTAAGTGGAAAAATAAAAAAGAATATTGTTGAGAGAAAATAGAGGCAGCAAGTGAATTTTTTTGCAAAAGAGAGCGAGGTTAAGAGGGCTTTCTTTTCAAAACAGCCTATCATTGTACTTTTGTACAAAGAGGCTTGTTACATACTAATGAGCTTAAATTTTCTTTGCCTATTGCTATTTTGACTCTTTTGCAGGACTTTGATGATGTGTTTCTAAATGAAATCCCTGATGGTTTACCTCTTATTAGGGGAATTGAGCATCAAATAGACTTTGTCCCTGGAGCTACCATTCCTAATAGCCTGCATATAGAAGTAACCCGAAGAGGCAAAGGAGCTTCAAAGGCAGGTTGAAGAACTCTTGGCAAAGAGATATGTGAGGGAGAGCAAGAGTTCATGTTTGGTACCAGTTCTACCAGTGCCCAAAAAGGATGGAACATGGAGAATGTGCATTGATTGTCGTGCAATCAATAAAATCACTGTAAATTATAGACATCCTATTCCTAGAGTTGATGATATGCTTGATGAATTGCATGGTTCTCATGTGTTTAGTAAAATTGATCTTAAAATTGGATATCATCATATTAAGATTACAGAGGGAGATGAGTGGAAAAATGCCTTTAAAATAAAATATGGTTTATATAAATGGTTAGTGATGCCATTTGGGTTATCTAATACACCTAGCACTTTTATGAGGTTAATGAACCATGTTTTGCGTGCTTTTATTGGTAAATTTATGAACATTTGCAAAGTGCATTGATTGTTTTAAGGAAGGAAAAATTGTATGCTAATTTGAAGAAGTGTTCCTTTTGTACAAATCAGATTGTTTTTCTTGGTTATGTTGTAAGTGCTAAACGAATTGAGGTTGATGAAGAGAAGGTAAAGGCTATTAAGGAGTGGGCTACACCTAAAAGTGTAAGTGAGGTAAGAATATTTGTGAAAGATTTTAGCACCCTTGCTGCACCATTAACTGAAATTGTGAAGAAACAAGTGAGATTTAAGTGGGGTAGTGAACAAGAAAGGGCATTTAATCTAATCAAGGAGAATTTGGTTTCTGCATCATTACTTGCTCTACTTGATTTTGCTAAAACTTTTGAAATTGAGTGTGATGCTTTAGGTATAGGTATTGGAACTGTTTTGATGCAAGAAGGGCGTCCAATTGCCTATTTTAGTGAGAAATTGAGTGGAGCAGCCCTAAATTATCCTACATATGATAAGGAGATGTATGAATTGGTGAGAGCATTGGAAACTTGGCAACACTATTTAACAAATTGATCACAAGTCCTTGAAGCATTTGAAAGGGCAAGGTAAGTTGCATAAGAGACATGCAAAATGGGTTGAATTTATTAAGCCATTTCCTTATGCGATAAAATACAAACAAGGTAAGGAGAATGTGGTTCCTGATGCATTATCTAGAAGTTATGCACTTATCTCTACATTAAATGCAAAGTTGTTAGGATTTGAGTACATTAAAGAATTATATGTTAATGATCCTGATTTTTCTAATGTGTTTAATGTTTGTAAGAAAGTTTCATTCGGTAAGTTCTATAGGTATGATGGGTTCTTATTTAGTGAAAATAAATTGTGTGCCTAATAGTTATTTGCGTGAATTGCTTGTGTGTGAAGCTCATGGGGGAGGTTTAATGGGATTGTAAAGACTTTAGATGTTTTAAAAGAACACTTCATTTGGCCACATATGAAACATGATGTTGAAAGAATATGTGAGAAGTGTATCACTTGTAAACATGCTAAGTCTAGAGTTTTACCCCATGGATTGTATAACCCTATGCCCATACCTACTGAACCTTGGGTTGATATTTCTATGGACTTTGTTTTGGGTTTACGTAGTTCAAAAAGGGGAAAGGAATCTGTTTTTGTTGTTGTTGATAGGTTTTCAAAGATGGCACGTTTCATTCCATGTCACAAAACTACTGATGCAACAAACATAACTAATGAGTTTTTCAAGGAAATAGTCAGATTGCATGGAGTACCAAGGAGCATAGTTTCATATCGAGATGCTAAATTCTTGAGCCACTTTTAGAAAACTTTGTGGGGTTAGTTGGGTACTAAACTTTTGTTTTCTACTACTTGTCATCCACAAACTGATGGACAAATTAAGGTTGTAAATAGAACTCTATCTACTTTGTTATGTGCCATTATTAAAAAAAAAACTTGAAAACTTGAGAAGAAGAAGAGGCATTGTTGGCATTATTCAAGCTATTGGGCAGCCAAATATACAATTTGAATCCAATGCAGAAAGGAAAAATTCAGAATAAAATTGGCATTGATTGCGCCAAAACTTATGTACAAACTATATACCGTTGGAAACATAATTAAGTTACATTTCCAATGCATTTTACAGAGCTGGATTTGGAGTTCTCTAAAAGGAGTTATGACCAATTTATTACAGCTTGTTCAGGCTTTGGAATTCCAACGACTCCTTTGTTTATTCAACTTCATTTATTTCTTTTGTTTCAAGTTTGTCAATGACTAGCATTAATTATGGTGGGTTAGCATTAAATTTTCCAATGATAACATTAATTATGGTAGGCTAGCATTAAGTTTGTCAATGACTAGCATTAATAATGGTGCGTTGGTGAAGACTTTTGAAGCACCCTTTGACAAACCTATGCTTGGAAGGTAGTTCCAATGTCTTGATTTGTATTTTTAGGATCTTGGGTTTCTCTTAGCTTATTAGAGATTAATGTTATTTGAATTTGAAAGAATTATTCTTTCTTTGGTTCTTTTGAGAATTAGTGAATTTATCAAGAATTTGTATTCTTGTGGCATTCCAATCTAGACTTATCACTCGCCTTCTCATCGACATCTTGAGTGTAGCATCAATATCATTCTCTATGCCTCTGGTTCATATTTTCTTAAGCATTGGATCAAGGTTTTGTTTGTCTTAAATCTATTAGAACTTTCTTGGGAAGTTGAAACTTCAAATTAAGTGTGGGTTTCAAAGTTTTATTCGCATCAGAAGCATCACGAACTCCCGCCACCTTTAAATCTTTTGCGAGATCTTTGCACAATCCTTGCATAAAATTGTCCTTTTTCAAATCTTCTGTTGCAACCATATGTGGGGCATATCGAGATAGTTGATCAAATTTTCGAATGTACTCTAGTAGAGACATCCTTCCTTGTTTACAATAAACGAACTCTCTTCTTTTGGCTGAGCGAACAGTTTTTGAAAAGTATTTGTTATAGAAGTGTTATTTAAATTCCACATGTTGCATTGTTACTTCATTATGAATTTGTTTGATAGAGTCCCACCAATATTCCGCTGCTCCTCATAGCATAAAGGAGACACCATTGACTTTTTCTTCTTCTGGCACTTTAGCTACTTCTATAATTCTTTTCATGGTTCGCAACCATTGGTCTGCTGCGATAGAATCTACACCTCCTTCGAATGTGGGTGGATTTAATCTTCTAAATTCTCTCCCTGTGTTGTTCATAGCCTGAGCATGTTCATTCCTTCTAACTTCCCTTTCTAAAAGTCGTTCCACAATGTCTGTAAGTCGATCAATTGCATATTGCTTCCCTGTAGTTCTTTTTGCCCTTCTACTTCTGTTACCCTTAGCACTTGACATCTCAACGAGTTTTTAATCTAATTTCTAAGTGTCAAACAAATCAAATGTAAGATTTCTAACTAACCTAATTCTAAGTTTTTACTAAAAAGCCGAGCCTTGTCCTTCCCCTTGACTTGTGCATATGGACGGTCTACCTTGGGCTCTGATACCAATTTGTAACACTCCACTAAAATATTTATTTAAAAATGTTTAAAAAAACACTGTACTTTTAATATAAATACAAATTTTAAAAGTAGTTTTGTACAATAAACAAAACTTTCTTAGTTGGAGTCATATAGAGATTCCTTAGCATATTTCAAAACTTTTATTATTTCATAAAGCTGAGATACTTATTTTATATTAAAATAAAGCTGAGCCTATCATAAAAATCCCAAGGTTGGTCCAGTGGGTAGTTGTACGTGACGCTGTTACACCATATCTACAACAGAATGAAGTCTGTCCTTAGGGCCAGTAGCCCTCAAGTTCTAGTTTCCAACCGATATACACTTATCCATTAAATACCAAATTCAAAAATCATATTTGAAAATAGTTTTTCACGATACCACTCGAAAACACGGCACTCATGGCCTTCAAAGAGGGTGAACGTTGTGAGAAAACACTTTCATTTTATAAAAATCAGTTTTGGAGGATAAAACAGAACCTTTCTGATGCACAAGATCCTTAGGCTTAAGGTAAGTGCAGAGCATACTCAGTATGGAGAATTAGAGGGAAGCGTATCATTATTAACCCAAATAATTTCTTTGATTCCTAGAAGAGAGAAACATGATGTAAGGAAACTTGAATTTATTTCTGATTAACTTCTAGGTACAACTGAAGCATAAGGTGCCTTATATAGAAAATCATCGAGGACAGGACCCCCTGAATGATTATAATCAACAAACATGCACACCATTTTAGAAAGTAAAGCACACCATTTTAGAAAGTAAAGCACACCGACTAAGACTTTTACATAAAACATTCAAAGCAAACAGGAGTTACATGGGCTGGTGCATCAAAAGTTGTGTGACGGCGACAAATTGTCATCATGGAGTAGATGGATAGCGCGATGGTGACACATCTCCTGTCTCTTTCTCATATTGGCGCTTGCGCCAACATATCTGTCTCTGGTCTAGATACGCCTCAACTTGCTGATATTTTTCTTCATTAGCTTCAGACATGTACTGTGATGTAGATGCAGTAGGAGAGTCTGGGTTGGTGACAGTATAATGGGAATTTTTAGTATGGAGAAGGGACTGAAAATCTTCCCATGGGTCCTGAGCGTCTTGGAATAAGACGTTGGTGTAATTAGGAAGTTGTTCCATGATAAGGATTCCTTGAGGACTTGAACTTGAACTCGGACTACAACCTTGTGTTTTTGGAATTATTTCAGGGGTGTGTGATGGTCCAATAGAGATGTGGTGAATGTTTGTGGCAGGTGGAGGAACATTGTTAAGTTCCATGAGACTATGAGAATGGAGGTGACCGATGTATCATGGATGAGGGTACAAGGATGAGGATAAGTTCTTCATTCATATGCCATGTCTTGTGTCCAGTAGTCTCTTGTCTCTGGGTGCTGGAAGTAGGGCCTGTGAACGATGAAGACTGTAGTCCACATGTTGGCTTCCTGTTCTAGCATTTTGTCTAATCCGTGAAAAGTACATAGATTCTGGAGTTGTTTACGCCACCATGTGAGTGGGGAATACCATTCGAGGAGAGTCCATAGTAGGTCTGGTGAGAACTCAAGATTGGTAAGGTGAGTCAGGACTGGTTTGACATGGAAAACTAGCTTTGTAGCATACAAGGTGGTGAGACACCACATGTACCAAAGCTCATCCTCACAGATGGACAAAGAGGAGAGAGTGAGGCCTATGAGAAACAGGTGCTCCATGCAAAGGTTAGGAAAACGGTCAGGTTTTTTGGTTTGAACATTAAAGAAATACTTGTAAAGGAAATTTTTTGCAAAATCTTGAAGCCGGTAAGCCGATTGGAAAGAGATGTTCATGGGAAAGTTTCTCTGGTTGAGAGCTTTGAAAAGAAGTTGGCGATTCATGACTATAACTGGAATGGTTTGGATTGAGGAAATGAGTGAGGGTTTATTTATAGCTGGATGTGTGAGTAAGTCTGCAATGAGGTTCTGGTTGCCTTTTATGTGTTGAATAGTGAAATCATATTTAGCAAACCAGTTTTTGAGACTGAGCAGTTGCTTGTCAGGGAGCAACTTGTTTTTTAAGTCAAAGATTCGGGGAAAAGAAGAGTTATCCATGTTGATAAGAAATTTATGGATGATTAGATGAAATTCAAAATTTTCAATGTCATACATGACTGCCAAAATCTCTTTGTAGATCGCATGGTAGTGCTTTTTGGAATCATTGAATTTTCTGCTTGCATGTGCATAGAAATGACTCACGCCATTGCTTTCTTCGAGAAGAATGGCACTCCAGTAATCATCGCTAGCATCAGTCTGGAGGATGCGTTATCCATTTGTGGGAATTCTGAGTGGAGGAGGTGTTGGGCGATAACCTTTAGCTGCTTGACAGCTTCTGTCTATGCTGGACCCCAAGGAGGGCACTGTTTTTTTAGCATGCGGGACAGCTGGCTTGTGTGGATTGCAATCTTAGGGATAAAATCATGGACATAATTGACAATCCCAAGGAATTATTGTATCTGCTTTTTGGTGAGATTTGTGTCTGAGAATTTCAATAATTCAGGTGCGATGTGTAGACCAGGTTGATAATGGCCATCTTTAATCACCATGCCAAGAAAGTCAATTGATTCCTTTCCTATGCTGTTTTTGTTTTCGGAAAGCATGATTCCATGTTCTTGTACAATATGAAAAACATCCAAAAGGACCAGAGCATGATGGAGGATAGGGCTAAAGATTTTTGTCATGACCTTTTGAAATAATGAAGGTGCGACTTTAAGACCAAAGGGTATAATAGTCCATTGATAATGGGTATCTGAAATGCAAAAGGCAGTTTTGTGACGGTCAACTGGTGAAATACCTTAAGCAAATATGCTCTGCACTTGCCTTTAGCAAGGATCCTGTGCATCAGAAAGCTTTCGCAGTTTTCTTATCTGGTTTGGTACCCTGTTTTGACTAACGAAAGTCTGTTTTGGGTTGTATAACCCGACAAGAAAATGAAGAAAATGAAAGTTTTCCTGATTCCCCATTTTGGTATCAGAGCCTAAACCCTTTTCACATTCCTCAAAGTGGTATAATTTAAGTCTTTATTCCTGTTTTGATCTTTAGTCTTCAGGCGCAGAGAGAACTCATCCCTCATGGCTTCTACTTCCTCAACTCCTGTTACTCTTTCTTCTACGCTTTCTTTGCCTAAATCTTGCACTTCCCATACTGCTAATAAAATAGAAAACCTTGTTGAATACTCCTATATTCCCGAATCCGCTCAAATCAGTGAATCAACCTATCCTCTTATAAGTCCTTATCACCTGTACAAACGACCCAACTCCTTTACCCGCAGCATCCGTACCCTTATCTCTACCAAACGGCCTCACCCTAAAGAATATATCCAGTCTTCTCGTCTGGATCAGTGTGCTCTTAAAGCCACCTCTGCTGAGCAATATGTTACACTAGAAATTCCTTCAGAGCTCATTTCAAATTGGAAACGTGAAGGATACACTCATCTTCATTTAGGCGGCATCCGCCTCATCCTTACCCTACATGGGCGCAAAGGTTTACCTGTTACCGCTCGTGTTGCTCTCTTGGATACTCGGTTCAAACAGTTCCAAGATGCCGTTATCGGTACTGTCCTCACCACCCTACATGCTGGCAGTGTTTTACTCACCTTTTATCCAAACTTCAACCTTTCTCTTCAAGATCCTAATCTACCTACAACCCTGAAAGTTCAAGTCCAGATCCAAGGTGCTGAACAAATCTCCACTGCTAAAATCGCCACCTTACACCATCAATTGGTCTATCGGCTCCAGAATCATGCCTTAGACCTTCCCACTCCGGAACACCACTCTGACACTCTCATGGTGTTAGCTGAATCTGACCAAATTCCTACTATCATTCAGATCCCCAGGCAACTTCCTCGCCACGAACTCCTTAAGCTTATGCCTCTTGAATGGATCTCAAACTATGAGCAGTTCCACAACAATACAGCCCCAGTTCAGACATCTGAAAGTATGTTTGAAAGGCGACCAGATGGCACGGTCAGAATGACTTTTAAACCGCCTCCCAGTGCTCCTCAAGAGCCTCCTCGGCTCTCTTTCACTTATTCCTCCATGATCACAGCTGTTCAGACAGCTCAAGAAGATTTGCCTATTACAGGGTTCAATTCTGACGGTTTCCCTGTTTATCCAGCCAAGCAAAATGGACATTTCCTTTGGGATGTCCCTGGCTCCGGTCACTGTGACCCAGATTGTCCCTGCTGGGATGATTGGGAAGAGGATGATGATTATGTCACCAAAAGAAAAAAGAAACCTAAGAAAAAATCTCATGCCTCGTGTCACCACAGTACTCCTAAACCACCACAAGATCCTCCTCCTCCATCAGCTCCTTTACCTCTCTATAAAAAGGAACTCCAATGGCTTGCAAAGCGTTGCACCTCTACAATCTCCTCACCCGTTCCAGATCCATCTCCACCTCTGAGTTGTATGATGTTTTCATCTGCTTCCTCAGATTATTCTTCCTCTTTTCCTCCATTAGACACCCACACAGATTCCCAACGAAATGTTGTGTCCAAACCTTTTGTTCCATCACCCATCACTTCATCAGGTCATCTTGAACCACCCAAACCTTTTGAGTCAGTCCTCAACTGGCAAACTCAAAATGCCAGAGCCCAGAATGATACTTTGCTGAACATTAATTCCAAAGTTGAAAAGATCAGTTTACGAACTGAACACCTTGAAACGAAGGTTGACTCCATCTCTGCACAACTGCAGCAGATCCACCAGAACCTCCAGTCCAGAATTGTTCAACTTGATTCTGAGTTGCGAACTATGCTTGCCCAACGTTACCATGGCCCAGAATTTGATCAAAAGGAAAAGGAGATCAGACGTTTAAAAGCTGAGCTTGCTCAAATTGAATCTGACAAACAAAAACCTTCCCTTTTTACCTCCTCACCTCCGATCCCTTCGATTGGTCCAACTTACCATCCATTTGCTTCGATGCTTTCTCCTATCCGACAGTATGAGCCTTCTAAGCTGTTTGGTATGACCCATACCCTTTTTCGAGACAACCCATTACCACCACCACCCAAACCTAAACCAAAGTCTAAACCTCAACCACGACCCGTCACAATCAATCCTTCCTCCACTATTATCCCTGACCAACAATCACCAGGCTATACACCAGCATCACCATCACCTCCTGAACCATCCAGATCCCAACCTCCTATTACATCCAAAGATAAAGAACCTATGCACCAATTCAGTGCCCATGCCACTAACCACCCATCTTCCACTGATGACCAAACTTCTGATTCAAATCTAGCCGTTTCAGATAGCCATACTGAGACTGAAACAGAATCTTCGGCATCCACCAGTGACTCTGAAAAATCTGATGCTGATATCACCAGAATCCTGATGGCTCAACCTGACCCACAAACTTCTCGGACAGAACCATATGTGGATATTCCTTCTGATGTTGAAGAAGAGATGCCTGAATCTTCTGCCACCAACCAGCCTCCTCCGGTCCAAACTACTTCATCCAGCCAAAAATCCTCAAATGGTCCCTGGTTTACCTTTGATGATATCCCATCCTACAAATGGCGTGATCGTCTTAATGAAATGTCTGCCTGGATTGATCTCCAAATGCTCAGATCAGGAGCCACTACTGAATCAGTCCTTAGAGAATTTGCTACTCGTTTTACGGGTGCTCTAAGAGATTGGTTTGATTCTCTTGGTCAATACAGACAATTGCAGTTTGTTCAATTACCAGAAGTCTCTAGTGCTCTTGCCATTCTTCATGATCAATTTTTAGGAGACCCAGCTGCAGCCTTTGAAGCTGCACGCCGAGACTATCTCAGCATGAAATGTTGCTCCCTTGATGCTAAGGATCTTGATTTCCATTACAAGCGCATGTCCCTGTTATTCTATAAGCTTAATGGATTCAACGAGCCTACACTAAAGCATGTCTTTTTGGCCTCCCTACCAGAAGAACTCCAACCAGACATCCAGAGGCAGCTCACCGCCTCCAATCTTGTTATTGACAATATCTCTCTTGGCAAAATTTTCCAACTCGCCAAAACTTGTCTTGATAAGCTTTGTGAACAGAAACAATTTTTCAAGGACTTGTTGAAAGACAAAGAACCATTCAGAAGTGCCTGCAAAAAGCCTTATTTGCAAATCAAATGCAAACAAAAGAAGGATTGTGATTGCAGTCCCAAAAAGAAAAGGCATTTTCGAAAGTTTAAATCTCCAGAATTTTCATCCAGACCCCGCAGGTCCAGAAAACCTTACAGATTCTTCAGAAAGCGGTCTTCTTCTTCCAAAGACTCCAAACGAAGAAAATCCAGCAGATGTTTTATCTGCAGAAAAAAAGGCCATTTTGCCAAAGACTGTCCCAACAAAAGAGCCAAGTCCATTCGTCTTGTAGAACATCTTCAGGCTACTACAGACTACTCTCCACAACAAGATGAATTGGAATATTATTTCTCTGAACAAGATGAACCCAATGATGAAACAGTGTTCGCACTACAACAGTCTTCTGATGATTCCGACAGTGATCAGTCCCAAGTCATTTTCCATCAACAGCTCTTGTCCCTTGACACTACGGTTCCTATACCCTCCATCAAAGTCCAAATCCTGCCTTCAAAATTCCAAAGGCCCATTCCAGTAATTGGTCTCATCGATACTGGTGCACAGTGCAGTATGATCAACCCTCATATTCTCCCACCAGACTCTTGGACCCAATCCGAAGAATATTTCAAAGCTGTTAATGGCAACCTGTTCACCACTTCTTTGGTTACCAAAAGGCCCATTGGTATCCAGATTTTCCCTAATTGTGTCATTTGGACCAAAGTCATTGGTTCAACTCTTCCTAATAAAGATATTTTGTTAGGATTTGACATTCTTCACCAGATCAAACACCTTCAAATCATTCCTCATGGAATTCGAGTCAAGTCCATGTTCAAACCATTCACAGAGATCTTGAAACTTTACAATCTGTCTGAAACCCCTCCATCATATCAAGATATTTCCACCAAGCTTTTAAGTTTCTGTCCAGAGTCTCATTCTGAGTTCACCCATCCAAATCCTTTGTGGAAAAATCAGTCTTTCTTTGTTAAGTTACCCTTCAAACTTAATGAAGACATTAATCCCACCAAAGCCACTCATCCAGGAATGAGTCCATCTGACTTACTCCTAGCCCAACAAGAATGTTCTCAACTGTTAGCCCAAGGGTTAATTGAGCCCACAACCTCTCAATGGGCTTGCCAAGCCTTTTATGTTGAAAAGCATTCTGAAATTGTTCGAGGAAAGAAACGCTTAGTCATTGACTACCAGCCCTTAAACATGTTTTTGCAAGATGACAAATTTCCTTTACCTCGCCGACAAATCATGTTTACTTTTCTCAAAAATGCCCAGATCTTTTCCAAATTTGATTTAAAATTCAGTTTTTGGCAATTAGGCATTGAACCCTCTGAACGATATAAGACAGCCTTTTGTATTCCCAATGCCCATTTCCAATGGACGGTCCTACCCTTTAGTCTCAAAACTGCCCCATCCATTTTCCAAAAATCCATGATCAAAATCTTTCAGCCTCTCCTGTCTAATGCATTGATTTACATTGATGATATTTTACTTTTTTCAGGATCACATGATGACCATCACCGCCTGCTCAACCAGTTCTATGATATTGTCCAAAGTCATGGAATCATGCTATCTGCCAAGAAAAGCACCATTGCCACAGACACCATCGAATTTCTTGGTATGATCATAAAAGATGGCCATTACCAGTCAGGAAAGCACATTGCCCAAGAGTTGCTTCACTTTCCAGATCAGCAACTTTCCAAAAAGCAGGTCCAGCAATTTCTTGGAATTATCAATTACATCAGAGACTTTATCCCACATGTGGACCACTACACTCGTCACCTCTCGGCTTTATTGAAGAGAAAGCCTCCTGAGTGGAATGATGACCACACAAATGCTGTCATTACTCTCAAAAAGATTGCGCAAAATCCGCCTCCTTTAAAGTTGATTGCAGATGGAAAGCGCATACTACAGACAGACGCAAGTGATGAATCATGGGGTGCCATTCTCCTTGAAGAACTCAATGGAAAAGAACACTTTATCGCCTACGCTAGTGGACATTTTTCTGACACACAGCAGCACTACCATAGCGTGTTCAAAGAGATCTTAGCGGTAAAGTATGGCATCAAAAAGTTCGAGTACCATCTCATTGGCCACCACTTCCTCATCCGAATGGACAACTCAGCCTTCCCCAATATTCTCAATTTCAAAGGCAAAACTGTTCCAGAAAAGATGTTACTTCGGTTAAAGGATTGGTTTTCCAAATATGATTTTTCAGTAAAGCATATAAAGGGATCCCAGAATCTTATCCCTGATATGCTCTCTCGACTTTCAAAACCAGAGACACCTCCCATACTGTTTTCCACCACATACCATTTTCCAATCATTGCCATGGCTACATCCTTACCTCCCGAAGCTCTTACCAAAAAACCCTTTCCCTTGAATAAAACATTCTCCTCTGTTTTCGCCATCCAAGAGTTTGCACGAAAAGCTGTTTTCCGTTTCTTCATGAAAGCTTACCTTATGGCTGACTCCTTTCCATTTTCTACTTTTCATCCTGAAAATCTGTTTCTTACAGGTTTAACTCTTGACCCATCCAGAGAAATCACCGAAGACGAGTTATGGTACCTCTGGTGCCTAACTACACTCTATGCAACCAAGCTCATCCTACCCATCGCCCCCACTTTGTCTCATCTTCTTAATCCAGACAAAGCTACCTCTCTCATCTGGACATTACTTGAGTGGTTTTCACCAATTCCATGGTGGAGACACAAGCTCCAACACTTGTCAGAGATCTACAACCTTGATCGTATGCCATTACCTGAAGCTCAAATGTGGACATCCGTGTTCATAATTCATAGGCCTTATTTCCAACACCCAGATACACAGTTCTTTTGGACACAGGATCAGGTATACGAATAGTTCACTGCACCACACCCTTCCATCATTGAAAATGAGATCCAACCTACCTTACATAACTACCTCCATCAGTTAAACCACCAAACTCCGCCACATAAGGATATCGTTCACACATCCTTAGGCCCACAACATGACCTCATCATGATCCCTACTCCATCAACCAGATCCAAGCCACCATCCACAGGAATCCTTATCAAAGAAGAAAGGCCAGACTACACTGACTTTCTCTTCCAGGACTCTCAGGACCCTTGGGAAGAATTTCTTCCTCTTAGCCAACACCTTCATCAGTTCCCCCAACCAACAATGGATGAACCTGGACCCTCCGACCCAGGACCATCAACCCGACCTTCCAAAAAATCACCTCGACCTTCTAAAGTTGACAAGGCCACCCAGACTTCCCCCAGGTATACTTCACAGTGTACTCCACGAGCCGAACATTGCCCTAATCCACCATGCCGTGGTCCCTCCTGTCAACATCCTAAACGTCCAAAGCTTCCAAGCAACTTTTTCCGCAAACCGCACCATTCCGGTGATACAGATCCCGATGCAACGGAAAGTTCCTCCGAAGATGACTACATGAACCTCCACTCTCCATAAAAGTTATTTGTCTTGTTGTGATTTGTCTTCTTGTCATCATTATGTCTCATTTTGTCTTGTTGTAATCATGGTTGCTTTTGCTTTTACTTTTGCTTTTGCTTTAAGCTTTTGTCAAAGTCATGCTTTATTAAAGCATCTTTGTCCCTTTGTAATAATTAAAGGTGTGTAATCATGTAACTTTACTTTTACTTTAAAGATAGGGGCCCTGTCCTATCTTTCTGAGATTCCTCCTCTATATAAGGAATTCTCATCTGCTTGTAACATATAGAATGTAATATAGAAGTTTGCCAAGAAATAAACTCGTGTGTTTTTCTCTCACCATGAACTTCTAAGCTTCTCTCTCTCTCTCTGCAAATGAAGTCCTAAAGATAAGAAAAGGAATAAGGGTTTTAAATTTGTTCATTTTGAAACTTAAGCAAATATGCTCTGCACTTGCCTTTAGCAAGGATCCTGTGCATCAGAAAGCTTTCGCAGTTTTCTTATCTGGTTTGGTACCCTGTTTTGACTAACGAAAGTCTGTTTTGGGTTGTATAACCCGACAAGAAAATGAAGAAAATGAAAGTTTTCCTGATTCCCCGTCTGGATTTTTGGCAGGGGAAACTTATCATCTTTAAGAAAAGAATTAAGTAGCTGGTAATCAATAACTAATCTCTTTTTTCCACGCACTAATTCAGATTGTTTTTCAACATAAAAGGCTTGACAAGCCCAATATGAATCAGTGGGTTCATATAGGATGGGATATCATCAAAGGTAAACCAGGGACCATTTGAGGATTTTTGGCTGGATGAAGTAGTTTGGGCCGGAGGAGGCTGGTTGGTGGCAGAAGATTCAGGCATCTCTTCTTCAACATCAGAAGGAATATCCACATATGGTTCTGTCCGAGAAGTTTGTGGGTCAGGTTGAGCCATCAGAATTCTGGTGATATCAGCATAAGACTTTTCAGAGTCACTGGTGGATGCTGAAGATTCTGTCTCACTCTCAGTATGGCTATCTGAAACGGCTAGATTTGAATCAGAAGTTTGGTCATCAGTGGCAGATGGGTGGTTAGTGGCATGGTATCAGAGCCATTCCCCATTCCATTTCCTCAAAGTGGTATAATTTAAGTCTTTATTCCTGTTTTGATCTTTAGTCTTCAGGCGCAGAGAGACCTCATCCCTCATGGCTTCTACTTCCTCAACTCCTGTTACTCTTTCTTCTACGCTTTCTTTGCCTAAATCTTGCACTTCCCATACTGCTAATAAAATAGAAAACCTTGTTGAATACTCCTATATTCCCGAATCCGCTCAAATCAGTAAATCCACCTATCCTCTTATAAGCCCTTATCACCTGTATAAACGACCCAACTCCTTTACCCGCAGCATCCGTACCCTTATCTCTACCAAACGGCCTCACCCTAAAGAATATATCCAGTCTTCTCGTCTGGATCAGTGTGCTCTTAAAGCCACTCCGCCTCATCCTTACCCTACATGGGCGCAAAGGTTTACCTGTTACCGCTCGTGTTGCTCTCTTGGATACTCGGTTCAAACAGTTCCAAGATGCCGTTATCGGTACTGTCCTCACCACCCTACATGCTGGCAGTGTTTTACTCACCTTTTATCCAAACTTCAACCTTTCTCTTCAAGATCCTAATCTACCTACAACCCTGAAAGTTCAAGTCCAGATCCAAGGTGCTGAACAAATCTCCACTGCTAAAATCGCCACCTTACACCATCAATTGGTCTATCGGCTCCAGAATCATGCCTTAGACCTCCCCACTCCGGAACACCACTCTGACACTCTCATGGTGTTAGCTGAATCTGACCAAATTCCTACTATCATTCAGATCCCCAGGCAAATTCCTCGCCACGAACTCCTTAAGCTTATGCCTCTTGAATGGATCTCAAACTATGAGCAGTTCCACAACAATACAGCCCCAGTTCAGACATCTGAAAGTATGTTTGAAAGGCGACCAGATGGCACGGTCAGAATGACTTTTAAACCGCCTCCCAGTGCTCCTCAAGAGCCTCCTCGGCTCTCTTTCACTTATTCCTCCATGATCACAGCTGTTCAGACAGCTCAAGAAGATTTGCCTATTACAGGGTTCAATTCCGACGGTTTCCCTGTATATCCAGCCAAGCAAAATGGACATTTCCTTTGGGATGTCCCTGGTTCCGGCCATTGTGACCCAGATTGTCCCTGTTGGGATGATTGGGAAGAGGATGACGATTATGTAACCAAAAAGAAAAAGAAACCTAAGAAAAAATCTCATGCCTCGTGTCACCACAGTACTCCTAAACCACCACAAGATCCTCCTCCTCCATCAGCTCCTTTACCTCTCTATAAAAAGGAACTCCAATGGCTTGCAAAGCGTTGCACCTCTACAATCTCCTCACCCGTTCCAGATCCATCTCCACCTCTGAGTTGTATGATGTTTTCATCTGCTTCCTCAGATTATTCCTCCTCTTTTCCTCCGTTAGACACCCACACAGATTCCCAACGAAATGTTGTGTCCAAACCTTTTGTTCCATCACCCATCACTTTATCAGGTCATCTTGAACCACCCAAACCTTTTGAGTCAGTCCTCAACTGGCAAACTCAAAATGCCAGAGCCCAGAATGATACTTTGCTGAACATTAATTCCAAAGTTGAAAAGATCAGTTTACGAACTGAACACCTTGAAACGAAGGTTGACTCCATCTCTGCACAACTGCAGCAGATCCACCAGAACCTCCAGTCCAAAATCGTTCAACTTGATTCTGAGTTGAGAACTATGCTTGCCCAACGATACCATGGCCCAGAATTTGATCAAAAAGAAAGGGAGATCAGACGTTTAAAAGCTGAGCTTGCTCAAATTGAATCTGACAAACAAAAACCTTCCCTTTTTACCTCCTCACCTCCGATCCCTTCGATTGGTCCAACTTACCATCCATTTGCTTCGATGCTTTCTCCTATCCGACAGTATGAGCCTTCTAAGCTGTTTGGTATGACCCATACCCTTTTTCGAGACAACCCATTACCACCACCACCCAAACCTAAACCAAAGTCTAAACCTCAACCACGACCCGTCACAATCAATCCTTCCTCCACTATTATCCCTGACCAACAATCACCAGGCTATACACCAGCATCACCATCACCTCCTGAACCATCCAGATCCCAACCTCCTATTACATCCAAAGATAAAGAACCTATGCACCAATTCAGTGCCCATGCCACTAACCACCCATCTTCCACTAATGACCAAACTTCTGATTCAAATCTAGCCGTTTCAGATATCCATACTGAGAGTGAGACAGAATCTTCAGCATCCACCAGTGACTCTGAAAAGTCTTATGCTGATATCACCAGAATTCTGATGGCTCAACCTGACCCACAAACTTCTCGGACAGAACCATATGTGGATATTCCTTCTGATGTTGAAGAAGAGATGCCTGAATCTTCTGCCACCAACCAGCCTCCTCCGGCCCAAACTACTTCATCCAGCCAAAAATCCTCAAATGGTCCCTGGTTTACCTTTGATGATATCCCATCCTACAAATGGCGTGATCGTCTTAATGAAATGTCTGCCTGGATTGATCTCCAAATGCTCAGATCAGGAGCCACTACTGAATCAGTCCTTAGAGAATTTGCTACTCGTTTTACGGGTGCTCTAAGAGATTGGTTTGATTCTCTTGGCCAATACAGACAATTGCAGTTTGTTCAATTACCAGAAGTCTCTAGTGCTCTTGCCATTCTTCATGACCAGTTTTTAGGAGACCCAGCTGCAGCCTTTGAAGCTGCACGACGAGACTATCTCAGCATGAAATGTTGCTCTCTTGATGCCAAGGATCTTGATTTCCATTACAAGCGCATGTCCCTGTTATTCTATAAGCTTAATGGATTCAACGAGCCTACACTAAAGCATGTCTTCCTGGCTTCCCTACCAGAAGAACTTCAACCAGACATCCAGAGGCAGCTCACCGCCTCCAATCTTGTCATTGACAACATCTCTCTTGGCAAAATTTTCCAGCTAGCCAAAACTTGTCTTGATAAGCTTTGTGAACAGAAACAATTCTTCAAGGATTTGTTGAAAGACAAAGAACCATTCAGAAGTGCCTGCAAAAAGCCTTATCTGCAAATCAAATGCAAACAGAAGAAGGATTGTGATTGCAGTCCCAAAAAGAAAAGGCATTTTCGAAAGTTCAAATCTCCAGAATTTTCATCCAGACCCCGCAGGTCCAGAAAACCTTACAGATTCTTCAGAAAGCGGTCTTCTTCTTCCAAAGACTCCAAACGAAGAAAATCCAGCAGATGTTTTATCTGCAGGAAAAAAGGTCATTTTGCCAAAGACTGTCCCAACAACAGAGCCAAGTCCATTCGTCTTGTAGAACATCTTCAGGCTACTACGGATTACTCTCCTCAACAAGATGAACTGGAATTCTACTTCTCTGAACAAGATGAACCCAATGATGAAACAGTGTTCGCACTACAACAGTCTTCTGATGATTCCGACAGTGATCAGTCCCAAGTCATTTTCCATCAACAGCTCTTGTCCCTTGACACTACGGTTCCTATACCCTCCATCAAAGTCCAAATCCTGCCTTCAAAATTCCAAAGGCCCATTCCAGCAATTGGTCTCATCGATACTGGTGCACAGCGCAGTATGATCAACCCTCATATTCTCCCACCAGACTCTTGGACCCAATCCGAAGAATATTTCAAAGCTGTTAATGGCAACCTGTTCACCACTTCTTTGATTACCAAGAAACCCATTGGTATCCAGATGTTTCCTAATTGTGTCATTTGGACCAAAGTCATTGGTTCAACTCTTCCTAATAAAGATATTTTGTTAGGATTTGACATTCTTCACCAGATCAAACACCTTCAAATCATTCCTCATGGAATTCGAGTCAAGTCCATGTTCAAACCATTCACAGAGATCTTGAAACTTTACAATCTGTCTGAAACCCCTCCATCATATCAGGATGTTTCTACCAAGCTTTTGAGCTTCTGTCCAGAGTCTCATTCTGAGTTCACCCATCCGAACCCTCTGTGGAAAAATCAGTCTTTCTTTGTTAAGTTACCCTTCAAACTTAATGAAGACATTAATCCCACCAAAGCTACTCATCCAGGAATGAGTCCATCTGACTTACTCCTAGCCCAACAAGAATGTTCTCAACTGTTAGCCCAAGGGTTAATTGAGCCCACAACCTCTCAATGGGCTTGCCAAGCCTTTTATGTTGAAAAGCATTCTGAAATTGTTCGAGGAAAGAAACGCTTAGTCATTGACTACCAGCCCTTAAACATGTTTTTGCAAGATGACAAATTTCCTTTACCTCGCCGACAAAGCATGTTTACTTTTCTCAAAAATGCCCAGATCTTTTCAAAATTTGATTTAAAATCAGGTTTTTGGCAATTAGGCATTGAACCCTCTGAACGATATAAGACAGCCTTTTGTATTCCCAATGCCCATTTCCAATGGACGGTCCTACCCTTTGGTCTCAAAACTGCCCCATCCATTTTCCAAAAATCCATGATCAAAATCTTTCAGCCTCTCCTGTCTAATGCCTTGATTTACATTGATGATATTTTACTTTTTTCAAGATCACATGATGACCATCACCGACTGCTCAATCAGTTCTATGATATTGTCCACAGTCATGGAATCATGCTATCTGCCAAGAAAAGCACCATTGCCACAGACACCATCGAATTTCTTGGTATGATCATAAAAGATGGCCATTACCAGTCAGGAAAGCACATTGCCCAAGAGTTGCTTCACTTTCCAGATCAGCAACTTTCCAAAAAGCAGGTCCAGCAATTTCTTGGAATTATCAATTACATCAGAGACTTTATCCCACATGTGGCCCACTACACTCGTCACCTCTCGGCTTTATTGAAGAAAAAGCCTCCTGAGTGGAATGATGACCACACAAATGCTGTCACTACTCTAAAAAAGATTGCGCAAAATCCGCCTCCTTTAAAGTTGATTGCAGATGGAAAGCGCATACTACAGACAGACGCAAGTGATGAATCATGGGGTGCCATTCTCCTTGAAGAACTCAATGGAAAAGAACACTTTATCGCCTACGCTAGTGGACATTTTTCTGACACACAGCAGCACTACCATAGCGTGTTCAAAGAAATCTTAGCGGTAAAGCATGGCATCAAAAAGTTCGAGTACCATCTCATTGGCCACCACTTCCTCATCCGAATGGACAGCTCAGCCTTCCCCAATATTCGCAATTTCAAAGGCAAAACTGTTCCAGAAAAGATGTTACTTCGGTTAAAGGATTGGTTTTCCAAATATGATTTTTCAGTCAAGCATATAAAGGGATCCCAGAACCTTATCCCTGATATGCTCTCTCGACTTTCAAAACCAGAGACACCTCCAATTCTGTTTTCCACCACTTACCATTTTCCTATCATTGCCATGGCTACCTCCTTACCTCCCGAAGCTCTTACCAAAAAACCCTTTCCCTTGAATAAAACATTCTCCTCTGTTTTCGCCATCCAAGAGTTTGCAAGAAAAGCTGTTTTCTGTTTTTTCATGAAAGCTTACCTTATGGCTGATACCCTTCCTTTTTCTACTTTTCATCCTGAAAATCTGTTCCTTACAGGTTTAACCCTTGACCCATCCAGAGAAATCACTGAAGACGAGTTATGGTACCTCTGGTGCCTAACTACACTCTATGCAACCAAGCTCATCCTACCCATCGCCCCCACTTTGTCTCATCTTCTTAATCCAGAAAAAGCTACCTCTCTCATCTGGACATTACTTGAGTGGTTTTCACCAATTCCATGGTGGAGACACAAGCTCCAACACTTGTTAGAGATCTACAACCTTGATCGTATGCCATTACCTGAAGCTCAGATGTGGACATCCGTGTTCATCATTCACAGGCCTTACTTCCAACACCCAGATACACAGTTCTTTTGGACACAGGATCAGGTATACGAATGGTTCACTACACCACATCCCTCCATCATTGAAAATGAGATCCAGCCTACCTTACATAACTACCTCCATCAGTTAAACCACCAAACTCCGCCACATAAGGATATCGTTCACACATCCTTAGGCCCACAACATGACCTCATCATGATCCCTACTCCATCAACCAGATCCAAGCCACCATCCACAGGAATTCTTATCAAAGAAGAAAGGCCAGACTACACTGACTTTCTCTTCCAGGACTCTCAGGATCCTTGGGAAGAATTTCTTCCTCTTAGCCAACACCTTCATCAGTTCCCCCAACCAACAATGGATGAACCTGGACCCTCCGACCCAGGACCATCAACCCGACCTTCCAAAAAATCACCTCGGCCTTCAAAAGTTGACAAAGCCACCCAGACTTCCCCTAGGTATACTTCCCAGTGTACTCCACGAGCCGAGCATTGCCCTAATCCACCATGCCGTGGACCCGCCTGTCAACATCCTAAACGTCCAAAGCTTCCAAGCAACTTTTTCCGCAAACCGCATCACTCCGGTGATACAGATCCCGATGCAACGGAAAGTTCCTCCGGAGATGACTACATGAACCTCCACTCTCCATAAAAGTTATTTGTCTTGTTGTAATTTGTCTTGTTGTCATCATTATGTCTTGTTTTGTCTTGTTGTAATCATGGTTGCTTTTGCTTTTACTTTTGCTTTTGCTTTAAGCTTTTGTCAAAGTCATGCTTTATTAAAGCATCTTTGTCCCTTTGTAATAATTAAAGGTGTGTAATCATGTAACTTTACTTTTACTTTAAAGATAGGGGCCCTGTCCTATCTTTCGGAGATTCCTTCTATATAAGGAACTCTCATCTGCTTGTAACATATAGAATGTAAGATATAGAAGTTTGCCAGAAATAAACTCGTGTGTTTTTCTCTCACCATGAACTTCTAAAGTTCTCTCTCTCTCTGCAAATGAAGTCCTAAAGAAAAGAAAAGGAATAAGGGTTTTAAATTTGTTCATTTTGAAACTTAAGCAAATATGCTCTGCACTTGCCTTTAGCAAGGATCCTGTGCATCAGAAAGCTTTCGCAGTTTTCTTATCTGGTTTGGTACCCTGTTTTGACTAACGAAAGTCTGTTTTGGGTTGTATAACCCGACAAGAAAATGAAAGTTTTCCTGATTCTCCATTTGGATGGGTCAAGGGTTAAACCTGTAAGGAATAGATTTTCAGGATGAAAAGTAGAAAAAGGAAGGGTATCAGCCATAAGGTAAGCTTTCATGAAAAAACGGAAAACAGCTTTTCTTGCAAGAGAACAAGGGTTGGAGGTTCATTTTGCAAATGAAGTCCTAAAGAAAAGAAAAGGAATAAGGGTTTTAAATTTGTTCATTTTGAAACTTAAGCAAATATGCTCTGCACTTGCCTTTAGCAAGGATCTTGTGCATCAGAAAGCTTTCGCAGTTTTCTTATCTGGTTTGGTACCCTGTTTTGACTAACGAAAGTCTGTTTTGGGTTGTATAACCCGACAAGAAAATGAAAGTTTTCCTGATTCTCCATTTTAAATGAAAGTTTTCCTGATTCTCCATTTTGGAAGAAAAAGCCTCCTGAGTGGAATGATGACCACACAAATGCTGTCACTACTCTAAAAAAGATTGCGCAAAATCCGCCTCCTTTAAAGTTGATTGCAGATGGAAAGCGCATACTACAGACAGACGCAAGTGATGAATCATGGGGTGCCATTCTCCTTGAAGAACTCAATGGAAAAGAACACTTTATCGCCTACGCTAGTGGACATTTTTCTGACACACAGCAGCACTACCATAGCGTGTTCAAAGAAATCTTAGCGGTAAAGCATGGCATCAAAAAGTTCGAGTACCATCTCATTGGCCACCACTTCCTCATCCGAATGGACAGCTCAGCCTTCCCCAATATTCTCAATTTCAAAGGCAAAACTGTTCCAGAAAAGATGTTACTTCGGTTAAAGGATTGGTTTTCCAAATATGATTTTTCAGTCAAGCATATAAAGGGATCCCAGAACCTTATCCCTGATATGCTCTCTCGACTTTCAAAACCAGAGACACCTCCAAGATCTTGTTGGAGTAACTGAGAACATTCTTACTTAGCAAGCAAGAGATCTGAAGGAGACATACCTGAGTGAAAAGCTTTTGTGGGATTTATGTCTTTATTGAGTTTGAAAGGAAGATGAATGAAAAATTGGTCATTCTTCTAAAGTGGTGAAGGATGGTGAAACTGTGAATAATTTTCTGGACAAAACCCTAAGAACGTATGGGAGATATGACTATATGGAGATGGTGTTTCTGAAAGTGCATACAGACGTAATGTATCTGTATAAGGCAAGAACATTTGTTTGTAGCGAACTCCAGAACTGGTTAGGAATAGTTTTTAACCAAATGTAGAATGTAAAAACCTATGAGTAAATCTTTATCAGGGAGTTTTGAGGCTACAGTCTTTTTCCAAATTATACAATTCAGAAAGAATTGAATACCAATGGGTTTTTTAGTAATCAAAGTGGTTTCAAAAGTTTCTCCATTAACTGCTTTGAAAAGCTTTGAATAAGGTTCCCAATAGTTAGAGGGAAGAACATAAGGATCAATCATACTGGTATTTGCACCAGTGTTAATAAACCCAATGACAGGAACAGGTTTATGAAACTTGGAAGGAAGGATTGACATTTTGAGTAAAGGTCTGGGAATGATGGAAACATGGTTGACATTTTGAATTGTAGAGATGACTGAAATATCCTTAGAATATGAAGATTCTACGATAATGAAAGCAGTTTGGTCATCTTGTTCTGATTGTTCAAAAAAGTTTGATTCAACATCTTTGTTCTCAGATAAGAGGGAAGAATGTTGAAGATGCTGTATGAGACGAACAACTTTGGCAGACTTGTGAGGACAGTTTCGAGCAAAGTGATCGCGTTTCTTACAGATGAAACAACGGTTATACTTTTTCTTTATGTACTGGGAAACATATTTTTTCTTGAAGTACCAGAATGGTTTTTTGGAAGATGATTTTCTGTGGAAGTGTTCCTGAAAATGTTTTTTCTTTTTGGTCAGGCAAACACACTTCTTTTCATCTTTGCACTCAATCTTGAGATGAGTTTTTTTACAAGTTTCAGGGAAGGGTTTTTTGTCTTCCATGAGATCTTTGAATAATTTCTTCTGCTCACAGATTTTATCCAGGCATAACATTGCCATTTGGAAAATCTTTCCCAAAGAGATGTCAGCAATTATGAGATTAGTGGCTGTGAGTTTCCTTTGAAGATCAGGTTGTAACTCAGAAGGAAGGGAGGCTATGAAGATATGTTTGAGAGAAGGTTCATTGAACCCATTTAGCTTGTAAAATAGAATACTCATTCTTTTGTAATGAGATTCCAAAAGATGTCTTTTAAGAGAACAACACTTCATCTGATGGTACTCTTTTCTGTCTGCATCGGTAGATGCTGTTTTTTCACCAATGAATTGTTCATGGATGATATTGAGTGTTGTACCAACTGGTGATTGCATGAATTGGAGTTGTCTATATTCTCCCAAGCTCTCTAACCAATCTCACAAAGAACCCGTAGATCGGGCCATGAATTCACGAAGGACAGCTTGAGATTGAGTATTTGGCTTTGTTCCTTGGAGATCAATCCATGCAATAAATTCTTGAAGTCTAGCAGGCCATTTGTGATGGGGAATGTCATCAAATGTGAACCAAAATGCTGAAGATGATTTTGTTGAGTGATCATGAGCTGGTGGTGGCATTGGTTTTGTGTTAGATGCTTTATGCTCATCATCAGAAGAACTGTCTTCAACAATAGGTGTAGAAGTTGAAGCACTGGGATCTTCAATTTTGGTTGCCATCAATATGCTCATAGTGTCAGCATATTCTGATTCAGAGTCAGTGGAGGTACTGGTTAAGTTTGTGGATGAGGAAGAGGAAGATGGGTTTGACTTTGACGGATTAGACTCATATACTGTTTCTGGTTCAGAGGATTCAGAAGATGAATCTTGGACAATATGATAATAATACTGATCCATTTGTCCTTTATCCTTTTTAGGGGGTTCAGGAGTGGCTTTTGGTGAATCTTCCGGAGGAACCAGCGGAACAGATGAGGATGAAGTTGGCTTTGACTTTGGTTCTAAAGTTTTTACTTTGAACTTTGATTTCTTAGGTGAAGAGGGCTTTGGTTGAGGAGTGGGTTGAAGATGCTTAGCAAGCAAGAGATCTGAAGGAGACATACCCGGGTGAGATACTTTTGTGGGATTTATGTCTTCATTGAGTTTGAAAGGGAGGTGGATGAAGAATTGTTCATCAAAGCTCTCAACCAGAGAAATTTCCCCATGAACATCGGAGGTGTATAAAAAGGTGAATAGGTTTCAAACACAGGTGGAGGTACAGGTATGGACTGTGTTTGGGTGAAGAGTATGGGATGAGTCTTTTCAACATCAATTCTTGCTAATTTAGCTTTGAGTTTTCTGATCTCTGCTTCTTTCTTGTTAAACTCTGGACTCCAGATATGATTGTTAATCATTCGGCTGAGATCAGTATCTAGCTCAGAGATACGATCCTATAGATGTATGTACATCTGATCAAGACGATGGCTGATTGAATCAACTTTAGTTTCAGTCTAGAAGACTTGACTGGCAACTCGATCAATTTTCTTTCCGAGTTGTTTGAGAGTTTGATTATGAGTTGTAACTGGGGATTGGACAAAAGGATTTGAGACAACTCTGGTTTGAGTGTCTATTTGTTTTTCAAGTGGAGGGAATGACTTTTCATAAGATTGACCTGAAAACATTAGGCATGATCTTATTCGTTGAACAGGAGGTTTGGGATCTGGTGGAGATTGTGAAGGAAAAAATTTGCAAGATGTTTTTGGATGAGAAGGTTTTTTCTTTTTCTTTTTCCTTCTTCTCATGACTTCTAGTTCATCATCAATATCCGTATCATCCAAAGCAAGGACAATCCGGATTACACATATGGGCTTCAGGAACATCCCATAGAAAATGACCATTGATTTTATCAAGATATATATGATACCCTTCTGATGAGAAACCATGAATTGGAAGTTTCTTTTCTTGACCGGTTTGAACCGCTGTAATCATAGCAGTGTAAGAAAGCCTTGGGGTTTCTTAAACAGGTTGAGACTTAGGTGTTTGGAAAGATAGTTTGACCTGACCATTTTATCTCCTTTCAAACGTGGCTTCTATTGTTTGAACTGGTTCAGAGGTTTGGTGGAAGTGCTCATAATTGGTCAGTCATTCAAGAGACATGAATTTGAGCAATTCTTGTTTCTGGATTTGTTTGGGAATTTGGATGATGGTTGGAATTGTGTCTGTGTCGGCAAAGATCATTAAGACGTCAGATGTGGTGTAAGGTGTAGGAAGATCTAGTGCATGATTTTGTAATCGATACACTATTTGGTGATGAAGGGTTGCAATCTTTGATGTGGGTGTTTGTTTTGCTCCTTGGAGCTGGATCTGAACTTTGATGGTTGTTGGAAGGTTGGGATCCTCAAGAGAAAATCTGAAATTTGGGTCAAAGGTTAATAGGACACTACCAGCATGGAGTGTGGTCAGGACGGTTCCTATAACAACATGTTGGTATTGTTTGAACTTGGTGTCTAGGAGAGCAATTCAGGCTATAACAGGTAAGCCTTTTTTGCCATGGAAAGTCAGAATCAATCTAATACCGTCAAGATAAAGATGGGTATACCCTTCTCGTTTCCAGTTTGCTATGAGATCTGAGGGTATTTCTAAAGTGACATACTGTTCACTTTGAGAGGCTTGTAAAGCACCCTGATCTGGTCTAGAAGACTGGATATACTCTTTTGGTAGCGGTCTTTTTGTGGAGATGAGGGTTCGAATACTTCTGGTGAGAGAAGTTTTTTGTTTGTAGATGTTATTCGACAAGGTTTTCAATTTTGGAGGCTACATGTTTTTGACATGATCTTGGAAGAGAGACAGTAGAGGAAAGGGAAATATGGGATGAAGACGATGAAGGGGTTGAGCTTGAAGATGAAGTTGTTTCTATATTTAGTTAATCTTCTTCTAGGAGATCAAATAAGATTATTTGGAATTACTAATGATACCACCTCTTTGTTAAGTGTGGCTCTGATACCAGTGGGTAGTTGTACGTGGCTTTGTTACACCAGATCAACAACAGAACGAAGTCTGAGCTTAGGGCCACTAGCCCGCAAGATATACTCATCGTTACCTGTAATGTAAGAACTTTATGAGCTAATGCCCAGTAAAATAACACTTGGATGCATGCATAACTTATTATGCATGTGGATGATCATATTAAGTTTTCAAAACAAACTTAGAAAACACAAAACAACTTCATTAGGGCCCTAGGTATGTTGCACTACAAGGTTGACACTTTTACTTTTTAAACAATATGCTCTTGGGCCTCATTAGTTAATCGTTGGGCGTTACATATTGCCGTCCTCAAAAGATTTCTTTTTACTTAGCTTCTGATACCAAAATGGAGAATCAGGAAAGCTTTCATTTTGTTCTCGGGTTATACAACCCAAAACAGACTTTCGTTAGTCAAAACAGGGTACCAAACCAGATAAGAAAACGATCAAAAGCTTTCTAATGCACAGGATCCTTGCTAAAGGCAAGTGCAGAGCATACTTGCTTAAGTTTCAAAATGAACAAATTTAAAATCCTTATTCCTTTTCTTTTCTTTAGGACTTCATTTGCAGAGAGAGAGAGGAGTTTAGAAGTTCATGGTGAGAGAAAACACACGAGTTTATTTCTGGCAAACTTTTATATTTTACAAAGGAGGTGAGAGCTCCTTATATAGAAGAGGAATCTCAGGAAGATAGGACAGGACCCCTATCTTTAAAGTAAAAGTAAAAGTTGCATGATTACACACCTTTAATTATTACAAAGGGACAAAGATGCTTTAATAAAGCATGACTTTGACAAAAGCTTAAAGCAAAAGCAAGAGTAAAAGCAGAAGCAACCATGATTACAACAAGACAAACAAGACATAATGACAACAAGACAAATCACAACAAGACAAATAACTTTTAGGGAGAGTGGAGGTTCATGTAGGCATCTTCGGAGGAACTTTCCGTTGCATCGAGATCTGTATCACCGGAGTGGTGCGGTTTGCGGAAAAAGTTGCTTGGAAGCTTCGGACGTTTAGGATGTTGGCAGGAGGGACCACGGCATGGTGGATTAGGGCAATGATAGGCTCGTGGAGTACACTATGAAGTATACTTAGGGGAAGTCTGGGTGGCTTTGTCAACTTTAGAAGGCCGAGGTGATTTTTTGGAAGGTCGGGTTGATGGTCCTGGTTCGGAGGGTCCAGGTTCATCCATTGTTGGTTGGGGGAACTGATGAAGGTGTTAGCTGAGAGGAAGAAATTCTTCCCAAGGGTCTTGAGAATCTTGGAAAAGAAAGTCAGTGTAGTCTGGCCTTTCTTCTTTGATAAGGATTCCTGTAGATGGTGGCTTGGATCTGGCTGATGGAGTAGGGATCATGGTGAGGTCATATTGTGGGCCTAAGGAGGTGTGAATGATATCCTTATGTAAGGTAGTTATGTAAGGTAGGCTGGATCTCATTTTCAATGATGGCGGGATGTGGTGCAGTGAACCATTCATATACCTGATCCTGTGTCCAAAAGAACTGTGTATATGGGTGTTGGAAATAAGGCCTGTGAATAATGAACACGGATGTCCACATTTGAGCTTCAGAGAATGGCATACGATCAAGGTTGTAAATTTCTGACAAGTGTTGGAGCTTTTGTCTCCACCATGGAATTGGTGAAAACCACTCAAGTAATGTCCAGATGAGAGAGGTAGCTTTGTCAGGATTAAGAAGATGAGACAAAGTGGGGGTGATGGGTAGGATGAGCTTGGTTACATAGAGAGTAGTTAGGCACCAGAGGTACCATAACTCATCTTCAGTGATTTCTCTGGATGGGTCAAGGGTTAAACCTGTAAGAAACAGATTTTCAGGATGAAAAGTAGAAAATGGAAATGAGTCAGCCATAAGGTAAGCTTTCATGAAAAAACGGAAAACAGATTTTCTTGCAAACTCTTGGATGGCAAAAACAGAGGAAAATGTTTTATTCAAGGGAAAGGGTTTTTTGGTAAGAGCTTCGGGAGGTAAGGATGTAGCCATGGCAATAATTGGAAAATGGTATGTGGTGGAAAACAGAGTGGGAGGTGTCTCTGGTTTTGAGAGTCTAGATAGCATATCAGGGATAAGGTTCTGGGATTCCTTTATATGCTTTACTGAGAAATCATATTTGGAAAACCAATCTTTTAATCGGAGTAACATCTTTTCTGGAACAGTTTTGCCTTTGAAATTGAGAATATTGGGGAAGGCTGAGCTGTCCATTCGGATGAGGAAGTGGTGGCCAATGAGATGGTACTCGAACTTTTTGATGCCATGCTTTACCGCTAAGATTTCTTTGAACATGCTATGGTAGTGCTGCTGTGTGTCAGAAAAATGTCCACTAGCGTAGGCGATAAAGTGTTCTTTTCCATTGAGTTCTTCAAGGAGAATGGCACCCCATGATTCATCACTTGCGTCTGTCTGTAGTATGCGCTTTCCATCTGCAATCAACTTTAAAGGAGGCGGATTTTGCGCAATCTTCTTGAGAGTAGTGACAGCATTTGTGTGGTCATCATTCCACTCAGGAGGCTTTTTCTTCAACAAAGCTAAGAGGTGGCAAGTGTAGTGGTCCACATGTGGGATAAAGTCTCTGATGTAATTGATAATTCCAAGAAATTGCTGGACTTGCTTTTTGGAAAGTTGCTGATCTGGAAAGTGAAGCAACTCTTGGGCAATGTGCTTTCCTGGCTGGTAATGGCCATTTTTTATGATCATACCAAGAAATTCGATGGTATTTGTGGCAATGGTGCTTTTCTTGGCAGATAGCATGATTCCATGACTTTGGACAATATCATAGAACTGGTTGAGCAGGTGGTGATGGTCATCATATGATCCTGAAAAAAGTAAAATATCATCAATGTAAATCAGTGCATTAGACAGGAAAGGCTGAAAGATTTTGATCATGGATTTTTGAAAAATGGATGGGGCAGTTTTGAGACCAAAGGGTAGGACCGTCCATTGGAAATGGGCATTAGGAATGCAAAAGGCAGTCTTATAACGCTCAGAGGGTTCAATGCATAATTGCCAAAAACTGATTTTAAATCAAATTTTGAAAAGATCTGGGCATTTTTGAGAAAAGTAAACATGCTTTGTCGGCGAGGTAAGGGAAATTTGTCATCTTGCAAAAACATGTTTAAGGGCTAGTAGTCAATGACTAGGCGTTTCTTTCCTCGAACAATATTGAGAATGCTCAAGAGCGTGGAGGTTCGAGTCCTCTTCAAGGCATAATATTGAGAATGCTCATTGAATGAGCAATTCAATAAGAGATCTCGGATCGAATCGATATTGATATATCGATTCGATCCGAGATCTTGGAATTGGAATAAGTTCGGCAGCGGATCACGAAATCTTGGTGATCTTCTCTATCTAATGAATGGGGAGTCCGCTTTGAAATCGTCCGCCCTGCACCCACCCCCCGAGTATACGCTTCAACAGGAATCACACAAGGGTAGATTGATACAATATAAACCTCTGGTAAAATGCCCGCCTGTAACCCAGCAGATAAAGTACATTACATAGTCCGTTTTAGGGATTGGCGACTTACCCGTCCAGTGACCTTGGCACTGGACGTGGTACTATCGGGTCGGGTGAATTCAATAATAGACGCCTGTTGGCATTCCAGCCTTCCTTCTCCTTTCAGGACCTATCCGAAAGAGAATCCAGTACTTCTTCTTCTTGGTCGTGAATATCTGAATAGGGCGAACCGCCCCGTGGATATCTTTCCTTCGGAACAAAAGAATTCGAATTATGCTTGGTCAACTGGAATGTGTATTATCCATATAGGGGATCTTCCAATTGAGAAGATCCATTGACCTGAGACGAAGAGGTTGTGGGCTCAATTAACCCTTGGGCTAACAATTGAGAACATTCCTGGTGGGTTAGGAGTAAGTCAGATGGACTCATTCCTGGATGAATGGCTTTGGTGGGATTAATGTCTTCATTAAGTTTGAAGGGTAACTTAACAAAGAAAGACTGATTTTTCCACAAAGGGTTTGGATGGGTGAACGCAGAGTGGGACTCTAGACAGAAACTCAAAAGCTTGGTACAAATATCCTGATATGATGGAGGGGTTTCAGATAGATTGTAGAGTTTCAAGATATCTGTGAATGGTTTGAACATGGACTTGACTCGAA
The DNA here is from genome assembly GCA_018350135.1 of Citrus trifoliata. Taxonomy (NCBI): domain Eukaryota; kingdom Viridiplantae; phylum Streptophyta; class Magnoliopsida; order Sapindales; family Rutaceae; genus Citrus; species Citrus trifoliata. The sequence goes on along the minus strand of VKKW01000125.1, from coordinate 328,541 downwards.
TGCCATGGGGAATGATTTGAAGGTGTTTGATATGGTGAAGAATGTCAAATTCTAACAAAATATCTTTATTAGGAAGAGTTGAACCAATAACTTTGGTCCAAATGACACAATTAGGGAAAATCTGGATACCAATGGGTTTTTTGGTAATCAAAGAAGTGGTGAACAGTTTGCCATTAACAGCTTTGAAATGTTATTCAGACTGTATCCAGTAGTCTGGTGGAAGAATATGGGGGTTTAACATGCTTCGTTGAGCTCCACTATCAATAAGACCAATTGCTGGAATGAGCCTTTGAAATTTTGAAGGCAGGATTTGGAGTTTGATGGAAGGTATAGGAATTGTAGTATCAAGGGACAAGAGCTGTTGATGGAAAATGACTTGGGACTGGTCACTGTCAGAATCATCAGAAGACTGTTGCAGTGCGAACACTGTTTCATCATTGGGTTCATCTTGTTCAGAGAAGTAGAATTCTAGTTCATCCTGTTGTGGAGAGTAATCTGTAGTAGCCTGAAGATGTTCTACAAGACGAATGAACTTGTCTCTTTTGTGGGGACAATCTTTGGCAAAATGACCTTTTTTCCTGCAGATAAAACATCTGCTGGATTTTCTTCGTTTGGAGTCTTTGGAAGAAGAAGACCGCTTTCAGAAGAATCTGTAAGGTTTTCTGGACCTGCGGGGTCTGGATGAAAATTCTGGAGATTTGAACTTTCGAAAATGCCTTTTCTTTTTGGGACTGCAATCACAATCTTTCTTCTGTTTGCATTTGATTTGCAGATAAGGCTTTTTGCAGGCACTTCGGAATGGTTCTTTGTCTTTCAACAAGTCCTTAAAGAATTGTTTCTGTTCACAAAGCTTATCAAGACAAGTTTTGGCGAGTTGGAAAATTTTGCCAAGAGAGATATTGGAGGCGGTGAGCTGCCGCTGGATGTCTGGTTGGAGTTCTTCTGGTAGGGAGGCCAAAAAGACATGCTTTAGTGTAGGCTCGTTGAATCCATTAAGCTTATAGAATAACAAGGACATGCGCTTGTAATGGAAATCAAGATCCTTGGCATCGAGGGAGCAACATTTCATGCTGAGATAGTCTCGGCGTGCAGCTTCAAAGGCTGCAGCTGGGTCTCCTAAAAACTGATCATGAAGAATGGCAAGAGCACTAGAGACTTCTGGTAATTGAACAAACTGCAATTGTCTGTATTGACCGAGAGAGTCAAACCAATCTCTTAGAGCACCCGTAAAACGAGTAGCAAATTCTCTAAGGACTGATTCAGTAATGGCTCCTGATCTGAGCATTTGGAGATCAATCCAGGCAGACATTTCATTAAGACGATCACGCCATTTATAGGATGGGATATCATCAAAGGTAAACCAGGGACCATTTGATGATTTTTGACTAGATGAAGTAGTTTGGGCCGGAGGAGGTTGGTTGGTGGCAGAAGATTCAGGCATCTCTTCTTCAACATCAGAAGGAATATCAACATATGGTTCAGTTCGAGAGGTTTGTGGGTCAGGTTGAGCCATCAGGATTCTGGTGATATTAGCATAAGATTTTTCAGAGTCACTGGTGGATGCCGAAGATTCTGTGTCAGTCTCAGTATGGCTATCTGAAACGGCTAGATTTGAATCAGAAGTTTGGTCATCAGTGGAAGATGGGTGGTCAATGGTATGGGCACTGAATTGGTGCATAGGTTCTTTATCCTTGAATGTAGTAGGAGGTTGGGATTTGGATGGTTCAGGTGGTGATGTTGATGCTGGTGTATAGCCCGGTGATTGTTGGTCAGGGATAATAGTGGAGGAAGGATTGATTGTGACGGGTCGTGGTTGAGGTTTAGGCTTTGGTTTAGATTTAGGTGGTGGTGGTAATGGGTTGTCTCGAAAAAGGGTATGAGTCATACCAAACAGCTTAGAAGGCTCATACTGTTGGATAGGAGAAAGCATAGAAGCAAATGGATGGTAAGTTGGACTATCGAAGGGATAGGAGGCGAGGAGGTAAAAAGGGAAGGTTTTTGTTTGTCAGTTTCAATTTGAGCAAGTTCAACTTTTAAACGTCTGATCTCCCTTTCTTTTTGATCAAATTCTGGGCCATGGTAACGTTGGGCAAGCATAGTTCGCAACTCAGAGTCAAGTTGAGCAATTCTGGACTGGAGGTTCTGGTGGATCTGCTGCAGTTGTGCAGAGATGGAGTCAACCTTCGTTTCAAGGTGTTCAGTTCGTAAACTGATCTTTTCAACTTTGGAATTTATGTTCAACAAAATATCATTCTGGGCTCTGGCATTTTGAGTTTGCCAGTTGAGAACTGATTCAAAAGGTTTGGGTGGTTCAAGATGACCGGCTGAGGTTATGGGTGATGGAATAAAAGGTTTGGACACAACATGTCGTTGGGAATCTGTGTGGGTGTCTAAAGGAGGAAAAGAGGAAGAATAATCTGAGGAAGCAGATGAAAACATCATACAACTCAGAGGTGGAGATGGATCCGGAACAGGTAAGGAAATTGTAGAGGTGCAACGCTTTGCAAGCCATTGGAGTTCCTTTTTATAGAGAGGTAAAGGAGCTGATGGAGGAGGAGGATCTTGTGGTGGTCTAGGAGTACTGTGGTGACACGAGGCATGAGATTTTTTCTTAGGTTTCTTTTTCCTTTTGGTTACATAATCGTCATCCTCTTCCCAATCATCCCAGCAGGGACAATCTGGGTCACAGTGGCCGGAACCAGGGACATCCCAAAGGAAATGCCCATTTTGTTTGGCTGGATAAACAGGGAAACCGTCAGAATTGAACCCTGTAATAGGCAAATCTTCTTGAGCTGTCTGAATAGCTGTGATCATGGATGAATAAGTGAAAGAGAGCCGAGGAGGCTCTTGAGGAGCACTGGGAGGCGGTTTAAAGGTCATTCTGACCGTGCCATCTGGTCGCCTTTCAAACATACTTTCAGATGTCTGAACTGGGGCTGTATTGTTATGAAACTGCTCATAGTTTGAGATCCATTCAAGAGGCATAAGCTTAAGGAGTTCTTGGCGAGGAATTTGCCTGGGGATCTGAATGATGGTTGGGATTTGGTTAGATTCAGCTAACACCATGAGAGTGTCAGAGTGGTGTTCTGGAGTGGGTAGATCTAAGGCATGATTCTAAAGCCGATAGACCAGTTGATGGTGTAGGGTGGCTATTTTAGCAGTAGAGATTTGGTCAGCACCTTGGATCTGGACTTGAACTTTCAGGGTTGTGGGCAGATTAGTGTCTTGAAGGGAAAGATTGAAGTTTGGATAAAAGGTGAGTAAGACACTCCCAGCATGTAGGGTTGTGAGTACAGTACCGATAACAGCATCTTGGTACTGTTTAAACCGAGTGTCTAGGAGAGCAATACGAGCTGTAACTGGTAAACCTTTGTGCCCATGAAGGGTAAGGATTAGCTGTATTCCGCCAAGATGAAGATGGGTGTATCCTTCACGTTTCCAATTTGAAATGAGCTCTGAAGGAATTTCCAGAGTGACATATTGCTCAGCAGAGGTGGCTTTGAGCGCACAATGATCCAGATGAGAAGACTGGATATATTCTTTAGGGTGTGGCCGTTTAGTAGAGATAAGGGTACGGATGCTGCGGGTAAAGGAGTTGGGACGTTTGTACAAATGATAAGGGCTAATAAGAGGGTAGGTGGATTCACTTATTTGAGCTGATTCGGGAATATAGGAGTATTCAACAAGGTTTTCAATTTTATCAGCAGTATGGGAAGTGCAAGATTTAGGCAAAGAAAGAGTAGAAGAAAGAGTAACAGGAGTGGATGAAGTAGAAGCCATGAGGGATGAGTTCTCTCTGCGCCTGAAGACTAAAGATCAAAACAGGAATAAAGACTTAAATTATACCACTTTGAGAAAATGAAAAAGAGTATGGCTCTGATACCAAAATGGAGAATCAGGAAAGCTTTCATTTTCTTCTCGGGTTATACAACCCAAAACAGACTTTCGTTAGTCAAAACAGGGTACCAAACCAGATAAGAAAACGATCAAAAGCTTTCTGATGCACAGGATCCTTGCTAAAGGCAAGTGCAGAGCATACTTGCTTAAGTTTCAAAATGAACAAATTTAAAATCCTTATTCCTTTTCTTTTCTTTAGGACTTCATTTGCAAAGTTTTTATCCCTCCTTAAAAACTTTGCCACCTGGTAGTACAACCACCCATTTTTCATAAATTCATTTTTCAAAACATATTCTTCATAATGCAATCCATGATATGCATGTATCCAATACACTTATGTCATAATATTTGAAGTTCCTAGATGCATAATAGAATCAAGATTCTTTAATACAAGCGGCATAGCTGACTATGGCATAATTAAGTATAAGCATCACAGATTAGGCGGCAGAGCTTACCATAACATTACTAAGTATTATAGATTAGGCGGCAGAGCCGACCATAACATAATTAAGTATCATAGTTTAGGCGGCAGAGCCGACCATAACGTAACTAAGTATCATAAATTAGGCAGCAGAGCCGACCATAACATAATTAAGTATCATAGATTAAGCGGCATAGCTGACCATATAAGAATTTAGATTATAACTAATCACATCATAATAGTTAAGTATGAAAAGAATTTTGTCCCTACATTGCAGTTGAAGTTTTACTTACCTCTTGATTGAGGATTTCTGTACCTTGATGTTATAACTTAGAATAGAAGAAAATGAAATTTCTAGGTTGCATTGAAAATGAAAGGAAATAGGGGGTATTCATGGGATTTCTTAAGGCTAATGGATGGTTAGGATTTTGCCACCGTAACTCTTGATCAATGGTTGAGATTATCCTTTATAAATACCTTATTAAATTCTAGAATTCTTATCACTTATCTCTACAAACTTCTCTTACATCATCACTTATGTTGTGTCATTGCTTATGTCATCATTACTTAGAATTAAATATTTTATCTAATAATAATAATAATAATAATACTTAAGGGGTTGTTAGCTCAAAATAAATTCTATTATATTTAAGTGAAAAAAAATTGTACCTCATAGGGAATTAGTTCCTAAACTTGAACATCAATCCATTATTGGCATGAAATGGGTATTTAGGAATAAAATGGATGAATTCAGTATGTTTGTAAGGAATAAGGCTAGATTAGTAGCTCAAGGTTACAACCAAGAAGAAGGAATTGATTTTGATGAAACATTTGCACATGTAGCTAGATTAAAATCCATTAGGATGCTCTTAGTATTTGCATGTCACAAAGATTTCATTTTATTTCAAATGGATATGAAGAGAGCTTTCTTAAATGGTTATATTATGGAGGAAGTGTATGTGAAACAACCCCTTGGTTTTGAAAATGAGAAATTTCCAGATCATATTTATAAGTTAACTAAAGCATTATATGGTTTAAAACAAGCACCTAAAGCTTGGTATGATAGACTAAAAATTTATTACTGGATAATGGTTTTTCAATGAGTAAGGCTGATACAACTCTATTAATTAAGCATAAGAATCAAGATATTCTCAGTCCAAATCTATGTTGATGATATTTCATCTTGTGTGAGTAAGGAATTTGAGATGAGCATGATGAGAGAATTGAAGTACTTTCTTGGACTTCAAATAAAACAAACCGAAGAAGGAATTTTCATCAATCAAGCCAAATATTTAAGAGACTTACTCAAGAGATTCAGACTTGAATATCGAAAGATTAAAAGTACTCCAATGAGCTCAACAATCAAGCTTGACAATGATGAAAAGGTATGGAAGTTGATACCAAAACTTATCGAGGTATGATTGAATCCTTACTTTACGTGACTGCTAGTAGGCCCGATATTATGTTTAGTGTATGCTTTTGTGCAAGATTTCAATCATGTCCTAAAGAATCTCATTCGCTTGCGGTGAAAAGATTTTTTTGTTACTTGAGTGGAACCATAGATCTTGGCCTTTGGTATCCTAGAGGAACTCATATAGATTTAACTTGTTACTCGGATGCTGACTTTGCCGGATATAAGGTTGATAGGAAAATTACTAGTAGAACATGTCACTTTTTAGGTCATTCTCTAGTCTTTTTGTTTAATTAAGTATCATAGATTAGGCGGCATAGTTGACCATATAATAATCCATAATTATACAACGAAATTAATTTGTATATAGTATTAATACAAGTATCAAAATCATTAAACTTTAAAAAATAATTATACATAGTGCAGGTTTTAATTTGTGATACCAAACCAAACTGCAACTCGTAAAATTACCCACAACCGACGGGTTTGGGCTGGTGGGTTTGAACGGATTTTTGGGTTTACGGGTACCATTGCCATTGCTATAGCCTACATAACAAGAAATCGCGAACATAAATTCGAAGTTATAAGCACATGTCTTACTAAATTTTGCATTTCACAAAACCTAGAGTAAGAGCTTTAAAAGAAAATAACCATTGCAATTTAAGAATAACAAAATACTAAACCAGTGAGGATCAATAATTCATTAAATACAAGAAATGGATTTTTAAAATAAAAAACCTTTAGCTATTCCTGAACATCTGATTCTACTTATCTAATAATCATCAAACAATTTGTTTTCTTCTTGCCCTTCCTCCTCAGCAACATCCTTATTTGAAGCAACTTCATTCCCCTGAACAAACATAAACAAATTACTATAGGTATCAGCATAAGATTTTTCTGAATCACTAGATGAGATGGAAGATTCGAGGGAAGAGTCTATTTCATATTCAGATGAATCGGCTGAAACGACTAGATTGGAATCAAAAGTTTGGTATGTATCGAATGGGTCTGGGATTATCTATGCACTATATTTTGCATTGGTGATTTATCTTTGGCCTGAGTTAGTGTTGATTGAGGAGGAAGTGGGGTATAGATAGGTAGTTGCGGTTCTGTGATGGACAAAGGTGGATGGAAAGGCTGTTTATCGGGACGTGGACGAGGATGAGATGAGGATCTAGATGCTTTTGGTAGAGGATGCTTTCTAAACAAAGTATGTGTCATGCCAAATAATTTGGACCGGTCTTGGGGCTTGATTGGAGAAAGCATAGGTGCAAAAGGATGGTAGGCTGGGCTGATAGTAGGTAACAGTGGAGAGGTGGTAAATAAGGTTGGCCTTTGCCATTCCAACTCGATCTGTTCGAGTTCTGTTCTCAGCTTTCAGATTTCCTTTTCTTTTTGATCGAATTCTGGGCCATAGTAGCTATGACTTAGCATGGCTCTTAGTTCCAAGTCTAGTTGAGAGATTTTGGATTGAAGATTCTAGTAAATTTACTGCATTTGGGAAGTGATCGAATCCATTTTAGACTCAATATGATGCAGTTTGTAAACTGATATGATTAACCTTTTTATAGATATCAACCAAGGTTTCATTTTGAGCTCTGGCATTTTGTGTTTGCCAGTTGAGAACAACTTCAAAAGGTTTGGGGTCTTCTAAGTGGCCTGTGGGAGTTATGGCTGAAGGAATAAAGGGTTTAGTTATGAATTTTCGTTGTGGATCAGTATAGGTTTCTAGAGTAGGGAAATTGGAGGAATAATCTTGTGAGGTGGATGAGAACATCATACAAGCCATAGGCTGTATGGGTGGTGTGGAATGCTGAATATTGGATAGGATTTCAGTTTTGCAATTTGTTGCAATCCATCTAAGTTCCTTTTGATAGATGGGTAAAGGAGCTGGTGGTGGTGGAGGATTATGAGGTGATTTAGATTTGTGGTGTGAACACGAAATTTTAGGTTTTTTCTTTTTTGGTTTTCTTCTCCGTTGTTGGTCAATATCATCTTCTCCCAATCATCCAAACAGGGACAATCTGGGTCACAATTTCCCGACCCTGGGGTATCCCAGAGGAAATGACCATGAAGTTTGGCAGGGTAGACAGGATATCCTTCTGAATTGAATCCTGTGATTGACAGCTTTTCTTGAGCTGTCTGAACAGCAGTAACCATTGCGGAATAAATAAATGAGAGCCATGGAGGCTCCTTTGGTGCTGTTGGTGGAGGTCAAAATGTCATGCGGACAGTTCCATCAGGTCTTCTCTCAAACATACTCTCTGTGGTTTGGATAGGAGAAGTATTGGTGTGGAACTTTTTATAATTGGAAATCCATTCTAAGGGCATGAGTTTTATGAGTTCATGTCGAGGGATCTGTCTTGGAATTTGGATGATGGTAGGTATCTGATCTGATTCTGCTAACACCATAAGGGCGTCAGAGTGGTGTTCAGGTGTGGGAAGATCTAAGGCATGGTTCTGAAGCCTATAGACCAGTTGATGGTGAAGAGTTGCAATTTTGGCAGAAGAGATTTGTTCTGAACCTTGAATTTGCACTTGGACTTGCAAGGCAGTGGAAAGATTAGGGTCTTAAAGAGAAATGTTAAAATTGGGATAGAAAGTGAGTAAAACACTTCCAACATGAAGAGTGGTTAAGAAAGTACCAATAACAACATCATGGTAATGTGTGAACCTAGTATCCAGCATAGCAATTCTGGCTGTGACTGGTAATCCTTTCCTACCATGTAAGGTTAGGATTAGTCTGACTCCTCCGATATGGAGATGAGTATAACCTTCTCTTTGCCAATTTGAAATCAACTCTAGGGGAATTTCCAAAGTGACATATTGTTCAGCTGTGGTAGCCTGAAGGGAACACTGATCCAATCTGGAGGACTGGATATATTCTTTTGGATGTGGTCTTTATGTCAACAAGGAAGAAAAGTTTCCCAATAATATTCTTCTGAAATATATCAATTTTCCTTACAATAACTAGGAAACATTCCCTAACAATATCCTTTTAGAATAGCTAATTTTTCCTTAGGCTAATAAAGAGGAAAAACACCATTAACCTAATAAGGAGCTAAAGTTTTTTGTAATAATATTCGTTTAGAGTAAGTCACTTTTCCATATACCACAAAGGAAAAAATTTCAAAGGCCAACAAGGAGGAAAAACTTCCCTAGGCCAATAAGGAAGAAAAGTTCCCTAGTAATATTCCTCCAAAGTAGGTCCTATGCTAAGAACGAGGAAAAATTTGCACAGGCCATCAACAACTTTCCTAGGTTAATAGGGAAGGAAAGAACCCTAACAATATTCTTCCAGAATAGTTCACTTTTTCCTTAGATTGATAAGGAGAAAATGTTTCATAACGATATTCTTTTGGAAAATAGTTCACTTTTCCTTAAGCTAATGACGAGGAAAAACTTCCCTAGGCCAACAAGGAGAAAAAGTCTTGTAATCATATTCTTCTAAAATAGGTAACTTTTCCTTATGCTCAAGGTAATATGGAAGAAAGTTTTGTAATGATATTCCTCCAAAATAATTCATTTTTCCTTATGCCAAAAAGAAGGAAAAAAGTTCCTTATGCCAACAAAGAAGAAAAACTTCTTTAGACTAATGAGCAGCAAAAGTTCTGTAATCATATTCCTCTAAAATATGTCACTTTTCCTTACGTCACAAAGGAGGAAAAATTTTTCTAAGCCAACAAAAAGGAAAATCTTCCCTAAGACACAAGGAAGAAAGTTTACTAATAATATTCTTCTAGAATATTTCATTTTTTCTTATGCTAACAAAGAGGGAAAACTTCCTCAAGGGCCAACAAAGAGAACTTTTTCTGTAATATTAATCCTCCAAAATTCACTATTCCTTATGCTTAGGAAAACATTCCTAAGGCCAACAAAGAGGAAAAGTTTCCATAAGCTAATAAGGAATAAAAGTTCCATAATAATATTCATTTATACAATAGTTCATTTTTTTTAAGCTAATGAGAAGGAAAAACTTCCCTACGCTTACAAGGAGGAGAAAAATTTCTCTAATACTATTCATTTAGAATAGTTTAATTTTCCCTATGCCAATACAGAAGATAAACATTCCTAGGCCAACAAGAAGGAAAATATCCTTCAGAATAGTTTACTCTTCTTACGCCAATAAAAAGGAAACATTTCCCTAGGCTGCCAACAGGAAGGATAAATTTCGTAGTATAATCCTCCAAAATAGATCATTTTTCTTGAGCCAACAAAGAGGAAAAACATTCTAAGGCCAACAAGGAGGAAAAGTTCCATAATAATATTCTTCTAGAATAGATCACTTTTCTTTTAGCAAATAAGGAGGAAAAGTGAGGCTAATAAAGAGGAAAAGTACGCTAATAATATTCCTCTGAAATTGTTAGTTGATTTGTCTGACTACTTGCCTCCTAAAAAATAAGAAAGTATCCAAAAAGGAAAGTAGCTTATTTTTCATCCATAATGTGCAAGCCAACTTGTTGATTTCACGAGAGTGATTATTCAGAAACTTCAAGAGCTTGAATCATGCATTTGGTGGTCTAAATATCATGTTCAATTCCTTCAATGGGCCTCTATGAATTTGATTGAGTCTAAGTTGCCTGAATCAACCTATTAAGTGCTTCTTCAAATTTCTTTGCATGAGCCCTTCTAAAGGGTTTAATGGAAACTTTGAATAGTATTTGAATATATCTTATTCCATGTGCTCGTGTCACCCTTATCCTCAATCTCATCAGTTTTTTCTCCCGAAGTAACTCCATTTTATGTAGAAGAGTAGATGCATGTGTAATGTGGTGCCTTTGAAATACGGCGCCCATATTATTCCCCTTGCAAGTGTATTATTTAAAAAATACGTTGATTGGAATAGGAAGTTCTGACTTTTGTTTGACTGGCCATGTTGCCTTTTTGAAAGAAGTGCCGCACCTTGGACATTTAGAACTTTCCTTATTTGCAATAGATTAGGCATTTTCTTTGGGTATTATTCTAATTTGATTTGTTCAAATGTTCCTCACATAGTTTGGGGTTTATTTCCAAAATTTCAATGACAATTATGAGCTAGAAATTCGTGTAAAATATCCTTATATAATTTACTCGAATCCAATAAAAAAAAAAGATCAATTTTTTTTTCTTTATGCAATTTGCCAAAGAGTTTAATTTTCTTTGGTTCTTAAACAAACGCTTTGAACTTATTGGATTTCCATAGCGTTCAATCATTTACTTATCAATTAGACCATATATAGTTGATTGTGCTCACATACCAAGATCCATGCCTATTCAATTTTGGAGGCTAATTGGTTAGGGTCACATTATTTCTTTGGGGTTCTTATCATTTAGTTTCAGAATAAGGTTCTGATAAGGTTTTAGTTTCTTGCTAATCGCGAGTCTTTATTCCTATTATGCAAATTTAGTTTTGAAAATCCCTAAAACCTTTATGGCCAAATTTTGCAACCTTTTTAAAATATTCTTGTTTTTCAACTTTAATTAGTTGAGTTGTGATGAGAACCATCAAGGGAATACCATTAAAACTTCAAGTGATCCTTTGCACATTCATGGAGGCCCAATTACAAGAGGAAGAGGCAAAAAGATGCAAGCTGCTTTAAATGGATTAATTGAGAAAATATGGATTGAAAATGCAATTCAAGATGCAAGACATCATGAATTGGCCTTGAAGAGAAGACAAGGCATTGTGGGCATTATTCAAGTTATTGGGCAGCCAAATACACAATTTGTATCAAATGCAGAAAGGTCAAATTCGGAATAAAAACTGTATTGATTGTGCCAGAAGTAGCATGCAAGCTATATACCGTTGGAAAGATAATTACGTTAGCTTTCCAATAAATTTTACAGAGCTGGATGTGGAGTTCTCTAGAAGGAGTTATGACTAATTCATTACAGCTTGTGCAGACCTGGGATTTTCAACGACTCCTTTGTTTTCCAACTTCATTTGTTTGTTTTGTTTCGAGTTTGTCAATGTGTAAGGTAAGTCTACCATCAATGATGGTGGGCTAACATTAAGTTTTTCAATGATAGCATTAATTATAGTAGGCTAGAATTAAGTTTGTCAAAGATAGCATTAATTATGGTGGGTTGGTGAAGACTTTTGAAACATCCTTTGACAAACCTACTTGGAGGGTTGTTCCAATGTTTCCATTTGTATTTTTAGGATCTTGGGTTTCTTTTAGCCTATTTAAATTCAGCAACCTTGCTATGTAATGATATTAGAGATTAATTTTATTTGAATTTGAAAGATTATTCTTTCTTTGGTTCTTTTGAGAACTAGTGAACTTATCAAGAATTTGCATTCTTGTGGCGTTCCAAATTTAGACTTATCACTCACCTTCTCATCTATTTCTTGAGTGTGGCGTCAATACCATTCTCTATACCTTTGGTTCATGTTTTCTTAAGCATTGGGTCAAGGTTTTGTTTGTATTAAATCTGTTTAGAACTTTCTTGGGAAGTTGAAACTACAAATTAAGTGTGGGATTGAAAGTTTCATTGTGGGATTCGCATCATTTGGTATCAGAGCTAGTTTCTAATCTGGTTTGAATGTCTTATTTATTTTTATTATCAAAAAAAAAGAGAAAAAAAACGTACAAAAAAAAAGATTACAAAAAGATTCAAGTATTTCTACTTTCATCAAATTGAATTTGAGTTATTCATTTTCCTTGACATAGTTTACACACATATCAATTGTGTTGCTTTGCCTGCTTGCTTTCCTTTCTTCAATTTCCTTTTTCATTCTTTGTGTCCTCTTAATTTCTTTTCTTTGTTAGTGTGCTGGATTGTCATATTTGGAGTGCCACTTGGGTTTTTTTTTTCTTGATTTTGTTTATTTAGTTCAATAAAGAATTGAAAGAGAGAATTAAGTGTGGTAAAAGGCAAAAGTTTGTGAGATCATTAGAGGGTAAAAGCCAATTTGTGTGTTAAACACGAGAGTTAAGTGACATCAAATTGAGTGAAACACGTGAGGGAGTGTTGTGAGGTCTTTTTGCTAACAATTTTTTTCAGATCACAAATATGTCAAAAGATCAAGAAGCTATAGACCAATCAATCATGCTCAAAGCCATGCAACAACAATTTGAGCACATGAATCTGATGTTTGGAGAGATCCGTGACAAATTGGAGAGGCAAGACACTGCCATAGCCAATCTACAAAGGGGGCAACAACCAATAGCTCCTAATGTAAGAGGTAATCAAGGGCGTGCTGTCATGGGAGAAGAAGATGGTGATGACATAGATGATTTTGATGGGCCACCGTTGACATGCGTGGAAGAGATAATAGAAGAGCAAGACGTATAGATCGTGATTTGGGGAGTATAAAACTGAAAATTCCTTCTTTTCAAGGTAAAAATGATCCGGACGCTTATTTGGAGTGGGAAAAAAAGGTGGAGCTAGTATTTGATTGCCACAACTACTCTGAGGAGAAAAAGGTAAAACTACTTGCTATTGAATTTACTGATTATGCTATTATTTGGTGGGATCAACTTGTTTTGAGTAGGAGACGAAATCGTGAAAGGCCTATAAACACTTTGGAGGAGATTAAGGCTATCATGAGGAGGAGATTTGTTCCTAGTCATTATTATAGGGAGATGCACCAAAGGCTTCAAAGTCTTACACAAGGTTCTAGAAGTGTGGAAGATTACCACAAGGAGATGGAAATAATCATGATTCGAGCCAACATTGAAGAAGAACGAGAGGCCACTATGGCGTGATTTTTACATGGTTTAAATCAAGATAATGCTAATGTGGTTGACTTGCAGCACTATGTCGACAACTAAAAAAGAAAGGTTCCACTAGAATCAATTTGGGTTCATCTTCTTCATGGAAGTCAAAATGGAGCAAAGATGAAAAGGTTGTTTCAAAGCCTAAGATTGAGCCAATCAAGGATCATAAAGAGGGAGGCAACCAAAGCAAAGGCAAATCTGATTCCCAACACTCTAGAAATAGAGATATTAAGTGTTTTAAATGTTTGGGGACAGGTCATATTGCATCTCAATGCCCAAATAAGAGAGTAATGATCTTGAGGGATGATGGTGATGTTGAAACTGAGAGTGAAACAGATGATGATCCTATGCCACCTTTGGAGGATGCTAATGATGGTGTAGAATATCCTGTTGATGGTAAATTGATGGTTGCTAGACGTGCTCTCAACATGCAAGTTAAAGAGGATGCGGAGGTACAATGTGATAACATCTTTCATACTAGATGCCACATCAAAGATAAGGTATGTAGTATGATAATTGATGGTGGAAGTTGTACTAATGTAGCTAGCACTAGTTTAGTTGAAAAATTAAATTTGAAAACTTTGAAACATCCGAGGCCATATAAGCTACAATGGCTGAATGATTGTGGGGAAGTTAAAGTAAATAAACAAGTTCTGGTTTCATTCTCTATTGGGAGATACAAGAATGAGGTTTTATGTGATGTAGTACCCATGCATGCTGGACACATTCTTTTGGGTCGACCTTGGCAATATGATAGGCGTGTAACACATGATGGATACTTAAATAGATATTCTTTTGTAATGAATAAAAGGCAAATCACTCTTGTACCATTAACACCTAGGCAAGTGTATGAGGATCAAATGTCAATAAAAAAAGAGAGTGATACAAAAAATGAAAATGAGAGTGCAAAAGAAAGAGAGATTGAGAGAAAAGCAAGTGAAAAGATAGAAAAAAATATTGTTGAGAGAAAAGAGAGGCAGCAAGTGAACTTGATTGCAAAAGAGAGTGAGGTTAAGAAGGCTTTCTTTTCAAAACAGCCTATCGTTATCCTTTTGTGCAAAGAGGCTTGTTTACACACTAATGAGCTTAACTTTTCTTTGCCTAGTGCTATTGTGACTCTTTTGTAGGACTTTGATGATGTGTTTCCAAATGAAGTCCCTAACAGTTTGCCACCTATTAGGGGAATTGAGCATCAAATAGACTTCGTCCCCGGAGCTACCATTCCTAATAGACCTGCATATAGAAGTAACCCCGAGGAGACAAAGGATCTTCAAAGGCAAGTTGAAGAACTCTTGGCAAAAGGATATGTGAGGGAGAGCATGAGTCCATGTGCGGTACCAGTTTTACTAGTGCCCAAAAAGGATGGAACATGGAGGATGTGCATTGATTGTCGTGCAATTAATAAAATCACTATAAAGTATCGACATCCTATTCCTAGACTTGATGACATGCTTGATGAATTGCATGGTTCTTGTGTGTTTAGTAAAATTGATCTTAAAAGTGGATATCATCAAATTAGGATCAGAGAGGGAGATGAGTGGAAAACTGTCTTTAAAACAAAATATGGTTTATTAAGTGGTTAGTGATGCCATTTGGGTTATCTAATGAACCTAACACTTTTATGAGGTTAATGAACCATGTTTTGCGTGCTTTTATTGGCAAATTCGTTGTTGTCTATTTTGATGATATTTTGATCTATAGCAAAGGCTTAGATGAACACATTGAACATTTGCAAAGTGTATTGACTATTTTAAGGAAGGAAAAGTTGTATGCTAATTTGAAGAAGTGTTCCTTTTGTACAAATCAAATTGTTTTTCTTGGTTATGTTGTAAGTGCTAAAGGAATTGAGGTTGATGAAGAGAAGGTAAAGGCTATTAAAGGGTGGCCTATTCCTAAAAGTGTAAGTGAGGTAAGAAGTTTTCATGGTTTGGCTGGTTTTTATAGAAGATTTGTGAAAGATTTTAGCACCCTTGCTGCACCATTAACTGAAATTGTGAAGAAACATGTGGGATTTAAGTGGGGTAGTGAACAAGAAAGGGCATTTAATCTAATTAAGGAGAAATTGATTTCTGCACCATTACTTGCTTTACTTGATTTTATTAAAACTTTTGAAATTGAGTGTGATGCTTCAGGTATAGGTATTGGAGCTGTTTTGATGCAAGAAGGTCGTCCAATTGCTTATTTTAGTGAGAAATTGAGTGGAGCAGCCCTAAACTATCCTACCTATGACAAGGAGATGTATGTATTGGTGAGAGCATTGGAAACTTGGCAACATTATCTTCTACCTAAAGAGTTTGTTATACACACTGATCATGAGTCCTTGAAGCATTTGAAAGGGCAAGGTAAGTTACATAAGAGACATGCCAAATGGGTTGAATTTATTGAGCCATTTCCTTATATGATCAAATATAAACAAGGTAAGGAGAATGTGGTGGATGATGCATTATCTAGAAGGTATGCACTTATCTCTACATTAAATGCAAAGTTGTTAGGATTTGAGTACATTAAAGAATTATATGTTAATGATCCTGATTTTGCTAATGTGTTTAATGCTTGTGAGAAAGTTGCATTTGGTAAGTTCTATAGGCATGATGGGCTTTTATTTAGAGAAAATAAATTGTGTGTGCCTCATAGTTCTTTGCGTGAATTGTTTGTGCGTGAAGCTCATGGGGGTGGTTTAATGGGACATTTTGGCATTGGAAAAACTTTAGATGTTTTAAAAGAACACTTCTTTTGGCCACATATGAAACATGATGTTGAAAGAATATGTGAGAAGTGTATCACTTGTAAACATGCTAAGTCTAGAGTTTTACCCCATGGATTGTATAACCCTCTGCCCATACCTAGTGAACCTTGGGTTGATATTTCTATGGACTTTGTTTTGGGTTTACCTAGGTCAAAAAGGGGAAATGATTATGTTTTTGTTGTTGTTGATAGGTTTTCAAAGATGGCACATTTCATTCCATGTCATAAAACTGATGATGCGACAAGCATAGCTAATTTGTTTTTCAAGGAAATAGTCAGGTTGCATGGAGTACCAAAGAGCATAGTTTCAGATCGAGATGCTAAGTTCTTGAGCCACTTTTGGAAAACTTTGTAGGGTAAGTTGGGTACTAAACTTTTGTTTTCTACTACTTGTCATCCACAAACTGATGGACAAACTGAGGTTGTAAATAGAACTTTGTCTACTTTGTTGCGTGCCATTATTCAAAAGAACTTGAAAACTTGGGAAGAATGTTTGCCACATGTTGAATTTGCTTACAGTAGAACTGTCCATTCAGCTACTAAATTTTCACCATTTGAGATTGTATATGGTTTTAATCCATTAACTGCTTTGGATTTATTACCTTTACCTATTGATGAGCGTGCTAGTATGGATGGTAAAAAGAAAGCTGAATTTGTCAAGCAATTGCATGAGAGAACACGTCAACACATAGAAAAGAGAACTGAACAATATGCTACTCAAGCCAATAAAGGACGTAAGCAAGTGGTTTTTTAGCCTGGAGATTGGGTTTGGGTGCATATGAGAAAGGAGAGGTTCCCAGCACAAAGGCGTTCCAAGTTGCTTCCAAGGGGAGATGGTCCATTTCAAGTGGTTGCACGGATCAATGACAATGCCTACAAATTGGATCTTCTTGGTGAGTATAATGTGAGTGCTACTTTCAATGTTTTTGATCTTTCTCTTTTTGATGTAGGTGAAGATTCGAGGATCAAGGGAATACCATTAAAACTTCAAGTGATCCTTTGCACATTCATGGAGGCCCAATTACAAGAGGAAGAGGCAAAAAGATGCAAGCTGCTTTAAATGGATTAATTGAGAAAATATGGATTGAAAATGCAATTCAAGATGCAAGACATCATGAATTGGCCTTGAAGAGAAGACAAGGCATTGTGGGCATTATTCAAGTTATTGGGCAGCCAAATACACAATTTGTATCAAATGCAGAAAGGTCAAATTCAGAATAAAAACTGTATTGATTGTGCCAGAAGTAACATGCAAGCTATATACCGTTGGAAAGATAATTACGTTAGCTTTCCAATAAATTTTACAGAGCTGGATTTGGAGTTCTCTAGAAGGAGTTATGACTAATTCATTACAGCTTGTGCAGACTTGGGATTTTCAACGACTCCTTTGTTTTCCAACTTCATTTGTTTGTTTTGTTTCGAGTTTTTCAATGTGTAAGGTAAGTCTACCATCAATGATGGTGGGCTAACATTAAGTTTGTCAATGATAGCATTAATTATAGTAGGCTAGCATTAAGTTTGTCAAAGATAGCATTAATTATGATGGGTTGGTGAAGACTTTTGAAACATCCTTTGACAAACCTACTTGGAGGGTTGTTCCAATGTTTCCATTTGTATTTTTAGGATCTTGGGTTTCTTTTAGCCTATTTAAATTCAGCAACCTTGCTATGTAATGATATTAGAGATTAATGTTATTTGAATTTGAAAGATTATTCTTTCTTTGGTTCTTTTGAGAACTAGTGAACTTATCAAGAATTTGCATTCTTGTGGCGTTCTAAATTTAGACTTATCACTCACCTTCTCATCTATTTCTTGAGTGTGGCGTCAATACCATTCTCTATACCTTTAGTTCATGTTTTCTTAAGCATTGGGTCAAGGTTTTGTTTGTATTAAATCTGTTTAGAACTTTCTTGGGAAGTTGAAACTACAAATTAAGTGTGGGATTGAAAGTTTCATTGTGGGATTCGCATCAAGTTGTGAAATCAAGGTCGGATTTTGTGAGTCTTGTGTTAATTTCTGAGTTTTGTTAGACCTTATTTTGATTCATATTAAAAAACTCTATAGTTTTCCACTTCAATTTTGAAACCCTAAATTCTAGCCGAACTTCCTCCACCTTTCTTGGTCAAATGGTGATTGTAGTTGTCAATTCGAGTTCGTGTTATTAAAAAAGAAGGCATCTTAGAGAGTCTGAAAATTGTTTTACCCTATATTGTGAAAATATTTGCTTGAAATTTTGATATTTTGTACTTTCGAAACCTGATCATACTTGTTGTATTTTTTCTTTTCAAATCCGAATCTCCGTGGTGTAAACTTTGTGAACTGTTGATGGAATCTTGACATTGTTTTGATTAGTTTGATAAGAACCAAGTGAGAATTAGTACGAGTGGAAAAGACAAGAGAGTGTTAAAATATTAACTAGGCAACCCAAGAGGAGGGGTGAATTGAGATTCTAAAAATTTAAACAACTAAAAACTTAATGCAATTTAAACAAAGTAATCAAATTTGAATTTAAAAAAAAATTAATGTACAAGGAAAAATAAAGAGATAGGATAAGAGACAGTAAACACGCGATTTTTCATGTGGTTCGGCCAACTGTGCCTACGTCCATACCTCCAAGCTCACCAGGCTTGATGATTTCAGTAAGCGAGCCTCCAAGGCTTCAACAACTCTTACAATTGATTTCCAATGTGTCAATAGACCTTTACAACTACAGATTATCCCAAATCTTTTAACCCAAGTGTATCCCAACACTTACAACCTCTCAACTTGATTTTTAAAAAAGGATTACAAATAAATTTTTCTCACACAATGTGTTTGATTGCAAATGAAAACTAGATTATGTGAATGAATGAAATGAATACACAAATTTTATACTCAATGGTTGTCTTACTTCTTTTGAATTTGATTGAAGCCATTTTATAGTTGGAGTAGAAAACTAGCCGTTATTGACTTTCTGGTGATAACCGGCTTGCCGCTTTATGTTAACTAGTTTGCCGCTTGATGTTATCGTTACATTCAAAGATTTGAATTTTTGCACATTCGGTTTGCCGCTTTTCATTTTCCAATTAGCCCTTTTTACTCTAGAGAGCTTTGCTTGATAACTGGTTTGCTATTTTGCCCCTAAATCTTTCTAAAATTTACAAATAGGTCTATTTTCAGAATTTAAAACAATACTTGTTGATTTCAAAGTTCTCAAAACTTTTTAATTAAAACCATAAACTTGAAAACAATCAATTTCATAAAATTATTTTCTTATTATAAAAACATAATGTGTAATTCTTTGTTTATCCAAAACATGTGGTTTGTTATCATCATTTTTTTATAATAACAAAACACATTATAAAAGTGTGATTTAGTTATGAAAAACTCCCCCTTAATAAATGCAAGATTAAAAATTGATTTGAAAAAGATTTTTAAAAAGTTCTCTTGCATGAATGCATATTTTTCATAAAAAATGGTTACAAATCATATCTCCCCCTTTATCATCAAAAAGAGTAGAATGCTCCCCCATCAAGCATAAAAAACTCTAAACAAGTTCATTAGTTCTACATTATCCAAAACATAACAACAACCATATCAAATCCACATAATCCAAAACAAACACATAATCTAGAATCATAACAAACATCCATAAACACCCACATAATCCAAAATAAAAAATAAAAGAACATAAAGCAGTAAATGTTGGTGTGTCCAATACAAACATAAAAAAAAAAAACTACTAAGGTGGTGATAATGATGGTGATGGAGGTGGAAACGGATATGGAATGCCAAAGTGCTCAAAGAGGACGCGTTGTCCATAAAGGAGCTGTTGATGCTGCTGTGAGAAACGCTGTGCTTGTTAAGAATGTGCTGTTGAAAGTTGGTCTGCTACATAAAAAGTGCCCTCACCTCATCCATAAGCTGCTGAAGAGTAACCCCTTCAGAAGCAAGAGGCTCTGGAGGTGGTAGAGCAGATGCAGAGGCATCAAGATCATATGCAGACACTGGAGGGTCCTGACACCTACACTGACCTCGAAAAGGAAGCGAAAAATCAGGAAGTTGATAAGCAGGAACCACATCATTGAGAGGACGATCATCATTTGGAGCAATCATAGTGTATTTATTGTCAGTGTTTATAAAATTTTCTCAAATACAATATTTTTCTCACACACAATCTATATGTTTAAAAATATATGCCCAAGGTGTGATTTAAAGAATGAATAAACAAGTTAAAGCTCAAGAAATATTGTATTCTCAATAATGTGCTCTTTGGTATTCGTTGGATTTTCTTTGATTTAGATCTAATGCAACCTTTTTGTAGGTGGTGCTGAAAACTAGCCGTTATTGACTTTTGCACAAAGTCGGATCGCTGTTAAGCATTATCGGATTGCCATTTTGACGTGAACAAGGTATTGTTGCAGTTTAATTTGAAATCGTCAGATCATCGTTTCCCAATTATCAGATTGCCGTTAGTTTCCAGAAGCTAATCTTCAATTTTGTTTGACGTCAATTAGCCGTTTGCTACAGTGAACTATTTTTTAAAATTATAATTTTTCTCAAAACTTTATATAATTATACTATGGGCCAAAATGTTATGAAACTTTTCAAATAAGTCAATTCCAGAATTTCAAGCAATACTTGTTGATTTCAAAATTTTCAAAACTCTTGCAATTAAACCATGAGCTTGAAAAATAACCAATTTTATAAAATCATTTTTCCTTTAAGCACAAAACCTTTATATTATCAAAATAATGATTTATTTAAAATGTATGAAAAATAATTTGAGCTTTTAAAAATTTAATCATTCTTAATCTTATTTGTTATCATCAAAATCAACATTATAGATATATATATGTTAACATAAACCTCATCTAAATGCCCTAACCTAGGAAGAACAATGGTTTGAATAAAATGAAGGGGAAATTATCCACCGTCCACCCGTGTTTTCACCGTTTTTCAAAAATACACAAATCTTTTTTTTTTTTGCAGTGGTCCACCTGAAGTTAACATTCTTTTCATTGCTCCACTCTCGTTATAACATCGTTATAACTTTGCTGACATCATAAGGGTAAAATTATCATTTCACAACAACACAGTGGTAGATAGGTGTAAAACAATACAACTTTAAATGAAGTTTAGCAAAAAAAAATTAAGAATTGTGTATTTTTAAAACAGTTAGAAAAAATGGATGGATAATTTTCTTAAACTGAAGTAAAATCCAAGATTGGAGGCATGGACATTGAGTATGGAAATATATGTTACAAACTTCATCGGAAAGATCAATACACCTACATATATTTCTAATGACATCAACATGAACAAAATGATCAATATCAGGGGTGTGCCTAGAGGAAAAGATTTCTAAGCCAGGATAGGAGGTTCCTAGGATAGAATTCAACTCTGTAACATCAAATTCAATTAAAACTCCTCCAACATTGGTGATTACTCGATTCTCTTTCTCTGCTAAAGTATCCAAATTTGAGTAAAATACTTTCACCATGTCGGGATACACATTCTCCTCAATCACAAGGGCAATAATCCAACCAACTTCTTCCAGCAATTGCAACAAATTTCTACTACCAATACTGAGACTACAAAGCCAAGGGTCAGAACTTTTTGGCCAAAATGCTTAGCCAAACGCTTGTCTGGGAAGTGTTTGGATTCAAAGTCAGATTGATTGGAAGTGTCCCCTTCCAACTATGGATGTTTGGTTAGTCAAACATGTTCTCCCTGTTTTCCTCTAATCGGCCTTGAACTCATGACAATATCAAAGTGATTTAAAGAGGAATGAAGCAATTAAAAGGAAGATAATGAAGTTTAAAATGAATATGGGCATTCAATTTGGGTAGAAATTAACTTAAGAAAGAAAAAATTAGGGAGAGAAAAATTGGGTGAAAACTTAGGTTAGATTTTGATGATGAAAATGAATTTAGAAGATAATTTTGAGCGCAAGGAATGATGGGGAATGATTTTTGTGAATCAATTTAGTGACCAGGAGTTTTGGCTTGCCAGCGATGTGGGATAAGAGCTTATCATTCACTCTACCCTCACCCTCGGGCCTTGGCTCTGATACCAACTTGGGCCGGGCCTAACTTAGCCCCAAAAGAGCTTCCAAAAGAGCTTTCAAATTGCCGAATGAAGAGGAAGAAGATGAATAGGATTAAAAGCACGAATCTGGCTAACCACTTTTCACTAACCAACTAACTGGTTTTTGTCTAGTGGGTGTGTTTTGCAGAGACGACTTACTGGTTTTCTCTATCTGGCTATCTGGTTTTTGTCTAGTGAATAAACATGAAGCAAACGGCTTGCCGTTTTCTTTAACTAGCTAACTGGTTTTGTCCAGTAAGTAAACATTGAGAAAACAACTTACTGGTTGGTTACAAAATTTTGCCTTAGCAGTCATTTTGCCTTTTATTGAATTTTGACTAACCAATTAACTTGTATTGTGCACACCAATTTATTTTTGGCTTAAAATTTAATTGATTTTAAATCATTTTGTGATTCAAAACTTTTTAATAAGCCATTTAAGGCATGAAACATGAATGCATACAAGAGCAAACATATCAAATATATTAATCATATTGATTAATAATGCCATACAAAGAAAAAAATCATAAATTAAGATGCAACATTCATCATTTCAAGCTCACTAAGGGGTTTTGTAAAGATATCTATAAGTTGATTTTCAGTAAAAGTAAATTTAATCACAATATCTTCTTTTTTAACATTATCTCTTAGAAATTCTAATCTCTATATGCTTAGTCCTAGAATGCTTAATGAGATTTTTCGATAGATTGATAACACTAGTATTGTCACACAAGATAGGTATTTGATCAAGATCATTATCATAGTCTCAAAGGGTTTGTTTCATCTAGAGGGCTTGTGCACAACAACTACCTGCGGCAATATAATCTACCTCGGTGGTTGAAAGTGCAATAGAATTTTGTTTCTTATTAAACCAAGAGACAAGTGAATGACCTAAAAAGTGACATGTTCCATTAGTACTTTTCCTATCAACCTTATATTCGGTGAACTCGGCATCTGAATAACATGTTAAGTCTATATGTGTTCCTTTAGGATACCAAAGGCCAAGATCTATGATTCCACACAAGTAACGAAAAATCCTTTTAATAGCATGAAAATGAGACTCTTTAGGACAAGATCGAAATCTAGCATATAAGCATTCACTAAACATAATATCAGGTCTACTAGTAGTAAAATAAAGTAAAGATCCAATCATACCTCAATAAGCTTTGATATCAACTTCCGTACCTTTTTTATCCTTGTCAAGCTTGATTGTTGAGCTCATTGAGTACTTTTAATCTTTTCATCTTCAAGTCCAAACCTCTTGAGTAAATCTTTTAGATATTAGGCTTGATTGATGAAAATTCCTTCTTCAGTTTGTTTTATTTGAAGTCCAAGAAAGTACTTCAATTCTCCCATCATGCTTATCTCAAATTCTTTGCTCATACAAGATGAAAATTTCTTACACAAAAACTCATTAGTAGAATTGAAAATAATATCACCAACATAAATTTGGACAATGAGAATTTCTTGATTCTTATGCTTGATCAAGAGAGTTGTTGATGCCTTACCCATTGAAAAACCACTATCCAGCAAGAAAGTTTTAAGTTTATCATATCATGATCTACGTGCTTGTTTTAAACGATGCAATGCTTTTGTTAACTTATAAACATGATCTGAAAATTTCTCATTTTCAAAACCAGGCAATTGTTTCACATAAACTTTCTCCATAATGTAACTATTTAAAAATGCACTCTTTACATCTATTTGATATAAGATGAAATATTTATGACATGAAAATGCTAATAGCATCCTAATAGATTCCAATCTAGCTATTAGTACAAAATTTTCATGAAAATCAATTCCTTCTTCTTGGTTGTAACCTTGAGCCATTAATCTATCTTTATTCCTTACAACTAGACCAGATTCATCCATTTTATTCCTAAATACTCATTTAATGTCAATGATACCAAAATGGAGGGAATCATAAAACTTTTCCATTTTTCTTGAGGTTATACAACCCAAAACAGACTTTCATTAGTCAAAACAGGGTACCAAACCAGATAAGAAATCTGCGAAAGCTTTCTGATGCACAGGATCCTTGCTAAAGGCAAGTGCAGAGCATACTTGCTTAAGTTTCAAAATGAACAAATTTAAAATCCTTATTCCTTTTCTTTTCTTTAGGACTTCATTTGCAGAGAGAGAGAGGAGTTTAGAAGTTCATGGTGAGAGAAAACACATGAGTTTATTTCTGGCAAACTTCTATTTTTTACAAAGGAGGTGAGAGCTCCTTATATAGAGGAGGAATCTCAGGAAGATAGGACAGGACCCCTATCTTTAAAGTAAAAGTAAAAGTTGCATGATTACACACCTTTAATTATTACAAAGGGACAAACATGCTTTAATAAAGCATGACTTTGACAAAAGCTTAAAGCAAAAGCAAAAGTAAAAGCAAAAGCAACCATGATTACAACAAGACAAATCACAACAAGACAAAGAACTTTTTAGGGAGAGTGGAGGTTCATGTAGTCATCTTCGGAGGAGCTTTCCGTTGCATCGGGATCTGTATCACCGGAGTGGTGCGGTTTGCGGAAAAAGTTGTTTGGAAGCTTCGGACCTTTAGGATGTTGGCAGGAGGGACCACGGCATGGTGGATTAAGGCAATGATAAGCTCGTGGAGTTCACTGTGAAGTATGATTAGGGGAAGTCTGGGTGGCTTTGTCAACTTTAGAAGGTCGAGTTGATTTTTTGGAAGGTCGGGTTGATGGTCCTAGTTCGGAGGGTCCAGGTTCATCCATTGTTGGTTGGGGGAACTGATGAAGGTGTTGGCTGAGAGGAAGAAATTCTTCCCAAGGGTCTTGAGAATCTTGGAAAAGAAAGTCAGTGTAGTCTGGCCTTTCTTCTTTGATAAGGATTCCTGTGGATGGTGGCTTGGATCTGGCTGATGGAGTAGGGATCATGATGAGGTCATGTTGTGGGCCTAAGGAGGTGTGAACGATATCCTTATGTGGCGGAGTTTGGTGGTTTAACTGGTGGAGGTAGTTATGTAAGGTAGGCTGGATCTCATTTTCAATGATGGCGGAATGTGGTGCAGTGAACCATTCGTATACCTGATCCTGTGTCCAAAAGAATTGTGTATCTGGGTGTTGGAAATAAGGCCTGTGAATAATGAACACGGATGTCCACATTTGAGCTTCAGAGAATGGCATACGATCAAGGTTGTAGATTCCTGACAAGTGTTGGAGCTTTTGTCTCCACCATGAAATTGGTGAAAACCACTCAAGTAATGTCCAGATGAGAGAGGTAGCTTTGTCTAGATTAAGAAGATGAGACAAAGTGGGGGCAATGGGTAGGATGAGCTTGGTTACATAGAGAGTAGTTAGGCACCAGAGGTACCATAACTCATCTTCAGTGATTTCTCTGGATGGGTCAAGGGTTAAACCTGTAAGAAACAGATTTTCAGGATGGAAAGGAGAAAATGGAAATGAGTCAGCCATAAGGTAAGCTTTCATGAAAAAGCGGAAAACAGCTTTTCTTGCAAACCCTTGGATGGCAAAAACAGAGGAGAATGTTTTATTCAAGGGAAAGGGTTTTTTGGTAAGAGCTTCGGGAGGTAAGGATGTAGCCATGGCAATGATTGGAAAATGGTATGTGGTGGAAAACAGAGTGGGAGGTGTCTCTGGTTTTGAGAGTTTAGATAGCATATCAGGGATCCCTTTATATGCTTTACTGAGAAATCATATTTGGAAAACCAATCTTTTAATCGGAGTAACATCTTTTCTGGAATAGTTTTGCCTTTGAAATTGAGAATATTGGGGAAGGCTGAGCTGTCCATTACGATGAGGAAGTGGTGGCCAATGAGATGGTACTCGAAATTTTTGATGCCATGCTTTACCGCTAAGATTTCTTTGAACACGCTATGGTAGTGCTGCTGTTTGTCAGAAAAATGTCCACTAGCGTAGGCGATAAAGTGTTCTTTTCCATTGAGTTCTTCAAGGAGAATGGCACCCCATGATTCATCACTTGCGTCTGTCTGTAGTATGCGCTTTCCATCTGCAATCAACTTTAAAGGAGGCGGATTTTGTGCAATCTTCTTGAGAGTAGTGACAGCATTTGTGTGGTCATCATTCCACTCAGGAGGCTTTTTCTTCAACAAAGCCGAGAGGTGACGAGTGTAGTGGTCCACATGTAAGATAAAGTCTCTGATGTAATTGATAATTCCAAGAAATTGCTGGACTTGCTTTTTGGAAAGTTGCTGATCTGGAAAGTGAAGCAACTCTTGGGCAATGTGTTGTCCTGGCTGGTAATGGCCATCTTTAATGATCATACCAAGAAATTCGATGGTATATGTGGCAATGGTGCTTTTCTTGGCAGATAGCATGATTCCATGACTTTGGACAATATCACAGAACTGGTTGAGTAGTCGGTGATGGTCATCATGTGATCCTGAAAAAAGTAAAATATCATCAATGTAAATCAGTGCATTAGACAAGAGAGGTTGAAAGATTTTGATCATGGATTTTTGGAAAATGGATGGGGCAGTTTTGATACCAAAGGGTAGGACCGTCCATTGAAAATGGGCATTGGGAATGCAAAAGGCTGTCTTATATCATTCAGAGGGTTCAATGCCTAATTGCCAAAAACCTGATTTTAAATCAAATTTTGAAAAGATCTAGGCATTTTTGAGAAAAGTAAACATGCTTTGTCGGCGAGGTAAGGGAAATTTGTCATCATGCAAAAACATTTTTAAGGGCTGGTAGTCAATGACTAAGCATTTCTTTCCTCGAACAATTTCAGAGTGTTTTTCAACATAAAAGGCTTGGCAAGCCCATTGGGAGGTTGTGGGCTCAATTAACCCTTGGGCTAACAATTGAGAACATTCCTGTTGGGCTAGGAGTAAGTCAGATGGACTCATTCCTGGATGAGTGGCTTTGGTGGGATTAATGTCTTCATTAAGTTTAAAGGGTAACTTAACAAAGAAAGACTGATTTTTCCACAAAGGGTTTGGATGGGTGAACGCAGAGTGGGACTCTGGACAGAAACTCAAAAGCTTGGTGGAAATATCCTGATATGATGGAGGGGTTTTAGACAGATTGTAGAGTTTCAAGATATCTATGAATGGTTTGAACATGGACTTGACTCGAATGCCATTGGGAATGATTTGAAGGTGTTTGATCTGGTGAAAAATGTCAAATCCTAACAAAATATCTTTTTTGGTAATCAAGGAAGTGGTGAACAGTTTGCCATTAACAGCTTTGAAATGTTCTTCAGACTGTGTCCAGTAGTCTGGTGGAAGAATATGGGGGTTTAACATGCTTCGTTGGGCTCCAGTATCAATAAGACCAATTGCTGGAATGGGCCTTTGAAATTTTGAAGGTAGGATTTGGAGTTTGATGGAAGGTATAGGAACTATAGTATCAAGGGACAAGAGCTGTTGATGGAAAATGACTTGGGACTGGTCACTGCCAGAATCATCAGAAGACTGTTGGAGCACGAACACAGTTTCATCATTGGGTTCATCTTGTTCAGAGAAATAGAATTCCAATTCATCCTGGTGTGGAGAGTAATCTGTAGTAGCCTGAAGGTGTTCAAGACGAATGGACTTGTCTCTTTTGTTGGGACAATCTTTGGCAAAATGACCCTTTTTCCTGCAGATAAAACATATACTGGATTTTCTTCGTTTGGAGTCTTTGGAAGAAGAAGACCGCTTTCTGAAGAATCTGTAAGGTTTTCTGGACCTGCGGGGTCTGGATGAAAATTCTGGAGATTTGAACTTTCGAAAATGCCTTTTCTTTTTAGGACTGTAATCACAATCCTTCTTCTGTTTGCATTTGATTTGCAGATAAGGCTTTTTGCAGGCACTTCTGAATGGTTCTTTGTCTTTCAACAAGTCCTTGAAGAATTGTTTCTGTTCACAAAGCTTATCAAGACAAGTTTTGGCGAGTTGGAAAATTTTGCCAAGAGAGATATTGTCAATGACAAGATTAGAGGCAGTAAGCTGCCGCTGGATGTCGGGTTGGAGTTCTTCTGGTAGGGAGGCAAAAAAGACATGCTTTAGTGTAGGCTCGTTGAATCCATTAAGCTTATAGAATAACAGGGACATGCGCTTGTAATGGAAATCAAGATCCTTGGCATCGAGGGAGCAACATTTCATGCTGAGATAGTCTCGGCGTGCAGCTTCAAAGGATGCAGCTCGGTCTCCTAAAAACTGATCATGAAGAATGGCAAGAGCACTAGAGACTTCTGGTAATTGAACAAACTGCAATTGTCTGTATTGACCAAGAGAGTCAAACCAATCTCTTAGAGCACCCGTAAAACGAGTAGCAAATTCTCTAAGGACTGATTCAGTAGTGGCTCCTGATGTGAGCATTTGGAGATCAATACAGGCAGACATTTCATTAAGACGATCACGCCATTTATAGGATGGGATACCATCAAAGGTAAACCAGAGACCATTTGATGATTTTTGACTAGATGAAGTAGTTTGGGCCGGAGGAGGCTGGTTGGTGGCAGAAGATTCAGGCATCTCTTCTTCAACATCAGAAGGAATATGAACATATGGTTCAGTTCGAGAGGTTTGTGGGTCAGGTTGAGCCATCAGGATTCTGGTGATATCAGCATAAGATTTTTCAGAGTCACTGGTGGATGCCGAAGATTCTGTGTCAGGCTCAGTATGGCTATCTGAAACGGCTAGATTTGAATCAGAAGTTTGGTCATCAGTGGAAGATGGGTGGTCAATGGTATGGGCACTGAATTGGTGCATAGGTTCTTTATCCTTGGATGTAGTAGGAGGTAGGGATTTGGATGGTTCAGGTGGTGATGTTGATGCTGGTGTATAGCCCGGTGATTGTTGGTCAGGGATAATAGTGGAGGAAGGATTGATTGTGACGGGTCGTGGTTGAGGTTTAGGCTTTGGTTTAGATTTAGGTGGTGGTGGTAATGGGTTGTCTCGAAAAAGGGTATGAGTCATACCAAACAGTTTAGAAGGCTCATACTGTCGGATAGGAGAAAGTATCGAAGCAAATGGATGGTAAGTTGGACCAATCGAAGGGATAGGAAGCGAGGAGGTAAAAAGGGAAGGTTTTTGTTTGTCAGATTCAATTTGAGCAAGCTCAGCTTTTAAACGTCTGATCTCCCTTTCTTTTTGATCAAGTTCTGGGCCATGGTAACGTTGGGCAAGCATAGTTCGCAACTCAGAATCAAGTTGAACAATTCTGGACTGGAGGTTCTGGTGGATCTGTTGCAGTTGTGCAGAGATGGAGTCAACCTTCGTTTCAAGGTGTTCAGTTCGTAAACTGATTTTTTCAACTTTGGAATTTATGTTCAACAAAGTATCATTCTGGGCTCTGGCATTTTGAGTTTGCCAGTTGAGGACTGATTCAAAAGGTTTGGGTGGTTCAAGATGACCGGCTGAGGTTATGGGTGATGGAATAAAAGGTTTGGACACAACATTTCGTTGGGAATCTGTGTGGGTGTCTAAAGGAGGAAAAGAGGAAGAATAATCTGAGGAAGCAGATGAAAACATCATACAACTCAGAGGTGGAGATGGATCTGGAACAGGTGAGGAGATTGTAGAGGTACAACGCTTTGCAAGCCATTGGAGTTCCTTTTTATAGAGAGGTAAAGGAGCTGATGGAGGAGGAGGATCTTGTGGTGATCTAGGAGTACTGTGGTGACACGAGGCATGAGATTTTTTCTTAGGTTTCTTTTTCTTTTTGGTTACATAATCGTCATCCTCTTCCCAATCATCCCAGCAGGGACAATCTGGGTCACAGTGGCCGGAACCAGGGACATCCCAAAGGAAATGCCCATTTTGTTTGGCTGGATAAACAGGGAAACCGTCAGAATTGAACCCTGTAATAGGCAAATCTTCTTGAGCTGTTTGAACAGCTGTGATCATGGATGAATAAGTGAAAGAGAGCCGAGGAGGCTCTTGAGGAGCACTGGGAGGCGGTTTAAAGGTCATTCTGACCGTGCCATCTGGTCGCCTTTCAAACATACTTTCAGATGTCTGAACTGGGGCTGTATTGTTATGGAACTGCTCATAGTTTGAGATCCATTCAAGAGGCATAAGCTTAAGGAGTTCTTGGCGAGGAATTTGCCTAGGGATCTGAATGATGGTTGGGATTTGGTCAGATTCAGCTAACACCATGAGAGTGTCAGAGTGGTGTTCTGGAGTGGGTAGATCTAAGGCATGATTCTGAAGCCGATAGACCAGTTGATGGTGTAGGGTGGCTATTTTAGCAGTGGAGATTTGTTCAGCACCTTGGATCTGGACTTGAACTTTCAGGGTTGTGGGTAGATTAGTGTCTTGAAGGGAAAGATTGAAGTTGGGATAAAAGGTGAGTAAGACACTGCCAGCATGTAGGGTTGTGAGTACAGTACCGATAACAGCATCTTGGTACTGTTTAAACCGAGTGTCCAGGAGAGTAATACGAGCTGTAACTGGTAAACCTTTGCGCCCATGAAGGGTAAGGATTAGTCGTATTCCGCCTAGATGAAGATGAGTGTATCCTTCACGTTTCCAATTTGAAATGAGCTCTGAAGGAATTTCCAGAGTGACATATTGCTCAGCAGAGGTGGCCTTGAGAGCACACTGATCCAGACGAGATGACTGGATATATTCTTTAGGGTGTGGTCGTTTAGTAGAGATAAGGGTACGGATGCTGCGGGTAAAGGAGTTGGGTCGTTTATACAAATGATAAGGGCTAATAAGAGGGTAGGTGGATTCACTTATTTGAGCTGATTCGGGAATATAGGAGTATTCAACAAGGTTTTCAATTTTATCAGCAGTATGGGAAGTGCAAAATTTAGGCAAAGAAAGAGTAGAAGAAAGAGTAACAGGAGTGGATGAAGTAGAAGGCATGAGGGATGAGTTCTCTCTGCGCCTGAAGACTAAAGATCAAAACAGGAATAAAGACTTAAATTATACCACTTTGAGAAAACGAAAAAGAGTATGGCTCTGATACCAAAATAGAGAATCAGGAAAACTTTAAAATAGAGAATCAGGAAAACTTTCATTTTCTTGTCGGGTTATACAAATGATAAGGGCTAATAAGAGGGTAGGTGGATTCACTTATTTGAGCTGATTCGGGAATATAGGAGTATTCAACAAGGTTTTCAATTTTATCAGCAGTATGGGAAGTGCAAGATTTAGGCAAAGAAAGAGTAGAAGAAAGAGTAACAGGAGTGGATGAAGTAGAAGCCATGAGGGATGAGTTCTCTCTGCGCCTGAAGACTAAAGATCAAAACAGGAATAAAGACTTAAATTATACCACTTTGAGAAAATGAAAAAGGGTATGGCTCTGATACCAAAATAGAGAATCAGGAAAACTTTCATTTTCTTGTCGGGTTATACAACCCAAAACAGACTTTCATTGGTCAAAATAGGGTACCAAACCAGATAAGAAAACGATCAAAAGCTTTCTGATGCACAGGATCCTTGCTAAAGGCAAGTGCAGAGCATATTTGCTTAAGTTTCAAAATGAACAAATTTTAAAATCCTTATTCCTTTTCTTTTCTTTAGGACTTCATTTGCAGAGAGAGAGAGGAGTTTAGAAGTTCATGGTGAGAGAAAACACACGAGTTTATTTCTGGCAAACTTCTATATTTTACAAAGGAGGTGAGATCTCCTTATATAAAGGAGGAATCTCCGAAAGATAGGACAGGACCCCTATCTTTAAAGTAAAAGTAAAAGTTACATGATTACACACCTTTAATTATTACAAAGGGACAAAGATGCTTTAATAAAGCATGACTTTGTCAAAAGCTTAAAGCAAAAGCAAAAGTAAAAGCAAAAGCAACCATGATTACAACAAGACAAAACGAGACATGATGACAACAAGACAAATAACTTTTAGGGAGAGTGGAGGTTCATGTAGTCATCTTCGGAGGAACTTTCCGTTGCATCGGGATCTGTATCACCGGAGTGGTGCGGTTTGCGAAAAAAGTTGCTTAGAAGCTTCGGACGTTTAGGATGTTGGCAGGAGGGACCACGGCATGGTGGATTAGGGCAATGATAGGCTCGTGGAGTACACTGTGAAGTATACTTAGGGGAAGTCTGGGTGGCTTTGTCAACTTTAGAAGGCCGAGGTGATTTTTTGGAAGGTCGGGTTGATGGTCCTGGTTCGGAGGATCCAGGTTCATCCATTGTTGGTTGGGGAAACTGATGAAGGTGTTGGCTGAGAGGAAGAAATTCTTCCCAAGGGTCTTGAGAATCTTGGAAAAGAAAGTCAGTGTAGTCTGGCCTTTCTTCTTTGATAAGGATTCCTGTGGATGGTGGCTTGGATCTGGCTGATGGAGTAGGGATCATGATGAGGTCATGTTGTGGGCCTAAGGAGGTGTGAACAATATCCTTATGTGGCGGAGTTTGGTGGTTTAACTGGTGGAGGTAGTTATGTAAGGTAGGCTGGATCTCATTTTCAATGATGGCGGGATGTGGTGCAGTGAACCATTCGTATACCTGATCCTGTGTCCAAAAGAACTGTGTATCTGGGTGTTGGAAATAAGGCCTGTGAATTATGAACACGGATGTCCACATTTGAGCTTCAGAGAGTGGCATACGATCAAGGTTGTAGATTTCTGACAAGTGTTGTTGCTTTTGTCTCCACCATGGAATTGGTGAAAACCACTCAAGTAATGTCCAGATGAGAGAGGTAGCTTTGTCTGGATTAAGAAGATGAGACAAAGTAGGGGCGATGGGTATGATGAGCTTGGTTGCATAGAGAGTAGTTAGGCACCAGAGGTACCATAACTCGTCTTCAGTGATTTCTCTGGATGGGTCAAGGGTTAAACCTGTAAGAAACAGATTTTCAGGATGAAAAGTAGAAAATGGAAATGAGTCAGCCATAAGGTAAGCTTTCATGAAAAAACGGAAAACAGCTTTTCTTGCAAACTCTTGGATGGCAAAAACAGAGGAAAATGTTTTATTCAAGGGAAAAGGTTTTTTGGTAAGAGCTTCGGGAGGTAAGGATGTAGCCATGGCAATAATTGGAAAATGGTATGTGGTGGAAAACAGAGTGGGAGGTGTTTCTGGTTTTGAGAGTCTAGATAGCATATCAGGGATAAGGTTCTGGGATCCCTTTATATGCTTTACTGAGAAATCATATTTGGAAAACCAATCTTTTAATTGGAGTAACATCTTTTCTGGAACAGTTTTGCCTTTGAAATTGAGAATATTGGGGAAGGCTGAGCTGTCCATTCGGATGAGGAAGTGGTGGCCAATGAGATGGTACTCGAACTTTTTGATGCCATGCTTTACCGCTAAGATTTCTTTGAACACGCTATGGTAGTGCTGCTGTGTGTCAGAAAAATGTCCACTAGCGTAGGCGGTAAAGTGTTCTTTTCCATTGAGTTCTTCAAGGAGAATGGCACCCCATGATTCATCACTTGCGTCTGTCTGTAGTATGCGCTTTCCATCTGCAATCAACTTTAAAGGAGGCGGATTTTGCGCAATCCTTTTTAGAGTAGTGACAGCATTTGTGTGGTCATCATTCCACTCAGGAGGCTTTTTCTTCAATAAAGCCGAGAGGTGACGAGTGTAGTGGTCCACATGTGGGATGAAGTCTCTGATGTAATTACTAATTCCAAGAAATTGCTGGACTTACTTTTTGGAAAGTTGCTGATCTGGAAAGTGAAGCAACTCTTGGGCAATGTGCTTTCCTGGCTGGTAATGGCCATCTTTTATGATCATACCAAGAAATTCGATGGTATCTGTGGCAATGGTGCTTTTCTTGGCAGATAACATGATTCCATGACTTTGGACAATATCATAGAACTGGTTGAGTAGTCGGTGATGGTCATCATGTGATCCTGAAAAAAGTAAAATATCATCAATGTAAATTAGTGCATTAGACAGGAGAGGCTGAAAGATTTTGATCATGGATTTTTGAAAAATGGATGGGGCAGTTTTGAGACCAAAGGGTAGGACCGTCCATTGGAAATGGGCATTAGGAATGCAAAAGGCTGTCTTATATCGCTCAGAGGGTTCAATGCCTAATTGCCAAAAACCTGATTTTAAATCAAATTTTGAAAAGATCTGGGCATTTTTGAGAAAAGTAAACATGCTTTGGCGGCGAGGTAAGGGAAATTTGTCATCTTGTAAAAACATGTTTAAGGGCTGGTAGTCAATGACTAAGCATTTCTTTCCTCGAACAATTTCAGAATGTTTTTCAACATAAAAGGCTTGGCAAGCCCATTGAGAGGTTGTGGGCTCAATTAACCCTTGGGCTAACAATTGAGAACATTCCTGTTGGGCTAGGAGTAAGTCAGATGGACTCATTCCTGGATGAGTGGCTTTGGTGGAATTAATGTCTTCATTAAGTTTGAAGGGTAACTTAACAAAGAAAGACTGATTTTTCCACAAAGGAGTTGGATGGGTGAACTCAGAATGAGACTCCGGACAAAAACTCAAAAGCTTGGTGGAAATATCCTGATATGATGGAGGGGTTTCAGACAGATTGTAGAGTTTCAAGATATCTGTGAATGGTTTGAACATGGACTTGACTCGAATGCCATGGGGAATGATTTTAAGGTGTTTGATCTGATGGAGAATGTCAAATCCTAACAAAACATCTTTATTAGGAAGAGTTGAACCAATGACTTTGGTCCAAATGACACAATTAGGGAAAATCTGGATACCAATGGGTTTTTTGGTAATCAAAGAAGTGGTGAACAGTTTGCCATTAACAGCTTTGAAATGTTCTTCAGATTGGGTCCAGGAGTCCGGTGGGAGAATATGAGGGTTTAACATACTGCGCTGTGCACCAATATCGATAAGACCAATTGCTGGAATGGGCCTTTGGAATTTTGAAGGCAGGATTTGGAGTTTGATGGAAGGTATAGGAACTGTAATATCAAGGGACAAGAGCTGTTGATGGAAAATGACTTGGGACTGGTCACTGTCGAAATCATCAGAAGACTGTTGGAGTGCGAACACTGTTTCATCATTGGGTTCATCTTGTTCAGAAAAGTAGAATTCCAGTTCATCCTTTTGAGGAGAGTAATCTGTAGTAGCCTGAAGCTGTTCTACAAGACGAATGGACTTGGCTCTTTTGTTGGGGCAATCTTTGGCAAAATGACCTTTTTTCCTGCAGATAAAACATCTGCTGGATTTTCTTCGTTTGGAGTCCTTGGAAGAAGAAGACCGCTTTCGGAAGAATCTGTAAGGTTTTCTGGACCGGCGGGGTCTAGATGAAAATTCTGGAGATTTGAACTTTCGAAAATGCCTTTTCTTTTTGGGACTGCAATCACAATCCTTCTTCTGTTTGCATTTTATTTGCAGATAAGGCTTTTTGCAGGCACTTCTGAATGGTTCTTTGTCTTTCAACAAGTCCTTGAAGAATTGTTTCTGTTCACAAAGCTTATCAAGACAAGTTTTGGCGAGTTGGAAAATTTTGCCAAGAGAGATATTGTCAATGACAAGATTGGAGGCGGTGAGCTGCCTCTGGATGTCTGGTTGGAGTTCTTCTGGTAGGGAGGCCAAAAAGACATGCTTTAGTGTAGGCTCATTGAATCCATTAAGCTTATAGAATAACACAGACATGCGCTTGTAATGGAAATCAAGATCCTTGGCGTCGAGGGAGCAATATTTCATGCTGAGATAGTCTCGGCGTGCAGCTTCAAAGGCTGCAGCTGGGTCTCCTAAAAACTGATCATGAAGAATGGCAAGAGCACTAGAGACTTCTGGTAATTGAACAAACTGCAATTGTCTGTATTGACCAAGAGAGTCAAACCAATCTCTTAGAGCACCCGTAAAACGAGTAGCAAATTCTCTAAGGACTGATTCAGTAGTGGCTCCTGATCTGAGCATTTGGAGATCAATCCAGGCAGACATTTCATTAAGACGATCACGCCATTTATAGGATGGGATATCATCAAAGGTAAACCAGGGACCATTTGATGATTTTTGACTAGATGAAGTAGTTTGGGCCGGAGGAGGCTGGTTGGTGGCAGAAGATTCAGGCATCTCTTCTTCAACATCAGAAGGAATATGAACATATGGTTCAGTCTGAGAGGTTTGTGGGTCAGGTTGAGCCATCAGGATTCTGGTGATATCAGCATAAGATTTTTCAGAGTCACTGGTGGATGCCGAAGATTCTGTGTCAGGCTCAGTATGGCTATCTGAAACGGCTAGATTTGAATCAGAAGTTTGGTCATCAGTGGAAGATGGGTGGTCAATGGTATGGGCACTGAATTGGTGCATAGGTTCTTTATCCTTGGATGTAGTAGGAGGTTGGGATTTGGATGGTTCAGGTGGTGATTTTGATGTTGGTGTATAGCCCGGTGATTGTTGGTCAGGGATAATAGTGGAGGAAGGATTGATTGTGACGGGTCGTGGTTGAGGTTTAGGCTTTGGTTTAGATTTAGGTGGTGGTGGTAATGGGTTGTCTCGAAAAAGGGTATGAGTCATACCAAACAGTTTAGAAGGCTCATACTGTCGGATAGGAGAAAGCATCGAAGCAAATGGATGGTAAGTTGGACCAATCGAAGGGATAGGAGGCGAGGAGGTAAAAAGGGAAGGTTTTTGTTTGTCAGATTCAATTTGAGCAAGCTCAGCTTTTAAACGTCTGATCTCCCTTTCTTTTTGATCAAATTCTGGGCCATGGTAACGTTGGGCAAGCATAGTTCGCAACTCAGAATTAAGTTGAACAATTCTGGACTGGAGGTTCTAGTGGATCTGTTGCAGTTGTGCAGAGATGGAGTCAACCTTCGTTTCAAGGTGTTCAGTTTGTAAACTGATTTTTTCAACTTTGGAATTTATGTTCAACAAAGTATCATTCTGGGCTCTGGCATTTTGAGTTTGCCAGTTGAGGACTGATTCAAAAGGTTTGGGTGGTTCAAGATGACCGGCTGAGGTTATGGGTGATGGAATAAAAGGTTTGGACACAACATTTCGTTGGGAATCTGTGTGGGTGTCTAAAGGAGGAAAAGAGGAAGAATAATCTGAGGAAGCAGATGAAAACATCATACAACTCAGAGGTGGAGATGGATCTGGAACAGGTGAGGAGATTGTAGAGGTGCAACGCTTTGCAAGCCATTGGAGTTCCTTTTTATAGAGAGGTAAAGGAGCTGATGGAGGAGGAGGATCTTGTGGTGATCTAGGAGTACTGTGGTGACACGAGGCATGAGATTTTTTCTTAGGTTTCTTTTTCTTTTGGTTACATAATCGTCATCCTCTTCCCAATCATCCCAGCAGGGACAATCTGGGTCACAGTAGCCGGAACCAGGGACATCCCAAAGGAAATGCCCATTTTGTTTGGCTGGATAAACAGGGAAACCGTCAGAATTGAACCCTGTAATAGGCAAATCTTCTTGAGCTGTCTGAACAGCTGTGATCATGGATGAATAAGTGAAAGAGAGCCGAGGAGGCTCTTGAGGAGCACTGGGAGGTGGTTTAAAGGTCATTCTGACCGTGCCATCTGGTCGCCTTTCAAACATACTTTCAGATGTCTGAACTGGGGCTGTATTGTTATGGAACTGCTCATAGTTTGAGATCCATTCAAGAGGCATAAGCTTAAGGAGTTCTTGGCGAGGAATTTGCCTAGGGATCTAAATGATGGTTGGGATTTGGTCAGATTCAGCTAACACCATGAGCGTGTCAGAGTGGTGTTCTGGAGTGGGTAGATCTAAGGCATGATTCTGAAGCCGATAGACCAGTTGATGGTGTAGGGTGGCTACTTTAGCAGTGGAGATTTGTTCAGCACCTTGGATCTGGACTTGAACTTTCAGGGTTGTGGGTAGATTAGTGTCTTGAAGGGAAAGATTGAAGTTGGGATAAAAGGTGAGTAAGACACTGCCAGCATGTAGGGTTGTGAGTACAATACCGATAACAGCATCTTGGTACTGTTTAAACCGAGTGTCCAGGAGAGCAATACGAGCTGTAACTGGTAAACCTTTGCGCCCATGAAGGGTAAGGATTAGCCGTATTCCGCCTAGATGAAGATGAGTGTATCCTTCACGTTTCCAATTTGAAATGAGCTCTGAAGGAATTTCCAGAGTGACATATTGCTCAGCAGAGGTGGCCTTGAGAGCACACTGATCCAGACGAGATGACTGGATATATTCTTTAGGGTGTGGTCGTTTAGTAGAGATAAGGGTACGGATGCTGCGGGTAAAGGAGTTGGGTCGTTTATACCCTTTTTCATAAAGCAGTTGTGCAGAGATGGAGTCAACCTTCGTTTCAAGGTGTTCGTTCGTAAACTGATTTTTTCAACTTTGGAATTTATGTTCAACAAAGTATCATTCTGGGCTCTGGCATTTTGAGTTTGCCAGTTGAGGACTGATTCAAAAGGTTTGGGTGGTTCAAGATGACCGGCTGAGGTTATGGGTGATGGAATAAAAGGTTTGGACACAACATTTCGTTGGGAATCTGTGTGGGTGTCTAAATGAGGAAAAGAGGAAGAATAATCTGAGGAAGCAGATGAAAACATCATACAACTCAGAGGTGGAGATGGATCTGGAACAGGTGAGGAGATTGTAGAGGTGCAACGCTTTGCAAGCCATTGGAGTTCCTTTTTATAGAGAGGTAAAGGAGCTGATGGAGGAGGAGGATCTTGTGGTGATCTAGGAGTACTGTGGTGACACGAGGCATGAGATTTTTTCTTAGGTTTCTTTTTCTTTTTGGTTACATAATCGTCATCCTCTTCCCAATCATCCCAGCAGGGACAATCTGGGTCACAGTGGCCAGAACCAGGGACATCCCAAAGGAAATGCCCATTTTGTTTGGCTGGATAAACAGGGAAACCGTCAGAATTGAACCCTGTAATAGGCAAATCTTCTTGAGCTGTCTGAACAGCTGTGATCATGGATGAATAAGTGAAAGAGAGCCGAGGAGGCTCTTGAGGAGCACTGGGAGGTGGTTTAAAGGTCATTCTGACCGTGCCATCTGGTCGCCTTTCAAACATACTTTCAGATGTCTGAACTGGGGCTGTATTGTTATGGAACTGCTCATAGTTTGAGATCCATTCAAGAGGCATAAGCTTAAGGAGTTCTTGGCGAGGAATTTGCCTAGGGATCTAAATGATGGTTGGGATTTGGTCAGATTCAGCTAACACCATGAGCGTGTCAGAGTGGTGTTCTGGAGTGGGTAGATCTAAGGCATGATTCTGAAGCCGATAGACCAGTTGATGGTGTAGGGTGGCTATTTTAGCAGTGGAGATTTGTTCAGCACCTTGGATCTGGACTTGAACTTTCAGGGTTGTGGGTAGATTAGTGTCTTGAAGGGAAAGATTGAAGTTGGGATAAAAGGTGAGTAAGACTCTGCCAGCATGTAAGGTTGTGAGTACAGTACCGATAACAGCATCTTGGTACTGTTTAAACCGAGTATCCAGGAGAGCAATACGAGCTGGAACTGGTAAACCTTTGCGCCCATGAAGGGTAAGGATTAGCCGTATTCCGCCTAGATGAAGATGAGTGTATCCTTCACGTTTCCAATTTGAAATGAGCTCTGAAGGAATTTCCAAAGTGACATATTGCTCAGCAGAGGTGGCTTTGAGAGCACACTGATCCAGTCGAGAAGACTGGATATATTCTTTAGGGTGAGGCCGTTTAGTAGAGATAAGGGTACGGATGCTGCGGGTAAATGAGTATACATTGTTCCTAATTCTTATACATTGTTTCTCGCAAATTGGTTTAACTCCTCTTGCATTGCCATAATCCAAGATTCATCATTTTCAATATTTGAAAAAGATTTTAGTTCAATTTAAGATATGAATGCAGCATATTAACAAGTATTTTTAAATGATGACCTAATAGGTACATCTCTAGAAGAATCATCTAAAATTAGTTATTTTTGGATGAGAAGAGACATACCTCCACTCCTTAGGGAGTGTTTTAGAAATACCTTCTTGTTGTTCCATATTTGTTTTTTCTTCTTGTCTATCCTCTTGATTTTCATGTGGAGTATCCTCTTGCTTATCTTTTGATGATTCTTCTTGTAAATAACAACTTTCTCTGTAGAGGAGGGGTTAGATTCATTAAACGTAACATGCATTGACACATCAACAACCATAGTTCTTTTGTTATACACTCTATAAGTTTTGCTTGTATTTGAATATCAAAGAAAGATGCCAACATCATATTTTGGATCAAATTTACCAAGATTATCTTTTGTGTTCAAAATAAAATATTTGCATCCAAAAACTTTGAAATAACCAATGTTAGGTTTTCTATCTTTCCAAAGCTCATTGGGGGTGACGATTTAAAATGTAACAAGCGGTGTTGATGGTTTCGGCCCAAAATACTTAGATAATGCATTTTCTTTCAACATGGTCCTAGCCATTTCTTAAATACACCTATTTTTTCTCTCAACAACTCCATTTTGTTGTGGAGTTCTTGGTGAACATAAAAGTTTCAAATGCATAATTTTCAAATTCTCCTTAATGATCACTCTTAATGCATGCAATACTATAACCTTTTTCATTTTGAACAATTATTGGCTAAGAATAATACTCGTATGTATTATTCAAAAGCATCATCCTTATTGGCTAAGAATAATACTCGTATGTATCTAACAAAATCATCAACAATTACAAAAGCATAATGCTTGCCACTTAAACTAGCATATCTTGGAGGTCCAAATAAATCTATATGAGGTAGTTGAAGAGGTTTTGAAGTAGAAACATGGTTTTTGCTTTTAAAAGAGGTTTTCATTTGTTTTCCAAATTGGCATGCTTCACAAATTCTATCTTTTTGAAAACTAATTTTTAGAAGATCTTTAACTAAATCATTTTTCGAAATCTTCAAAATTAAATCCATGCTTACAAGTCATAGTCTTCTATGCCATAGCCAACCATCATGCAATGAAGAAAAACATTTATCATGGGTAGATGCACACTTTATGTTAATGGTATAAACAATTACCACATCTATTTCTTACAGACAAATTTTTGCTATCACATGCATTCTTAATAACACATCTAGTTTTATCAAAAACAACTTTATAACCCTTATCACACAATTGACTAATACTAATCAAGTTGTGTTTTAAATTTTCAACCAAACATACATTTTCAATTAGAGTCAAGAAAACTTAACCGATATTACCAATTCTGAGAATATGTCCCTTTGAATTGTCTCCAAAGGAAACATCTCCACCGTTTTCGATTTTGGTAAAACTTAAAACCATGTATAGTTTTCGGTCATATACCTTGAACAACCACTATCTAGGTACTATTTATTCTTCTTCTTCTTCAAACCCTGTAGAGAAAATCTCAAGTCTTAGGTACCCAAAACTTTTTGGGTCCTTAAGTGTTAGTAATGGTTTCTTTTGGAACCCAAATACATTTTACTCCATAATATGCATTTATTTTAACTGGACTTTCAAGCTTCATGTGACCATCTTGATTACAATAGTGACATACAACTTGATTGTTAATAGAGGCATTGTTCCGAAAGTAGTTTTTACAATGCTTTTGTTTCAAATTTGGCTTATAGCCAATACTTCCTTTGTTAAACACATATTTTTGTGAATTAAGCACCAACATCTTTTGCCCATTCGTAAATTTTAACACAATATCACTAAGTTCAATATTCTTTTTCTTGAGCATCTCATTTTCCTTTTTCAAATCATCTACATGTGATTCTATATGTTCATGTGAAGTGCTAGGTTTCTCATTTGATAATGCAACTCTATCATGCAATGCTTTATTTTCTAATTCTAAGCATGTAATCTTTACATTTAGAGATTCATTTTCATTTGTGGACTTTACCATTATCTTTTTAAGACATGCATTCTTTTTACCAACTTTTAACCTATCATCAGGCAATTCCTTTAAAGCTTCATATAATTCATCATAGGTAGGATCACTTATTTCATCAAGTTTATCAAACAATTTATCCCTAATTGCCATGAGAGTTACATTTGACATTTCTTGTACTTCATCATCACTTGTTTTCTCATTGCTGTCATCCATGTGGCTACCATTGCCTTATTCTCAAGCTTATTGAAGGGAGGACACTTCGATCGTATGTGTCCAAGCTTCTTACACTCATAACAAGTTATTGACTCATTCTTCTCCTTTTGGTTCTTGTAGTTTCTGAATCTTTTTTGCTCACTAGTTTTCTTGAAAAATGTTTTGAACCTCCTAGCCGTTATAGCCATGTCTTCATTATCAAGCTCACTTTCCTCATCACTCACATGCTTTGAAACTTTGAGTGCAATGCTTTTCTTCTTCTTTTCAAATTAAATTATTAATAGGAAAAGTGTTTAAATCTTTAACTTCCTCTATGGTGGTTCTTTTAGATCTCTATTCCATTGGTAAAGACATAATAATTTTCTTAACCTTTTCACTATTCGGAAATATTTTTTCTAGGGCTCCTAACGTGTTCACAATATCCATAAACCTAGTATACATAAAATACACGCTCTCATTTCCATTTGGAACAATTCATATTGTCGAGTATATCTACAAATCTTAGAATCTTTCACTTGATTTGTCCCTTTATAGACAACTTCAAGTTTGTCCTATATTTCTTGAACACTCTCACAACTAGACACTCTATGAAA
The DNA here is from genome assembly GCA_018350135.1 of Citrus trifoliata. Lineage (NCBI taxonomy): Eukaryota > Viridiplantae > Streptophyta > Magnoliopsida > Sapindales > Rutaceae > Citrus > Citrus trifoliata. Next base: position 285,852 of record VKKW01000125.1, on the reverse strand, counting down.
TTCTTTCTTATCAAGAGCACAAAACAAAGCATTCATTGCCTTGGAGTTTAAAGATATATTTTTCTTTTCTAACTCACTCCATTGGCTTGAAGGTTTTGGAATATCATCTCCTACTTCATTTTTAGTCATAGGCATGAATGGACCATCATAAATAACTTCCTAAATTTCATAATCTAAATCTTGTAAATAAATTCTCATCCTAGTTTTCCAATAAGGATAGCCATTTCCATCGAAAAATGGAGGTCTAATGGTTGTTGACCTTTCATAAATGTGAAATCATTTTGAGTTGCCATTGAACTTTAACTCTAGATGGTTAAGTCTAAACAAGAGCACCTCGCTTTGATGCTAAATGAAATACTAAATAGGCAACCCAAGAGGGGCAATGAATTGGGATTCTAAAAACTTAAGCAACTAAAAACTTAATGCAATTTAAACAAAGCAATCAAATTCGAAATAAACAAATTAATGTGCAAGGAAAAATAAAGAAATAGGATAAGAGAGAGCAAACACGCGATTTTTTACGTGGTTCGGCCAACTGTGCTTACGTCCATGCCTCCAAGCTCACTGAGCTTGAGGATTTCACTAAGCAAGTCTCCAAGGTTTTAACAACTCTTACAATTAACTTCCAAGGTGTTGATAGACTTTTACAATAAGAGATTATCCCCAATTTCTTAACCCAATTGTATCTCAACACTTGCAACCTCTCAACTTGGTTTTAGAAAAATGATTACAAATAAATTTCTCTCACATAATGTGTTTGATCGCAAATGAAAGCCCAATTGTGTGAATGAATACAATGAATACACAAATTTTATGCTAAGATTGCAGAAGAATGCTTAGTGTTAACAATGATTCTCTCACTTCTTTTAATTTCATTAAAGCCATTTTACAGTTGAAGCAGAAAACCAGTCGTTATTGACTTTCTGGTGATAACTGGCTTGTCGCTTTATTATCGTTATATTCAAATATTTGAATTTTTGCGCATCTAGTTTGCTGCTTTTCATTTTTCGGTTAATCGTTTTCACTCTAGAGAACTTTTGCTTGATAACTAGTTTGAGAGGTTTGTGGGTCAGGTTGCGCCATCTCACTGTATTCCAAAATTATAATTTTACCCCAAAACTTATACTATAACCTAAATCTTTATAAAACTTTGCAAATAGATCCATTTATAGAATTTAAAACAATACTTGTTGATTTCAAAGTTCTCAAAACTTTTCAATTAAAACCATAAACTTGAAAACAACCAATTTCATGAAATCATTTTCTTGTTATAAAAACATAATGTGTAATTCTTTGTTTATCCAAAACATGTAGTTTGTTATCATCAAAAGAACATTTTATAGCCATATAGGTTATCAAGTGTGAGCATACTAAAGGGTAAAAGCCAATGAAATTGAATGAAACACGAATGGAACTAAGCGAATCATTTTCTTAAGTGAAACACGCAGGGCAGTTCAATGAGGTCCTTTCCACATTATTTCTAACCTTATTTTTTAGATCTTAGCCATGTCTCCTAGAAAGAAACGCAAATGAAGAGGTGGGAGATGAAACGAATGATAAGGCCTGAATTAGAGCACATATAAGAGAGTTTGGATAAACTAACAAATGCACATGTGGGGCAGAAACTTGTTCCCCAAGTACGTAAGAGAGAGAGAATTCCAACTAAAGAAGAGATTGATGACTATTATTGGGATGAGTATGAAGAATGTGAGTAATAGGAAAGATGGACAGGGAAAGAGAGTTAGGAATCGGGATAATGGTTTGGGTGGCATGAAGATGAAGATCTCTTCTTTTCAAGGTAAATCCAATACGGAAGAACACTTTGAATAGAAGAAAAAGATGGAGTTTGTGTTTGACTACCATAACTATTTTGCAGTAAAAAAAAGGTCAAATTGGATATGATTAAGTTTTTTTACTGTGCTATTACCTGGGATCAACTTGGTATAAATAGAAAGTGGAATGAGGAACATCTTATTGCAATGTGGGATGAAATGGAAACATTAAGAAGAAGACATTTTGTACCTAACTACTATTACCAACACTTTTACAAAAAATTTCAAAGTCTTACACAGTGTGATATGAACCCCACCAAGAACGAACACGACCCTAATCAATTTTGTCTCCAGATCGAATCTAAACCTAGAATTGAATGGAACCGCAACCTGATGCTCAATGAAAGCATGAACCATGGTATGTGAGGACGCCACTATCAGCTATGGACGATATGATTGATAAGTCAAGAGTTTGAATACCACGAAAATTCAATAAGTTCAAAGAGTTTGTTTAAGAACCAAAGAGAATTAACTCTCTCACAAATTGCATCAAAACTTATCTATCTCTATTTATGTAAGTACATTATCTAGGGTTGGTTAAATCCTAAACCAAAATCAAATCAGAATTTGAATATAAACAAATAGGAAAAAATATAAATCAAATAAGAATCTTAATCTAACCGAATAAGAAAGAATCTAAATCAAATCAGAACTATAATTAGCTTAAATGCCTTACATCAATTAAAATGGAAACTCAGCAATTAAAGAGAAATAACTAATTTGTTTCTCCACTAACCTCCTCAAGAAATGGGAAAGTATCCAAAAAGAAAGTAGTATATTTTCCCGCCATAATATGCAAGCCAATTTCCTTTTACATTGAAGTGACTATTTGGAAACTTCAAGAGCCTAAATCATGCATTTATCATGTACAATTCCTTCAACAGACCTCTATGAATTTTGAGTCCAAGTTGCTTGAATCAACCCATTAAGAGCTTCTTTAAATTTCTTTGCTCGAGCTCTTGTGACGAGTCCGACGGGAACTTGAATAGGATTTGAATATACCTCATCTCACGTGCTTGTGACAGTTTTTTCCTCAATCACAGTGTAACCAAAGCATAGAGGATTATTAAAAAGAAATGGAGATTGCAATGATTAGAGCAAATGTGGAGGAGGATAGAAATCCTAGCATGACACAACTCTTTAATAGCCTTAATCGGGAGATTGTAAATTTGGTTGAGTTACAACATTATGTGGAGATTGAGAGGATGGTCTACAAAACCATCAAGATTGAGTAGCAACTCAAGTGGAAGTATAACACCCATGCGTCCCCAAGCCTGAGGTCCACTCCATGGAAGTTGAGTAATGCGGAGTGAGATAAGAGCCCACAAACATCTACTGCACTTAAGGCAAGATCTGAGTCTTTCAAGTACACTTGACAATGTAACACCATGACTCTCACTACTAGTAATCGTGACATTTAAGTGTTTTAAATGTCAAGGCAGGGGACACATAGCAAGTGAATGTTACGGGGCAATGGTGAGATTGTAACTAATGATGAAACGAAAGATAATGAGATGCCCCCATTAGAGGACATTGAAGATGAAGAATGCACTTCTCATACCGCCAATAAAATTGAAAACCTTGTCGTATATTCCTACATCCCTGAATCAGCCCAAATCAGTAAGTCATCCTACCCTCTCATCAGCCCTTATCACCTGTACAAACGCCCCGGTTCCTTTACCCGTAGTATCCATACTCTCATCTCTACTAGACTGCCCCAATCTAAAGAATATATCCAGTCTTCTCGCCTAGACCAATGTGCTCTTCAGGCAACCTCTGCTGAGCAATATGTCACTCTGGAAATCCCTTCAGAGTTAATTTCCAACTAGAAAAGAGACGGTTATACTCATCTTCATCTTGGAGGCATCAGATTAATCCTTACCCTTCATGGGAGAAAAGGGTTACCGGTCACAGCTCGCATTGCTATGCTTGATACCCGGTTTAAACGATATGAAGATGCTGTTATAGGCACTATCCTCACAACTCTCCATGCAGGAAGTGTTTTACTTACCATCTACCCAAACTTCAACCTTTCTCTCCAAGACCCCAATTTGCCTACAACCTTGAAAGTTCAAGTTCAAATCCAGGGTGCTGAACAAATTTCTTCCGCTAAAATTGTCACTTTACACCACTAACTGGTCTATAGGCTCATGCCTTAGATCTACCCACTCCGGAACACCATTCTGACACCCTCATGGTGTTAGCTGAATCTGACCAAATCCCCACCATCATCTAGATCCTGAGACAAATTCCTCGTCATGAGCTCATCAAGCTTATGCCCCTTGAATGGATCTCCAATTATGAGCAGTTCCATATCAACACAATTCCAATTCAGACATCTGAAAGCATGGTTGAAAGACAACCAGACAGAACAGTTCGCATGACTTTTAAACCATCTCCAAGTGCTCCACAAGAGCCTCCTCGGCTCTCTTTTACCTATTCCTCTATGATCACAACTGTTCAGATGGCTCAAGAAGATCTGCCCATTGCAGGGTTCAATTCTGAAGGATTCCCTGTTTATCTAGCCAAGTAAAATGGACATTTTCTATGGGATACCCCAGGCTCCGGCATGTGTGACCCCGGTTGTCCCTGCTGGGATGATTGGGAAGAAGACAATGATTATGTTCCCAAGAGAAAAAGGAAACCTAAAAAACCCTCTTCTGCCTCATGTCACCACAGTACTCCTAAATCACCACAAGATTCTCCACCTCCACCAGCTCCTTTACCCCTCTACAAAAAGGAACTCAAATGGATTGCAAAGTGTTGCACCTCCAAAATTCCTTCACCAGTTTTCGATCCATCTCCACCTCTGAGTTGTATGATGTTTTCATCTACTTCTTTCGATTATACTTCCTCTTTTCCTCCTTTAGAAATCCACACAGATTCTCAACGTAATATTGTGTCCAAACCTTTTATCCCTTCACCCATAACCTCAACTGGTCATCTTGAACCACCCAAACCTTTTGAATCAGTCCTCAATTGGCAATCTCAAAATGCCAGAGCCCAGAATGATACATTGTTGAATATCAATTCCAAAGTTGAGAATATCAGTTTACGAACTGAACAACTTGAGACAAAAGTTGACTCCATTACTACACAACTGCAGCAAATTCATCATAATCTCCAGTCCAGAATTGCTCAACTTGATTCTGAGTTACGAACCATGCTTGCCCAACGATATTATGGCCCGAAATTTGACCAAAAGAAACAAGAGATTAGACGTTTAAAAGCTAAGCTTGATCGGATTGAATCTGAGAAGCAACGTCTATATCCCTTCCATAAGTCCCACTTATCAGCCCTTTGCCTCTATGATCTCTCCTATCAGACAGTATGAGCCTTCTAAGCTATTTGGTATGACTCATACATTTTTTCGAGATAACCCATTACCACCACCACCAAAACCTCAACCACGACCTGTTACAATTCATCCATCCTTCACTACTCTTCCTAATCAGCACTCATCAGGTTATACTCCTACACCTCCACCACCTCAATCCCAACCTCCTATCCAATCCAAGGATAAAGAACCCATGCACCAGTTCAGCGCCCACACAATCGACCACACATCCTCCACAGATGCCCAAACTTCTAATTCAAATCTAGTTGTCTCAGATAGTCATTCTGAAACCGAAACAGAATCTTCACTGTCCACCAGCAACTCTGAAAAATCATATGCTGACATCACCAAAATCTTGATGGCTCAACTTGACCAACATACCCTAGGCCAAACCTCTCGGACTGAACCATATGTTGATATTCCCTCTGAAGTTGAAGAAGAGATACCTGAATCTTCTGCAACTAATCAACCTCCTCCGACTTCGGCCCAATCTCATTCCTACAGTCAAAAATCATCAAATGGTCCATGGTTCACCTTTGATGATATCCCATCATCTAAATGGCATGATCGACTTAATGAAATGTCTGCCTGGATTGACTTACAAATGCTACGACCAGGAGCCACAACTGAATCAGTTCTTAGAGAATTTGCTACTCATTTTACGGGTGCTCTAAGAGATTGGTTTGATTCATTAGGCCACTACAGACAACTCCAGTTTGTTCAATTACCAGAAGTCTCCAGTGCCCTTGCAATTCTCCATGATCAATTTCTAGGAGACCCAACTGCAGTCTTTAAAGCTGCACAACGAGACTATCTTAGAATGAAATGCTGTTCACTCAATGCTAAGGATCTTGATTTCCATTACAAGCACATGTCCCTGCTTCTATAAACTTAATGGATTCAATGAGCCAACCTTAAAGCATGTCTTTTTGGCCTCCCTTCTAGAAGAACTCCAACCAGACATCCAGCGGCAGCTCACCGCCTCCAATCTTGTCATTGACAACATCTCTCTTGGCAAAATCTTTCAACTTGCCAAAACTTGCCTTGATAAGCTTTGTGAGCAGAAACAATTTTTCAAAGAACTGTTGAAAGACAAAGAACCATTCAAAAGTGCTTGCAAGAAACCTTATCTGTAGATCAAATGTAAACAGGAGAAAAATTGTTATTGCAGTCCCAAAAAGAAAAGGCATTTTTGGAAATTCAAATATCCGGAATTTTCATCTCGATATCACCGACCTAGAAAGTCTTACAGATTCTTCAGAAAGAAGTCTTCCTCTTCCAGAGACTTGAAACGGCGAAAGTCTAGCCGATGTTTTATTTGCAAGAAAAAAGGTCATTATGTCAAGGATTGCCCCAACAAAAGGGAAAAATCTATTCGGTTAGTCGAGCATCTTCAAGCCACCATAGATTATTCCCTAGAAAAGGATGAATTGGAATTCTATTTCTCTGAACAAGATGAACCCAATGATGAAATCGTGTTCGCACTACAACAGTCTTCTGATGATTCCGACAGTGATCAGTCCCAAGTCATTTTCCATCAACAGCTCTTATCCCTTGACACTACAATTCCTATACCTTCCATTAAACTCCACATCTTACCTTCCAAATTTCAAAGGCCCATTCCAGCAATTAGTCTTATCGACACTGGAGCCCAGCGCAGTATGTTAAACCCCCATATTCTTCCACCAGATTACTGGATACAATCTGCGGAACATTTCAAAGTTGTTAATGACAAACTATTCACCACCTCTTTGATTACCAAAAAACCCATTGGTATTCAAATTTTCCCCAATTATGTCATTTGGACCAAGGTCATTGGCTCAAACCTTCCTAATAAAAATCTTTTGTTAGGTTTTGACATCCTTCATCAAATCAAACACCTTCAAATCCTTCCTCGTGGAATACTAGTCCAGTCCATGTTCAAACCTTTTACTGACATCTTGAAACTTTATCATCTGTTTGAAACCCCTCCGTCTTATTAGGATATTTCAACCAAACTTTTGAGTTTCTGTCCAGAATCCCACTCTGAGTTCACTCATCCAAACCCATTGTGGAAAAATAAGTCTTTCTTCATTAAGTTACCTTTCAAACTCAATGAAGACATTAACCCAACCAAAGCTACTCATCCAGGAATGAGTCCTTCTGACTTACTCCTAGCTCAACAGGAATGTTCTCAACTGCTAGCCCAAGGTCTCATTGAACCCACAACTTCTCAATGGGCTTGCCAAGCCTTTTATGTTGAAAACCATTCTGAAATTGTTCGAGGGAAGAAACGCTTAGTCATTGACTATCAGCCATTAAACATGTTTTTACAGGATGACAAGTTTCTTTTACCCCGTAAACAAAGCATGTTTACTTTTCTCAAAAATGCCCAAATCTTTTCAAAATTTGATTTAAAATAAGGTTTTTGGCAATTAGGCATTAAACCCTCTAAGCTATATAAAACTGCCTTTTGCATTCCCAATGCTTATTTCCAATGGACAGTTCTACCTTTCGGCCTCAAAACTGCCCCATCCATTTTTCAAAAATCAATGGTCCAAATCTTCCAACCCATCCTCCATCATGCATTAATTTATATTGACGATATCTTGCTTTTTTCAGGATCACATGATGAACATCGTCACCTGTTAAGTCAATTCTATGATATTGTTCAAAGTCATGGAATCATGCTATCTGCCAAAAAAAGCACCCTTGCGACTGATAACATTGAATTTCTTGGTATGATCATCAAAGATGGCCATTACCAGCCAGAGAAGCATATTGCCCAAGAATTGCTTCACTTTCCAGATCAGCAATTTTCCAAACGACAAGTTCAACAGTTTCTTTGCATTATCAATTATATCCGTGATTTCATTCCACATGTGGATCACTACACTCGCCACCTTTCGGCTTTATTGAAAAAGAAGCCCTCATAATGGAATGATGACCATACAACTGCTGTCACTACCCTCAAGCAAATCGCGCAAAACCCGCCTCCTTTAAAGTTGATTGCAGATGGAAAGCGCATACTACAGACAGACACAAGTGATGAATCATGGGGTGCTATCCTCCTTGAAGAACTCAATGGAAAAGAATACTTTATCGCTTACGCTAGTGGACATTTTTCTGACACACAAAAACACTACCATAGCGTGTTCAAAGAAATCTTAGCGGTAAAGAATGGCATCAAAAAGTTTTTTGTACCATCTCATTGGTCACCACTTCCTCATCCGAATGGACAGTTCAGCCTTCCCCAATATTCTCAATTTCAAAAGAAAAACTGTTCCCGAAAAGATGTTACTCAGATTGAAAGATTGGTTTTCCAAATATGACTTTTCAGTTAAGCATATAAAGGGATCCCAGAACCTCATTCCAGACATGCTCTCCAGACTCTCCAAACCAGAACAACCTCTCACCTTGATCTCCACCACCTTTCATTTTCCAGTCATCTCCATGGCCACATCACTACCTCCAGAGGCTCTCACCAAGAAAACATTTCCTTTTGACAAACACTTCTCCACTATCTTTGCCATCCAAGAATTTGCAAGAAAAGTTGTTTATCGTTTTTTCTTGAAAGCCTACCTTGTCACAGACTCCTTTCCATTTTCCACCTTCCACCTAGAAAATTTGTTTCTCACTGGTTTAACTCTTGATCCATCTAGAGAAATCACTATAGATGAGTTATGGTACATATGGTGCTTAACTGCTCTCTATGCAACCAAACTAATCCTCCCAATCACTCCCACTTTAAACCATCTCCTTAATCCAGACAAAGCAACCTCTCTTACATGGACATTACTTGAGTGGTTTTCACCAATTCCCTGGTGGAGAAGAAAACTCCAACAGCTGTCAGAAATCTACAACCTTGAACGTATGCCATCCTCTGAAGCACAAATGTGGACATCTGTGTATACGAATGGTCACCCAGCCATCATTGATAATGAAATCCAATCTACCCTGCATAATTATCTTCACCAGTTAAACCACCAAACCCCGCCACATAAGGATATCTTTCACACCTCCCTAGGCCCACAACATGGCCTTATCATGATCCCTACTCCATCCGCCAGATCCAAACCAAAATCCACATGCATCCTCATCAAAGAAGAAAAGCAGACTACACTGACTTCCTCTTCCAAGATTCTCAAGACCCTTGGGAAGAATTCCTTCCTCTCAGCCAACACCTTCATCAGTTTCCCCAACCAACAATGGACGAACCAGGACCCTCCTAGCCAGGACCATCAACTCAACCTTCCAGAACTCCAGCTCAATCCTCCAAAGTTGATAAAGCCACCAAACATCACCTCAGCCTAGATGAAACCCAAGAGACAACAATTGCCCTTACCCACCTTGCCGTGGGGGCCCTCTAAAACTTTTTTCCAAAAGCGTCATCACTCTGGTGATACGGACCCAAATGAAACGGAAAGCTCCTCCGAAGACGATTACATGAATCTTCGCTCTCCATAAAGTAGTTTGTCTTGTTGTAATAATGTTTTACTTTATGGTTTTGTCTTGTATAATTATTAAAGTTGTAAAAGTCCTTGTAAGTATGCTAAATCTTTTGTAAAAGTTCTGATCAGTGGGCTTGGTTTTCTAAAAAGGTGTGCTATAGGATAAGATCACTTGAGAGGTCCTGTTCTCAAGGATACGTGTCTTTTACTTTTGCTTTTGAAAAAGATAGGGGTCCTGTCCTATCTTCCTGAGATTTCTCCTATATAAGGAGTTCTCTCCTCTCCTGTAATATATAGAAGTTTGAAAGCAATAAACTCTCGTGTGTTTCTAAACCATGAATTTATAAACTCTCCTCTCTCTCTCTGCAAATGAAGGTCTAAGGAAAAGAAAAGAAATAAGGATTTTAAATTTGTTCATTTTGAAACTTAAGGAAGTATGCTCTGCACTTGCCTCTAGCAAGGATCCTGTGCATCAGAAAACTTTTGATGATTTCTTATCTGGTTTGGTACCCTGTTCTAGACTAACGGAAAGTATATTTTGGGTTGTATAACCTAAGATAAAAATGTTTTAAAAGCTTTTATGGTTCTTCATTTGAGCATATCGACGGGAAACCGACGACGTAAATTCTAGAGGTGATCCTAAATAGGCACTGGTCTGGTCTGCATTGTCGGATAACAAGTCACATACTTTTATGGTATCAGAGCAATGAAATAACATTTTTCATAGTATACCATGCTCAATACAAAGTATGTAGTATGGTTATTGATAAAGGAAATTGTACTAATGTTGTTAATATTATCATGGTGAAGAAGCTAGGGCTCTTGATACTTAAGCATCTATAACCATACAAACAACAGTAGCTAAATGACAGTGGTGAGGTGAGAGTGAACAAATAGGTACTAATGTCTTTTGGATTAGCAAGTACGAAGATGAGGTGTTATATGATGTACCAATGTAGGTTGGACACTTGATACTTGGGCAGCCTTTGTAGTTCGACAAACGTGTAAAGTATGATGGCTTTACCAACAAGTGTTTATTGTGTTTAATCAACACAACATCACTCTTATTCCATTAATTGATGTGATCCAGAGTGCTTAGAGAATTAAAGATTTGTTACTTGTTCTAGAAGGCTTAATTACGAGTGCACGAGCTACGAAGATCAATGAAGCAATGTAAGGATTTGTTCTAGCTACTTTAGATGAATTCAATTTAAATTTAGTTTGCAAAAGACCAATATTCAAGATGGGCTTGAAAGAGGTAGAACCAGCCTTAATATACTTGATTCAAGCTAACGAGGTAGTCAGTCTCAGAGAAGATGATTTTTGAAGTAGAAGAAGATCTGGAAAAATAATTTTAAAACTGTAGCTACAGTCTTTAAGTCGAAAGCTTTAAAATGGTATATTGTGGGCCCAAATTTGACAGCATATGCCTAAGTTGCAGTTTGTTTAAAATTAGTGGCTCTATAGGTCCGGACCTATGCGGCTTCGTTTTAATTTTAGGGTTTTTTTTTGTATTTTTTAGTTAAATAAGGGTTAGCCACCTTATATAAACACTCTTTTATATTCTTTGAACATACTTTTTTGACAATCTTGAGTTTGATATCTTTGGAGATGATTTTCTCAACTTGTTCTTCAAAGAACTTTTGACTTATCAAATGAATTGCTAACCTTTGTCACATCTTATTTAGTAATCTAGGTACTTGAGACTTAGCTTCTTGAGGATTTGGATCTTTTATTCGAATTCTAATCATATTGGCTTTTTGGGGTTCTTATAAATCTATTTATGGGTTTTTCTAGCTAGATTTATAGGGGCTCTTATCAATTGTGAACAGTGTCGCATGAACAATATTTTTAATGTTTTCTTTTTATCAATGTTGAATCCTTGTGGTTTATTCTCCTTAAATCCGTAAATTTTACCTATTCCTTTCCCTCAATTCCTTCAAATTTTAGTTATTTAGGGTCTAAAAAAATAATAATTATAATAATAATCATATTTGGTGAACTCTTTTGTTTATTATTTTTGCTATTCTTGTTTCTTGTTTTTTTTTCATCCTTGTTTTCTTGGACTGTTGATTGTTAGAGGGATTATACTTTAGTGCTTTCCTTTGATTACGTCATTAGTTACTAAAGAAGTTGATTGAGAAAATATAAGAGTGGTAATAGGATCTTGTGTGAGAACAACTTCGTGTAAAAGCCTACTAGAGTATAAACATGAATGGAGTGACATATCGAGTGTAAACCAGGGAGGCATATGAGGTTATATATATATATATATATATATATTGCTAACATTTGTTTGCAGTTTACTTCAAATAACTAAGATGGATGATAAAAGTGAGCCGCAACCTTCCATAGTAGACCTTACTTTAACTTTGAAAGCAATGCACCAAGCATTTGAGAAGATGAAAATGAGGTTTGAAGAGATAGGAAGCCAGTTGAGGCAACATAGGGCTGCCATTGAGACTATTTAGAAGGAGCAAACTAGTAAAAAGTGTAACAGGGTTAGACATGATGAAGCAAGACATAACGAGGAAAATAATAGGTGTAAATATGAGCCTATGGATGAGTATGAGGCAAAGAACAAATTTTAGGAAAATGATGGTGATGATCGAGCATCCAAAGTAGATAGGGATAGAGTGAGATGTAGAAGAGGTAGGCACGAGAGTGGGTATTAGAGAGACGATACGAATAGAAATATAAGTAAAATCAAAGTGACTATTCCTTCATTTCAAGGAAAGAGTGACCCCAAGGCTTACTTAGAGTGGGAAAAGAAGATTGAGTTAATCTTTGATTGTCACATTACTTAGAGGAGAAAAATGTCAAGCTAGAAGTTATTGAATTTATTGATATTGAATTTATTGACTATGTTATTATTTTGTGGGATTAGTCAGTGAATAATAAGAGGAGGAATCATGAGGGGTCTATAGCTACGTGGGTAGAGTTGAGAGCACTTATGAGGAAGTGGTTCATTTTTTATGTGGAAGTGTTTATGTGGAATTCACGAAGGACAGCTTGAGATTGAGCATGTGGCTGAAGATGATTTTATGTGGAAGTGTTTATGAAAATGTTGTTTCTTTTTGGTCGAACAAACACACTTCTTGTCATCTTTGCACTCTATCTTGAACCTGGTGTCCAGGAGAGCAATTATGGCTGTAACAGGCAAGCCTTTTCTGCCATGGAGGGACAGAATCAATCCTTCATTTGATGGTACTCTTTTCTATCTGAATCGGTAGATGCTATTTTTTCGCCACAGAATCAGTGCCACCAATGCCACCACCAGCTCATGACCACTCAACAAAACCATCTTCAGCCCATACCTGTGCCTCCCCCTGTATTTGAAACCTATTCACCTTTTTATACACCTCCTAGACCTCAACAGCTTGTTTACAACCAGTTCTTTGGATTTTCACATCTTCAACCCACTCCTCAACCAAAGCCTTCTTCACCTAAGAAATCCAAGTCCAAAGTAAAAATTTTAGAACCAAAGTCAAAACCAACTTCATCCTCATCTGTTCCTTCGGTACCTCTGGAAGATTCACTAAAAGCCACTCTTGAACCCCTAAAAAATGATAAAGGCCCAATGGATCAGTATCATTATCATACTATCCAAGACTCATCTTTTGAATCCTCTGAACCAGAAATAGTATATGAGTCCAATCCATCAGAATCAAACCCATCTTCCTCTTCCTTATCCACAAACTCAACCAGTACCTCCACTAACTCTGAATCAGAATATGCTGACATTACGAGCATATTGATGGCAACCAAAACTGAAGATCCCAGTGCTTCAACTTCTACACCTATTGTTGAAGACAGTTCTTCTGATGATGAGCATAAAGCATCTCACACAGACTCAGTGCCACCAATGCCACCACCAGCTCATGACCACTCAACAAAACCATCTTCAGCATTTTGGTTCACAATTGATGACATTCCCCGTCACAAATGGCCTGCTAGACTTCAAGAATTTACTGCATGGATTGATCTCCAAGGATGTGTGGAGCGTAAGTGCACAAATCACCCAATGGTGGTGCCAGTCCCACATCGCCTGCAAGCGAGGTCCTGACATTGCTTATAAGCTCTGGGCAACCCTCACCCTTTGAGAGCTCTTTTGGTTTGTGGAAATATTGTCCTGAGTCTCATGCTGACTTTCACCATCCAAATCCTTTGTGCAAAAATCCACAATTCTTTGTTCAATTACCTTTAAAGTTGAATGAAGATGTCAATCCAACCAAAGCCACCCATCCAGGAGTGAGTCCTTCCGACTTAGTCCTAGCCCAATAGTAATGTTCTCAGTTGCTAGCCCAAGGTCTTATTGAACCCACTAGTTCTCAATGGGCTTGTCAAGCTTTTTATGTTGAAAAGCATTCTGAGATTTTTAGAGGGAAAAAATGATTAGTCACAGACTATCGGCCTCTAAACATGTTTTTACAAGATGACAAATTCTCTTTGCCAAAAAGACAGAGCATGTTCACTTATCTCAAAAATGCTCAAATCTTTTCAAAATTTGATCTTAAATCCGGATTTTGGCAACTTGGAATTAAACCTTCAGAATGTTACAAAACTGCCTTTTGCATTCCCAATGCCCATTATCAATGGACAGTTTTACCCTTTGGTCTTAAAACAACCCCATTTATTTTTCAAAAATCCATGGTCCAAATCTTCCAACCCATTTTGCATAGTGCATTGATTTACATTGACGATACACAAGATGACCATCGCCATTTGTTAAATTAGTTCTTTGATATTATTCAGTCTCATGGAATCATGTTATCAGCCAAGAAAAGAACCATTGCCACCAATAACGTTGAATTCCTTGGAATGACTATCAAAGATGGCCATTATCAGCCAGGAAAGCACATTGCCCAAGAACTCATCCACTTTCCAGATCAGAATCTTTCCAAAAGGCAAATCCAGCAGTTCCTTGGTATTATTAATTATATCAGGGACTTTATCTCTCATGTTGATCATCACACCCGCTAGCTGTCAGCCTTGCTAAAGAAGAATCCATCTTTGTGGAATAACAACCACACACTTGCTATCACAATGTTAAAGCAAATTGTACAAAATCCGCCACCATTAAAGCTCATCACCGATGGTAGGTGAATATTGTAGACTGATGCAAGTGACGAATCATGGGGGGCCCATCCTTCTTGAAGAAACACATGGCAAGGAACACTTTATTGCCTATGCCAGTGGACACTTCTCTAACACACAAATCAATTACCACAGTGTGTTCACAGAAATTTTAGCTATCAAGCATGGTATTCAAAAGTTCGAGTATCATCTTATCGGCTATCACTTTCTTATCAGAATGGACAACTTAGCCTTTCCCAACATCATGAATTTCAAAGGAAAAAATGTTCCAGAAAAGATGTTGCTCAGATTAAAAGATTGGTTTTCAAAATATGATTTCTCAGTAAAGCATATAAAAGGAGACCACAACCTTATTCTTTATATGCTCTCAAGACTTGCTAAACCAGACAAATCCTTGTTTTTCATATCGTCATATTACCATTTTCCTGTCATTTTCATGGCCACTTCACTTCCTTCACAAGCTCTTACCAAAAAAACCTTTCTCCTTGGAAAGACTTTCACCACAATTCTTTGCCATCCAAGAGTTTGCAAAAAAAGTTGTTTTTAGGTTTTTCATGAAAGCCTATCTCTTATCAGACTCTTTTCCATTTTCAACCTTCCATCCTGAAAACTTGTTTCTTACAGGTTTAACCCTGGATCCCTCCAGAGAAATTTCAGAAGATGAATTATGGTACATTTGGTGCCTTACAGTCCTCTATGCCACCAAATTGATTGTTCCAGTCACAACCACCTTAGATTAGCTGCTCGATCCCAACAAATCAACCTCCCTCATCTGGACACTCCTTGAATGGTTTTCTCCAATTCCATGGTGGAGACAGAAACTCCAACAATTGTCTCAAGTTTGTAATTTGGAACGAATGTCATCCTCAGAAGCAAAAATGTGGACGTCTGTGTTCATTATTCATAGACCATACTTCCAACACCCCAACACCAACTGTCTCTGGACTCAAGACCAAGTCTTTGAATGGTTCACTACACCTCACCCATCCATCCTTAAACAAGACGATAGAGTCCATAAGGAATCTATAATTTCCTTTGTGAACTAAACCACCAACCTGCTCCACACAGAGACATTTCTCACACCTCCCTGGGTCCACAACATGATATCATCATGATCCCCACTCCTTCAGCAATTTCCAAATCTAAATCTACGGGCATCATCATCAAAGAAAAAAAATCAGACTTCACTGATTTTCTATACCAAGATGCACAAGACCCATGGGAAGCATTCTTGCCATTAAGCCAACACCTTCAAAACCTCCAACCAACTCCACCAAGACATGGCCCAGATGATCCAACAAATAAAGCCAGTTCTTGCACGCCAACCGGCTCCAATTAACATCCATCTTCTTCTTGGCGCAACATATTTTGCCCTTGGCCACCTTGTCGACCAGATCATCAACATCCACCAGAAACTCCACGTCTGTCACTCAAAGTCCTCTTTTCAAAAGATAAAGATGAAACTGACAGCTCATCAGATGAAGATTACATGAATCTCTCATTTTCTTGATTCATGCAATTTGACGTTTTTTACGTTTTCAAAGTTGGCTTGTAATAATTAAAGCATGAGTTATGCTTGTCATGCTTTAGTTTGTCTTTATTACTTTTTCTTTTTCCTTTTAATGTTTGTAATAATTAAAGCATGAGTCATGCTTGTCATGCTTTAATTTGTCTTATGTCAAAATCTTAGTCGGTGTGCTTTACTTTCTAAAAGCATGTGCCTGTTTGTCGATTATAATCATTCAAGGGGTCATGTCCTTGATGTAATCTCTTCTTACAGCTTCAAAGACTGCTGCTGATTCCCCGATGAATTGTTCATGAATGACAGTAAGAGCAATTGAGACATTAGGTAGCTGCACAAACTGTAATTGTCTGTACTCTCCTAAAATATCAAACCAATCTCTTAAAGATCTTGATTTCCATTATAAACAGATGTCAATTCTGTTTTACAAGCTCAATGGGTTCAATGATCCGACTCTCAAACATGTCTTTCTGGCATCTCTACCTGAAGAATTGCAACCAGATATACAGAGGCAGCTTACGAATCTCAATCTCACCATTGACAACATTTCCTTGGGAAAGATATTTCATATCGCCAAAAGATGTTTGGAAAAATTATGTGAACAGAAATAGTTCTTCAAAGAATTGTTACAAGACAAAGAGCCTTTCCGAAGTGCATGCAAAAAGCCTTATTTGCAAATCAAATGCAAGAAAAAAAAGGATTGTGATTGCAGCACCAAAAAGAAGAAGCATTTCCGAAAGTTCAAAAACCCAAACTTGTTTCCTAGATCAAAATCCAGGCGAAAATCTTACAGATTTTTCAGGAAAAGATCTAGTTCTTTCAGAGAACAGAAAAGGAAAAAGTCAAGTCGGTGCTTCATTTACAAGAAAAAAGGCCATTATACTAAAGATTGCCCCAACAAAAAAGACAAAGCCATTAGACTTCTTGAGCATTTACAAGCCACCACTGATTATTCTCCTCACAAAGATGAAATTGAGTTCTATTTCTCAGAACAAGAGGAGCCCACTAATGAAACAGTGTTTGCACTGCAAAACTCATCCGATGATTCTGAAAATGATGAGTTTCAGACTGTTTTTCACCAACAACTTTTGTCTCTAGACACTACCATCCCTATCCCTTCCATAAAACTCTAAATCTTACCCTCCAAATTCTAGACACCAATTCCCGTCATTGGACTTCTTGATACAGGATCCCAAAGAAGTATGATAAACCCCGACATACTTCCATCCCAATCTTGGCAACATTATGAAGAAAATTTCAAAGCAGTCAATGGAAAACTCTTCACCACCACATTGATTACCAAAAACCCATTGGTATTCAAATCTTTCCAAATTGTGTTATCTGGACAAAAGTCATCGGTTCTCATCTCCCTAATAAGGATATCTTGTTAGGATTTGATATTATTCACCAGATAAAACACCTCCAAATCATTCCTATTGGAATTCGAGTCAAGTCCATGTTTAAACCATTCACCAATGTTTTAAAGCTTTATGGTTTATCTGAAACCTCCTAGCCTTTTCAAGACATTTCCACAAAGTTTTTGACTTTTTGTCCTGAGTCACATGTTGATTTTCACCATCCAAATCCTCTTTGGAAAAATCTAATTTTCTTTGTTCAATTACCTTTCAAGTTGAATGAAGATGTCAATCCAACCAAAGCCACCAATCCAGGAATGAGTCCTTCTGACTTAGTCTTAGCCCAACAGGAATGTTCTCAGTTGCTCGCCCAAGGTCTTATTGAACCCACTAGTTCTCAATGGGCTTATCAAGCTTTTTATGTTGAAAAGCATTATGAGATTGTTAGAGGAAAAAAATGATTAGTCATCGACTATCAGCCTCTAAACATGTTTTTACAAGATGACAAATTCCTTTGCCAAAAAGACAGAGCATGTTCACTTATCTAAAAAATGCTCAAATCTTTTCAAAATTTGATCCAAAAATAGGGAATCAGGAAAAGCTTTCATTTTCTTCTCGGGTTATACAACCCAAAACAGACTTTCGTTAGTCAAAACAGGGTACCAAACCAGATAAGAAAACGATCAAAAGCTTTCTGATGCACAGGATCCTTGCTAAAGGCAAGTGCAGAGCATACTTGCTTAAGTTTCAAAATGAACAAATTTAAAACCCTTATTCCTTTTCTTTTCTTTTAGGACTTCATTTGCAGAGAGAGAGAGAAGTTTTTAGAAGTTCATGGTGAGAGAAAACACACGAGTTTATTTCTGGCAAACTTCTATATCTTACAAAGGAGGTGAGAGTTCCTTATATAGAGGAGGAATCTCAGGAAGATAGGACAGGACCCCTATCTTTAAAGTAAAAGTAAAGTTACATGATTACACACCTTTAATTATTACAAAGGGACAAAGATGCTTTAATAAAGCATGTCTTTGACAAAAGCTTAAAGCAAAAGCAAAAAGTAAAAGCAAAAGCAACCATAATTACAACAAGACAAAACGAGACATAATGATGACAACAAGACAAATCACAACAAGACAAATAACTTTTAGGGAGAGTGGAGGTTCATGTAGTCATCTTCGGAGGAGCTTTCCGTTACATCGGGATCTGTATCTCCGGAGTGGTGCGGTTTGCGGAAAAAGTTGCTTGGAAGCTTTGGACGTTTAGGATGTTGGCAGGAGGGACCACGGCATGGTGGATTAGGGCAATGATAGGCTCGTGGAGTACACTGAGAAGTATACTTAGGGGAAGTCTGGGTGGCTTTGTCAACTTTAGAAGGCCGAGGTGATTTTTTGGAAGGTCGGGTTGATGGTCCTGGTTCGGAGGGTCCAGGGTCATCCATTGTTGGTTGGGGGAACTGATGAAGGTGTTGGTTGAGAGGAAGAAATTCTTCCCAAGGGTCTTGAGAATCTTGGAAAAGAAAGTCAGTGTAGTCTGGCCTTTCTTCTTTGATAAGGATTCCCGTGGATGGTGGCTTGGATCTGGCTGATGGAGTAGGGATCATGATGAGGTCATGTTGTGGGCCTAAGGATGTGTGAACGATATCCTTATGTGGCGGAGTTTGGTGGTTTAACTGATGGAGGTAGTTATGTAAGGTAGGCTGGATCTCATTTTCAATGATGGCGGGATGTGGTGCAGTGAACCATTCGTATACCTGATCCTGTGACCAAAAGAACTGCGTATCTGGGTGTTGGAAATAAGGCCTGTGAATTATGAACACGGATGTCCACATTTGAGCTTCAGAGAATGGCATACGATCAAGGTTGTAGATTTCTGACAGGTGTTGGAGCTTTTGTCTCCACCATGGAATTGGTGAAAACCACTCAAGTAATGTCCAGATGAGAGAGGTAGCTTTGTCTGGATTAAGAAGATGAGACAAAGTGGGGGCGATGGGTAGGATGAGCTTGGTTGCATAGAGAGTAGTTAGGCACCAGAGGTACCATAACTCGTCTTCAGTGATTTCTCTGGATGGGTCAAGGGTTAAACCTGTAAGAAACAGATTTTCAAGATGAAAAGTAGAAAATGGAAATGAGTTAGCCATAAGGTAAGCTTTCATGAAAAAACGGAAAACAGCTTTTCTTGCAAACTCTTGGATGGCAAAAACAGAGGAAAATGTTTTATTCAAGGGAAAGGGTTTTTTGGTAAGAGCTTCAGGAGGTAAGGATGTAGCCATGGCAATAATTGGAAAATGGTATGTGGTGGAAAACAGAGTGGGAGGTGTCTCTGGTTTTGAGAGTCTAGATAGCATATCAGGGATAAGGTTCTGGGATCCCTTTATATGCTTTACTGAGAAATCATATTTGGAAAACCAGTCTTTTAATCGGAGTAACATCTTTTCTGGAACAGTTTTGCCTTTGAAATTGAGAATATTGGGGAAGGCTGAGCTGTCCATTCGGATGATGAAGTGGTGGCCAATGAGATGGTACTCGAACTTTTTGATGCCATGCTTTACCGCTAAGATTTCTTTGAACACGCTATGGTAGTGCTGCTGTGTGTCAGAAAAATGTCCACTAGCGTAGGCAATAAAGTGTTCTTTTCCATTGAGTTCTTCAAGGAGAATGGCACCCCATGATTCATCACTTGCGTCTGTCTGTAGTATGCGCTTTCCATCTGCAATCAACTTTAAAGGAGGCGGATTTTGCGCAATCTTTTTGAGAGTAGTGACAGCATTTGTGTGGTCATCATTCCACTCAGGAGGCTTTTTCTTCAATAAAGCCGAGAGGTGACGAGTGTAGTGGTCCACATGTGGGATAAAGTCTCTGATGATACCAAAGTGAGGGAATCAGGAAAACTTTCAAAACTTTCATTTTCTTGTCGGGTTATACAACCCAAAACAGACTTTCGTTAGTCAAAACAGGGTACCAAACCAGATAAGAAAACTACGAAAGCTTTCTGATGCACAGGATCCTTGCTAAAGGCAAGTGCAGAGCATACTTGCTTAAGTTTCAAAATGAACAAATTTAAAACCCTTATTCCTTTTCTTTTCTTTAAGACTTCATTTGCAGAGAGAGAGAAGCTTAGAAGTTCATGGTGAGAGAAAAAACACACGAGTTTATTTCTTTCTGGCAAACTTCTATATGTTACAAGCAGATGAGTATTCCTTATATAGAAGGAATCTCCGAAAGATAGGACAGGACCCCTATCTTTAAAGTAAAAGTAAAGTTACATGATTACACACCTTTAATTATTACAAAGGGACAAAGATGCTTTAATAAAGCATGACTTTGACAAAAGCTTAAAGCAAAAGCAAAAGTAAAAGCAAAAGCAACCATGATTACAACAAGACAAAACGAGACATAATGATGACAACAAGACAAACAACTTTTATGGAGAGTGGAGGTTCATGTAGTCATCTTCGGAGGAACTTTCCGTTGCATCGGGATCTGTATCACCGGAGTGGTGCGGTTTGCGGAAAAAGTTGCTTGGAAGCTTCGGACGTTTAGGATGTTGGCAGGAGGGACCACGGCATGGTGGATTAGGGCAATGATAGGCTCGTGGAGTACACTGTGAAGTATACCTGGGGGAAGTCTGGGTGGCTTTGTCAGCTTTAGAAGGCCGAGGTGATTTTTTGGAAGGTAGGGTTGATGGTCCTGGTTCGGAGGGTCCAGGTTCATCCATTGTTGGTTGGGGGAACTGATGAAGGTGTTGACTGAGAGGAAGGAATTCTTCCCAAGGGTCCTGAGAGTCCTGGAAGAGAAAGTCAGTATAGTCTGGCCGTTCCTCTTTGATCAGGATTCCTGTAGATGGTGGCTTGGATCTGGCTGATGGAGTAGGGATCATGATGAGGTCATGTTGTGGGCCTAAGGATGTGTGAACGATATCCTTATGTGGCGGTGTTTGGTGGTTTAACTGGTGGAGGTAGTTATGTAAGGTAGACTGGATCTCATTTTCAATGATGGCGGGATGTGGTGCAGTGAACCATTCGTATACCTGATCCTGTGTCCAAAAGAACTGTGTATCTGGGTGTTGGAAGTAAGGCCTGTGAATTATGAACACGGATGTCCACATTTGGGCTTCAGGTAAGGGCATACGATCAAGGTTGTAAATCTCTGACAAGTGTTGGAGCTTGTGTCTCCACCATGGAATTGGTGAAAACCACTCAAGTAATGTCCAAATGAGAGAGGTAGCTTTGTCTGGATTAAGAAGATGAGACAAAGTGGGGGCGATGGGTAGGATGAGCTTGGTTGCATAGAGAGTAGTTAGGCACCAGAGGTACCATAACTCGTCTTCGGTGATTTCTCTGGATGGGTCAAGTGTTAAACCTGTAAGAAACAGATTTTCAGGATGAAAAGTAGAAAATGGAAAGGTATCAGCCATAAGGTAAGCTTTCATGAAGAAACGGAAAACAGCTTTTCTTGCAAACTCTTGGATGGCAAAAACAGAGGAAAATGTTTTATTCAAGGGAAAAGGTTTTTTGGTAAGGGCTTCGGGAGGTAAGGAGGTAGCCATAGCAATGATTGGAAAATGGTAAGTGGTGGAAAACAGAATGGGAGGTGTCTCTGGTTTTGAAAGTCGAGAGAGCATATCAGGGATAAGGTTCTGGGATCCCTTTATATGCTTGACTGAAAAATCATATTTGGAAAACCTATCCTTTAACCGAAGTAACATCTTTTCTGGAACAGTTTTGCCTTTGAAATTGAGAATATTGGGGAAGGCTGAGCTGTCCATACGGATAAGGAAGTGGTGGCCAATGAGATGGTACTCGAACTTTTTGATGCCATGCTTTACCGCTAAGATTTCTTTGAACACGCTATGGTAGTGC
Source organism: Citrus trifoliata (assembly GCA_018350135.1). NCBI lineage: Eukaryota > Viridiplantae > Streptophyta > Magnoliopsida > Sapindales > Rutaceae > Citrus > Citrus trifoliata. The sequence continues at coordinate 263,421 of VKKW01000125.1, read as the reverse complement.
TGCTGTGTGTCAGAAAAATGTCCACTAGCGTAGGCAATAAAGTGTTCTTTTCCATTGAGTTCTTCAAGGAGAATGGCACCCCATGATTCATCACTTGCGTCTGTCTGTAGTATGCGCTTTCCATCTGCAATCAACTTTAAAGGAGGCGGATTTTGCGCAATCTTCTTGAGAGTAGTGACAGCATTTGTGTGGTCATCATTCCACTCAGGAGGCTTTTTCTTCAATAAAGCCGAGAGGTGACGAGTGTAGTGGTCCACATGTGGGATAAAGTCTCTGATGTAATTGATAATTCCAAGAAATTGCTGGACCTGCTTTTTGGAAAGTTGCTGATCTGGAAAGTGAAGCAACTCTTGGGCAATGTGCTTTCCAGGCTGGTAATGGCCATCTTTTATGATCATACCAAGAAATTCGATGGTGTCTGTGGCAATGGTGCTTTTCTTGGCAGATAGCATGATTCCATGACTGTGGACAATATCATAGAACTGATTGAGCAGTCGGTGATGGTCATCATGTGATCCTGAAAAAAGTTTAATGGATTCAACGAGCCTACACTAAAGCATGTCTTCCTGGCTTCCCTACCAGAAGAACTCCAACCAGACATCCAGCGGCAGCTCACCGCCTCCAATCTTGTCATTGACAACATCTCTCTTGGCAAAATTTTCCAACTCGCCAAAACTTGTCTTGATAAGCTTTGTGAACAGAAACAATTCTTCAAGGACTTGTCGAAAGACAAAGAACCATTCAGAAGTGCCTGCAAAAAGCCTTATCTGCAAATCAAATGCAAACAGAAGAAGGATTGTGATTGCAGTCCCAAAAAGAAAAGCCATTTTCGAAAGTTCAAGTCTCCAGAATTTTCATCCAGACCCCGCAGGTCCAGAAAACCTTACAGATTCTTCCGAAAGCGGTCTTCTTCTTCCAAAGACTCCAAACGAAGAAAATCCAGCAGATGTTTTATCTGCAGGAAAAAAGGTCATTTTGCCAAAGACTGCCCCAACAAAAGAGCCCAATCCATTCGTCTTGTAGAACATCTTCAGGCTACTACAGATTACTCTCCACAACAAGATGAACTGGAATTCTACTTCTCTGAACAAGATGAACCCAATGATGAAACAGTGTTCGCACTCCAACAATCTTCTGATGATTCTGACAGTGATCAGTCCCAAGTTATTTTCCATCAACAGCTATTGTCCCTTGACACTACGGTTCCTATACCCTCCATCAAAGTCCAAATCTTGCCTTCAAAATTCCAAAGGCCCATTCCAGCAATTGGTCTTATCGATACTGGTGCACAGCGCAGTATGATAAACCCCCATATTCTCCCACCAGACTCTTGGACCCAATCCGAAGAATATTTCAAAGCTGTTAATGGCAACCTGTTCACCACTTCTTTGGTTACCAAAAAACCCATTGGTATCCAGATTTTCCCTAATTGTGTCATTTGGACCAAAGTCATCGGTTCAACTCTTCCTAATAAAGATATTTTGTTAGGATTTGACATTCTTCACCAGATCAAACACCTTCAAATCATTCCTCATGGAATTCGAGTCAAGTCCATGTTCAAACCATTCACAGATATCTTGAAACTTTACAATCTGTCTGAAACCCCTCCATCATATCAGGATGTTTCTACCAAGCTTTTGAGCTTCTGTCCAGAGTCTCATTCTGAGTTCACCCATCCGAACCCTTTGTGGAAAAATCAGTCTTTCTTTGTTAAGTTACCCTTCAAACTTAATGAAGACATTAATCCCACCAAAGCCACTCACCCAGGAATGAGTCCATCTGACTTACTCCTAGCCCAACAGGAATGTTCTCAATTGTTAGCCCAAGGGTTAATTGAGCCCACAACCTCTCAATGGGCTTGCCAAGCCTTTTATGTTGAAAAGCATTCTGAAATTGTTCGAGGAAAGAAACGCCTAGTCATTGACTACCAGCCCTTAAACATGTTTTTGCAAGACGACAAATTTCCCTTACCTCGCCGACAAAGCATGTTTACTTTTCTCCAAAATGCCCAGATCTTTTCAAAATTTGATTTAAAATCAGGTTTTTGGCAATTAGGCATTGAACCCTCTGAGCGATATAAGACAGCCTTTTGCATTCCTAATGCCCATTATCAATGGACGGTCCTACCCTTTGGTCTCAAAACTGCCCCATCCATTTTCCAAAAATCCATGATCAAAATCTTTCAGCCTCTCCTGTCTCATGCCTTGATTTACATTGATGATATTTTACTTTTTTCAGGATCACATGATGACCATCACCGACTGCTCAACCAGTTCTATGATATTGTCCAAAGTCATGGAATTATGCTATCTGCCAAGAAAAGCACCATTGCCACAGATACCATCGAATTTCTTGGTATGATCATAAAAGATGGCCATTACCAGCCAGGAAAGCACATTGCCCAAGAGTTGCTTCACTTTCCAGATCAGCAACTTTCCAAAAAGCAGGTCCAGCAATTTCTTGGAATTATCAATTACATCAGAGACTTTATCCCACATGTGGACCACTACACTCGTCACCTCTCGGCTTTATTGAAGAAAAAACCTCCTGAGTGGAATGATGACCACACAAATGCTGTCACTACTCTCAAGAAGATTGCGCAAAATCCGCCTCCTTTAAAGTTGATTGCAGATGGAAAGCGCATACTACAGACAGACGCAAGTGATGAATCATGGGGTGCCATTCTCCTTGAAGAACTCAATGGAAAAGAACACTTTATTGCCTACGCTAGTGGACATTTTTCTGACACACAGCAGCACTACCATAGCGTGTTCAAAGAAATCTTAGCGGTAAAGCATGGCATCAAAAAGTTCGAGTACCATCTCATTGGCCACCACTTCCTTATCCGTATGGACAGCTCAGCCTTCCCCAATATTCTCAATTTCAAAGGCAAAACTGTTCCAGAAAAGATGTTACTTCGGTTAAAGGATTGGTTTTCCAAATATGATTTTTCAGTCAAGCATATAAAGGGATCCCAGAACCTTATCCCTGATATGCTCTCTCGACTTTCAAAACCAGAGACACCTCCCATTCTGTTTTCCACCACTTACCATTTTCCAATCATTGCTATGGCTACCTCCTTACCTCCCGAAGCCCTTACCAAAAAACCTTTTCCCTTGAATAAAACATTTTCCTCTGTTTTTGCCATCCAAGAGTTTGCAAGAAAAGCTGTTTTCCGTTTCTTCATGAAAGCTTACCTTATGGCTGATACCTTTCCATTTTCTACTTTTCATCCTGAAAATCTGTTTCTTACAGGTTTAACACTTGACCCATCCAGAGAAATCACCGAAGACGAGTTATGGTACCTCTGGTGCCTAACTACTCTCTATGCAACCAAGCTCATCCTACCCATCGCCCCCACTTTGTCTCATCTTCTTAATCCAGACAAAGCTACCTCTCTCATTTGGACATTACTTGAGTGGTTTTCACCAATTCCATGGTGGAGACACAAGCTCCAACACTTGTCAGAGATTTACAACCTTGATCGTATGCCCTTACCTGAAGCCCAAATGTGGACATCCGTGTTCATAATTCACAGGCCTTACTTCCAACACCCAGATACACAGTTCTTTTGGACACAGGATCAGGTATACGAATGGTTCACTGCACCACATCCCGCCATCATTGAAAATGAGATCCAGTCTACCTTACATAACTACCTCCACCAGTTAAACCACCAAACACCGCCACATAAGGATATCGTTCACACATCCTTAGGCCCACAACATGACCTCATCATGATCCCTACTCCATCAGCCAGATCCAAGCCACCATCTACAGGAATCCTGATCAAAGAGGAACGGCCAGACTATACTGACTTTCTCTTCCAGGACTCTCAGGACCCTTGGGAAGAATTCCTTCCTCTCAGTCAACACCTTCATCAGTTCCCCCAACCAACAATGGATGAACCTGGACCCTCCGAACCAGGACCATCAACCCTACCTTCCAAAAAATCACCTCGGCCTTCTAAAGCTGACAAAGCCACCCAGACTTCCCCCAGGTATACTTCACAGTGTACTCCACGAGCCTATCATTGCCCTAATCCACCATGCCGTGGTCCCTCCTGCCAACATCCTAAACGTCCAAAGCTTCCAAGCAACTTTTTCCGCAAACCGCACCACTCCGGTGATACAGATCCCGATGCAACGGAAAGTTCCTCCGAAGATGACTACATGAACCTCCACTCTCCATAAAAGTTATTTGTCTTGTTGTCATCATTATGTCTCGTTTTGTCTTGTTGTAATCATGGTTGCTTTTGCTTTTACTTTTGCTTTTGCTTTAAGCTTTTGTCAAAGTCATGCTTTATTAAAGCATCTTTGTCCCTTTGTAATAATTAAAGGTGTGTAATCATGTAACTTTTATTTTTACTTTAAAAAAAAAAAAAAAAGATAGGGGTCCTGTCCTATCTTCCAGAGATTCCTCCTCTATAAAAGGAGCTCTCTCCTCCCTTGTAATATAGAAGTTTGCCAGAAATAAACTCGTGTGTTTTTCTCACCATGAACTTCTAAACTCCTTTCTCTCTCTGCAAATGAAGTCCTAAAGAAAAGAAAAGAAAATAAGGATTTTAAATTTGTTCATTTTGAAACTTAAGCAAATATGCTCTGCACTTGCCTTTAGCAAGGATCCTGTGCATCAGAAAGCTTTTGATCGTTTTCTTATCTGGTTTGGTACCCTGTTTTGACTAACGAAAGTCTGTTTTGGGTTGTATAACCCGACAAGAAAATGAAAGTTTTCCTGATTCTTTATTTGCAAAACCGCCTCCCAGTGCTCCTCAAGAGCCTCCTCGGCTCTCTTTCACTTATTCATCCATGATCACATCTGTTCAGACAGCTCAAGAAGATTTGCCTATTACAGGGTTCAATTCTGACGGTTTCCCTGTTTATCCAGCCAAACAAAATGGGCATTTCCTTTGGGATGTCCCTGGTTCCGGCCATTGTGACCCAGATTGTCCCTGCTGGGATGATTGGGAAGAGGATGACGATTATGTAACCAAAAGGAAAAAGAAACCTAAGAAAAAATCTCATGCCTCGTGTCACCACAGTACTCCTAGACCACCACAAGATCCTCCTCCTCCATCAGCTCCTTTACCTCTCTATAAAAAGGAACTCCAATGGCTTGCAAAGCGTTGCACCTCTACAATCTCCTCACCTGTTCCAGATCCATCTCCACCTCTGAGTTGTATGATGTTTTCATCTGCTTCCTCAGATTATTCTTCCTCTTTTCCTCCTTTAGACACCCACACAGATTCCCAATGAAATGTTGTGTCCAAACCCTTTATTCCATCACCCATAACCTCAGCCGGTCATCTTGAACCACCCAAACCTTTTGAATTAGTCCTCAACTGGAAAACTCAAAATGCCAGAGCCCAGAATGATACTTTGTTGAACATTAATTCCAAAGTTGAAAAAATTAGTTTACGAACTGAACACCTTAAAACGAAGGTTGACTCCATCTCTGCACAACTGCAGCAGATCCACCAGAACCTCCAGTCCAGAATTGTTCAACTTGATTCTGAGTTGCGAACTATGCTTGCCCAACGTTACCACGACCCAGAATTTGATAAAAAAGAAAGGGAGATCAGACGTTTAAAAGCTGAGCTTGCTCAAATTGAATCTGACAAACAAAAACCTTCCCTTTTTACCTCCTCGCCTCCTATCCCTTCGATTGGTCCAACTTACCATCCATTTGCTTCTATGCTTTCTCCTATCCGATAGTATGAGCCTTCTAAGCTGTTTGGTATGACTCATACCCTTTTTCGAGACAACCCATTACCACCACCACCTAAATCTAAACCAAAGCCTAAACCTCAACCACGACCCGTCACAATCAATCCTTCCTCCACTATTATCCCTAACCAACAATCACCGGGCTATACACCAGCATCAACATCACCACCTGAACCATCCAAATCCCAACCTCCTACTACATCGAAGGATAAAGAACCTATGCACCAATTCAGTGCCCATACCATTGATCACCCATCTTCCACTGATGACCAAACTTCTGATTCAAATCTAGCCGTTTCAGATACCCATACTGAGACTGACACAGAATCTTCGGCATCCACCAGTGACTCTGAAAAATCTTATGCTGATATCACCAGAATCCTGATGGCTCAACCTGACCCACAAACCTCTCGGACTGAACCATATGTTCATATTCCTTCTGATGTTGAAGAAGAGATGCCTGAATCTTCTGCTACCAACCAGCCTCCTCCGGCCCAAACTACTTCATCTAGTCAAAAATCATCAAATGGTCCCTGGTTTACCTTTGATGATATCCCATCATATAAATGGCGTGATCGTCTTAATGAAATGTCTGCCTGGATTGATCTCCAAATGCTCAGATCAGGAGCCACTACTGAATCAGTCCTTAGAGAATTTGCTATTCATTTTACGGGTGCTCTAAGAGATTGGTTTGACTCTCTTGGTCAATACAGGCAATTGCAGTTTGTTCAATTACCAGAAGTCTCTAGTGCCCTTGCCATACTTCATGATCAGTTTTTAGGCGACCCAGCTGCAGCCTTTGAAGCTGCATGCCGAGACTATCTCAGCATGAAATGTTGCTCCCTCGATGCCAAGGATCTTGATTTCCATTACAAGCGCATGTCCCTATTATTCTATAAGCTTAATGGATTCAACGAGCCTACACTAAAGCATGTCTTTTTGGCCTCCCTACCAGACGAACTCCAACCCGACATCCAGCGGCAGCTTACTGCCTCCAATCTTGTCATTGACAATATCTCTCTTGGCAAAATTTTCCAACTCGCCAAAACTTGTCTTGATAAGCTTTGTGAACAGAAACAATTCTTCAAGGACTTGTTGAAAGACAAAGAACCATTCCGAAGTGCCTGCAAAAAGCCTTCTCTACAAATCAAATGCAAACAGAAGAAAGATTGTGATTGCAGTCCCAAAAAGAAAAGGCATTTTCGAAAGTTCAAATCTCCAGAATTTTCATCCAGACCCCGCAGGTCCAGAAAACCTTACAGATTCTTCCGAAAGCGGTCTTCTTCTTCCAAAGACTCCAAACGAAGAAAATCCAGCAGATGTTTTATCTGCAGGAAAAAAAGGTCATTTTGCCAAAGATTGTCCCAACAAAAGAGACAAGTCCATTCGTCTTGTAGAACATCTTTAGGCTACTACAGATTACTCTCCACAACAGGATGAACTGGAATTCTACTTCTCTGAACAAGATGAACCCAATGATGAAACAATGTTCGCACTCCAACAGACTTCTGATGATTCTGACAGTGACCAGTCCCAAGTCATTTTCCATCAACAGCTCTTGTCCCTTGATACTACAGTTCCTATACCTTCCATCAAACTCCAAATCCTACCTTCAAAATTTCAAAGGCCCATTCCAGCAATTGGTCTTATTGATATTGGAGCTCAACGAAGCATGTTAAACCCCCATATTCTTCCACCAGACTACTGGACACAGTCTGAAGAACATTTCAAAGTTGTTAATGGCAAACTGTTCACCACTTCTTTGATTACCAAAAAACCCATTGGTATCCAGATTTTCCCTAATTGTGTCATTTGGACCAAAGTCATTGGTTCAACTCTTCCTAATAAAGATATTTTGTTAGGATTTCACATTCTTACCAGATCAAACACCTTCAAATCATTCCCCATGGCATTCGAGTCAAGTCCATGTTCAAACAATTCACAGATATCTTGAAACTCTACAATCTGTTTGAAACCCCTCCATCATATCAGGATATTTCCACCAAGCTTTTGAGTTTCTGTCCAGAGTCCCACTCTGCGTTCACCCATCCAAACCCTTTGTGGAAAAACCAGTCTTTCTTTGTTAAGTTACCCTTCAAACTTAATGAAGACATTAATCCCACCAAAGCCACTCATCCAGGAATGAGTCCATCTGACTTACTCCTAGCCCAACAGGAATGTTCTCAATTGTTAGCCCAAGGGTTAATTGAGCCCACAACCTCTCAATGGGCTTGCCAAGCCTTTTATGTTGAAAAGCATTCTGAAATTGTTCGAGGAAAGAAACGCCTAGTAATTGACTACCAGCCCTTAAACATGTTTTTGCAAGATGACAAATTTCCCTTACCTCGCCGACAAAGCATGTTTACTTTTCTCAAAAATGGCCAAATCTTTTCAAAATTTGATTTAAAATCAGGTTTTTGGTAATTAGGCATTGAACCCTCTGAGCGATATAAGACAGCCTTTTGCATTCCTAATGCCCATTTCCAATGGACGGTCCAACCCTTTGGTCTCAAAACTGCCCCATCCATTTTTCAAAAATCCATGATCAAAATTTTTCAGCCTCTCCTGTCTAATGCACTGATTTACATTGATGATATTTTACTATTTTCAGGATCATATGATGACCATCACCACCTGCTCAACCAGTTCTATGATATTGTCCAAAGTCATGGAATCATGCTATCTGCCAAGAAAAGCACCATTGCCACAGATACCATCGAATTTCTTGGTATGATCATAAAAGATGGCCATTACCAGCCAGGAAAGCACATTGCCCAAGAGTTGCTTCACTTTCCAGATCAGCAACTTTTCAAAAAGCAGGTCCAGCAATTTCTTGGAATTATCAATTACATCAGAGACTTTATCCCACATGTGGACCACTACACTCGCCACCTCTCAGCTTTGTTGAAGAAAAAGCCTCATGAGTGGAATGATGACCACACAAATGTTGTCACTACGCTCAAGAAGATTGCGCAAAATCCGCCTCCTTTAAAGTTGATTGCAGATGGAAAGCGCATACTACAGACAGACGCAAGTGATGAATCATGGGGTGCCATTCTCCTTGAAGAACTCAATGGAAAAGAACACTTTATCGCCTATGCTAGTGGACATTTTTCTGATACACAGCAGCACTACCATAGTGTGTTCAAAGAAATCTTAGCAGTAAAGCATGGCATCAAAAAGTTCGAGTACCATCTCATTGGCCACCACTTCCTCATCCGAATGGACAGCTCAGCCTTCCCCAATATTCTCAATTTCAAAGGCAAAATTGTTCCAGAAAAGATGTTACTCCGATTAAAAGATTGGTTTTCCAAATATGATTTTTCAGTAAAGCATATAAAGGGATCCCAGAACCTTATCCCTGATATGCTATCTAGACTCACAAAACTAGAGACACCTCCCACTTTGTTTTCCACCACATACCATTTTCCAATTATTGCCATGGCTACATCCTTACCTCCCGAAGCTCTTACCAAAAAACCCTTTCCCTTGAATAAAACATTCTCCTCTGTTTTTGCCATCCAAGAGTTTGCAAGAAAAGCTGTTTTCCGTTTTTTCATGAAAGCTTACCTTATGGCTGACTCATTTCCATTTTCTACTTTCCATCCTGAAAATCTGTTTCTTACAGGTTTAACCCTTGACCCATCCAGAGAAATCACTGAAGACGAGTTATGGTACCTCTGGTGCCTAACTACTCTCTATGCAACCAAGCTCATCCTACCCATCGCCCCCACTTTGTCTCATCTTCTTAATCCAGACAAAGCTACCTCTCTCATCTGGACATTACTTGAGTGGTTTTCACCAATTCCATGGTGGAGACAAAAGCTCCAACACCTGTCAGAAATCTACAACCTTGATCGTATGCCATTTTCTGAAGCTCAAATGTGGACATCCGTGTTCATTATTCACAGGCCTTATTTCCAACACCCAGATACACAGTTCTTTTGGACACAGGATCAGGTATACGAATGGTTCACTGCACCACATCCCGCCATCATTGAAAATGAGATCCAGCCTACCTTACATAACTACCTCCACCAGTTAAACCACCAAACTCCGCCACATAAGGATATCGTTCACACCTCCTTAGGCCCACAACATGACCTCATCATGATCCCTACTCCATCAGCCAGATCCAAGCCACCATCCACAGGAATCCTTATCAAATAAGAAAGGCCAGACTACACTGACTTTCTTTTCCAAGATTCTCAAGACCCTTGGGAAGAATTTCTTCCTCTCAGCCAACACCTTCATCAGTTCCCCCAACCAACAATGAATGAACCTGGACCCTCCGAACCAGGACCATCAACCCGACCTTCCAAAAAATCACCTCGGCCTTCTAAATTTGACAAAGCCACCCAGACTTCCCCTAAGTATACTTCACAGTGTACTCCACGAGCCTATCATTGCCCTAATCCACCATGCCGTGGTCCCTCCTGCCAACATCCTAAACGTCCAAAGCTTCCACGCAACTTTTTCCGTAAACCGCACCACTCCGGTGATACAGATCCCGATGCAACAGAAAGCTCCTCCGAAGATGACTACATGAACCTCCACTCTCCCTAAAAGTTATTTGTCTTGTTGTGATTTGTCTTGTTGTCATTATGTCTCATTTTGTCTTGTTGTAATCATGGTTGCTTTTGTTTTTACTTTTGCTTTTGCTTTAAGCTTTTGTCAAAGTCATGCTTTATTAAAGCATCTTTGTCCCTTTGTAATAATTAAAGGTGTGTAATCATGTAACTTTTATTTTTACTTTAAAAAAAAAAAAGATAGGGGTCTTGTCCTATCTTCCAGAGATTCCTCCTCTATAAAAGGAGCTCTCTCCTCCCTTGTAATATAGAAGTTTGTCAGAAATAAACTCGTGTGTTTTTCTCACCATGAACTTCTAAACTCCTCTCTCTCTCTGCAAATGAAGTCCTAAAGAAAAGAAAAGAAAAGAAAATAAGGATTTTAAATTTGTTCATTTTGAAACGTAAGCAAATATGCTCTGCACTTGCCTTTAGCAAGGATCCTGTGCATCAGAAAGCTTTTGATCGTTTTCTTATCTGGTTTGGTACTCTGTTTTGACTAACGAAAGTCTGTTTTGGGTTGTATAACCCGACAAGAAAATGAAAGTTTTCCTGATTCATGGGTTGTCTCGAAAAAGGGTATGAGTCATACCAAACAGCTTAATTGAAGTTTTTATTAAATTATTATTTTCATAGTTTTAATTTCTTTATTTCTTGTTATTTAGATAAAAATTCATAAACTCCCCCTTTTATTTATAGTTGGTGTTTTCTTTAATTAGATTCATTTATTATTATTATTATTAGTATTATTATTTTATTTTAAGTCTTTGTTCTAGAGTTGATAATAAATACAACTAGCATAGTTTTCATGGGATCAATCCTTACACGCTCTTTATTAGTTATTTACATCATTAGTAAAGTTTTAAATTTGGTGTACCCTAACGACACTACTATTTGGCCACAGGTAATGCTGCCACGTTTCTAATGCCCGAACCAACATATACAACTTCTAATCATATATAGGGTAGTTTAAGGATGCCCCACTTAGGTTTTTACTAAAGTAGGCAATTGGTCATCCCTCCTGCATTAGAACTGCTCTTATGTCCACCCTTGAGGTATGACATTCAATTTCAAACGATTTATTAAAGTTGATCATTTGAAATGTCTTCTCTTATTTTTCCCCCCATTTGAATCCAACATTTTTATTAATTACTTAGGTAAGCAATGCAGCCAATGTGCTAAAATCTTTCACAAGTTGCTGATAGAAGCTACTAGGTTCATGAAATCTGACACGACTCAAAAGTGTATTACTCTCAAGTATAAGAGTGTCTAGTTATAATATAACCCGGTGAGACCGGGGTCGAACCACAGGGAGTTTTAAATCTAGTAAAACTAAGAAAATTAATTGTGGGAAAAGAAATTATTTGAAATCAATTTAAAAATAAGCTAAGGTTTAGGATCCATTCTCTGTATTCAAACTATAATTTTAATACTCTCTCATTTATATTTTGCCTCACTTTTACCAATTAATTATTATATCATTTAATTTTATGTGTGTGAATAAATATAGAATAAAGTACCTAATGTGCCACACTATAATAATGTGTCGACATTATGTCAAAATACCATAAAATCCAGTGCGATTTATAAATTAACATGATATAAAAATAATTAGAAAAGAATAAGAAAAAAACTCATTTTAGAAAATAATAATAATTAATAGTTTGAAACATTGAGCTTCACCCTTCACCTTAGTTTAATAAAATTAGCTACTCATATTGAAAGAAAACACAACACTCTTTTTATTTGATAAACTTTTTGAAATGTATTACAAAGAAAATTGATACAAATAGAAAAAAGAAAAGAAAAGAAACAAGGAAAGAAAGAAAATCTTCAGTCTCGGCTTCAGCTCTCAAATTAGCTCTCTCAGCTTTTTGAAAAGGATCTCCAGCTTGGCGTGCCACCCTTTGGTTTTTATAGGCAAAGTAAATCATCTCTTTTTTATTTTATTTTATTAATATTAATATTTTATTTATTTTTTATATTATATATATATATTGAATTGTGTGATGGTCAGGAGGCGTGATGGCCTCTTGACCATCACCAAATGTTTTCGTTCTTTGGTTCTTTTTTATTTTTTTTATTTATTTATTTTTATTTATTATTACATCTCTTCATTGTGTTCCAGTAGTTCTTCTTTGTTCCCGCTTTCAATTCCAATTCCATCTTTATTCCTGAAAAATATTTACAAGATAAAAATTAACAAATTACGAATTAATTTAACATAAAATATATTTGGGGAGTATTAAAATAATTTAGAAATAATGAACGCATTAATTGACACAATAAGTGAAAAACTAATAATTTTATCTTTATTAAATTTATATTTTTTAGTGTCAATCACAACCCCCAACCAGCTTATTGCTAGGCCCTAGCAATTTAAGCGATAAAAATGTTAGAGAAAATTTCAAACTCAAATTGAAAATCTGTTTTTTTAAAATTGTGTTTGCTTCTTCCATCAGATTAATGACAACAATCGAATAAAAGTATAAGCATTATCTTCAACCTAAAGAAAATCACACCCGCACAAAACAATTTAGTAAAATCCTGTAAAATGATCAATTATCAAAGCTACATTAATCAAGCCACTTTTAAGAATGATACATCAAACCCCAAAATCTCACGATTAAGAGTGACTCTCTCAAAAGAAGATATACCCCAAATTAATTTGTCACTCTAAAAAAAATATGGTAGATTTGAAAAAAATAATAAAACAATATCATACACTCTCACCAATAAAAAAAAAATAATGCCCATGGCTTAAAAATAAAATAATCTCAAGTCCAATGAATTACTAGCAAAATTTATTTTTATTTTTATGCATCACCACATCTTTTAGTCCATATCACAAGCTTTACTTCAGACTATAGTTCCCAAAAATTGAGGACTTTTATTAGGACGTGACGTAGGCTAGAGTTATGGCTAACAAAAAAGGTAATAAGGAAAACAAAAATATATGTTTGAAAAATAGGGGACTTTTTGGAGATTATAAGATGCTTTTTTTTGCTTGGATTTTTTCTTCGTTCTTCTTTTTTTTATTTTTTTATTAATTGATATAAACATATCATCTTTCTTTTTTTTTTCTTTTTTTATAGAATCATACGTAATCATCCCTATTTTTAAACATAATTGGGTGATGGAAAACATAAAACATAAGGTGATACTCCTCATTGGAGTAAGAAAATATGATAGGTTACCAAAGAAAAAGTTTTTTTTTTTCAAAGGCTCAAAGGGGTTAACTATGGATTCTTTATAATAGGGTTGACTAAAAAGGCTCAAACGGATCAAAAATGGCCTTCTGTCATCTTTTAGGGTTCTATATAATCTTTCATATCCACTAGTTCAATGGACTTTTAAATGCGGCTCCACAATTTTTTTTATTTATAGAAAATATTGAGATCTTGTACAATAAATTGTGAAGCTGTATAGGCAAACAAGGTTACTCTCCAAGGATAATAGGCTCAAAAACTCACTTGGTCTTTTCATAACATGTACATTCTTCCAAATGGTTTAATCAATTTCAGTCATTCAATTTCTCAATTTACGTTTCAACATGCAAAGGGAAAAACATAGTGTAACATAACTCAAGGCCAAAGATAATACGAATACCAAAATTTGAAAATCATCATGTTATCCAATGTTAAAAGATCACATCAAAAAAGAAAATAATTTTTTTTTAAAGAAAACACTAAAAAATTGGAACTAATTGCAGAAACTTAAGTAGATGATTAAGAGAAAAAGACCGAAAACAAAAAGTTAGAAACATATTTTTTTTGGGAAGAAAACAAAAAAGTTAAGAAGATTCGTTTCTAGAGACACTACATTCTATATTCTGCCATCTTCGACTCAAAATTTTATTCAAAGTTAGTCTTTACAAAAAAAATTAGTAAAAACATCACTAGGACTGAAACATTCCACAATTATCAACTATTCCCTCCCCCCAACCTGAAGGAGACATTGTCCTCAATGTCTAAAGAAATGAGTAGAGTTTAGAAGATATCACCTGGTCACTGCTGGAAATATTTACAGACGGAGAGTTAAATCTAATTTACACTTTTTACGAGAGTGACTGCCATTGTCATCAGTTGCCCAATCCAACGCCAAAGTCATGGGATCTGGCTCTGGTTTGTAAGCTTGCAAAAGATCAAGTAACTCATTAGCAGTAGGAGCACACATGAAGAGTTTTTTCGCTGAGAATGAAATGAAATAATTTTTTATTGCATGATTAAGAAATGTTATTAAGCCATCATAAAAGTTATTAACATTTAACAAACCAATGGATTTTTTATGGATATTCAAATGGGCCCAAGAAGCAAATGTAATTAGCGCCTCCAAAGTTGCAAGATCTCCAGGCAAGAAAATAAAAGTGTCAGCATGATTCAACATTTCAAATATTCTTTCTTGCATACCTGAGACAACTAACTCTTCTCCAGTTGGTGAGTCTGGTAGACATCTTGAAGGTTTTAGGGCTTTTGGAATGATGTCTAGCACTTGGCTTCCTCGAACGAAAGCAACTTCAGAGACAAGTTTTGATAACCCTCGGTCACCTCCTCCATATACAAGATGTAGTTTCCTCTCTGCTATAGCACGACCAAGATCTATGGCTGCCTGAAAGAACTCCTTATACTTTCCATAACGAAATCTAGAAAGCACACAAATGTTTTTAAGTTGACTGCTTGAAGTTGCTACCATTAAAACAATTCTAGAAAGAAACAATTTGTGAGTGCTTAAAAAGAAGCTCCTATTTAAGGATCTTGGTGATAGACATAATGATATACATCTATAAATGGGGTGGTATGTTTGTCAAATGACGCATGAAGCTTTTAGCTTAATAATTCAAAGGCAAACAGTGAAAAGAAAAAGCAAACAGTGATTAGATAAAATAAAGAAAAAAAAACACAATAATAATAATAATGCAAAAGATAAAAGAGCAATAAAATGAAAGGATATTTACTGGTAGTTGTGATTGTGGATCACATCTTCCTCTGGTTTTACGTCCAGTAACGGCTTGAACGCCCTCTATGGGTCGAGGATATGCTTCTCATCCAGTTTTCTAATAAACTGGCAAACAAGGTCTTTTAGAGTCAGATTCCCAAGACTAAACTGTTCACTTTCCTTTTGGAATAGCTTCCACAAATTTTGAATTTCACGTTGAACATATCCGCTCGGATGCGTCTCAAGAGATCATAAGATATCATCCAACGATTCTTTACTCATGTTATCCTTAACGAATTTGATTTTATCTTCACGATTTACAGAAACCATTCCTAAAGCTTTACAACGTGGATTTTTGCAAGCGAGTCTTACACAGTGAGAACATTCAGAGCCAAGTTGCTTAGCTATTCTTTTCTTAGCAAATCTACTTTTAACAAAACCAGGCATGTAGGAAATGAATGGATCAGAAAACTCACTTGACAATCGGACCTTTGCTTCAATTAACCAACGAATGTCAGCAGGAATCCCATTGATCATTAACAAACGCAGTCGTTCACAACGAATTTTATAAATCTTCTTAAGTGCATTTTGAGGGAGAGAGGGAAAATGTTGATGCAAATTTTGTTGTATTTCTTCCATGCTTGACATTGAGGTTTCAGTTATTGTGGGAAACTGAGAATACCGACTTAAAAAGTCACGGAGTACCGTTATCCGCCATTACTACGGAACAGTGAATCAAAACAAATCAAATCTGCAAAGTCAAATCAAAAGTGAAAAAGAACAATAAAACAAAAACACACAAGGAATATAACTCACCTTCGTCCTTTTATTGAATCCAGTTCTAATTGTAGATTATAAATACCATCCTCTATTTCCTTGAGTTGTCTTTCTAGATCTTTCACGTGAGATACTAACTCTGGTGGTTGCAGATCCCAAATGGGGTGTAATTTACAAAATCAGAGCAATTTCCTCAGGTGAAATTTTACATGAAAAAGCGTTTTACGATGATCGAGAATGAAATCTCTCATGGAGGTACTCATGACAAGTATAAAAATTTGGTGAGCTAAATCACAATTGTCAAACAACACATAATTAAAACAATGCAATGCACTCCATTCAAGACATAGGAAAAAGGAAAAAGAATAAAAATTAAATAATTCAAAGAATAAAGTAACAGTAAATCAAATTCACAAAACGTTAAAATGAAAAGGCTTAATCAAAATTTTGGTGGGTCACTCAAATGGATTTTGATATCTGCTTCATGTGGTTGGTATTCCAGATATGGTTTCAATCTTTGGCCATTAACTTTAAATGTGATACCATCCTTTGGATTCTCAATTTCTACAGCTCCATATGGATATACGTTTTTTACAACAAATGGACCATTCCACTTTGACTTTAACTTCCCTGGAAATAAATGAAGACGAGAATTATAAAGCAACACTTTTTGACCAATTTCAAATATTTTCCGAAAAATTCTTTTGTCATGAAAAAATTTGGTTCTTGCCTTAATAATTCTGGAATTCTCATACGCATCATTCCTTAATTCCTTAAGTTCATTTATTTGCCATTTACGCACATTGCCAGCATCATCAAGATTTGAATTAAAAGCTTTAATGGCCCAAAATGATTTATGTTCAAGTTCTACTGGTAAGTGGCAAGATTTTCCATACACAAGACGATAGGGTGACATTCCTAAAGATGTTTTAAAAGCAGTACGATATGCCCAAAGTGCATCAATTAGTCGAAGAGACCAATCTTTACGGTTTGGATTAACTATCTTTTCTAAAATTTGTTTTATCTCCCTATTTGCTAATTCAACTTGACCACTTGTTTGAGGGTGATAAGGGGTAGCAACCTTATGGGTAATTCCATATTTCTTCATTAAGGACTCAAATGGCTTATTACAAAAATGCTTACCTCCATCATTGATAATGGCTCGAGGTATTCCAAATCTGCTCAAAATATTTTCTTTTAAAAAGCGGATCACAATCTTGTGATCATTATGTCGACAAGGAATCACCTTGATCCATTTTAAAACATAATCAACAGCAACCAAAATGTGTACAAATCCAAATGATGATGGAAAAGGGCCCATAAAATCAATTCCCCAACAATCAAATATTTCAATGATAAGGATGGGGTTTAAAGGCATCATGTTTCGCTTTGAAATAGACCCTACCATTTGACAATTCTTACACATTTTACAGAATGCATGTGAATCTTTAAATAATGTAGGCCAATAAAATCCACACTGTACTATTTTTGCAGCTGTCTTTTTTGAAGAAAAATGGCCACCACGTGCTTTAGAATGATAAAATTGAATGATCCTACTTACCTCATCGTCTGGTATGCATCTTCGAAAAATTTGATCGGAGCAGTATTTGAACAGGTATGGTCCATCCCAGTAAAAGCTTTTTACTTCTGTTAAGAATTTCTTCTTGTCTTGGGAACTCCAATCACATGGCATTTCAGCTGTTGCAAGATAATGAACAATATTAGCATACCAAGGCATTTTGTTTATATTAGCATATCAAGGAAAGAATCATTGATGGGTGTTGTTTCAATTGAAGACTCATTTGTAAGTCTTGAAAGATTATCTGTAACAACATTTTCAGTGCCCTTTTTGTCCTTGATTGTCAAATTAAATTCTTGAAGTAGCAAGATCCATTGTATCAACCTTGGTTTGGCATCCTGTTTTGACATTAAATATCTCACAGCAGCATGATCAGAGTAAACAACAGTAGATGAACCAATTAAATACGAATGAAATTTATCCAATGCAAATATTACAGCAAGTAGTTCTTTCTCAGTTGTAGTGTAATTCATTTGAGCACTATTCAAAGTTCTACTTGCATAATAGATGACAGAGGGCTTACCTTCCTTTTTTTGACCCAGAACAGTGCCAATGGCATAATCAGGGGGTTGCATTATTGGGGTTGATGTCAAAAGAGTAGTTATTTTTTCAAAAGCTTGTTGACAATCATTAGTCCATTCAAATTGTGTGTCTTTTATTAGGAGGTTACAAATTGGTCTAGATAAGGCACTAAAGTCTTTTATAAACCTCCTATAAAATTCTGCATGTCCTAAAAAATAACGTACTTCTCTAATTGTCTTTGGTGAGGGTAATCTTGAAATGACTTCAACTTTGGCTTTATCAACTTCGATTCCTTTTGAAGACACAATATGGCCTAAGACAATTCCAAAAGTGGTCATGAAATGGCATTTTTCCCAATTTAAAACTAGTCCTTTTTCTTTACACCTTTCCAAAACTTTTTTTAAATTATCAAGACATGTATCAAAAGAATTACCAAATACAGTTAAATCATCCGTAAAAACCTCTAGACAATTTTCAACCATGTCCCTAAAAATGCTTAACATGCACCTTTGAAATGTTGCAGGAGCATTACAAAGTCCAAATGGCATTCTCCTAAATGCAAATGTTCCAAATGGGCATGTAAATGTGGTCTTTTCCTGGTCTTCTAAGGCTATTGGGATTTGATAATAGCCAAAGTAGCCATCAAGAAAGCAGTAGAAATAGAAGGGGAAAATGATCTTTTCTAGTAGCATCATTTAATTTTCTGTAATCAATGCACATGCACCAACTAGATGGAATTCGTGTTGGGATCGGTTCACCTTTTTCATTTTTTACAACAGTTATTCCAGATTTTTTTGGTACTACTTATGTTGGACTTACCCATTTACTATCAGAGATAGGGTAGATAATTCTTACATCTAGTAGTTTAAGGACCTCTTTCTTTACCACTTCTTTCATATGAGGGTTTAGTCTTCTTTGTGGTTGACGGGTTGTTTTGGCATTTTCCTCTAAGTGTATTCGGTGTGTGCAAATTAAAGGATTAATGCCTTTTATGTCTTTTAAGGTCCAACCAAATTCAGTTTTATGCCTTTTTAGTACAGATAACAACTTACCTTCTTGATCATGCATGAGTTGAGAAGAAATCACCACCGGATATGTCTGCTGCTCTCCAAGATAGGCATACTTTAATTCTTCTGGTAAGGGCTTTAATTCGAGCTCTGGTGCTTCCTCTTCGTTTGGTTCCTCAGGTTGCACCATATCTTCAAAGTTCGATTGGTTATCGTCACCTATAAGTACCTGCATAGAATCAAGTGTAGGGCATGTGTTAGTAGTATCACAATCTAATTCTTTACTTGATTCAAAAAAACCAGCAAAACAAATTTCAGCAGAGTTTATAAAATTCTCATCCTGAATGTGTTCCTCAATGATTGGCTCGATGAAATCAATTTCCTCATTCTCATTATCATCATCTTCTTGGTGGTGAGGTTGTTTACACATGTTGAACAAATTGAGTTCCAGTGTCATGTTGCCGAAAGATAAATTCATTAATCCATTCCTACAATTTATCAGAGCATTAGTAGTAGCTAAAAATGGTCGACCTAAAATAACAAGAATTTGTTTGCATTAATTAGCAATTGGTTCCGTTTCCAGAACAATAAAATCCACAGGATATATGAATTTATCGACCTGGACTAATACATCTTCAATTATTTCTTTTGGAAACTTAATTGATCTATCAGCAAGTAAAAGAGTGGTAGAAGTTGGTTTAAACTCACCGAGATTGAGTTGTTGGTACACTGAGTAAGGAAGCAAATTAACACTGGCACCAAGATCAGGTAAAGCATCTCCAATTTTATGATCCCCAATAGTGCAAGAAATAGTTGGACAACCAGGATACTTATATTTCAAAGAACTATTGGTTGAGAGAATGGAACTTACATGTTCTGCTAGAAAAGCTTTCTTTTGCACCTTATGTTTCCTTTTCATTGTGCACAGATCTTTTAGAAATTTAGCATAAGAAGGCACTTGTTTAATGACATCCAGCAGAGGAATGTTGACCTTAACTTGTTTAAAAACTTCATAAATTTCTGAACTGTGGTTTGATTTCTTTGGTTTGATCAGTGCTTGAGGAAATGGGGGTACAGGAGGAGAGTTGGTTATTTCTTCATGGGTTAAAGGTTCGACAAACTCTTCCCTATTTTCTGATATTGAATCTTTACTAGTTTCACGAGGGTCCACAATATGTTTTTCGACTACTTTACCACAACGAAGGGTTATAACCGATTTGACTTGACTCATATTTTGGTTTCCTGAATTTCCCATTTGAGGATGTTGTTGACTCTTGGGGTTTGGTTCAGGTTGAGCAGGAAACTTTCTTTTTTCATGTATGGTCAGATCAGATGTAAGTTTGGAGATAGTTTCTGCCAAATTGGTTAAGGTTTGCATCGTTTGGTTATTGATCGACTTTTGTTTTTGAATAAACGAAGAGTTTTTCTTAGTGGTGGGACATATGGTGGGTAACTCTGGGAGTTTTGAAAATTTTGACTTGGAGGAACTGGTTGTGAAGGTTGTGCATGATTGTCATTTCTCGAACTGAAATTTGGGTGGTTTCTCCAACCAGAGTTGTAAGTTTGGGAGTATGGATTTAGATTTGGCCTTTTGAAATTGTCAATGACATTTACTTGTTCATGCAGACTTTCTCTCAGAGCTAGTAAAGTTGGACAATTCTGCGTAGAATGGTCAGTAGAATTGCAAACATAACATGAAATATTTTAAACAGACTTTACATGATCATTTTTTTTTACTCTATTGCTTCAACTTTTCTAGCTAATGATGCAAATTTGACTTGAAAATCATGGTCTTTCCTAAGGTTATGCATGCCTCCACCAAATGAAGATGACTGGGGTTTACTTGACGACTCATAAGAACCAACTGTATCCCAGTGTTGTGCATTTTCTACTACATAATCAAGATAGTCTAATGCATCTTCAAGACTTTTATCACTAAACTCACCATTACACATCATTTCAACAACTTGTCTACCTTGGGATGTTAATCCCTCGTAAAAATAAGACACTAATCTCCATGTTTCAAAACCATGATGTGGGCAAATGTTAAGTAGTTCTTTAAACCTATCCCAACATTGGTAGAGAGTTTCTCCTGATTTTTTAGTGAAAGTGGTGATTTGTCTTTTGAAAGAATTTGTTCTGTGGGGTGGGAAGAATTTTTTCAAAAATTGTGCTTGCATTTCATCCCAAGTTCTGATGGACTCTGACCTAAGATTTTGTAGCCAAGTTTTAGCTTTATCCTTAAGTGAGAAAGGAAAAAACTTAAGCCTGATTATATTCATGCTACAATTTTGATCAGTACATGTGTTACAAACTTCCCCAAATTCCCGTAAATGCAAATATGGATTTTCAGACTCAAAACCATGAAAAGTAGGAAGAAGTTGAATGATGCCAAGTTTGAAATTAAAATGTGATGCATCAATAGGGAAAACTATGCATGATGGCGACCCTGATCTAGTAGGATGCATGAAGTCTCTAAGGGTGCTAGGTTGCTCATGAAGATTTTGCAAGGCTTGGTCATTTTCGTGCTCTGAAAAATTTTCAGCTCCTATGTCAGCCATATTTAAGGGTGGTGAAGGTGATTTTCTAATTAATCTACCACTATTTGTACAAGACCAACGACGCATGCAATGCTAATGATGTGTGCTAAACTAGTGATGCAAAAACACTAAATGAAAATTGCGGAAATAAAAATAAACTGGAAATTAAATAAACAAAAAAAATGCGAAATAAAAATAAACAAATTGAAGATAAATAAAATAAATAAATTAGGCGGTGAAACTAGTCATAAACAAAGAAATTAAAAGAAACAGTTTAGGCAGTATTTTAAAACCAGCCATATAATAAAATATAAAATTAAATTAATTAATGCACAAAAATAAATAAACTGAAATTAAAATGTTAGGCGGTAGAACCGACCATTTAAATAAATTACATAAATTAACAAAATTTAAATAGCAGTTAGGTGGTAGAACCGACCATATAAATAAAATACATAAATTAACAAAATTTAAATAACAGTTAGGCGGTAGAACTGACCATTTAAAATAAATACGGAAAGTAAATTGCAGAAATTTAAAGAAATAAATTTGATTTGGGAATTGATTTGTAAGGATTTTTGGGATAAGATGAAGTTTCTCACAAATTTTATGGATAATGTTAAGGTTTGAAAAGAAGAGGGATGCTAATTGAAGTTTGACAAAAAGAGAATAAAATAGAATTACGGAAAGAAGATAATGACAAAACAAAAAATTAAAATAAAATAAAAATAAAGACAAACTAATACTAAATTTAGAAAACTCCCCGGTAACGGAGCCAAAAACTTGACACGATTCAAAAATGTATTACTCTCAAGTATAAGAGTGTCTAGTTATAATATAACCCAGTGAGATCGGGGTCGAACCACAAGGAGTTTTAAATCTAGTAAAACTAAGAAAATTAATTGTGGGGAAAAGAGATTATTTGAAATCAATTTAAAAATAAGCTAAGGTTTATGATCCACTCTTTGTGTTCAAACTATAATTTTATTATTCTCTCATTTATATTTTGCCTCACTTTTACCAATTAATTATTATATCATTTAATTTTATGTGTGTGGATAAATATAGAATAAAGTACCTAATGTGCCACACTATAATAATGTGTCGACATTATGTCAAAATACCATAAAATCCAGTGAGATTTATAAATTAACATGATATAAAAATAATTAGAAAAGAATAAGAAAAAAAACTCATTTCAGAAACTAATAATAATTAATAGTTTGAAACATTGAGCTTCACCCTTCACCTCAGCTTAATAAAATTAGCTACTCATATTGAAAGAAAACACAACACTCTTTTTATTTGATAAACTTTTTGAAATTGATACAAACGGAAACAAGAAAAGAAAAGAAACAAGGAAAGAAAGAAAATCTTCAGTCTCGGCTTCAGCTCTCAAATTAACTCTCTCAGCTTTTTGAAAAGGATCTCCTGCTTGGCGTGCCACCCTTTGCCTTTTATAGGCAAAGCAAATCATCTCTTTTTTATATTATTTTATTAATATTAATATTTTATTTATTTTTTATATTATATATATATATTGAATTGTGTGATGGTCAGGAGGCCATCACGCCTCCTGACCATCACCAAATGATTTTGTTCTTTTGTTCTTTTTTTTTTAATTTTATTTTATTTATTATTACATCTCTTCAATTGTGTTTCAGTAGTTCTTCTTTATTTCCGCTTTCAATTCCAATTCCATCTTTATTCCTGAAAGATATTTACAAGATAAAAATTAACAAATTATAAATTAATTTAACATAAAATATATTTGGGGAGTATTAAAATAATTTAGAAATAATGAACGCATTAATCGACACAATAAGTGAAAAACTAATAATTTTATCCTTATTAAATGTACACTTTTTAGTATCAATCAAAATCGTCTCACATTACTTACTTTTGTGGGACTCGACCACTTTTAGATCACATGTACCTTCTTCTCATCAACCTGTATACCCTATGCATTCACAACAAATCCTAGAAACACAAGTGTTTTGGTACAAAAGGTACACTTCTTCATATTAGCGAACAATTTTTCTTTCCTAAGCACATTTAAAATAGATTTCAAATGTACTACACGATCATCCTAGTTTTTACTATATAAGAGGATTTCATCAAAATAAACAATAAACTTGCACATAAAAGCTTGCAAAAGATGATTCATAAAGTCTCATAAAAGTGCTCGGAACATTAGGTAAACCAAAAGGCATCAGAAACCATTCATACAAGCCATGTTTCATTTTAAAAGCAGTTTTCCATTCATTTCTTTTTTTCTACTATCTGCATTTTAGATCAATTTTAGAAAATACATAAGATCCATGCAATTCATCAAGTATATAATCTAGCATAGGAATGGGATGTTGATACTTTACTGTTATATTGTTAATGGCTCGATAATCGAGACACATCCTCCATGTTTCGTTCTTCTTACGAACTAGTATAATTGAATCTGCACATGGACTTATACTTTCTCTCACGTACCTTTTTTCCATCAATTCACTAACTGTCTCCTCCGGGTTACTCTTATAGGCTGGTTGGTTTAGAATGGTTGCACAGGGCATGAAATCAATCTAATGGTCAATCTATAAGATCAGTGGTAAACCGTGTGGTGTTTCCTTAGGAAAGGCATTCTCATAATCTCGTAAAAGAGACGTAATAGAACTAGGCAAAGTAGGGTCAACTTCATTATTGTTTAAAAATGCCTCTTTGTACAAAGTACAATTAGTGATTGATGCAAAAATATTGTTCTTTTTATCTCACTCGCTCTTGCATAAAAATTCTTGTGTTTTCCCTCTGATATTCTCTCAATGGCAGCATTTTTCTTTTCTTTTTCTCGGCCTCTCTTTGATGTTCACTCTCTTTTTTTATCTCTTTCTCTCTATATGTTCACTTGGTCTCCATAAACCTACTTTGGTGTCAATGAAATAAGGATGATGTTGATTAGACATAAATGAATACTTGTTGGTGAAGCCATCGTGTTTCAAACATCTGTTGAGTTACCAAGGTCGTCTCTAAGTAACAAATGTCCAACCTGTATTGGTACTACATCACATAACATCTTGTCTTCATACTTATCTGTTCAAAAATTCATGAATACCTACCAGTATCATTCAACCACTGAGTTCGTATGGCTGTGGATGTTTAAGTATTGGAAGCCCTAACTTCTCCATCATGATAGTACTAGCAGCATTGATACAATTTCCTCCATCAATAATCATACTACACACTTTATATTGACCATAACGCTAATACTAAATGATATAAAACCACCAAGATTTGACGCGATGCTAACCGATTTAGTCTCTAAGATTGAATTCTAGAACTGGAATTGTATGGAACCACGACCCGATGCTCAATAAAAGCACGAACTTTGGTATATGTGAGGATGCCACAATCAGCTACAGATAGGTTGTGGGAAGAACCGAAGGATCAATCATACTGGTGTCTGCACCAGTGTCAATAAACCCGATAACAGGAACAGGTTTATGGAATTTGGTAGGAAGGATGGACATCTTGAGAGAGAGGTTTAGGGAAACATGATATAGAAAACTTAAGCTTTTTTTTTATTTCCGAATTGGCCTCCCTACAACTGAGATCAAGGGTGCTTTATATAGAGGATCCTTGAGAACATGCCCTCCCAAGTGATCATATTCTAATGCACACCTTTTTAGAAAGCCAAGCCCGCCAAGCGAGACTGTTACAAAAGATAAAGCATACTTACAAGGACTTTTATCAAAATAAAGCACACCGACAAGGACTTTGATAAAAGTAAAGCATACCGACAAGGACCTTAATAAAAGAAAGCATACCAACAAAGACTTTAATTAAAGAAAAGCACACCGACAAGGACACTGACAAGGACTTTGACTAAAGACAAACGGGAGTCACATGCTTGCATCAAGAGCGATCATGGAGTGGATGGATAGCGCGATGGCGACACATCTCCTGTGTCCTTTTCATATCGTCGCTTGTGCCGACGCCTTTGTCGCTTGTCGAGATAAGCTTCAGCTTGTTGATACTTTGCTTCGTCAGCTTCAGACATGCGCTGCGAGGTAGATGCAGCGGGAGAGGCTGGGGTGGCGACAGAATGACGAGGACTGTCAGTAGGGAGAAGGGACTGGAAATCTTCCCATGGGTCCTGAGCATCTTGGAATAAGACATTTGTGTAGTCAGGACGTTGTTCCATAACAAGAATTCCCTGAGGACTTGAGCTTGAACCTGGAGTACAGCCTTGTGATTTTGGAATTATTTCAAGGGTATGTGATGGTCCAATGGAGGTGTGGTGAATATTTGTGGCAGGTTGAGGGACATTGTTAAGCTCCATGAGATAGGTTTTGAGAGCGGTGGTGACTGATCTATCATGGATAAAGGTATAAGGATGAGGATAGGTTTTCCATTCATATGCCATGTCCTGTGTCCAGTAGTCATGTGTTTCTGGATGCTGGAAATAAGGCCTGTGGACGATGAAAGTCGTAGTCCACATGTTACCTTCTTGCTCTGGCATTTTATCTAATCCATGAAAGGTACACAAGTGTTGGAGTTGTTGGCGCCACCAAGTGAGGGGAGAATACCATTCAAAGAGGGTCCAAAGAAGGTCTGGGGCGAACTCTGGAGTGGTAAGGTGAGACAAGACTGGTTTGATGGGAAAAACCAGCTTTGTGGCATACAAGGTGGTAAGACACCACATATACCAAAGCTCATCTTCAGAGATGGTGAGAGAGGACAGAGTGAGGCCGGTGAGAAATAGGTGCTCCATGCAAAGATTAGGAAATCTGTCAGGTTTCTTGGTCTGGACATTAAAGAAAAATCGATAAAGGAACTTCTTTGCAAAATCTTGTAATTGGTAAGCCGAGGAGAAAGAAATGTTCATGGGGAAATGTCTTTGGTTGAGAGCTTTGAAAGGGAGTTGGCGATTCATGGCTATTACTGGAATGGTTTGAATCGAGGAGATGAGTGCGGGTTTATTTATAGTTGGACGGGTGAGAAAGTCTGGGATGAGGTTTTGGTCACCTTTTATATGTTGAACAGTGAAGTCATATTTGGCAAACCAGGTTTTGAGGTTGAGTAATTGCTTGTCAGGGAGCAATTTGTTTTTGAAGTCAAAGATTCGGGGAAAAGATGAATTGTCCATGTTGATAAGGAATTTGTGGCTGATAAGATGAAATTCAAATTTTTAATACCATACTTAACTGCCAGAATCTCTTTGTAGATCACATGGTAATTCTTTTCAGAGTCTTTGAACTGTCCGCTCGCATGTGCGCAAAAATGACGCACGCCATCAATGTCTTCGAGAAGGATGGCACTCCAATAATCATCGCTGGCATCAGTCTGGAGGATGCGTTGTCCACTTGTGGGTATGCGGAGTGGAGGGGGTGATTGTGCTATCATCTTTAGTTGCTTGACAGCTTCTGTCTGAACAGGGCCCCATGGAGGGCATTGTTTTTTAAGCATGCGGGACAGCTGGCTGGTGTGAATTGCAACTTTGGGGATGAAGTCACGGACATAGTTAACAATCCCGAGGAATTGTTGTATCTGCTTTCGGTTGAGATGAGTGTCCGAAAATTTTAATAACTCAATTGCAATGTGGGGACCAGGTTGATACTGGCCGTCTTTAATCACCATGCCAAGAAAGTCAATTGATTCTTTGCCTATGCTGCTTTTTTTTTGGGAAAGCATGATGCCATGTTCCTGCACAATATGAAAGAAATCCAAAAGGAGCTTTTGATGGCTCTCATGGTCAGAGGAAAATAATAAAATGTCGTCAATGTATACTAATGCATGATGGAGAATAGGACCAAAGATTTTTGTCATGGCTTTTTGAAATAAGGAGGGAGCGACTTTAAGACCAAAAGGCATAACAGTCCATTGGTAATGAGCATCGGGGATACAAAATGCAGTTTTGTGACGGTCAACTGGTGAAATACCAAGTTGCCAAAAACCAGCTTTTAAATCAAACTTAGAGAAGATACGAGCCCCTTGAAGATGGACAAACAGGGTTTGGATTTTTGGAAGGGGAAACTTATCATCTTTAAGAAAGGAATTGAGTGGCTGGTAATCAATCACTAGTCTCTTTTTTCCACGAACTAACTCAGATCGTTTTTCAACATAAAAGGCTTGACAAGCCCAATCTGAATTAGTAGACTCAATAAGACCTTGTTGAAGTAACTGAGAACATTCTTGCTTAGCAAGCAAGAGGTCTGAAGGAGACATACCCGGGTGTGAAGCTTTTGTGGGGTTTATGTCCTCGTTGAGTTTAAATGGAAGGTGAATGAAAAATTTCTCATTTTTCCAAAGAGGTGAAGGATGATGGAACTGTGAATGGCTTTCTGGACAGAACTCTAAAAACTTTTTGAGCACTGGCGTTTTTGGTTTGCCAGTTTAAAACAGCTTCATACTGTCTTGGCTCTTCAGGTTGCCCAGAGGCTGTAACTGGAGATTGGATAAAGGGTTTGGAGGTAACACGGGTTTGTGGATCGGTCTGTTTGTCAAGTTGAGGAAATAATTCGTCATAAGAATGACTTGAAAACATAAGACATGATCGGATTGGTTGAGCGGGAGGTTTGGGATCCGGTGGAGGTTGTGGAGGAAAGGATTTGCAGGATGATGGTGGATAAGAAGCTTTTTTCTTCTTCTTTTTCTTTCGCCGCATAACTTCCAGTTCTTCATCAATATCCGTATCATCCAAGTAAGGACAATTCAGATTACACATATGGGCTTCAGGAACATCCCATAGAAAATGACCATTGATTTTTCCAGGGTATACTGGATACCCTTCGGATGAAAAACCATGAATAGGAAGTTTCTTTGCTTGACCCGTTTGAACTGCTGTGATCATAGCAGTATAAGAAATCTGTGGACTGTCTGAAACAGGTTTGGAGGTAGGAGTTTGAAAAGAGAGTTTGACCTGACCATCTGGTCGTCTGTCAAATACAGCTTCTGTGGTTTGGACTGGTTCAGAATTTTGGTGAAATTGCTCATAGTTGGTTAGCCAGTCAAGGGGCATAAGTTTGAGCAAATCTGGTTTCGGGATTTGTTTGGGGATTTGAATGATGGTTGGAATTGTGTCTGTATCCGCCAATATCATCAAGGCATCAGAATTTGTGTATGGTGTGGGAAGATCTAGTGCATGATTTTGTAATCGATACACTATTTGATGATGGAGGGTTGCAATCTTTGATGTGGGTGTTTGTTCTGCTCCTTGGAGCTGGATCTGGACCTTAAGGGCTGTTGGAAGGTTGGGATCCTCAAGAGAAAGGTTGAAGTTTGGGTAAAAGGTTAATAAGGCACTGCCAGCATGAAGAGTCGTAAGGACTGTTCCAATAACAGCATGTTGGTACTCCTTGAATCTGGTGTCGAGGAGAGCAATTCTAGCTGTAACGGGTAAGCCTTTTCGACCATGAAGAGTGAGGATCAAGCGTACACCACCAAGATGGAGGTGCGTGTACCCTTCTCGTTTCCAGTTTGCGACGAGATCCGAGGGTATTTCCAAAGTGACATATTGTTCACTCTGTGAGGCTTGTAGAGCACACTGATCAAGTCTTGAAGATTGGATGTATTCTTTTGGGAGTGGTCTCTTTGTGGAGATGAGGGTTCGGATACTTCTAGTGAAGGAAGTTTTTTGTTTGTAGAGATTGTAAGGACTCATGATGGGAAACTGGGACTCATTGATCTGGGCAGATTCTGGAATATAGGAATATTCGACAAGATTCTCAATTTTGGAGGCTATGTGTTTGTTGCATGAGTTAGGAAGAGAAAGCGTAGAAGAAAGGGAAATATGAGACGAGGTAGAGGAAGGAGTTGAGCTTGAAGATGAAGGTGTTTCCATGGTGTATGAATCCTCTTCTAGGAGATCAAATAAGATTATTCAAATTACTAATGATACCACCTCAGCATGAAGTATGGCTCTGATACCAGTGGGTAGTTGTATATCAATATACTGATATACACTTATCCAGTTAATGCCAAATCCGAAATCCATTTTTGAAAACCATTTTTCACGATACCACCCAAAAATCTTTAAAGAGGGTGAACGTTGTGAGAAAATACTTTCAATTTTTGAAAACTCGGTTTTGGAGGATAAACAGGACCTTTCTGATGCACAGGATCCTCAAACTAGAGGCAAGTGCAGAGCATACTCAGTTTAGAAATATTTGAGGTGAGCGTATCATTCCTAATTCGAATAATTTCTTCGATTCCTAGAAGAGAGAGAGAGGTTTAGGGAAACATGATATAGGAAGTTTCTTTTCTTGACCCGTTTGAACTGCTGTGATCATAGCAGTATAAGAAATCTGTGGACTGTCTGAAACAGGTTTGGGGGTAGGAGTTTGAAAAGAGAGTTTGACCTGACCATCTGGTCGTCTGTCAAATACAGCTTCTGTGGTTTGGACTGGTTCAGAATTTTGGTGAAATTGCTCATAGTTGGTTAGCCATTCAAGGGGCATAAGTTTGAGCAAATCTGGTTTCGGGATTTGTTTGGGGATTTGAATGATGGTTGGAATTGTGTCTGTATCCGCCAATATCATCAAGGCATCAGAATTTGTGTATGGTGTGGGAAGATCTAATGCATGATTTTGTAATCGATACACTATTTGATGATGGAGGGTTGCAATCTTTGATGTGGGTGTTTGTTCTGCTCCTTGGAGCTGGATCTGGACCTTAAGGGCTGTTGGAAGGTTGGGATCCTCAAGAGAAAGGTTGAAGTTTGGGTAAAAGGTTAATAAGGCACTGCCAGCATGAAGAGTCGTAAGGACTGTTCCAATAACAGCATGTTGGTACTCCTTGAATCTGGTGTCGAGGAGAGCAATTCTAGCTGTAACGGGTAAGTCTTTTCGACCATGAAGAGTGAGGATCAAGCGTACACCACCAAGATGGAGGTGTGTGTACCCTTCTCGTTTCCAGTTTGCGACGAGATCCGAGGGGTATCCAGTATACCCTGGAAAAATCAATGGTCATTTTCTATGGGATGTTGCTGAAGCCCATATGTGTAATCTGAATTGTCCTTGCTTGGATGATACGGATATTGATGAAGAACTGGAAGTTATGCGGCGAAAGAAAAAGAAGAAGAAAAAAGCTTCTTATCCACCATCATCCTGCAAATCCTTTCCTCCACAACCTCCACCGGATCCCAAACCTCCCGCTCAACCAATCCGATCATGTCTTATGTTTTCAAGTCATTCTTATGACGAATTATTTCCTCCACTTGACAAACAGACCGATCCACAAACCCGTGTTACCTCCAAACCCTTTATCCAATCTCCAGTTACAGCCTCTGGGCAACCTGAAGAGCCAAGACAGTATGAAGCTGTTTTAAACTGGCAAACCAAAAACGCCAGTGCTCAAAACCATACTCTTCAACAACTCGGTAAGAAAATTGACCGTGTTGCCAATCAAGTCTCCCAGACTGAAACTAAAGTGGATTCAATCAGCAGTCGTCTTGACCAGATGTATCTACATCTCCAAGACCGTATCTCTAAGCTCGATGCCGATCTCAGACGGATGATCAACAACCATCTCTGGGGTCCAGAGTTTAATAAAAAAGAAGCTGAGATCAGAAAACTCAAAGCTGAATTATCCAGGATTGATGCTGAAAAGGTTCGACCTTCCCTGTTTACTCAACCACAACCTACACCAGTATCTCCTCCAATCTTTGACACATATGCACCTTTCTACACACCATCCCGACCTCAACAACCTATTTACAATCAGTTCTTTGGTTTCTCTCACCTTTAACCATCTTCACCCAAAAAACCAAAATCTAAAGTCAAAATCTCCGAGCCACGTCCTAAAGCCACTCCCTCTTCCTCTACCTCTACAATCCTACCAGACGAATCACCACAAGACATTCCAGAGCCTCCTAAAAAAGATAAAAGCCCAATGGACCAGTATCATTATCATACTGTCCATACCCAATCTTCCGATTCCTCTGACTCTTCTGAGCCCGACACACATACCTCATCTTCGTCTTCATCCTATGACTCATCACAAGCCTCCTCTGATTCTGAGTCTGAATATGCTGACATCACCGGCATATTAATGGCCACCGAAACTGCCGATCCAAGTGCCTCTACCTCAACACCTATTGTTGATGACAATCCTTCTGACCAAGCTTCTCAAACAGACCCAGTTCCTCCACCAGTTCATGAACACTCAACAAAACCATCTTCAACATCTTGGTTTACATTTGATGACATTCCCCGTCACAAATGGGCTGCTAGACTCCAAGAATTTGCTGCTTGGGTTGATCTCCAGGGTACCAAACCTAATGCTCAGCCTCAAGCCGTTCTTCGTGAATTCATGGCCCGCTCCACGGGTTCTTTACGAGACTGGCTAGAAAGCTTAGGAGAGTACAGACAACTCCAGTTCATGGAATCCCCGGTTGGTATCGCCCTCAATATTATTCATGAGCAATTCATTGGTGAAAAAACTGCTTCCACTGAAGCAGACAGAAAAGAATTTCATCAGATGAAATGCTGTTCTCTCAAAAGACATCTTCTAGATGCTCATTACAAGAGAATGAATATTCTGTTCTACAAGCTCAATGGTTTCAACGAACCATCCCTCAAACATGTCTTTATAGCCTCTCTTCCTTCTGAGTTACAACCCGACCTTCAAAGAAAAATCACAGCCACAAACCTAAGCATAGCTGATATCTCTCTGGGAAAAATGTTCCAAATGGCCATGCTATCTCTTGATAAGATCTGTGAGCAAAAAGAATTCTTCAAAGATCTCATGGAAGACAAGAAACCATTCTCTGAAGCTTGTAAAAAGCCTCATCTCAAGATCGAGTGCAAAGATGAAAAGAAGTGTGCTTGTTCTACCAAAAAGAAAAAACATTTTCAGAAACACTTCCACAGAAAATCCTCCTCCAAAAAGCCTTTCCGGTATTTCAAAAAGAAAGATGTTTCTCAGTACCGAAAGAAAAAATCGAACCGTTGTTTCATTTGCAAGAAACGCTGTCACTTTGCCCGAACTTGTCCTCACAAACCATCCAAAGCTGTTCGACTTATTCAACATCTTCAACATTCTTCCTTGTTATCTGAGAATGAGGATGTCGAATCTAATTTTTCAGAACAGTCAGCACAAGATGATCAAACTGCCTTT
Source organism: Citrus trifoliata (assembly GCA_018350135.1). Taxonomy (NCBI): domain Eukaryota; kingdom Viridiplantae; phylum Streptophyta; class Magnoliopsida; order Sapindales; family Rutaceae; genus Citrus; species Citrus trifoliata. The sequence continues at coordinate 230,664 of VKKW01000125.1, read as the reverse complement.
CTTATTGCAGAATCTTGCGAATCTTCGGATTCTGAAGAAATTTCAGTCATCTCTACAGTCCAAACTGTCAACCATGTTTCCACCATCCCTAGACCTTCTCTCAAGATGTCCATCCTTCCTACCAAATTCCATAAACCTGTTCCTGTTATCGGGTTTATTGACACTGGTGCAGACACCAGTATGATTGATCCTTCGGTTCTTCCCTCAAACTGTTGGGAACGTCATTCTAAGCTCTTTAGAGCCGTTAATGGCGACATCTTTGAAACCACCTTGATTACCAAAAAACCCATTGGTATTCAATTCTTTCCGAATTGCATAATTTGGAAAAAGATTGTAGCTTCCACACTCCCTGACAAAGATTTGCTTATAGGTTTTGGCATTCTTCATCTAGTTAAAAACCTCTTTCTCACAAGTTCTGGAGTTCGCTACAAACAGATGTTCTTGCCCTATACAGATACACTGCGTCTGTATACACTCTCTGAAACCCCATCTCCATACAGTCACATCTCACAAAAGTTTTTAGAGTTCTGTCCAGAAAGCCATTCACAGTTCCATCATCCTTCACCTCTTTGGAAAAATGAGAAATTTTTCATTCACCTTCCATTTAAACTCAACGAGGACATAAACCCCACAAAAGCTTCACACCCGGGTATGTCTCCTTCAGACCTCTTGCTTGCTAAGCAAGAATGTTCTCAGTTACTTCAACAAGGTCTTATTGAGTCTACTAATTCAGATTTGGCTTGTCAAGCCTTTTATGTTGAAAAACGATCTGAGTTAGTTCGTGGAAAAAAGAGACTAGTGATTGATTACCAGCCACTCAATTCCTTTCTTAAAGATGATAAGTTTCCCCTTCCAAAAATCCAAACCCTGTTTGTCCATCTTCAAGGGGCTCGTATCTTCTCTAAGTTTGATTTAAAAGCTGGTTTTTGGCAACTTGGTATTTCACCAGTTGACCGTCACAAAACTGCATTTTGTATCCCCGATGCTCATTACCAATGGACTGTTATGCCTTTTGGTCTTAAAATCGCTCCCTCCTTATTTCAAAAAGCCATGACAAAAATCTTTGGTCCTATTCTCCATCATGCATTAGTATACATTGACGACATTTTATTATTTTCCTCTGACCATGAGAGCCATCAAAAGCTCCTTTTGGATTTCTTTCATATTGTGCAGGAACATGGCATCATGCTTTCCCAAAAAAAAAGCAGCATAGGCAAAGAATCAATTGACTTTCTTGGCATGGTGATTAAAGACGGCCAGTATCAACCTGGTCCCCACATTGCAATTGAGTTATTAAAATTTCCGGACACTCATCTCAACCGAAAGCAGATACAACAATTCCTCGGGATTGTTAACTATGTCCGTGACTTCATCCCCAAAGTTGCAATTCACACCAGCCAGCTGTCCCGCATGCTTAAAAAACAATGCCCTCCATGGGGCCCTGTTCAGACAGAAGCTGTCAAGCAACTAAAGATGATAGCACAATCACCCCCTCCACTCCGCATACCCACAAGTGGACAACGCATCCTCCAGACTGATGCCAGCGATGATTATTGGAGTGCCATCCTTCTCGAAGACATTGATGGCGTGCGTCATTTTTGCGCACATGCGAGCGGACAGTTCAAAGACTCTGAAAAGAATTACCATGTGATCTACAAAGAGATTCTGGCAGTTAAGTATGGTATTAAAAAATTTGAATTTCATCTTATCAGCCACAAATTCCTTATCAACATGGACAATTCATCTTTTCCCCGAATCTTTGACTTCAAAAACAAATTGCTCCCTGACAAGCAATTACTCAACCTCAAAACCTGGTTTGCCAAATATGACTTCACTGTTCAACATATAAAAGGTGACCAAAACCTCATCCCAGACTTTCTCACCCGTCCAACTATAAATAAACCCGCACTCATCTCCTCGATTCAAACCATTCCAGTAATAGCCATGAATCGCCAACTCCCTTTCAAAGCTCTCAACCAAAGACATTTCCCCATGAACATTTCTTTCTCCTCGGCTTACCAATTACAAGATTTTGCAAAGAAGTTCCTTTATCGATTTTTCTTTAATGTCCAGACCAAGAAACCTGACAGATTTCCTAATCTTTGCATGGAGCACCTATTTCTCACCGCCTCACTCTGTCCTCTCTCACCATCTCTGAAGATGAGCTTTGGTATATGTGGTGTCTTACCACCTTGTATGCCACAAAGCTGGTTTTTCCCATCAAACCAGTCTTGTCTCACCTTACCACTCCAGAGTTCGCCCCAGACCTTCTTTGGACCCTCTTTGAATGGTATTCTCCCCTCACTTGGTGGCGCCAACAACTCCAACACTTGTGTACCTTTCATGGATTAGATAAAATGCCAGAGCAAGAAGGTAACATGTGGACTACGACTTTCATCGTCCACAGGCCTTATTTCCAGCATCCAGAAACACATGACTACTGGACACAGGACATGGCATATGAATGGAAAACCTATCCTCATCCTTATACCTTTATCCATGATAGATCAGTCACCACCGCTCTCAAAACCTATCTCATGGAGCTTAACAATGTCCCTCAACCTGCCACAAATATTCACCACACCTCCATTGGACCATCACATACCCTTGAAATAATTCCAAAATCACAAGGCTGTACTCCAGGTTCAAGCTCAAGTCCTCAGGGAATTCTTGTTATGGAACAACGTCCTGACTACACAAATGTCTTATTCCAAGATGCTCAGGACCCATGGGAAGATTTCCAGTCCCTTCTCCCTACTGACAGTCCTCGTCATTCTGTCGCCACCCCAGCCTCTCCCGCTGCATCTACCTCGCAGCGCATGTCTGAAGCTGACGAAGCAAAGTATCAACAAGCTGAAGCTTATCTCGACAAGCGACAAAGGCGTCGGCACAAGCGACGATATGAAAAGGACACAGGAGATGTGTCGCCATCGCGCTATCCATCCACTCCATGATCGCTCTTGATGCAAGCATGTGACTCCCGTTTGTCTTTAGTCAAAGTCCTTGTCAGTGTCCTTGTCGGTGTGCTTTTCTTTAATTAAAGTCTTTGTTGGTATGCTTTCTTTTATTAAGGTCCTTGTCGGTATGCTTTACTTTTATCAAAGTCCTTGTCGGTGTGCTTTATTTTGATAAAAGTCCTTGTAAGTATGCTTTATCTTTTGTAACAGTCTCACTTGGCGGGCTTGGCTTTCTAAAAAGGTGTGCATTAGAATATGATCACTTGGGAGGGCATGTTCTCAAGGATCCTCTATATAAAGCACCCTTGATCTCAGTTGTAAGGAGGCCAATTCGGAAATAAAAAAAGCTTAAGTTTTCTATATCATGTTTCCCTAAACCTCTCTCTCTCTTCTAGGAATCGAAGAAATTATTCGAATTAGGAATGATACGCTCACCTCAAATATTTCTAAACTGAGTATGCTCTGCACTTGCCTCTAGTTTGAGGATCCTGTGCATCAGAAAGGTCCTGTTTATCCTCCAAAACCGAGTTTTCAAAAATTGAAAGTATTTTCTCACAACGTTCACCCTCTTTAAAGATTTTTGGGTGGTATCGTGAAAAATGGTTTTCAAAAATGGATTTCGGATTTGGCATTAACTGGATAAGTGTATATCAATATATTGATATACAATTACCCACTGGTTCAAAGAGTCAACTTAAGAACCAAAGAGAATTGAACTCTCAAGCCGAATGTATTAAAACTGATATGTCATTCTTATTAGATATGAGTACATTATATAAGCCTGGTTACAAGAATTTCCATCCCATAATTGCCCTTGAAATTTTCAAAAATAAGTCTTAAACCAAAATCAAATCAGAATTAATTACCTAAAGAAAACGCCTAATGTAAAGCAAATAAGGAAAGTCTTTGAAATGACTTTAATGTTTTACATCAATTAAAATGGAAACAAGGCAATTAAAAGAGAAATAGTTGACTTGTCTGGCCTCTTGCCTCCTCAAGAAACAGAAAAATATATGAAAAGGAAAGTAGCATATTTTCCAACCATAATACAGAGGCTAACTTATTAATGTCATAGTAGTGTAATTTCAAAAACTTCAAGAGCCTAAATCACACATTTGGTGGTCTAAATATCATGTGCAATTCCTTCCATAGGCATTTATAAATTTAATTGATCCCAAGTTACTTGAATCATCCCATTAATTGTTTTTTTGAATTTCTTTACATGAGCTCTTGTAACGGGTTTGATGATAACTTGAATAGAATCTAAATATGTCTTATCCCTCATTCGCTTTTTTGAGCTATTTGACAATTGTTGTCTGTTCAAGGCCCCATGGTGGGGGTTGTTGCGCGGTCATTTTGCCAAAAATTGTCCAAACAAGTCTGCCAAAGCTGTTCACCTTATTCAACATCTACAACAATCTTAGTTGTTGACTCAATGAGACCTTGCTAATGCAATTGATCCCATTCTTGTTTGGCTAAGAGAAGGTCAGTTCAACCCACTCTCAGGCACATCACAACTCCTGATCAGCATCCATCCACTAGAGACTACTGGAAATAAGACCAAGCATATGAATGGAGTCACTAGAGACTACTAGACACAAGACCAGGCATATGAATTGTTCGCTCTGAGAGGCTTGGAAAGCACACTGGTCTGTACGAAAAATAACATATTCTAAAAGAATTTTATTATGGAACGTTTCCTCATTGCTAGCTTAAAAAGTTTTTCCATTTTGTTGTCCTAGGGAAAAGGGATCTGTTATAGAGGACTATTATTATGAAATTTTTCCTCCTTATTGGCTTAGGAAGATTTTTCTCTCCGCTGATCTAGAGAAAAGTAAGCTATTAAAAAAATGCTATTAGGAAACTTTTCCTCTATATTACTACTGGAAAAAAAGAGTTATTATGAATGAATAATATTGAGAAACTTTTTCACTTTGTTGGCTTAGGAAATTTATATTATTACGAAAAATTTTCTCTTTATGAACCTTGGGATATTTTTCCTCCTTCTTGAAGTAGGAAAAGGTTGACTACTTTAGAGGAATATTGGTTATGGAACTTTTTCTCTTTGTTATGATACGAAAAATTAAATAATCCCAGAGGAATATTATTAGGGAACCTCTCTTTATTGGCATAGAGTAAAGTGAAATATTCTAGAGGAATAATACTAGGAAAATTTTTCTCTTCGTTGGCACAGGGAAAAGTGACCTATTCTGGAGGAAAATTATTATGGAATCATTTTTCTCCTTGTTGACTTAGAAAAATTTTTCCTTTCTCTTGACCTAAGGAAAAGTGACCTATTATGGAGAATTATTATTACGGAGCTTTTCCTCCTTATTTGCCTAGGGAAAAGTGAGCTATTTCGAAGGAACATTATTGGCAACTTTTCTTCCATATTGGTATAGGGAAAAATGAACTATTCTAGAGGAAATTTACTAGAAAACATTTCATTCTTGTAGGTATAAAGGAAAGCAACCTATTATGGAGGAATATTATTATGAAACTTTTCCTCCTTATCAGCCTAAATATATTTTTCTTTTTTGTTTGCTTAGGAAAATTTTTGTTTCTTAGCATAGGAGATGGTTCCTCCTAGTTGGCAGCCTAGGGAAGTTCTTTGTCCTTATAGGCATAGGAAAAAATAAATCATTCCGGAGTAATTTTATTAAGGAACTTCTTTTTCTCATTATTCTAGAAAAATATTTCTTCGTTATTGGCATAAAAAAAGTGAACTATTTTGGCTGAATATTATTAGAAAGTTTTTTCGCTTTCTCATTGGTTTAGGAAAATTTTTCCTCTTTTTGGCGTAGAGAAAAATGAGTTATTCTAGAAAAATATAGTTAGGGAACTTTTTCTACTTGCTTGTGTAAGGAAAATTAAATATTTAAGAGGAATATTATTGGAAAATTTTTCCTTCATATTGGTGTAAGGATTTTTTTTTTTGCAGTTTTGGTATATGGAAAAATGAATTATTTTAGAAAGATATCATTAGGAACTTTTTCTCCTTGTTGGCATAGAAAAAAGTGAGCAATTCTGGAAGAATAGTATTAGAAAACTTTTTCTCCTTATTGACCTAAGGAAGGTTTTTTTTTTTTTTTCCTTATTGGCACAGGAAAAAGCGAAAAATATCCTAGAAGAATATTGCTAAGAACTTTTCCTCCTTATTATCATAGGGTAAAGTAAACTATTCTAGAAAAACTAAATTATTTTTCTCCTCACTGAGTTAGAAAAAATTTTCCTCCTTATTGGCATAGGAAAAGTGAACCATTCCAGAGTAATTTTACTAGTAGACTCCTCATTCTCATTGGCTTAAGAAATGTTTTCCTCATTATTAGTATAGAGAAGGGTTATCTATTCTAGATGAATATTAATATGAAACTTTTTCTTCATCTTGTTGCTAAGGAATACTTTTTCCTTGTTGGCATAAGGAAAATTGAGTTATTCTAAAGAAATATCATTAGGAAAGTTTTCTTCATTGGTGTACGAAAAAGTAAAATATTTCTGAGGAATATTATTGGGAAACTTTTCCTCCTTATTGGCATAGGAAAATTGAACTGTCATTGACCAATGAGAGAGTTATAGAAATGTCAAGGTGAAAGGTAATCAATTTTTACTTTACACAAACTTGTAGTTGTGGAGAACTTGATGGTGTTAATTAATCTTGGAGTCGATGTGGGTACTTACAAAAGGCACTTTGAGGTTTAAGTTAGTGTTTGTCTAAGACCAAAGAAGAAGAAAGAAGAAAAAGAAATTGAGAAAAGATGAGTTTTTTCCTTGAAGTAGAAAATATTCTTCTAATAGCCAAAGAGACTTTCTCCTAAAGGCTAGAGAGCGGCCTCTATTTGTAGAAAATGAGTGACAAAACCCTAATTCCAAAGATATGTGTCTTCATTTCAAATCAACAATATGCAAAATTATGTGAGGAATTTTATACATTATTTGATGTATGTCCTTTTTCCCCTTCCTTTGTGCTCTTGATCATGGTTTCCTTAGGTGATAGATTTGAAACCATGATTAATCTAGTTTCTACTTCTATTATTATTTTCCTTTGTAATTTAGTAGGTTTATTCTTAATGTTATCTTATCCATAATGATCCTTCCATAGTTACTTGAGAGGGACGTATGACAAAATATGGTTCCCTAGGGAACAGGGTACCTACACTACTCCCCCATTAAGTTTATTTTCTATAGAAAATACTTTGATTGGGATAAGAAGTTACAACTTTTATTTAACTAGCATATGGCCTTTTAGAAGGAGGTAACTATGCCTTGAGGGTTTGAATATAATTTGGGAGGTGAAGGGGCTGAAATTTACCTTCACTTGTGATGCATGTTGATCTTAAATCCGTTGAGGTGGGTGTTGTGCAAATTTTATTGAACTCGCAAGTGCACGAATTTATTGTAGTATAAATCAATGGTGGCGAGTGTCGATCCCACGAGAAGGTGGATTTTAATTGTGTGTAGAATTAATTTTGTAAATGGCTGATTGAATTTGTGGTGGAAACGATTTGGAATATGCTAAAACTTAAATTAAAATGGCGAGAATAAATTCTAAAATTGGAATTGAAATGGCAAGAATAGATTGAAGAGAATTCTATTGAAATGACATACTTGGATATCTGGATCCGTATCAACATGCATCATGGGCTAAATAATCCTTATTAATACCAATTAAATCATGAGGGGGGGATCCACACCTCATGAACCATGCTCTAATCAATATGCTGCTAAGAGCTTACCGTGCCAAAAAATAATAACCTTGTACTAGGGAGCCGGTGTCAAAACATCCATAAAAATTAGAGGGGAAGAGAAAATAAATTTACCAAATTAAGCCCATGACACATGTTGAAACTTCACCTTCAACCCAAGCTTGAAATAAAATTAGCTACTCATAATTGAACTAGGGGCAAAATGAAAATTTATTAAAATATGTAGAAAATACAAGATAAAGAAGGAATTACAAAAACTGGATTCCAAAAATTGATTCAGAGATATCAAATTAGGGGGGGAGGCCCCCTTTTTATAGATACATTGAGTAAATCGTAGCCATCGGATTAAAAACAGTTTGGACATCTCATGAACCATGCTGTAATCAATATGGTGCTAAGGGCTTACCGTGCCAAATAATAATAACCTTGTCCTAGGGAGCCGGTGAAACCAGGGCGGTACTAGACAAGAGTATTATTATTTGTCAACGAAAAGTCAAAACATCCACAAAAATTAGAGGGGAAGAGAAAATAAATTTACCAAATTAAGCTCATGACACATGTTGAGACTTCACCTTCAACCCAAGTTTGAAAAAAAATTAGCTACTCATAATTGAACTAGGGGCAAAATGAAAATTTATTAAAATACATAGAAAAAACAAGATACAGAATGAATTACAGAAAATGGATCCCAAAAATGGATTCAGAGATATTAAATTAGGGGGGAGAGGCCCCATTTTTATAGATACATTGAGTAAATCGTGGCCATCGGATTAAAAACAGTTTGGACACCTCATGAACCACGCTGTAATCAATATGGTGCTAAGGGCTTACCGTGCCAAATAATAATAACCTTATCCTAGGGAGCCGGTGAAACCAGGGCGGTACTAGACAAGAGTATTATTATTTGTCAACGAAAAGTCAAAACATCCACAAAAATTAGAGGGGAAGAGAAAATAATTTACCAAATTAAGTCCATAACACATGTTGAGACTTCACCTTCAACCTAAGTTTGAAAGAAAATTAGCTACTCATAATTAAACTAGGGGCAAAACGAAAATTTATTAAAATACGTAGAAAATACAAGATTGAGAAGGAATTACAGAAAATAGATCCCAAAAATAGACTCGGAGATATCAAATTAGGGGGGGAGACCCCCTTTTTATAGATACATTGAGTAAATCGTGACCATCGGATTAAAAACAGTTTGGACGCTCAGGATTACTCCACGTCATCAGTCAACAGTACGCGGTTTGACCACTCGGGTGAACAGTAACACGGTTTGACCCGGGTTGAACAGTGACGCGGTTTGGTTGAAAATAATCCTGTGTGATACATGTATTGTACGCGAGATTTTTGGTCTACTGGTATGTTGCCACGTTACCATCAACAGTACACAAGAATTTTAGTCCAACAGGATCGTGACACCTCATCAGTCAATGCCACATCATCGGTCAATGCCACGTCATCGATCCGTCTATGTGAACAATGTCGTGAACAGTAACGTAGACAGTACCGTACACGTGAATAGTACCGTACATGTGAACAATGCCATTTTTCCTTTTATGCTCCTCTTAAGGTTTTCAACTGTCCTGAGTTCAAAAGTAATGTCTGTTTTACCGTTTGATCTATCGTTTATTGTGAAATAACCATGATGCCCCTAAAATACATAAAATACTTAATTAAAATAAAACACACATAATTAAATTACAAGAAGCTTAAATACATAAAAGTAAGGGTTGTTAGTATGACGTTAAATATAAAATGATGATTTTCTCCTTTATAAATATACATTTTCTAACACTCAACAGTGGGTACCTAAAAAATATACTTCAACGCCCTGGTCAGTATTTGATTAAGATTTAAGGGAAGAAAAAAAATGAATAAGATTAAGTGTTTCTTTCTTTAAAAGAGAACAGTTTTCTTAGAGGTCAAAGTCCCTTTTCTTTTAGAGATTAGTCTCTATTTATAAATTATGGATGATATGGATTTAGAATTTTTCTTTGATCCCTCAACTTAATGACATATGTCATCCGTTAATTTTTTACACACGAAAGTGTTAGTAATATGCCCTAAAGGCCAATCAAATGGTGTTTGTTTGTTTAGGGAATTATTGTATTTGAATAGCATTTTGATATTTATAAAATGGCAAAGTTATCAATATTCATAAATTAATTTAATGAATATAGTCCAAGAAGTAAAATAGTTAAGGAACACATTCTCGAGTGTGTCGAGAATATGAAACGTTCATCCTTTGTACTATACTTCTAAAATAGTTCCTAGTGGTGGATTTATGATTGGACATTATAAATTCCTATAAACACTAGTATGTGTTATGACTCCTTATGGTATGTGATACTAAAATGGATGGTGAGTTTCATATCATTGACATGAGATGTCAAGTCAAACACATAGGTACTTGTTGAGAGAACAAGTTTACTGAACTTGACCAAATATAGTAAGCCATATGGTTTTGAGTGTTAATGGCTTATTATACATTGTATTAGACACTATGTTTAGTAATGGTCTTTAAACCTGAGGCATAACAGATGTCTTATACATAGACATCTCTGATATGTGAAAGCATAATAATTGATTCCTAATCACGGAAGAGATCTAGTAATAGCTGTCATGGTTGGCTATGTATGAAGACAAGTGTACGACCAATATGGAATTCATCACTTTGTAATATACAAAAGGATGTCCCTATGAGATAATATGAATTGGCATGAGAAATCCTTGGCCAAGGTGAAGTATATTTAAAGAAGTTCAAATTATATTTTCATGTCAAGTTCATTTAGATTTATTTTGAGATAAAGCATAACAGCTTAACATTATAAACCATAAGCCGTGCTTTTCTCTGGACATGGATGATGAAGAGACCAAGACATAGAGATACAATGGAATAGGTTCTATAGATCCAACAATTCTTGTTATTTGGATGGTTGTGATATACTGCTAGGTGTCACTTATGACTTGTAGAAACCTTAAGATCAATATTGGTAAAGCGTATTAGTAACGCATCTTAAGGTTATTAGAAAAGTTCTAATTGATGACTAAAGAGTTTAGCATCATTTAATGAATAAAGAGTTATCATTAAAATAGTTCTACTACCTCATAACTAAGAACCTAAAAGGTCACACACTAAATAGAAATGAAAAAGGAGTTACTAGAAAATGAGAAGTTAAATTTCCTAATTTTAGGTAAATCAATATTTATATTATAATTCATTGAGAATGAATATATATATAAATATATCTTAAATATGATTTAAGATAGAAATTTAGATGTTCCATAAATAGTTTAAGGAACAAAATAAATTTCGTAAATCCTCCATTAAACATTATGTAACATCGAGCACGTAAAATGACCATTTTGGACATGTTTCGGTTCATATATGATTATGGACTTCTAGACCAATTTTGGGTTTAGAATTTTGGGCTTTTATTGGATCTAATATGGATTAAGAGAAAGCATTAGAACATGTCACAAAATGAGCCCACATTTAATCATTTGATTTGATCAAAATGGGGTTAATTAATTAATTACGAAATTAATTAATTTAGCTATTTATTTATTTGATTAAATAATTTATTTAAGTGATAAGATCACTTTCAATAAATAATAGCTAAGTGGGTGGGTCTAGCACATGATAATGTTTGGTGCCATTATTAGAGATAATGGTGTTTTATTTGGTGGAATGAATCATCATGAACTAGCATTCATGTTTCTTCATTATCTCTCTCATTTCTAAACGAAATTTCGAGATTCCAAATCCTATGAACTCCTAGAACATTTCTAAGTGTGGAATAATTAGAGGCATCACAATTGGGATGCTTAAAGGATCTCAGATCGTGGCAAAACAGAAGCTGTTCGTGCAGAGCTCTACTTTCTGGACAGTGTTCGTAGCTTGCTGTTTTCAGTCGTTTTCTCCTACCTCATGAAGTTGTTTTCGAAACTGCAAGTGAGGTAATTAAACTTCAATCTTTCTTCTTGATTTTCATTTTTGAATGAAGCCGATCCGAGGTTTCTAGAGCTTCCGCCGTCCGTTTTAATTTTACTGCACAAAAGTGCGATTTTAGGAACCTCATGGACAAATGTTGTCCTTCAGAAAGTAAATTTGATCGTAGGGAATTATTCCACACGTGTGTATTCTCTTGTCATTATGATCATTGAGGTGATTTCCCTATAATAGTGGATTAAGAAAATAATTCCCCCTCTTGCCATCTTTTTGAGCTCCATAAATATTTTTCCTTGGGTGTTATTGCCTCAAAATATCTTCTTTGAAAGGATAGACAAGTGGCATGGTTTGTGCCTTTGAAGCATACTTTGATTGGAATAAGAAGTTGTGACTATTGTTCGACTGGCCAAGTGGCCTTTTCGGGAGGAATGTAGCAACTTTTCTCTTTGTTCACTTACTAAAAGTGAACTATTTCCTCTAAACTGAAATTCCTAGATGAAATGTTAGATCTTTGAATTCTTCCTCTAAATAGAAGTTCCAATAGGATATAGTAGTTATTCTTTGAGCTTTTCCCTTGAACTGAAGTTCCAAAAGGAATTGTAATTGTTCTTTAAATCAATGTAATCGAATCCACTAAATTTTCACTCTAAATTTAAAGCTCCGATAGGAAATATTAGTTTCCTCAGTTTTATCTTTTAACCGAAGTTCTATGGGTAAATTCAAATTTTCCCTAGGCATTCTAGTTAGTTTAGGAATGGTTTATGAAAACCTTTGCTTCTATTTTGAAATTTCGGTAAGCGGATACTTGATGCCTTAGTTTAGCTTAAGTCATTTTTGTCTTGCCTGGTATAGTGTTGCCCATTGCTTAGTTTGGATTTCCTTTGTTGGCTTTGCCTTTTGTTTTCCTCGGTTAGGCTTTGCCTTGGTTTTTTCCTTAGCTTTTGTTTGCAAAGATCTTCCATTAGTCTTTATTTTCCTTGTTAAGCATTAGTTTTTTCTTGGCTTAACTTGTTCCTGTGGCCATGGCTTTTGTTCATCTCGGTTTTCCCTTGGCCTTTGTTTGCCTTGTTTGGCATTAGTTTTCTCATGACTTGGCGTGCTCTTCTTGCCTTGCCTTTTGCTTGTGTAGGTTTTTCCTTAACCTTCAATTGCCTTACAGGGAATTGGCTTTTTCTTATCTTATGAAAAAGTGACTTATTCTGGAAGAATATTATTACAAAGCTTTTTGTCCTTATTTGCCTAGAAGTGAACTCTTTTCCAAAGGAATATTGTTATGAAATTTTTTCTACCTTATCTATGTAAAGAAAAAGAAAAGTACTTCAAAAACATATTATTAAGGAACTTTTATTCCTTATTGGCTTAGGGAAGTTTTTCTTCTTTACTAGCGTTGGGAATCTTTTTCTTAGTAAAAGGATAAGTAACCTATTATAGAGAAATATTATTGCAGAACTTTTTCTCCTTATTTACCTAAGGAATTTTTCTCTTTTTATTAGCTTTAGAGAAAAGTGAGTTATTCTGAGTGAATGTTATTAGAGAACTTTTCCTCCTTATTAGGCAAGGAAAACTTTTCCTCACTGTTAGCCTAGAAATGTTTGTCCTCTTTCTTAGCGTAGGGAAAGAAGTGAGTGATTCTATAGGAAAATTATTAGGGAGGTTTTCTGCCACCTCACAGTAGGGAAAAATGGCATTTTCTTGGTTTGGTTGCTCTTATGGCCTTGGCTTTTGTTTACCTTGATTTTTCCTTAGCCTTTGTTTGTCTAAGTTTTTCCTTAACCTTCAATTGACTTACAACGCATTGGCCTTTTCTTGGTTTCGCTTGCTCTTGTGACCTTAGTTTTTTTTTTTTGCCTCAATTTTTCCTCAACTATTATTTGCCATGTTGGGCCTTGCCCCCCCCCCCCCCCCTTTTACCTTGTTGGTATTAGCCTTGGCTTTCCTTTATCGCCATTATACAACGTTTATTTGTTGTAATCAGAATGGGTTGGAATGAGAATAAGGAATGAGAATCAAAATAAGCTGTTTATTTGACCTGCAGGAATCGAAATTAGAATAAGGTAAATTAATTCAAGTTACTAAAATGCCCTTAGTTAATTATAATAATAACTATTATTATCATCGTTATCATTATTTGTGATTTTTATTACTATAAAAATTATTGTTAATAATAATAATATTAAAAATAATATCAGTAATAATTTATTAAAATACCCTTGTTAATTATTGTCATTTGATGATGATGATAATTAAATAATAAATAAATAAATAATAGTAATAATTAATAAACTAAAAAAACAACAATATAATAATATTTAAAATATAAATAATATCAAAATCAAAATAATTATAATAATGATAATAATAAAAATAATTAAAATAAAAATAATTAAAAAATAATAATGATGGTGGAGATGATGATGATAATGATAATTAAATTAATAAATAAATAAAGAATATTAATAACTAATAAACTAACAACAACAACAACAACAACAACAATAATAACAACAATAACTGAATTCTATAATAATAACAAATTTTCAGTTTTTTTTTCAATTTTTATTTTTGATTTCCAAAGAGGGTATATTTGGTATATTTAAAGTGTAGTGGGGATAATTTTGTTATTTAAGGGAATGGGGTTCCCATTCCCAGCCCCCTAAGGAATCACAACTCTAGCAATCAATCCAAAATTTATGTAGGGCCCGCAAAACTCATTCCTATTCCCAACCGCAATTTAACAAGTAAACAAATTATTGATTCTGATTCCCTTATTCCAATTCCCATTTCGGCTTAGTAAACATAACATTAAAGTTTTGGATAATGTTGCCCTAAAGATCACGAGTAAGCCAATTGATGTAGCTTTTAATTTTGGATGTCCCTTATTCTAAATTTAACTTTTAATTTCGGGAGTAGGACCTATGAAACAGGAGTTGTTACAACCTTGGATATTATCATCTGCTAATATTGTTTGTGGAAGTCTTCTTTATGGAATGTGGGTAGCCTTAAACTTAATGGTATATTTCTCCTTCATAATACTAGTAACAATTAGCTATTGCTATTGATGTTTAAATGTAACAAACAGAGAAATTTTCCTCTTTATTGACTTAACTTTTCCTTCTTATTGGCTTAAGATTTTGATCTATTCCATTAATGATATTATTACAGAAATTTTCTTTAAGAAAGTTTTGCCTCCTCATTAGTATAGAGAGAAGTGAACCGTTTTTTTAAAAAAATTATTAGGGAACTTTCCTTATTAATGTAAGGAAAAGTAAAAAAATCCAGAAGAATTTTCTTAGGGAACTTTTCCTCTTTGGCATAGGAAATTGTGATATATCTTGAAGGATTATTATTATTATTGAACTTTTCCTCCTTGTTGGCCTATGAGAGTTTTTCTTCTATGTTAGCCTAAAGAATTTTTTTTTCTCATCATTAGCTCAAGGAAAAGTGAACTATTCTCTAAATAAACATGCAGGGAAAAAGTTGACTATGTCAGAAGAATATTATTACATAAATTTTCTTCCTTGTTGGACTAGAAAAATTTTTCCTCCTTATTGGCCTAAGGAATTTTTTACTCTTTGTTGGCCCAGGAAAATTTTTTCGCCTTCTTCTTATATAGAAAAGTGACTTATTCTGCAGGAATATTATAAGGGAACTTTTCCTCTTTATTAGCCTAGGAAAGTTTTTCCTTTTTGTTGGCATAGGACAACACTTCCTCCTTCTTAAAATAGAGAAAGTCTATTCTATTAGAATATCACTGGGGAAATTTTCCTCCTTGTTGGCAGGGAAGTTTTTCTTCCTTATTGGTATAGGGAAAATTGAATTCTTCTAGAGGAATATTTAGTGCGAAAATATTTTCTTCTTTTTGGTCTAAGAAGTTTTTTCCTTTTTACTGGCGTTGAGAATTTTTTCGCCTTGACACAAGGAAAAGCGACCTATTATGAGGAATGTTATTGCATAACTTTTTTCTCCTTTTTGGCCTAAAGAGTTTTTCCTCCTCTTGAAGTAGGGAAAAATAAATTATTATAAAAGAATATTATTAGGAAAAGTTTACTTCTTATTTGTCTAGAAAAGTGTTTCCTTATTTTTTGCCTAGGAAAGTGAGCTATTTCGGAGGAATTTTACTTGGAAAATTTTTCTCCTTATTGGACTAGGGAAAAGTGAGTTATTATGAAGGAATTTTATTAGATAAACTTTTCTCTTTATTGGTTTATGGAAGTTTTTCTTCCATGTTGGTTTAGGAAAAAGTGAACTATCCCAGAAGAATTTTATTAGAGAAATTTTTCTCCTCATTCGTCTAAGGAAGTTTTTCCTCTACGTTGGCCTAGGGAAAAGTGAGCTATTCTAGAAGAAGTTTTTTAGGGAAATTTTTCTCCTTATTGGTCTAAGTAAGTTTTTCCTCTATGTTGGTCTAAGAAAAAGTGAGTTATGTGTTGAGTGTTAAAAAATGTATATTTATAAAGGAGAAAATCGTCATTTTACACTTTATGTTTTACTAACATCCTTACTTTTATGTATCAATAAACGAGAGATCAAACCGCAAAACGGACATCACTTTTGAACTCAGGACGGTCGAAAATCTTAGGAGGAGAATAAAAGGAAAAATGTTACTGTTCACATGTATGGTACTGTCTACATTACTGTTCACATAGATGGATCGATGATGTGGGATTGACCGATGATGTGGCATTGACTGATGAGGTGTCACGATCTTGTTGGGCTAAAATTCTTATGCACTGTTGAGTGGTGACGTGGCAGCATATTAGTAGATCAAAAATCGCGCGTACGGTACATGCATTACACATGATTATTTTCAACCAAACCGCATTACTGTTCAAAGCCGGGTCAAACCGTGTTACTGTTCAAACCGCGTGGTCAAACCGCATACTGTTGACTGATGACGTGGCGCAATCCTGAGCGTCCAAACTGTTTTTAATCTGATGACCATGATTTACTCAATGTATCTATAAAAAGGGGGCCTCCCCCCTAATTTGATATCTCTAAATCCATTTTTGAACTTTATTTTCTGTAATTTCTTCTCTATATTGTATTTTGTATGTATTTTAATAAATTCTCATTTTGCCCCTAATTCAATTATGAGTAATTAATTTTCTTTCAAGCTTGGGTTGAAGGTGAAGTCTCAACATTTGTCATGGGCTTTATTTGGTAAATTTATTTTCTCTTCCCCTCTAATTTTTGTGGATGTTTTGACTTTTCATCGACAAATAATAATACTCTTGTCGAGATACCGCCCTGGTTTCACCGGCTCTCTAGTACAAAGTTATTATTATTTGGCATGATAATCCCTTAGCACCATATTGATTAGAGCATGGTTCATGAGGTGTGGATTTCCCCCTCATGATTTAATTGGTATTAATAAGGAGTATTTAGGCCATGGTGCATGTTGATACAGATTCAGATACCCAAGTACATCAATTTAATAGATTTCACTTCAATTTATTCTCGCCATTTTAATTCTAATTTTAGAATTTATTCTCGTCATTTTAATTCCAATTTCAATTTCAATTTTAGGATAATATAAATCTCTTTCACCACAAATCCAACCACCCATTTATAAAATTAATTCTACACACAATTAAAATCCACCTTCTCGTGGGATCGACATTCGTCACTATTAATCTATACTACAATAGATTCGTGTGCTTGTGAATTCAATAAAATTTGCACAAAAAGTTTTTGGCGCCGTTGCCAGGGAGGTAAGTAATTTTAATTCATAGAATTAATTTTTGTTAATAATTTTTTTAATTGTTTTCTTGTATTTTTTTATTAAAAAAGAAAAAGAAAAAAAAAGAGAATCTATATTTAAATGTTAGTATTTCTTTTCTTTTTCTATTCTTTAAAATTCTGTAATTTAATTTTCAATTTATTGTTCTTTGTAATTTTTTGTTGTTTTTTTGTGTATTTTTATAGTAAGGTTGTAATAGCGCGAAAAGGTTAGTATCGTAATTTCTCATTTTTCTTTATTTTTATTTGTTTTGTTCTTTGCATGCATGGTCGTAGGTCATTATTACATAATCTTGAACCTATAGACCTTGAATTAGAAAAAACACTGCGCACACACAAATATGTTAAAAATAAAATGGATTTGCAACAAGCACCACCAGAGAGGCCATTTAAGGATTATTTCAGTCCCTTAGCTAATTTGAGCAGATCATGCATAAGATACCCAAATATAGCTGATAGGAGTTTTGAACTAAAACCTAGTGTGCTGAATTGTCTCCCCACATTTTATGGCCTAGAAAATGAGGACCCATATAATCATTTGAATGATTTTCATGCCATTTGTCAAACATTTAAATATGAAAATTTTTCAGATAATTATGTTAAACTTAGACTATTCCTATTTTCTTTAAAGGATAGAGCTCATTCATGGTTAAATACTTTATCTGCTAATAGCATTGCATCATGGGAATAAATGGTAATGAAATTTTTGAATAAATATTTCCCAGTGCATAAAACCAATGCTATTCGCATGGAAATTTCAGAGTTTACTCAGAGAAAAGATGAGCAGTTTTTCGAAACATGGGAGCGATTCAATGGGCTACTCTTGAAGTGTCCACATCATGGGTACGAGAAATGACACTAATGCCAATGCTTTTTGGAGGGATAATTGCCGAATGTGCAAGAATGGCTAATGGCAACAAGTGGAGGAGAGCTAATGTCAAAAAGTGCATTAGAGATTTGGGAATTCTTCCAGCGACAAGCGGATAATTCCCAACAACGGAGTCGATCACTCAGGAATACTAGAAAAATTAAGGGAGAAAATGAGGTTCACATTGGCGAGTCAACTTCGGGAATCAAAGAAGTTAAGGAGATGGTTGAAGGACAGAACCACATGACTATAACTCATATTCAGATCAAGCCAATGCCATAGGAGTAATGAGACAACCATCAAATTACAACCCATACTCCAACACATATAACCATGGATGGAGAGACCACCCCAATTTTTCATGGTCTCAAGGATTCCAACAGAATGGACCAGTAGCTCTAGCTCCACCAATGCAACAAATTCCTCAAGTTCCTCAAGCCTCTCAGCCACCATTTAGACCATAATATCAGAACTAGAACTACTCTCAACCCAGACCATGGGAGGATGCATTCCAAAATTTCAAGAATGTTACTCACTCCACGATTGAGCAACAGAACCGCACCATTGATGGACTACGAAATGAGTTGAGAGCAGGCTTCAACTCACAAGCCCAATCAGTTTCAAGCATCGAGAAGATGGTGGGATAACTTGCTTCTTTAGTTCAGACCTTGTGGTGATTGCCAAATCCGAAATCCATTTTTGAAAACCATTTTTCACGATACCACCCAAAAACCTTTAAAGAGGGTGAACGTTGTGAGAAAATACTTTCAATTTTAGAAAACTCGGTTTTGGAGGATAAACAGGACCTTTCTGATGCACAGGATCCTCAAACTAGAGGCAAGTGCAGAGCATACTCAGTTTAGAAATATTTGAGGTGAGCGTATCATTCCTAATTCGAATAATTTCTTCGATTCCTAGAAGAGAGAGAGAGGTTTAGGGAAACATGATATAGAAAACTTAAGCTTTTTTATTTCCGAATTGGCCCCCTCACAACTGAGATCAAGGGTGCTTTATATAGAGGATCCTTGAGAACATGCTCTCCCAAGTGATCATATTCTAATGCACACCTTTTTAGAAAGCCAAGCCCGCCAAGCGAGACTTTTACAAAAGATAAAGCATACTTACAAGGACTTTTACCAAAATCAAGTACGCCGACAAGGACTTTGATAAAAGTAAAGCATACCGACAAGGACCTTAATAAAAGAAAGCATACCAACAAAGACTTTAATTAAAGAAAAGCACACCGACAAGGACACTGACAAGGACTTTGACTAAAGACAAACGGGAGTCACATGCGTGCATCGAGAGCGATCATGGAGTGGATGGATAGCGCGATGGCGACACATCTCCTGTGTCCTTTTCATATCGTCGCTTGTGCCGACGCCTTTGTCGCTTGTCGAGATAAGCTTCAGCTTGTTGATACTTTGCTTCGTCAGCTTCAGACATGCGCTGCGAGGTAGATGCAGCAGGAGAGGCTGGGGTAGCGACAGAATGACGAGGACTGTCAGTAGGGAGAAGGGACTGAAAATCTTCCCATGGGTCCTGAGCATCTTGGAATAAGACATTTGTGTAGTCAGGACGTTGTTCCATAACAAGAATTCCCTGAACTGGAGTTGTCTGTACTCTCCTAAGCTTTCTAGCCAGTCTCGTAAAGAACCCGTGGAGCGGGCCATGAATTCACGAAGAACGGCTTGAGGCTGAGCATTAGGCTTGGTACCCTGGAGATCAACCCAAGCAGCAAATTCTTGGAGTCTAGCAGCCCATTTGTGATGGGGAATGTCATCAAATGTAAACCAAGATGCTGAAGATGGTTTTGTTGAGTGTTCATGAACTGGTGGAGGTACTGGGTCTGTTTGAGAAGCTTGGTCAGAAGGATTGTCATCAACAATAGGTGTTGAGGTAGAGGCACTTGGATCAGCCGTTTCAGTGGCCATTAATATGCCAGTGATGTCAGCATATTCAGACTCAGAATCAGAGGAGGCTTGTGATGAGTCATAGGATGAAGCCGAAGAAGAGGTATTTGTGTCAGGCTCAGAAGAGTCAGAGGAATCGGAAGATTGGGTATGGACAGTATGACAATGATACTGGTCCATTGGGCTTTTATCTTTTTTAGGAGGCTCTGGAATGTCTTGTGGGGATTCGTCTGGAGGGATTGTAGAGGTAGAGGAAGAGGGAGTGGCTTTAGGACGTGGCTCGGAGATTTTGACTTTAGATTTTGGTTTTTTGGGTGAAGATGGTTGAAGGTGGGAGAAACCAAAGAACTGATTGTAAATAGGTTGTTGAGGTCGGGATGGTGTGTAGAAAGGTGCATATGTGTCAAAGAGTGGAGGAGATACTGGTGTAGGTTGTGGTTGAGTAAACAGGGAAGGTCGAACCTTTTCAGCATCAATCCTGGATAATTCAGCCTTGAGTTTTCTGATCTCAGCTTCTTTTTTATTAAACTCTGGACCCCAGAGATGGTTGTTGATCATCCGTCTGAGATCGGCATCGAGCTCAGAGATACGGTCTTGGAGATGTAAATACATCTGATCAAGACGACTGCTGATTGAATCCACTTTAGTTTCAGTCTGGGAGACTTGATTGGCAACACGGTCAATTTTCTTACCGAGTTGTTGAAGAGTGTGGTTTTGAGCACTGGCGTTTTTGGTTTGCCAGTTTAAAACAGCTTCATACTGTCTTGGCTCTTCAGGTTGCCCAGAGGCTGTAACTGGAGATTGGATAAAGGGTTTGGAGGTAACACGGGTTTGTGGGTCGGTCTGTTTGTCAAGTGGAGGAAATAATTCGTCATAAGAATGACTTGAAAACATAAGACATGATCGGATTGGTTGAGCAGGAGGTTTGGGATCCGGTGGAGGTTGTGGAGGAAAGGATTTGCAGGATGATGGTGGATAAGAAGCTTTGTTCTTCTTCTTTTTCATATGCCATGTCCTGTGTCCAGTAGTCATGTGTCTCTGGATGCTGGAAATAAGGCCTGTGGACGATGAAGGCCGCAGTCCACATGTTACCTTCTTGCTCTGGCATTTTATCTAATCCATGAAAGGTACATAAGTGTTGGAGTTGCTGGCGCCACCAAGTGAGGGGAGAATACCATTCAAAGAGAGTCCATAGAAGGTCTGGGGCGAACTCTGGAGTGGTAAGGTGAGACAAGACTGGTTTGATGGGAAAAACCAGCTTTGTGGCATACAAGGTGGTGAGACACCACATATACCAAAGCTCATCTTCAGAGATGGTGAGAGAGGACAGAGTGAGGCCTGTGAGAAATAGATGCTCATTACAAGAGAATGAGTATTCTGTTCTACAAGCTCAATGGTTTCAACGAGCCATCCCTCAAGCATGTCTTTATAGCCTCTCTTCCTTCTGAGTTACAACCCGATCTTCAAAGAAAAATCACAGCCACAAACCTAAGCATAGCTGATATCTCTCTGGGAAAAATTTTCCAAATGGCCATGCTATCTCTTGATAAGATCTGTGAGCAAAAAGAATTCTTCAAAGATCTCATGGAAGACAAGAAACCATTCTCTGAAGCTTGTAAAAAGCCTCATCTCAAGATCGAGTGCAAAGATGAAAAGAAGTGTACTTGTTCTACCAAAAAGAAAAAACATTTTCAGAAACACTTCCACAGAAAATCCTCCTCCAAAAAGCCTTTCCGGTATTTCAAAAAGAAAGATGTTTCTCAGTACCGAAAGAAAAAATCGAACCGTTGTTTCATTTGCAAGAAACGCGGTCACTTTGCCCGAACTTGTCCTCACAAACCATCCAAAGCTGTTCGACTTATTCAACATCTTCAACATTCTTCTTTGTTATCTGAGAATGAGGATGTCGAATCTAATTTTTCAGAACAGTCAGCACAAGATGATCAAACTGCCTTTCTTATTGCAGAATCTTGCGCATCTTCGGATTCTGAAGAAATTTCAGTCATCTCTACAGTCCAAACTGTCAACCATGTTTCCACTATCCCTAGACCTTCTCTCAAGATGTCCATCCTTCCTACCAAATTCCATAAACCTGTTCCTGTTATCGGGTTTATTGACACTGGTGCAGACACCAGTATGATTGATCCTTCGGTTCTTCCCTCAGACTGTTGGGAACGTCATTCTAAGCTCTTTAGAGCCGTTAATGGCGACATCTTTGAAACCACCTTGATTACCAAAAAACCCATTGGTATTCAATTCTTTCCGAATTGCATAATTTGGAAAAAGATTGTAGCTTCCAAACTCCCTGACAAAGATTTGCTTATAGGTTTTGACATTCTTCATCTAGTTAAAAACCTCTTCCTCACAAGTTCTGGAGTTCGCTACAAACAGATGTTCTTACCCTATACACTGCGTCTGTATACACTTTCTGAAACCCCATCTCCATACAGTCACATCTCACAAAAGTTCTTAGAGTTCTGTCCAGACAGCCATTCACAGTTCCATCATCCTTCCCCTCTTTGGAAAAATGAGCAATTTTTCATTCACCTTCCATTTAAACTCAACGAAGACATAAACCCCACAAAAGCTTCACACCCGGGAATGTCTCCTTCAGACCTCTTGCTTGCTAAACAAGAATGTTCTCAGTTACTTCAACAAGGTCTTATTGAGTCTACTGATTCAGATTGGGCTTGTCAAGCCTTTTATGTTGAAAAACGATCTGAGTTAGTTCGTGGAAAAAAGAGACTAGTGATTGATTACCAGCCACTCAATTCCTTCCTTAAAGATGATAAGTTTCCCCTTCCAAAAATCCAAACCCTGTTTGTCCATCTTCAAGGGGCTCGTATCTTCTCTAAGTTTGATTTAAAAGCTGGTTTTTGGCAACTTGGTATTTCACCAGTTGACCGTCACAAAACTGCATTTTGCATCCCTGATGCTCATTACCAATGGACTGTTATGCCTTTTGGTCTTAAAGTCGCTCCCTCTTTATTTCAAAAAGCCATGACAAAAATCTTTGGTCCTATTCTCCATCATGCATTAGTATACATTGACGACATTTTATTATTTTCCTCTGACCATGAGAGCCATCAAAAGCTCCTTTTGGATTTCTTTCATATTGTGCAGGAACATGGCATCATGCTTTCCGAAAAGAAAAGCAGCATAGGAAAAGAATCAATTGACTTTCTTGGCATGGTGATTAAAGACGGCCAGTATCAACCTGGTCCCCACATTGCAATTGAGTTATTAAAATTTCCGGACACTCATCTCAACCGAAAGCAGATACAACAATTCCTCGGGATTGTTAACTATGTCCGTGACTTTATCCCCAAAGTTGCAATTCACACCAGCCAGCTGTCCCGCATGCTCAAAAAACAATGCCCTCCATGGGGCCCTGTTCAGACAGAAGCTGTCAAGCAACTAAAGATGATAGCACAATCACCTCCTCCACTCCGCATTCCCACAAGTGGACAAAGCATCCTCCAGACTGATGCCAGCGATGATTATTGGAGTGCCATCCTTCTCGAAGACATTGATGGCGTGCGTCATTTTTGCGCACATGCGAGCGGACAGTTCAAAGACTCTGAAAAGAATTACCATGTGATCTACAAAGAGATTCTGGCAGTTAAGTATGGTATTAAAAAATTTGAATTCCATCTTATCAGCCACAAATTCCTTATCAACATGGACAATTCATCTTTTCCCCGAATCTTTGACTTCAAAAACAAATTGCTCCCTGACAAGCAATTACTCAACCTCAAATCCTGGTTTGCCAAATATGACTTCACTGTTCAACATATAAAAGGTGACCAAAACCTCATCCCAGACTTTCTCACCCGTCCAACTATAAATAAACCCGCACTCATCTCCTCGATTCAAACCATTCCAATAATAGCCATGAATCGCCAACTCCCTTTCAAAGCTCTCAACCAAAAACATTTCCCCATGAACATTTCTTTCTCCTCGGCTTACCAATTACAAGATTTTGCAAAGAAGTTCCTTTATCGATTTTTCTTTAATGTCCAGACCAAGAAACCTGACAGATTTCCTAATCTTTGCATGGAGCACCTATTTCTCACAGGCCTCACTCTGTCCTCTCTCACCATCTCTGAAGATGAGCTTTGGTATATGTGGTGTCTCACCACCTTGTATGCCACAAAGCTGGTTTTTCCCATCAAACCAGTCTTGTCTCACCTTACCACTCCAGAGTTCGCCCCAGACCTTCTATGGACTCTCTTTGAATGGTATTCTCCCCTCACTTGGTGGCGCCAGCAACTCCAACACTTATGTACCTTTCATGGATTAGATAAAATGCCAGAGCAAGAAGGTAACATGTGGACTGCGGCCTTCATCGTCCACAGGCCTTATTTCCAGCATCCAGAGACACATGACTACTGGACACAGGACATGGCATATGAATGGACCAGTGTCTAATCCTAAAGGAGTACATGAAGCAAGTACCAGTTCACCACAACAGCATGGAGAGGTCAAAGCAGTAATGACCTTGCGAAAAGGAAAGGAAGTCGACAACAAAGTGGAGATGCCAGTGACGAAAGAAAATCAAATTATACCTGTGAATGTTGAGGAATCATTATCGGAGGAGAAAGAAGAAATCAACCCTCAAGAATATGTTCCGAAAGCTCTATTTCCTCAGAGGTTAGCTAAAGGAAAAAAGAGAAAATCCACAGGTGAGATTCTTGAAATCTTCAAACAGGTAAGTGTTAACATCCATTTACTTGATGTTATTAAACAAATTCCATCTTATGCCAAGTTTCTTAAAAACTTTTGTACTAAAAAGAGAAATATGTATGTTCAAAAGAAGGTACTTTTAACAGAAAACGTTAGTTCTATACTCCAACATAAAATTCCTTTAAAATACAAAGACTCAGACTCCCTCATTATCTCATGTAGTATAGGGAACCACATAATTGAGAATACTTTGTTGGATTTAGGAGCTAGTGTAAATTTGTTACCTTACTCTATATTCATGAAACTTGGACTAGGAGAATTACACCCAACTCCAGTGGTGTTACAGCTTACAGATCAGTCTATGAAAATACCTCGAGATATTGTGGAGGACGTGCTTATCCAGGTAGACAAGTTTTATTTTCATGTTGATTTCATTGTAATTAACACTCAACCAATACAAGATTCAAGGAAGCACATCCCAATTATTCTAGGCCGACCTTTCTTGGCAACTGCGGATAATCACATTCAATGCAGGACTGGAAATATGCAGTTGTCCTTCGGCAACATGACTATAGAGCTGAACATCTTCAACATTGACAAACAACCTCACAATGCAGATGATGGAATTGTTGATGTGGATTTAATTGAAGCATTAGTTGATAATACTTTTGTTTCAAACCTTAGTGATTATCCTTTACAAACATACTTAACTCACTTTGGTTTGGATTTTGATATTGACAGATCAGTTGATGAGGTCAACGTCGTACTTGACTCAGCACCATCCATGGACACTAATAAATAGAAGTCAAGAATTAATAAATGGAAGTCAAGAATTGAACAACTAGCACCATCAGAAAAGAAACTCATCTCATCATCAAAATCACCACCAAAACTCGAGCTCAAACCATTACCCAACACTTTGGAGTATGCATTTTTGGGAGAAGAAAGTAATCTGCCAGTAATCATCTCATCATCCTTAAATGACGGAAAAAAAGGTAAGTTGTTGGATGTTTTAAAAGATCATAAAGGAGTATTAGGATGGACCATAGCAGACATCAAAGGTATAAACCCAGTAGATTGCATGCATTAAATTCACCTTAATGAAAATGCTAAACCTACTAGGGAAATGCAATGTCGGTTAAATCCTAACATGAAAGAAATTGTTAGAACTTAAGTCCTTAAGTTATTAGATACAGGTACCATTTACCCCATTTCTGATAGTTCATGGGTCAGTTTTGTACAAGTTGTCCCCAAAAAGTCAGGAGTCACAGTAGTTAGCAATGCTGATAATGAATTAATACCAACTAGAGTAACTACAGGATGGCGCGTATGCATTGATTATAGAAAGTTGAATTCTGTCACACGTAAAGACCATTTTTCTTTACCATTTATCAATCAAATGCTTGATAGATTAGCAGGCCATGAATTTTATTATTTTCTAGATGCCTACTCAGGATATAATCAGATTCTCATAACACCAAAAGATCAAGAGAAGACCACTTTCACTTGCCCTTTTGGCACTTTGGCATATAAGAGAATGTCATTTGGACTATATAATGCACCTGCTACATTTCAACGATGCATGTTAAGCATTTTTTTCTGATATGGTTGAACGATTCCTTCAAGTCTTTATGGATGAATTTTCTATTTTTGGTGACTCATTTGATCAATGTTTACATCATCTAGCACTAATTTTGTAGAGATGTATCGAGAAGAATTTAGTCTTAAATTGGGAGAAGTGTCATTTTATGGTAAAACAAGGTATTGTTCTCGGTCACATCATTTCGAGCAAAGGTATTGAGGTTGACAAAGCCAAGGTGGATCTCATTTCTAATCTTCCTCCACCCAAAACAATTAGAGAAGTAAGATCTTTTCTTGGGGATGCTGGTTTTTATAGACGTTTCATTAAAGATTTTAGCAAAGTTTCTAAATCCTTATGCAATCTACTTGTTAAGGATGTATCTTTTGTCTTTGATGATTCATGTCTTGTGGCATTTGAAAAGCTAAAGCAGTTGTTGACATCATCACCCATCATTCAGCCCCCAAATTGGAGCTTGCCATTTAAGCTCATGTGTGATGCATTTGATTATGTAGTAGGAGCAGTATTAGGACAAAGAGTTGATCGAATTCCTCATTTTATTTACTATGCTAGTATGACATTGAATGATGCATAGTTGAACTATTCAACTACTGAAAAAGAAATGCTAGCAGTAGTGTTTGCATTGGAAAAATTTCGATCTTATTTCATTGGTTGTAAAATAATTGTATTCATAGATCATGCTGCTCTTAAATATCTTCTCACAGAAAAAGATGCAAAAGATAGACTAATTCATTGGGTGTTACTTTTGTAGGAATTTGACTTGAAATTCAAAGATAAGAAAGGCACAGAGAATGTTGTGGCGGATCATATCTCTCGTCTCCATTTTGACACAATTACAGAACCATTACCATTAAATGAGTCATTTCCAGATGAATAATTAATGAGTGTGGAAGTGTTACCTTGGTATGCTAATATAGTTAATTATCTTGTTACAGGTCAACTTTCAGAGCATTGGACCAAGCAAGGCAAGGCCAAATTTTTTACGGAAATAAAGAATTTCTTTTGGGATGACCCGTATTTGTCCAAGTATTGTACAAATCAAATTGTTAGACGATGTGTCCCAGGAAGTGAAATTCAAAATATCCTTTCATTCTGCCATGAACAAGCTTGTGGAGGCCATTTCAGTGCTAAGAAAACAGCAACTAAAGTTTTACAATGTGGTTTCTATTGGCCAACTATATTTCGAGATGCTTACACTTTTTGTTCTTCATGTGATAGGTGTCAACGAATCGGGAGCATTACGCGAAGGAACATGATGCCATTAAATCCAATTTTAGTGGTTGAGATATTTGACGTATGGGGTATCGACTTCATGGGACCCTTTCCCCCTTCTTTTGGCCATCAATACATATTGGTTGCTGTTGACTATATATCGAAATGGGTAGAAGCAATGCCATGTAGAACTAATGATCACAAGGTAGTGACAGGATTTTTGAAAAGCAACATTGTTTCACGCTTTGGATTCCTTCGAGCGATAATCAGTGATGGTGGTGCCCACTTTTGTAACAAAGCATTCAAAGCTCTTTTGACAAAGTATTCAATCACTCACAAAGTGGCGACCCCATATCATCCGTAAACCAATGGCCAAATTGAGATCTCTAATCGAGAAATAAAGCACATATTAGAAAAGACTGTGAGGCCAGACATGAAATATTGGTCATTAAGATTTGATGATGCATTATGGGCATATAGAACGACTTTCAAGACCCCGATTGGGATGTCACCCTATAAGCTAGTGTATGGAAAAGCTTGCCACCTACCTGTGGAACTCGAGCATCGTGCATATTGGGCCATCAAGAAATTCAACTTTGACATGCAGCAAGCCAACTCATAAAGAAGATTACAATTGGCAGAACTTGAAGAAATTCGCAATGATGCATGTGAAAATGCCAAGATTTACAAGCAATGAATGAAAGTCTTCCACGACAAGCAAATTATGAGAAAATCTTTCACTCCAGGTCAGAAAGTGCTTTTATTCAATTCTCGCTTACACCTATTCTCAGGTAAGTTACGCTCTCGATGGTCTGGTCCCTTTATTGTTCATACTGTTTTTCCACATGGGGCAATTGAAATTAAGGACCCAAAGAACGGTGTCACGTTTAAAGTTAATGGTCAAAGATTAAAGCCATATCTAGAGTACCAACCACATAAAGAAGATACCGAAATAAATTTAAGTGACCCACCAGATTTGAATTGATTTTTTTTCTTTCTTTATATTATTCTTTTGCTAATTGAAATTATTTTTGCATAAGTGTGTTTGTTTAACCATTAAGTTTTCTCTTATTATTGTTAATCATGAGTACCATACTTAAACCGTTCCTCTTGAACATTTTTAAACCACTTCAACGTGTAAAATCTCATCTCAAAAGGCATATTTGATTCTGTAAAATACATCGTATTTGGGCTTTGCAACCATTAGAGTTAGTATCCTATGTTGAGGGTTTAGAAAGCCAACTCAGAGACATTGAGAGAAGTGTTTACGACATCCAGTTGGAGCTTGAGATAAATTCAATAAGAGGACGATTTTAATTTTTTTTGTGTGTTTTAATTTGTTTTTCTGTTTGTGTGCTTTAGTTTGTTACCTCGATGAAGTGGCAGATAACGGTACTCCGTGACAATTAAGTCGGTTACTTCAGTTTCCTATTATAATTGATATTCTAAAGCGAAGGTATGGACAGAAACGAGATTCTAGCAAAGCTTCACAAGCGATTCCCTTCACTTCCTCAAGATGCTCTCCTTACAATCTATAAAGCTCGGTCCGAACGCATGCGATTGCTCATGAGGAATAACATACCTGCTGACATCAGTTGGTTAATCGAGGCGAAAGTAAGATTGGTAGGTGAGTTACCTCCAAAATTTATTGCATACATGTCTGGTTATGGTAAAGGAAATTATGCAAGAAAACGACGAGCTTAAAGAATTTCTATTGCTTGTCATAAGTGTGCCATAATGAGTTGGGATAAAAAACCATGTTCTTTAGGAATGCTGTATGATAATAGGGAAGATAAGATTTAATTCATTAGGGATGACTTGAATAAGGAGTCATTGGATGATATCTTTTTGTCTCTTGAAACGCATCCCAGTGAATATGTGCAAGGAGCGATTCTCCAGTTATGGCCATTATTCGAGAAAGAGCATGCACGATATAATCTCGGGAATCTGACTATAAACGACCTGTTTGCCAGTTTATAAGAAAACTGGATGGAAAGCCTATCCTCGACCCATAGAGGGCGTTCAAGCCATTTATGGACATAAAACCAGAGGAAGATGTGAGCCACAGTCGCAACTACCTGTAAATATCCTTTTACTTCACTGTTATTTTATTTCACTATTGTTTATCATTTGCATTATTGTCTTTAATAATTTCATTTTATTACTATTTGCTTTTTCCTTTTTACTGTTTCCTTTTTTACTCGCGAGCCATGTGCTTTACACGTTATTTGACACTGACATGTTACCTCATACACAGCTGCGACCCACTGTCACCCAGACTCTTAAATGTGATTTTTTGTGTCAAGCACTCACAAATTGTTTTTGAGAAGTATTCCAATGGCAGCTACTCCCAATAGACAATTCAAGAACATTTGTGTGCTTTCTGGATTTAACTATGACAAACATAAAGAGTTCGTTGAGATAGCCATAGATCTTGGTCGAAGTATAGCAAAGAGAAAATTACACTTGGTGTATGGATGAGGTAACCGAGGGTTATCAAAATTAGTCTCAAAAGCTGCTTTTATCAGAGGAAGCCAAGTGTTAGGCATCATCCCAAAAGCCCTAAAACCTTTGGGCAGTTTGACTGACTCATCGACTGGAGAAAAGTTAGTCGTCTCAGGTATGCAAGAACGAATAACTGAAATGCTTAATCATGCTGATGCTTTTATTTTCCTTCCAGGAGATCTTGCAACACTAGAGGCACTTATCACACTAGCATCTTGGGCCTATCTACACATTCACCAGAAACCCATCGGTTTGTTAAATGTCAATAACTTTTATGATGGCTTTATCGCATTTCTTAACCATGCAATAAAAACTATTTCATTCCTTCCAATGCGAGAAAACTTTTTATTTGTGCTCACACTGCTAATGAGCTACTTAATCTGTTACAAGCTTATAGACCGGAGCCAAACCCCTGGACCTTTGTGTTGGAGTGACCAAATAATGATGGTAACAGTAGTCGCAGTAAGAAGTACAAATTAGATTTAACTCTCCACTTGTAAATATTTTCTTCTGTGTTGCACCACTCAGGTGATGTCTTCTAAACTCTACTTCTTTCCTTTAAAACATTGAGGACAATGTTTCGTTCTGGTTGGGGGGAGGGAATAGTCGACAATTGTGGAATCTTGGTTAAGTTTTTACTGATTTTTTGTTGTAGAAACTAACTATTGCTAACTTTTTGTGTTGAAGATGGCTGAATATGGAGTGTAGTGACTCTAGAAACGCATTTTCATCGTTTGAAACAAAAAAAAATCAGACATTTCCTTTTTTTTTATTATGTTTTGATGTTCACTTTTCTTCTTCTTTTTAATTTCTCCTTTATAAATATACATTTTCAAATTTTTGAGTCGAAGATGACTGAATATAAAGTGTAGTGCCTCTAGAAACGCATCTTCTTAGTTAAAAAAAAATATTTTCTTTTTCTATCATTTTAAGTGTAACTTTTCTAGTTAGTTTTTCTGCATCATTTTCACATTTCTGCATGCATATTTTCCTTTCATGTTTAGAATAGGTTGGGGGGTAGAATGTTGTTTAAAAAAAAATAATTTGTGTGATTTGTTTTAACATTGGATGACATGATGAATTTTAAATTTTAGTATTTGTATTATTTTTGGTTTTAAGTGATGTTACGCTATGTTTACTACTCTACATGTTGATGTCGGAGACAAATATGAGTTGCTTGAAGGAATGAACATGTCATAATAAGTACTAAGTGAGTTTTTGAGCCTATTATTTTTCTTGAAGAGTAACTCTTTTGCCCATTCTTTATACAGCTTAGTAGTTTATGATTTTATACACGATATCTAGATTTCTTTTGAGTTAACCCTTAAAAAAAACTGTAAAAAAAAAAGAGAAAAAAAATGTGTGTTGCTACATTTGGAGGCCCATCTAACTAGCAGATATGGAAGATTATTTAGATCCCTAAAAGACAATTGAAAGGCCATCTTTGATCCGTTTGAGCCTTTCTAGCCATCCCTTTTTTGAAATATCCATAGTTAACCATTTTGAGCCTTTAAAAAAATATATTTTTTCTTTGTCAAACTTATTACCTTGACCCACTCCGATTTGGAGTATTACCCAATATCTTACATGTTCCATCACCTATTTATGTTTGAGAAAAATGTAAATAATCATTTTGTTCAATGAAGTTATGCTAAACAAAAGCAAAAAAAAACAAAAAACAAAAATTATTGTTTAAAAAAAAATAAAAAGTGAAATCCACCTTACAACTTCAAAAAAATAAATTTTTGTATTTTTCTCATACATACACTTTGTTTTCCTTATTTCCCTTCTTTGTTAGCCATGTTACTAGCCTACATTACGTTCTAATAAAAGTTTTTCTTAATTTTAGGGAACTATAGTCTGAAGTAGAAGCTAATTATATGGGCTAAAAAGATGTAGTGGTGCATAAAAAAAATAAATAAATTGGGTTGACTAACATTTTTATTTGACTTGAGATCGTATTATTTCTAGACTAAGGGCATATTTCTTTCATCTTGGTGAGAGCATGTGATATCACTTCTATATTATTTTCTCTCAATTACCATTCATTGTAGTGACTATTTTTATTGGGTTTAATTTCTTTGTGAGAGTGTTACTACTTCCAGTGAGATTTTGGGGTTTGACATGTCATTCTTGAAAGTAGCTATGATAAAGTCTACTGGGCTGATTCACGTGGATGGTTGATGTGGGTGTGATGTTTCTTTATACTGGAGATAATGCTTGTACTTTTATTTGATTGCTATCATTAATCTGATTGAATAAACATGAGTGTTTCGAAAAAAAATCATCATTTTGGATTTGAATTTTGTTTTCGCTTTATTTGCTAGGGACTAGTAATAAGCTGGTTGGGGGTTGTGTTGAGTGTAAAATCGTTGTTTTACACTTTATGTTTTACTAACACCCTTACTTTTATGTATTTAAGTTTCTTGTCATTTAGTTATGTGTGTTATATTATAATTAAGTATTTTATGTATTTTAGGGGCATTATAGTCATTTCACAATAAACGAGAGATCAAACGGTAAAACAGACATCACTTTTGAACTCAAGACGGTTGAAAACCTTAGAAGGAGCATAAAAGGAAAAATGGTATTGTTCACATGTACGGTATTATTCACATGTACGATACTATCTATATTACTATTCACGACAATGTTTACATAGACGGATTGATGATGTGGCATTGACCGATGATGTGGCATTGACTGATGAGGTGTCATGATCCTGTTGGGCTAAAATTCTTATGCACTATTAAGTGGTGACGTGGCAGTATATTAGTGGACCAAAAATCACGCGTACGGTACATGCATTACGAAGGATTATTTTCAACCAAACCGCATTATTGTTCAAAGCCGGGTCAAACCGTGTTACTGTTCAAACCGCGTGGTCAAACCGCGTACTGTTGACTGATGACGTGGCGCAATCCTGAGGTCCAAACTGTTTTTAATCCGATGGCCATGATTTACTCAATGTATCTATAAAAAGGGGGCCTCTCCCCCTAATTTGATATCTCTGAATCCATTTTTGGACTCTATTTTCTGTAATTCCTTCTATATCTTGTATTTTCTACGTATTTTAATAAATTCTCATTTTGCCCCTAGTTCAATTATGAGTAGCTAATTTTCTTTCAAGCTTAGGATGAAGGTAAAATCTCAACATGTGTCATGGGCTTTATTTGGTAAATTTATTTTCTCTTTCCCTCTAATTTTTGTGGATGTTTTGACTTTTCGTCGACAAATAATAATACTCTTGTATAGATATTGTCCTGGTTTCACTGGCTCCCTAGTACAAGGTTATTATTATTTGACACGATAAGCCCTTAGCACCATATTGATTAGAGTGTGGTTCATGAGCGTGGTTCATGAGGTGTGGTTCATGAGGGAATATTTCTTCTTCTTTCAACCTTTCTACATACTAAAGTTCTAGTAGGAAATGAGAGTTTTTCCTAACAATTCAGTTGGTTCTAAAATAAATTTTGAGCTTTCTTTGATGCATATATGACGATGTATGAGATGATCGTGAACGCTCATTAGACAATGATGAATACAGATTCTTGTGAGATGTATAGCTATGAATGTTTATACATGCGAATGCTCATTAGTGCAGTGCATGAGTCATTTGAAATTATGGAATAGTTTTTACATTATGTGAACAATTACTCAGGTACATGAGTTGTATATTATCAATTGGATGAATATTTTCAAGCGTTGAAATCATTCATATAATCGTATTAGCTAGAATAAAATATTCCTCATCTACAAGCTATCAATCTAAATAAGCATTTAGATTAGTCCAGAATGTGACTCAAATAGACTTTAATCTTTTCTCTAGGGGGCCAATTTCATGGCATCATCTGCTATGAAAGCCATTTGGAAATTCTTTTTGGAGTTTCCTTAGGATCCTTGGAATTCCCTTATGTAGGCATTCTAGGAACATTTGTTCCCCATAACTACTAGTTCCTTATATGCCTTTCTGAGTTTTTTATGCGTGGGTTCTAACCCTTTCTTTTGGTGGGCTAATTTGCC
This sequence comes from Citrus trifoliata, assembly GCA_018350135.1. Classification (NCBI taxonomy): domain Eukaryota; kingdom Viridiplantae; phylum Streptophyta; class Magnoliopsida; order Sapindales; family Rutaceae; genus Citrus; species Citrus trifoliata. Next base: position 196,500 of record VKKW01000125.1, on the reverse strand, counting down.
TCTCTACCTAGTTTTAGTTTTTCCAGGGCTACTCTTTTGACTATTGTTCAAAGGCTGGCAATTTGGCCTTTAATTTTTGGTTTTTCGTAGCTTCCACTTCTTCCTGGAATTAGCATCTAATATTATGAAGGGTGCGTTTGGGATTGAGGTTGAAAGTGTTTGGTAAACACTATCTACTGTAGCTTTTAAGCTATATTGATATGATTTTTCACTTGTATAATACAAAATCTATTATATCTTTAATAATTTTATCAAAATTATTATTTAAAATTTATATTTACTATATATTATTAACTTTTGTTTCATAATTACAGTTTTTTTTCACAGCAGTTGTAGCTTAAAAGCTACAGTACCTCAATCTCAAACGCACCCGAAATTTACAAAGAAGGGAAGAGTAAATGCGGAAATGTAAAGGTAATACACATTTATCTATTTTCAAACGTTGAAATCATTCATATAATCGTATTAGCTAGAATAAAATATTCCTCATCTACAAGCTCTTAATCTAAATAAGCATTTAGATTAGTCCAGAATGTGACTCAAATAGACTTTAATCTTTTCTCTAGGGGGCCAATTTCATGGCATCATCTGCTATGGAAGCCATTTGGAAATTCTTTTTGGAGTTTCCTTAAGATCCTTGGAATTCCCTTATGTAGGCATTCTAGGAACATTTGTTGCCCATAACTACTAGTTCCTTATATGCCTTTCTGAGTTTTTTATGTGTGGGTTCTAACCCTTTCTTTTAGTGGGCTAATTTGCCTCTCTACCTGGTTTTAGTTTTTCCACGACTACTCTTTTGACTATTGTTCAAAGGCTGGCATTTTGACCTTTAATTTTTGGTTTTTCGTAGCTTCCACTTCTTCATAGAATTAGCATCTAATATTATGAAATTTACAAATAAGGGAAGAGTAAATGCTGAAATGTAAAGGTAATACACATTTATTTATTCCCTAATATTTAGGAAAGTTAGATTAGTCCACGTTGGCATAATACGCATTTATTTATTCCCTATCAGAAGGTGAATGTTTGGATTTTCCTTAGTGATTTTCATGGATAAATGAAATAAAGTCAAGAATGACATCAGAAAATTGAAAATAAAACGTGTTGATATGTTAGATGCGGAAGCATGGTTGTTAGATCAAAACATAGAGTTATGCTTATTTGTTAACATGTATGTGTCTATAATGATGATTTTGATGGTAACAAATAAGATCAAGAATGATTAAGTTTAAAAGCTCAAATTATTTTTCATACATTTTAAATAAATCACTATTTTGATAAAAATAAATGTTTTATAGTTAAAGGAAAAATTATTTTTACGAAATTGGATGCTTTTCAAGTTCATGGTCTAATTGAAAGAGTTTTGAAAATTTTCAAATCAACTAGTTTTGAAAAGTTTAATAAGTTTTGGGCCATAGTGTAATTATAGAAAGTTGTGGGGTAAAATTATAATTTTAGAAAATAGTTCACTATAGAAGTCACTGTATCAAACGACAAACTGACATCTTGATAACGGCTAACCAACATCGAACAAAATTGAAGATTAGTTTCTGAACACTAACAGCGATCTGACAATCTTGATATCGGCTACCCAACATTAAATAGAGTTGAAGATTAACTTCTAGACCCTAATGGCGATCCGACATCTTGATAACAGCGCTCCGAAAAATTTAAAATTTTGGCACCACAGTCACTTGCTCAAGTTAAAACAGCGATCCGATTGTGTTAAAAAAGCCAACAACGGCTAGTTTTCAACTCCAACTATAAAATGACTTAATTAAATTCAAATAAAAAGTGATCCAAGAGTTATCATTGAGCTTGCTACTGAGTATACAATTATTATTGAGCTTCAAACTTGCTTTTGTTTCATTTTTTCACACATGGAACTATCATTTGTAATCAAACACATTGTGTGAGAGAAAATTTATTTGTAATCTTTATTTTTCAGTGTTTGTAAATGTTGGGATACACTTAGATTAAGAGATTGGGGATAATCTCTTGTTGTAAAGGTTTATTGACACCTACGAAGTCAATTGTAAGAGTGGTTGGAGTCTTGGAGACTCGCTTAGTGAATTCCTCAAGCCCAGTGACCTTGGAGGCGTGAACATAGGCATAGTTGGCTGAACCATGTAAAAATTGCGTGTTTGTTCTCTCTTAATCTTATCTCTTTATTTTTCATTGCACATTAATTTTTTTTATTTCAAATTTGGTTGCTTTGTTTAATTTGCATTAAGTTTTAATTGCTTAAATTTTTAGAATCTCAATTCACCCTCCTCTTGGGTTGCCTATTTAGCATTTCATGATCCACATTAGATTAATACCCTTCATATATTTCCCTGAATAAAGTGAATGCTTGGGTTTTCCTTTACCTCACCTGTAGAAAATAACAAAGTACCATGGAATAAATAAAATTGTAGGAATGTAAATAAGTCAGCATAATTGTTAGGAAATTAGCATAATTAAAAAGAAAATGAAGATAAAATAAAACAAAAGACAAGTTGGTCTTGGGTTTAGTTTCAGAGACAATTTTGACCTTTTTTACCACCTTGACTTTCTACTATTTGGTCAAACTTTTATGTTGACTAAATGGGTTTTTCATTTTCTTTCCTCTTTATTTTTAGCAAATTTAAAAATGGAGAGACCATTTTTAGCTTGAATTTTTGGCTTTATTGCTCTTTTAATCATGTTTGAGGTTTGGATCTCACACATAAACTCATTTTTAATGAGCATATGTGAGTATTTACCTTTTTTACAACTATACACAACCAAATCTAATCTAAAAAGATAATGATAGAGTAGCGATTGTATGGCTTTCAGTGAGAAAAAAAAATTCATCGAGTTTTTTGCCCACAAACGACGCTAATAAAGGAGTTGAAATTTACCTTCACACGTATTTTTGGTTTGTGGAGAACTTTTGATGCTTGTTTATCTTAAATCCTATGTTTGATTAAGATTTAAGGAAAGAAGAAGAATGAATAAGACTAAGTTTTTCTTTTTTTAAGAGAGAACAATGTTCTTAGAGGCCAAAGGCCCCCGTTCTCTTAGAGATGGGTCTCTGTTTATGCATGATGAATGATGTGGATTTAGGGTTTTGCTTTGAACCTTCAACCTAATGACATGCGTCACTCATCATTTCTATACACGTGGAAGTAAATTTAGTCGTAGGGAATTATTTCACATGTGTATTTTCCTGTTATTATAACTTTTGGACGTGATTTTCCTAAATCAATGGATTAAGGAAATAATTCCCCCTCTTGCCATCTTTATAAGATCTAGAAGAATTTTTCCTTCAATGTTATCCCCCCGGAATAGCATGGGTGTTATTGCCTCGGAATAGCTTCTTTCATCTGAAAGGATAGACATATGACATAGTTTGGTGCCTTTGAAATATGGCCCCTATAAGAGGAACGTTATCAATGAACTTTTCTCTTAGTTAACTTAGAGAAAGGTGAATTTATTTCCTCTCAACTAAAGTTTCGAGATGAAATGTTAGTTCTCGGAATTTTTCCTCTAAACTAAAGTTTTAGGAGGAAATGGTAATCATTCTTTGAACATTTTCCCTCAACTGAAGTTCTAGAAGAAAATATCAATTGTTCTTTAAATTGATAAAATTAATTCTTCTAAATTGAAGTTCTACTAGGAATTGCAAATTGTTCTTTAAATCGATTACCAAGTGAAAATGTTAGTTTTCTAAATTTTTTTCTTGAATTGATATTCTATGGGGAAATTCAAATTTTCCTAGGAACTTCTAATGGTTCTAGAATCATTTATAAAAGAATTTTTTTTTTATTCTAGAATTTTGGCAAGTGGATATTTTCAACCTTGGTTTAGCTTAGCCATTCCTTTGTTTAGCTTTCTCTTGTTTGAAATATATGTGTGCAACCCAAGAGGGGGGTGAATTGGAAATTTAAAAATTATCTTAGCAAATCCACACAACAAGCAATCTAATGTCTTAATAAAAATTGAAAGCAATAAGTTCAATAAAGGCACAATAATTAAAAGAGTAAGGGAAGAGAAAACGAACACAAGGATTTTTACGTGGTTCGGCTATCCCCGCCTACGTCCACGCCTCCAAGCTCACCTGCTTGAGGATTTCACTATCCAAGCCTTTTCAAGGCTTCAACCGATTACAATTGACTTCGAGGTGTCAATAAACCTTTACAACAAAGAGATTATCTCCCAATCTCTTCACTCAAGTGTCTCTCACACTTGTACTCTCACAATTTGATGAGAAATAATAAATACAACAATGAATCTCTCTTTAAGAGTGGATATACAAATTGAAGAACAAAGATGATTTAAAGAATGATGATTCACGAAGTTGAAGCTCAATATATGTTGTGTGCACTTGTTCTTGCTTGCTTGGATTCCCAAAAATGAATTGGTTTTGAGTTTATATAGTTTGAACTCAAAAACTAGCCGTTACTCACATTCTGGGAAATCCGGTATGCCTTTTATGGAATCCGGTAAGCCAGATTTTTGTTACCGTTAAGGTAAAATTTTGAATTTTGCCTATCCGGCTTGCCGGATTTGGAATCCGGTAAGCCGTTTTCGTTTTGGGTGCATTCTGCCCAGTTTCCGGTTTGCCGGATTTTGAATCCGGTAAGCCGGATTCGTTTTGGGTGCATTCTGCCCAGTTTCCGGTTTTCCAGATTTTGAATCCGGTAAGCCGGATTCGTTCTAGGTGCATTCTGCCCAGTTTCCAGTTTTTCAAATTTTGAATCCGGTAAGCCGGATGCTACGGTAACCTGCTACAATGCACTATTTTTTGAAATTACCGTTTGACCCCAAAACTTTACAAAACTATACTACGGCCCAAAACATTATAAAATTTTGCAAATAGATCCAATTTCAGACTTTCTAAATAATACTTTGTTAATCCCAAAACTTACTGAAATTATGATATAGCCCAAAATACTATGACACTTTTCAAATAGGCCCTTTATCAAAATTTCAAGCAATATTTGTTTATTTCAAAGTATTCAAAATTCTTTCAATTAAACCATAAACTTTGAAAAACAACCAATTTCATAAAATCATTTTTCCATTAAATATGAAACATTTATAATGTGAAAATAATGATTTATTTAAAAAGAATAAAAACAATCAATTTCATAAAATCGTTTTTTTTCATTAAATATAAAACATTTATAATATGAAAATAATGATTTATTTAAAAAAGAATATTAAATAATTTGAGCTTAAAACATTAATCATTTTTAATTTTGTTTGTTATCATCAAAATCAATATTATGGAAACATATATGTTAACAATCTCCCCCTTTTTGATGATGACAAACATTTCATGTATTTAAACAATCATTTTTCTTAAAATCATTTTTCCATTAAATATAAAACATTTATAATGTGAAAATAATGATTTATTTAAAATATATAAAAAATAATTTGAGCTTAAAAGATTAATCATTCTTAATCTTGTTTGTTATCATCAAAATCAATATTATGAAAACATATATGTTAACATTGTTGGCTCTAACTTTTGTTTTCCTTGTTTAGTCTTTGCCTTGGCTTTTCTTTAACCTTCATTTGCCTTGCTTAGCTCTTGCCTTTTCTGGGCTTGGCTTGGCTTGCTCTTCTGGTCATGACTTTTGTTTTTTTACTTACCCCTTTGCATTGCTTTAAACCTTTGCTTGCCTTGCTCGACTTTACGCTTTTCTTAGCGTGGCTTGCTCTTCCTGCCTTGGTTTTTGCCTAAGTATTTCCTTAACCTTTGTTTGCCTTGTTGGCCATTGGTTTTTAATTTGCTTGGCTTGCTTTTGTGACTTGGGCTTTTGTTTGCTTTAGTTTTCCCTTAGATTTTATTTGCCTTGTTTGGCACAATCCTTGGCTTTCATTGATAAGTGCCTTTAAAGTTCTATTTCGGAGGAAAATCCCTAAATTCAAGAGCTTTTTACATTTAGCCTATAAAAAAAAAAAACTTGAAATTTGGATTATCAAGACCCAAAATGTCTTTGGAAGAATTGAGAATTTATCATTAGTCCTTGATATCACTCGCATGTTTGAGCTTACATGCACTAAAGCTTACAAATTGCTTTAATGGTTCAACCACTTTAACAAAAGATCTAATGAACGGTTTCAATTTGACTTTATTTATAATTATTAATTAACTTAAATCCAACACTCCATAATGCACCATATTGGTCGCAAACTTAAGGCTGTTGAATTTTATCACTGATAAAGTGATCCTGAGTGCTCAGAGCATTAAAGATCTATTGCTTGTTCTAGAAGGGCCAATTATGAAAGCACAAGCTAAGAAGATCAAGGAAGCAATTCAAGGATTTGTGCAAGCTACTTTGGATGAATTCAATTCATATTCAATTTGCAAGAGACCAATATTCAAGATGGGCTTGAAAGAGGAAGGATCAGCCTTAGTATACTTGATTCGATCTAATAAAGTGGTGAGCATGGAAGAGGACAATTTTTAAAGTAAAAGAGGGGCTGGAAAACATTTCTAAAACCTTAGGTGCATTCTTTACATCGAGAGCTTCAAAAAGGTATATTGTGAGCCCAAATTTGAGATCATATGCTCAAGTAATAGTCCATTTAAAATCAATGGCTCTACAGGTCAGGGCCCATGCGGCTTTGGGATTTAATTTTAGGGCTTTTCTTATGTTTTTAAGTTAAAGTAGGGTTAGCTACCTTATATAAACACTCTTTTATGTTCTTTGAACCGACTTGTTTTGACAATCTTGAGTTTGATATCATTGGAGAGGATTTTCTCACGTTGTTCTTGACAAAACTTTCGACTTACCAAAGGAGTTGCTAACCTTTGTGGCATCTTATCTAGCAATCTAGGTTCTTGAGACTTAGCTTCTCAAGGGTTGGATCTTTTATCTGAATTCTGATCATATTGGCTTTCTTAGGTTCTTATAACTCTAGTTGTGGGTTTTTCTAGCTAAATCTAGAGGGGTTCTCAACAGTTAGTATCAAAGCTTAGGCACCAAGGTCAGATTCATCTATCTTTATTATTTTTCATTCTTGTTCTAGTTTTCTAAAAACAAAAAAGAAAGAAAAATGGTGAACAGTGCCCCATGACATAGTGCCGCATGAACAATATTTTTAGAGTTTCTTTTTATCAATTTTGCATCCTTATGGTTTATTCTTGTTAAATCTACAAATTTTACTTATTCATTTTCCTAAATTCATTCAAATTTCAGTTATTTAGGGTTTCCAAAATAATAATAATAATAATAATCATATTTGGTGATCTTCTTTCTTTGTTTGTTTTGTTATTCTTGTTTCTTGTTTTCTTGTTACTTTGTTTTTTATTTTAATTCTTGTTTTTTGGACTATGATTGTTAGAGGGATTACACTTTGGTTTTTTCCCTTAATTGAGTCATTAGTTCCTAAAGAACTTGACTGAGAAAATATAAGAGTGGTAAAAGGTAAAAGTGTGTGAGCACAGCTTCGTGTAAAAGGCTATTTAAATGTAGACACGAGTGGAGTAACATCTTTTGTGTGAACCTATGAGGCTTGTGAGGTTTATTATTATTTTTCTCTATTCTCTTCTAACTTCTCTTTGCATTTTACTTCAAATGACTAATATGGATAATAAAAGTGAGACGTCATCTTACACGGTAGATCTTACTTTAACTCTGAAAGCAATATGAGGTTTGAAGAGAAATGAAGCCAGTTGAGGCAACATGGGGATGCCATTGAGAGTATTCAGAAGGAGCAAGCTAGTAGAGAATGTAGCGAGGCTGGACATGATGAAACAAGATATAATGGGAGAAATAATAAGCGTATATATGAGCCTATAGATGAATATGAGGTAGAGAATGAATAATAATGACAATCAAAGATCAACTCAACCTTCTTTTCCCACTCCAAGTAAGCCTCGAGATCACTCTTTCCTTGAAACGAAAGAATGGTCACCTTGATTTTACCTAAATCCATATCCTTATCGTTGAATTCACTGACTATGCTATTATTTGGTCGGATCCGTTGGTGAATAATAAGAGGACGAATCGTGAGAGGCCTATAGCTATATGGGGAGAGTTGAGGGCACTTATGAGGAAGCAGTTCATTCCTAGCCATTACCATCAAGATCTTTATCTTAAGCTACAGAGTCTTAACCAAGGGTCAAAAAGTGATGAGAACCATCAAGGGACCATTAAAACTTCAAGTGATCCTTTGCACATTCATGGAGGCCCAATTACAAGAGCAAGAGCCAAAAAGATGCAAGCTGCTTTAAATGGATTAATTGAGAAAATATGGATTGAAAATGCAATTCAAGATGCAAGACATCATGAATTGGGCTTGAAGAGAAGACAAGGCATTGTGGGCATTATTCAAGTCATTGGGCAGCCAAATACACAAGTTGTATCAAATGCAGAAAGGTCAAATTCGGAATAAAAACTGTATTGATTGAGCCAGAATTAAAGTGCAAGCTATATACCGTTGGAAAGATAATTAAGTTAGCTTTCCAATAAATTTTACAGAGCTGGATTTGGAGTTCTCTATAAGGAGTTATGACCAATTCTTTACAGCTTGTTCAGACTTGGGATTTTCAACGAATCCTTTGTTTTTTTCAACTTATTTGTTTGTTTTGTTTCAAGCTTGTCAATGTGTAAGGTAAGTCTACCATCAATGATGGTGGGCTAACATTAAGTTTGTCAATGATAGCATTAATTATAGTAGGCTAGCATTAAGTTTGTCAAAGATAGCATTGATTATGGTGGGTTGGTGAAGACTTTTGAAACATCTTTTGACAAACCTACTTGGAGGGTTGTTCCAATGTTTCCATTTGTATTTTTAGGATCTTGGGTTTCTTTTAGCCTATTTAAATTCAGCAACCTTGGTATGTAAGGAGATGAGAGATTAATGTAATTTGAATTTGAAAGATTATTCTTTCTTTGGTTCTTTTGAGAACTAGTGAACTTATCAAGAATTTACATTCTTGTGGTGTTCCAAATTTAGACTTATCACTCACCTTCTCATCTTTTTCTTGAGTGTGGCGTCAATACCCTTCTCTATACCTTTGGTTCATGTTTTCTTAAGCATTGGGTCAAGGTTTTGCTTGTCTTAAATCTGTTTTAGAACTTTCTTGGGAATTTGAAACTACAAATTAAGTGTGGGATTGAAAGTTTCATTGTGGGATTCACATCATTTGGTATCAGAGCTAGTTTCTAATCAGGTTTGAATGTCTTATTTATTTTGATTATCAAAAAAAAAAAAAAAGGAAAAAAAAAAGAGAAAAAAAAACGTACAAAAAAAAATATTACAAAAAAAGATTCAAGCATTTCTACTTTCATCAAATTGAATTTGAGTTATTCATTTTCCTTGACATAGTTTACACACATATCAATTGTGTTGCTTTGCTTGCTTGCTTTCCTTTCTTCAATTTCCTTTTCATTCTTTGTGTTCTCTTAATTTCTTTTCTTTGTTAGTGTGCTGGATTGTCATATTTGGTGTGCCACTTGGGTTTTTTTTCTTTCTTGATTTTGTTTATTTAGTTCAATAAAGAACTGAAAGAGAGAATTAAGTTTGGTAAAAGGCAAAAGTTTGTGAGATCATTAGAGGGTAAAAGCCAATTTGTGTGTTAAACACGAGAGTTAAGTGACATCAAATTGAGTGAAACACGTGAGGGAGTGTTGTGAGGTCTTTTTTGCTAACAATTTTTTTCAGATCACTAATATGTCAAAAGATCAAGAAGCTATAGACCAATCAATCATGCTCAAAGCCATGCAACAACAATTTGAGCACATGAACCTGATGTTTGGAGAGATCCGTGACAAATTGGAGAGGCAAGACACTGCCATAGCCAATCTACAAAGGGGGCAACAACCAATAGCTCCTAATGTAAGAGGTAATCAAGGGCGTGCTGTCATGGGAGAAGAAGATGGCGATGACATAGATGATTTTGATGACCAGGCCACCGTTGACATGCGTGGAAGAGATAATAGAAGGGCAAGACGTATAGATCGTGATTTGGGGAGTATAAAACTGAAAATTCCTTCTTTTCAAGGTAAAAATGATCCGGAAGCTTATTTGGAGTGGGAAAAAAAGGTAGAGCTAGTATTTGATTGCCACAACTACTCTGAGGAGAAAAAGGTAAAACTAGCTGCTGTTGAATTTACTGATTATGCTATTATTTGGTGGGATCAACTTGTTTTGAGTAGGAGACGAAATCGTGAAAGACCTATAAACACTTGGGAGGAGATGAAGGCCATTATGAGGAGGAGATTTGTTCCTAGTCATTATTATAGGGAGCTGCACCAAAGGCTTCAAAGTCTTACACAAGGTTGTAGAAGTGTGGAAGATTACCACAAGGAGATGGAAATAATCATGATTCGATCCAACATTGAAGAAGAACGAGAGGCCACTATGGCAAGATTTTTACTTGGGTTAAATCAAGATATTGCTAATGTGGTTGACTTGCAGCACTATGTTGAGTTGGAAGACATGGTTCACATGGCCATGAAAGTGGAACGACAATTGAAAAAGAAAGGTTCCACTAGAACCAATTTGGGTTCATCTTCCTCATGGAAGTCAAAATGGAGCAAAGATGAAAAGGTTGTTTCAAAGCCTAAGATTGAGCCAATCAAGGATCACAAAGAGGGAGGCAACCAAAGTAAAGGTAAATCTGATTCCCAACACTCTAGAAATAGAGATATTAAGTGTTTTAAATGTTTGGGGACAGGTCATATTGCATCTCAATGCCCAAATAAGAGAGTAATGATCTTGAGGGATGATGGTGATGTTGAAACCGAGAGTGAATCAGATGATGATCCTATGCCACCTTTGGAGGATGCTAATGATGGTGTAGAATATCCTGTTGATGGTAAATTGATGGTTGCTAGGCGTGCTCTCAACATGCAAGTTAAAGAGGATGCGGAGGTACAACGTGATAACATCTTTCATACTAGATGCCACATCAAAGATAAGGTATGTAGTATGATAATTGATGGTGGAAGTTGTACTAATGTAGCTAGCACTAGTTTAGTTGAAAAATTAAAGTTGAAAACTTTGAAACATCCGAGGCCATATAAGCTACAATGGCTGAATGATTGTGGGGAAGTTAAAGTAAATAAACAAGTGTTGGTTTCATTCTCTATTGGGAGATACAAGGATGAGGTTCTATGTGATGTAGTACCCATGCATGCTGGACACATTCTTTTGGGTCGACCTTGGCAATATGATAGGCGTGTGACACATGATGGATACTTAAATAGATATTCTTTTGTAATGAATAAAAGGCAAATCACTCTTGTACCATTAACACCTAGGCAAGTGTATGAGGATCAAATGTCAATAAAAAAAGAGAGTGATACAAAAAATGAAAATGAGAGTACAAAAGAAAGAGAGATTGAGAGAAAAGCAAGTGAAAAGATAGAAAAAAATATTGTTGAGAGAAAAGAGAGGCAGCAAGTGAACTTGTTTGTAAAAGAGAGCGAGGTTAAGAGGGCTTTCTTTTCAAAACAGCCAATCGTTGTACTTTTGTGCAAAGAGGCTTGTTTACACACTAATGAGCTTAACTCTTCTTTGCCTAGTGCTATTGTGACTCTTTTGCAGGACTTTGATGATGTGTTTCCAAATGAAGTCCCTAACGGTTTGCCACCTATTAGGGGAATTGAGCATCAAATAGACTTCGTCCCTGGAGCTGCCATTCCTAATAGACCTGCATATAGAAGTAACCCCGAGGAGACAAAGGAGCTTCAAAGGCAAGTTGAAGAACTCTTGGAAAAAGGGTATGTGAAGGAGAGCATGAGCCCATGTGCGGTACCCGTTTTACTAGTGCCCAAAAAGGATGGAACATGGAGGATGTGCGTTGACTGTCGTGCAATTAATAAAATCACTGTAAAGTATCGACATCCTATTCCTAGACTTGATGACATGCTTGATGAATTGCATGGTTCTTGTGTGTTTAGTAAAATTGATCTTAAAAGTGGATATCATCAAATTATGATTAGAGAGGGAGATGAGCGTGCTAGTATGGATGGTAAAAAGAAAGCTGAATTTGTCAAGCAATTGCATGAGAGAACACGTCAACACATAGAAAAGAGAACTGAACAATATGCTACTCAAGCCAACAAAGGACGTAAGCAAGTGGTTTTTCAGCCTGGAGATTGGGTTTGGGTGCATATGAGAAAGGAGAGGTTCCCAGCACAAAGGCGTTCCAAGTTACTTCCAAGGGGAGATGGTCCATTTCAAGTGGTTGCACGGATCAATGACAATGCCTACAAATTGGATCTTCCTGGTGAGTATAATGTGAGTGCTACTTTCAATGTTTCTGATCTTTCTCCTTTCGATGTAGGTGAAGATTCGAGGACGAATCCTTTTGAAGAGAGGGGGAATGATGAGAACCATCAAGGGACCATTAAAACTTCAAGTGATCCTTTGCACATTCATGGAGGCCCAATTACAAGAGCAAGAGCCAAAAAGATGCAAGCTGCTTTAAATGGATTAATTGAGAAAATATGGATTGAAAATGCAATTCAAGATGCAAGACATCATGAATTGGGCTTGAAGAGAAGACAAGGCATTGTGGGCATTATTCAAGTCATTGGGCAGCCAAATACACAAGTTGTATCAAATGCAGAAAGGTCAAATTCGGAATAAAAACTGTATTGATTGAGCCAGAATTAAAGTTCAAGCTATATACCGTTGGAAAGATAATTAAGTTAGCTTTCCAATAAATTTTACAGAGCTGGATTTGGAGTTCTCTATAAGGAGTTATGACCAATTCTTTACAGCTTGTTCAGACTTGGGATTTTCAACGAATCCTTTGTTTTTTTCAACTTATTTGTTTGTTTTGTTTCAAGCTTGTCAATGTGTAAGGTAAGTCTACCATCAATGATGGTGGGCTAACATTAAGTTTGTCAATGATAGCATTAATTATAGTAGGCTAGCATTAAGTTTGTCAAAGATAGCATTGATTATGGTGGGTTGGTGAAGACTTTTGAAACATCTTTTGACAAACCTACTTGGAGGGTTGTTCCAATGTTTCCATTTGTATTTTTAGGATCTTGGGTTTCTTTTAGCCTATTTAAATTCAGCAACCTTGGTATGTAAGGAGATGAGAGATTAATGTAATTTGAATTTGAAAGATTATTCTTTCTTTGGTTCTTTTGAGAACTAGTGAACTTATCAAGAATTTACATTCTTGTGGTGTTCCAAATTTAGACTTATCACTCACCGTCTCATCTTTTTCTTGAGTGTGGAGTCAATACCCTTCTCTATACCTTTGGTTCATGTTTTCTTAAGCATTGGGTCAAGGTTTTGCTTGTCTTAAATCTGTTTTAGAACTTTCTTGGGAATTTGAAACTACAAATTAAGTGTGGGATTGAAAGTTTCATTGTGGGATTCACATCAAAAAGTGTAGAGGATTACCATAAGGAGATGGAGATTGCTATGATTCAGGCTAATGTAGAGAAAGAGATTACCAATGTAGTAGAGCTACAATATTAGATGGAGTTGGGGGATATGGTCCACATGGCTATGAAGATATAGAGGTAATTGAAGAGGAATGATACAACTAGATATATTTTGGTGTCTTCAAGCCAGTGAAAACCGAAGTGGAGTAGTACTGAGAGATGAAATGAAGCTATCAAGACTAAACCACCTAAGGCAAGAGAAGATTTCATTAGCGAATGCACGTCTATGGTTGAATTTCAACCACAGAAGAATCAGGACATCAAGTGCTTCAAGTGTTTGGGTTCCGGACACATTGCTTCTTAGTTCCCAAATAAGAGAGTTATAGTGATGCAAGATAGTGGGAAAGTAATGAGTGAGAGTGATGGGTGGAGAGATGCTAGAGTTGATTGATGCTAGTGATGATGACGACATCGAATACCCTGCAAAAGGTGAATCCATAGGTTCTAGGCATACTTTGAGTACACAACTAAGTGTTGATGGCATGGAGCTATAGAGAGAGAACATCCTCCATACTAGATACATTGTGAATGACAAAAGGTGTAATATGATAATAGATGGTGGGAGTTGCACCAATATAGCTAGTACTACCCTTATAAAGAAGTTAGGGTTGCCCTTGCTAACATATCCCAGGCTCTATAGATTGCAATGATTAAATAATTATGGAAAGGTTAACAAGTGTTGGTAACATTTACTATTGAGAAGTATGGTGATGAGGTGCTTTTAGACGTAGTTCATATGCATACTGGGAATTTATTATTGGGGAGGTCATGGCAATATAATAGGAAGGTGACAATGATGGGTTTAGGAATATATATAGATTTGTCAAAGATAGGAGAACTGTGACCCTAGAGCTTAAAAGGCAGGTTATAAAGCTAATGAGTAAGGGGTATGTGAGAGAGAGTATGAGCTCATGTGTAGTACCAGTGCTATTGGTACCAAAGAATGATGGAAATTGGAAAATGTGTGTTGATTGTCGAGCCGTCAATAATATCATGGTAAAGTTTCGCCATCCCATTCTTAATTATCTTAGCAAATCCACACAACAAGCAATCTAATGTCTTAATAAAAATTGAAAGCAATAAGTTCAATAAAAGCACAATAACTAATGAGTAAGGGAGAAGAGAAACAAACACACGAATTTTTACGTGGTTCGGCAAACCCCGCCTACGTCCACACCTCCAAGCAATCCAATCTTAAGGATTTCACTATCCAAACCTTTCCAAGCTTAATTGGATTGTTTCTTTCTGGAGCCCTATACGAAGCTTTTCTAGACGTCTTTCCGGAAATTCCTTTATCATTTCGTCCAAGAGGAATAATTCCTCTAATTCTATGAATTTTTCTAGAATAGCCTTTTCTTGAATATGATTCAAAAAGGTTTCGGATTGACTAGTATTCCACCAATTAGTAACCCAGGATTCCAGACTTTTATTAAATGAGAGAGGGATCCACCAGGGCAAAAATACTACAAATACTATAGATGAAAGATATCTAAGGGGAATGGATGCGTTCTTTTTTGTCATTTTTTCATCTGTGAATTGTTAATGAACCCACCTCATTTGTTGATTCTATGCGTCTAATATTTCTATCAAGCATGAGTTCGATTACAAGGTATCGCGCCTATAAATCGAGTCTTTTTTTTTTTAGTTGGGATTCGGCGGTTAGTCCTTGAACCGAGTGTAGAAAACCTACCGAAATCGAAGAAGAATCCACCACGAATTCTCGCTTCAAATTCAAATTCAAATTTGAATTTGAAGCAAGAAATAATAAAAAAATAGGGTTTCCGGATATCTCAATTGATCAAATATTCGAAGTGATTCCCCCCTTCGATGAATGCCCGAAAGATTCAAATTCAAAAAATGAATATTAGTCGCATTTCGAAATGAAAGAACTTACCTTCTATTAAAAATGAAACTTTCGAATATTTCGCAAAAAAAATTAGCAGGCTCCCCAGCCCCGTCCCCGAGCATAGTCCAAGGAATATTTGAGAGAATTTTCTGAAGAATATTGTGATGATCAAAAATGAGTGAAAAAAAAAAAGACGGAAAAGTCCTCATTTTACGAGATCCAATTCTTTGGTCAGTAGTAAAGACAAAAGAAAGTATAAAAGAAAAGGGTTTCGTTTTAGATTATGGCTGTTCCGTACACGTTTGCTTTGGTCCAACAGGTCGTTCGGAAGAAACTTCAATCAAGTCCGTTTTGCTATAGAAAAATGGATTCGTGGGGGTTTCCTCCTGCTAAGAAAGCGTTTATTCTTCAGTTCATTTTTCAAAATCCTTCAATTGGTACACGCAAGAAATAGGCCAATTCCGCAGCCTTTTGCTCAATTTCTCGCGGAGTCAAATTCTCATCAGTACGATTCAAGGGAATGGCCCCCAAGCCTCTGCTTTCTATATAAAGGACACGACGAGCATAAATACCCTCTTTAACTTCTATTCTGATGGACTGAATATCTTTCATAAGGAATCGTAGAAAGATGCGGCGATTTTTTCCAGGAAATCCCCAACGAAAAATACACACTATTCCCTCTTTTGTATCAAATCGATCATAACCGCTACCTACATTCCATATAATTGTGCACCACAAATAGGAACTAATAAAGAGACCCGCGATCCCGTAGAAAGACATCACGATCCCTTGTGGAAAAAAAATTATTTGCTGCGACGGAAATAAAGATAGCAAATTCCTATCAAGATAACTAGAAATTCCAACCACTAAGAATCCTAATGAGCCTAAAAAAAGGATAAAGGCCCAGAAGAAATTGCCTGGTTTGCGAGAGCCCGCTATAAATTCTACCCATATATATTCTGATCGCCAACTCATACATACTAGCTCCAGTTGCATTTTATTGGAATTGGGGAAATAACCAAAACTAAATCCATTTTAGTTTACTTTTTGTATTTCCGAAGTAACTCTCATCAACTAGTACTATTTGGACGTGAGCTCTTAGCAATAATTGGTGAGGTAGAATAAAATAAGAGTATCCCCTTCATATAAGTCCCTGTAGATTGGTACCATTGACTTTCATTGCAGACATGAGTTCGGATCACAGCCTCTTGTTCAAAATAGATAGAATTTATGTACCTATATATCATGTTTACACATGCATAAGAGCTCTTCGTTTATGTTCGGGGAAAGCCGCCTCTTAGTCTTATACACTATTCTACTAAATGGATATCCGTCATCGCTAAGTCTTGAAAAAAACTAGACGAGATTTGACCTTGATCCGATCGGATTTACAAAATCTTATTTTTTTCAAGATAAAGAAATAACGAAGCCATTGCCATTGCCGGAAATACTAGGCCCACTAAAGGCACAAAAATAGAGGGAAAGCTGTTGAGAATTGTCATAGAAAGGGTACCTCGATTTAATATTTGTACCTGTTATTGGTATAAGGATATCCTATAATAATTAGAATTCATATTCTAATTATTATCATATTCTAATTCGTATATAAATGTATATTAAGTATACTTATATAATTGTATATAAGTATACTAAGTATACTAAATGAGTATATATACTAAGTGCAAGGAATGTAGAACTAAATAAACGGGCCTATGCATCTTTCTACATGAAATATATGTATGATAATCCATTTGCGTTATTATTATTACTTATTTTTATTCTTCTGTTGTTTTTAGCTTCGGATTTCTTTTTTAATATCTAATTTTGTTAATACAAAATTAGATATTAAAAAAGAAAAGAATTTCTTACAAATTCCCTAGGGATTCGGTAGAATCCGATCCAACAGCAGAGATTCCTAGGAAAATAGTCCTTGTTAGGAGATATAGAAAGACGCAAGAGTTTCGATTTTCTCTATTTGAATTAGATACATACGCAAGAGGGAAACATGAAATTCATTTTATTTGCCCGGCCCCTAATTAATTCTAAGGAAGAATGCTTTTTTATGTTGTTTTATTGAGAGAGGTTTACTGATTACTAATCCGTCATATCGGTAAAATAATTATCCGCACGATTCTTTCTCCAATGAAATTTTATGTCACCAAAGAAAAATCCATTCTTCGGATTTGATTTTATTTTGATTCGGATAAACTAACTAACTAATTGTTCGCCACAAAAAAAAAGTTCACTTAAGAACTCTGCTGGAGTTAATTTTGATTCAAAGGAAAACGGCCGTGGAACAGAAATAACTCGCTCAGAACACCTTTTAAAGGATTACGTGGTACGATTGGATCGAATAAGCCCTTATCGAATAAATATTCAGCCTCTTGTGAACCTTCAGGTACTGTCTTATTCAATGTTTGTTCAATTACTCTTTTACCTGCAAATGCAATATAGGCAAGGCTTCAATCATTTACAATTGACTTCAAGGTGTCAATGAACCTTTACAACAAAGAGATTATCTCTCAATCTCTTCACTCAAGTGTCTCACACACTTAAACTCTTATAATTGAGATGAAGAAATGAAAGTTACAATGAAACTCACTCAATAAGTATATATTCAAAAATGAAGAACAATGAATGATTCAATGTTTTGTGTTTTGCAAGTTGAAAGCTCAAGATATCTCGTGTGCTTTTTGTTTTTGCTTGTTGGAGAGATTCAAATTGAGTTGGACTTGAGTTCTTATAGTTTGAACTAAAAAACAAGCCGTTATGCACATTTCTGGTCGTAACCGGCTTGCCGTTTAGGTATCCGGTAAGCTACTTTTATGTTACCGTTAAGGCAAAAATTTAAATTTCAGAATATCCGGCTTGCCGCTTACGAAATCCGGTAAGCCGTTTATGCTCCAGACGCTTACTGCCTAATATCTGGTTTGCCGTTTAATCATATCCGGTAAGCTACTTGCTACAGTAACTGCTACAGTGAAATATTTCTTAAATTTACAGTTTGATCTTAAAACTTTATAAAACCGTAGTATGGCCCAAAAAATTATGAAAGTTTGCAAATAGGTCTAATTTCAGAATTTTAAATAATGCTTTGTCAATCCCAAAACTTTTTAAAATTATGATTTTACCCAAACTATGTGAAATTATAGAATGACCCAAAAACATTTAAATAGTTTCAAATATGCCCAAATCCGAAATTTAAAACATTATCAAAGATTTTAAAATACTTTGATTTTAGTCCAAATTACTTTGATTTCATAACATCATTTTCTTATTATAAAAGCACAATTCATAAATCTTTGCTTAATCAATACATGTGGTTTGTTATCATCAAAATCAATATTTATACCCATATAGGCTAACAATCTCCTCCTTTTTAATGATGACAAAACACATTAAAAAATTTAATCTAGTTATGAAAAGCTCCCCCTTAATCAATGCGAGTTAAAAATTGATTTGAAAATTATTTAACAAGACTCCCCCTGCATACATGCATACTCCCCCTAGATACATGCATATTTTCATAACACTTTTTATAACACATATATTAAGTTATTCTCCCCTTCATCATAAAAAAGAATAAAAGCTCCCCCTATCAATCATCAAAGTCGCAACACAAGCACAATAGTAAAAAGATATCCATAAGTATACGGAAATCCATATAATCCATAATAAACACTCAAAATAAATCCATATAATCTCAAAACAAATCCATAGCATCCAAAACAAATACATAAACCAAAAGCATAATAACCATCCATAGAGTCAAAAATAAAAGAACATAATGCAGTAAATGAAATGTAGGTGTGTCCACATACAAGCATAAGAAACTACTCAGGTGGTGAGGATGGAGATAATGGAGGTGGAAACGGATATGGAATGTCGAAGTGCTCAAAGAGGAGGCGCTGACCATGAATAAGTTGCTACTGCTGCTGTTGAAACTCAGTCTGCCGCACAGAAAGTGTCTGCACCTCATCCATAAGCTGCTGAAGAGTGACCTCTTCAGAGGTAGGAGGATGTGGAGGTGATGAAGCGGATGCAGAGGCACTAGGAGTTGAAGCAACTATGGAAGAATCTCAGCGTCTGCGTTGCCCTCGAAAAGAGAGTGAGAAAACGGGTAGTTGATCGGCTGGAACCACAGTATTAAGTGGTTGATCATCACTTGGAACAAGAAAAGTAAGCTTGTTCTCAGTGTATTTAACCCAAGTGCCATCCTTCCACTCAAAGGCTAAACCAAAAATAACATCATCCCCAATACCCTTACACGGCCTACAAGATGGTGCTAGAATCGGCACATCAAAAAATTTAAGGATTCGGGTAATGAAGTGACCGTAAGGAAGAGAGCGGGTAATCAAGGCAGGTATGGTCAACATGGTGTGGATGATGGTATAGCTCAGGTTAACCGGATGACGTCTAAGAATACAGTCAATCAAGGCAACGTCCATATGAGAAACCTCATCTAAATGACCTAATCTAGGAAGTAAAATGGACTAGATGATACGAAGCAAAATGCGAGTTTGAAGACAAAGACACTGAGTACGGAAATGAATGGTACAGTGTTCAACAGAAAGATCATTACGCCGACAAATATTACGAACGGTGTCAACATGAACACAACTATCAAGTTTCGAAGATTTCCTAGGCGAAAAGATTTCTAGGCCAAAATCGGATAATCCTAGGATAGAATTCAACACGGAAACATCAAAATCAATCTTAACTCCTCCAACATTGGTGATTACTCGAGTCTTGTTCTCCTCAGAAACTTCTATATTTGAGTAAAATACTTTCACCAAGTCGGGATACACATTTTTCTCAATCAAAAGTGCAACAATCCAACCAACATCTCCCAACAATTGAAATATATTTCTATAACTAATCTTGAGAGTATGCATTACATCCGGTAAAACATAAAAAGTATTGAGTACCTCACGAGTCCGAAAGCTTTGTTGAAACTGTTTGATCAAATGTTGCTTGTTCTGAAAGTGAGTGGACTCAAAAGTGGATTGATTGGAGGTGCCCCTTACTTCCCGTGACCGGTTGGTTTGTTGAACCGACTCTTTGCCTTTTCTTCGAACCGGTCGTGAGCTTGACATTTGGATTTTGATTGATTTGGAGTTGAAAAAGATAAAGGGAATGAAGATGATGAAGATTGAAAGTGATTTTGAGAAGCAATTTGAATCAAAGACGGCTTGAGAGTGAGAAATTTAGAGAGAGAAAAATCGATTGAAAAACCTAGGTTGAATTTAGGATCTAAGAATTTAGATGCTAAAAATGGATTTTAAGGATGATTTTGGGTAAATGCAGTGATGGGGAATGATTTTTGAGACTCAAATTGATGCGAAAAAGTAAGAAAATGATGAATTTTGGAGTGAAATCAAGTGAGGAGTAATCAATTTTTAGTGAGAGAGAGAGAGAAACGGAAAGCCGAATGAGGGATGAAGATGAATAGTGTTAAAAAAACCCACGAATCCGGCTTGCCAGATTTCATTAACCAGCTATCCAGATTTCAATAACCGGTTATTGAGCAAAATCTCACAAACCGTAAACGGCTTGCCGGTTAGACTTGAACCAGAAATCCAGTTTTGTTCCAGCAAGCTTCCATGCGAATCCGGCTTTTCGGTTTTGCTAACCGGTAAACCGGTTGTGAGGCAGTGAGTTGCCTTCCGAATTTGGTTTGCCGGATTTACGAACCGGTTAGCTGGTTGTTTGGCAGAACCATTCAAAATGCATTCGGTTTTCCGGATTAGAAGAACCGACAGACCGGTTATGAGGTAGAGAGGAGGCTTAGCAAATCCGGTTTTCCAAATTGAGAAACCGGTTATCCGAATGATGACCCTAGAGAAATCAATAAGAGAACAGTTTTTCGGATGAGTGGAAGTGGAATATCGGTTTAGACTTGGAAAACTTTTTGTCTCTAATTGAATATAGGCTAGCTCTTATACTTGTACTACACACACCATTTTATTTTTGGCTTTAAAAATTGATTAATTTTAAATCATTTTGAGATTTAAAACTTTTCAATAAGTCATTTAATGCATGAAACATAAAATTAAAAAAAATCATAAAATTTCAAGCATATCAAGCTATCTAATTCATGAAACATAAATCCATATGATAACAAACATATCAAGCCATGTAGTAAAACATAAATTAAGATTCCACAATCATCATTCCAAGCTCATGTCTTATCTTTATAAAATGCAATTCGCTAAAAGGTTTTGTAAAGATATCCGCAAGTTGATTTTCAGTGGAAACAAATTTAATTCCAACATCTCCTTTTTTAACATAATCTCTAAGGAAATGATGTCTAATTTCTATATGCTTAGTCCTAAAATGTTGAATGGGATTCTTGGAAAGATTTATAGCACTAGTATTGTCACATAAGATAGGTATTTGATCAAGTTTAATACCATAGTCTCTAAGGGTTTGTTTCATCCAAAGAATTTGTGCACAATAACTACCTGCAGCAATATATTCTGCCTCGGTGGTTGAAAGTGAAACCGAGTTTTGTTTCTTACTAAACCAAGAGACAAGTGAATGGCCTAGGAAGTGACATGTTGCACTAGTACTTTTTCTATCAACCTTATATCCAGCAAAATCGGCATCCGAATAACAAGTTAAATCAATATGAGTTCCCCTAGGATACCAAAGGCCAAGATTAATGGTGCCAATGAAGTAACGAAAAATACGTTTGACAGCAAGCATGTGTGACTCTTTAGGACAAGATTGAAATCTGGTCTACTAGCAGTCAAGTAGAGTAAGGATCCGATCATACCTCGATATGTCTTGATATCAACTTCCTTACCTTTCTTGTCTTTGTCCAGCTTGATGGTAGTACTCATAGGAGTGCTTTTTTTCGTTCCATTATCATAGCCAAATCTTATGAGTAGATCTTTCACGTACTTAGCTTGATTTATGAAAATTTCTTCCTCGTTTTGTTTGATTTGAAGTCCAAGGAAGTACTTCAACTCTCCCATCATACTCATCTCAAATTCTTTGCTCATACATAATGAAAAATCTTTACACAACAACTCATTAGTAGAACCAAAGATAATATCATCAACATAAATTTGAACAATAAATATATCTTGATTCTTATACTTAACAAAAAGAGTTGTGTCCGCTTTTCCCATCAAAAAATCGTTATCCAACAAGAAGTTTTTAAGCCTATCATACCAAGCTCTAGGTGCTTGTTTTAAACCATACAAAGTCTTGAATAACTTATACACATGATCTGAAAATTTTTCATTTTCAAAACTAGGAGATTGTTTCACATAAACTTCCTCCATAATATAACAATTTAAGAAAGCACTCTTGACATCCATTTGATATAAAATAAAATCCTTATGACATGCATATGCTAACAACATCCTAATGTATTTTAAACTTGCTACAGGTGCAAAAGTTTCATCAAAATCAATTCCTTCTTCTTGGTTGTAACCTTGAGCCACTAATCTAGCTTTATTGAACAACTACACCGGATTCATCCATTTTGTTTCTAAATACCCATTTAGTGCCTATAATGGATTGATGTTCTGGATTAGGAACTAACTCCCACACATTGTTTCTCTCAAATTGATTCAACTCCTTTTGCATTGTCATAATCCAAGATTCATCATTTTCCGCATCCACAAAGGATTTTGGTTCAATTTGAGAAATAAATGCAGCATGCTCACATGTGTTCCTAAGAGATGACCTAGTGGTAACACCTCGTGAGGGATCTCCTAAAATTACATCCTTAGGGTGAGAGGAAACATATCTCCACTCCTTGGGGAGTATTTGAGAAGTACCTTCATTTTGCTCTACATTTGTTTCTTCATGATGTTCTTCTTGTTGTTCTTCTTCTGCATTATCTTTAACAATGACTTTCTCCGTAGATGAGGGGTTAGACTCATCAAATGTAACATGTATAGATTCTTCCACAACTAAAGTTCTTTTGTTATAAACTCTATAAGCTTTGCTTGAATTTGAATAACCAAGAAAAATACCAACATCAGATTTTGGATCAAATTTACCAAGATTATCTTTTGTATTCAAAACAAAACATTTGCATCCAAAAACTTTAAAATAGCCAATGTTGGGTTTTCTATCTTTCAAAGCTCATATGGAGTTTTATTAAGATTAGGTCTAATCAACACCCGATTTAAAACATAACAAGCAGTGTTGACGGCTTCGGCCCAAAAATACTTAGGCAAAGAGCTTTCATTCAACATGGTCCTATCAATTTCTTGAATAGACCTATTCTTTCTCTCTACTACTCCATTTTGTTGTGGAGTCCTAGGTGATGAAAATTGATGTTTAATGCCAAAGTCATTATAAAAATTTTCAAATGCATGATTTTCAAATTCTCTACCATGATCACTTCTAATACAAGTAATAGAATAACATTTTTCATTTTGAACCTTTTTATAGAAAATTCGAAATGCTTCAATGGCATCATCCTTATTAGTTAAGAACAATACCCATGTGTATCTAGAATAATCATCCACAATTACAAATGCATAAAATTTGCCACTTAAACTAGCATATCTAGAAGGTCCAAACAAATCTATATGAAGCAGTTGAAGTGGTTTTGAAGTAGAGACATGATTCTTGCTTTTGAAGGGATTTTGATTTGTTTTCCAAATTGGCATGCTTCACAAATTCTATTTTTTTGAAAACTGATTTTTGGAAAACCTTTAACTAAATCATTTTTCACGATTTTTTAAATCAAATTCATGCTTGCATGACCTAATCTTCTATGCCACAACCAACCATCATCATGCAATGTAGAGAGACATTTATCATGTATTGATGCACAATCTATATTAATGGTATAGATATTAACACATCTATTTCCTACAAACAAGACTTTCCCATCACATACATTCTCAATAACACATTTTGATTCATCATAAAATTTTGATGTAATTAGGATTGCCTTTTTTTTAGGTCATATACAGAAAATAAGAATAAATAGAACTAGTGAGCAGTTTATACTTTAAATTCTATTGATTTTTACAATTTTCTTCTTTTTTGAATTTTTTTGGATTTTGAATGAGAAAGAATAGAACTTGAAGAATTAACAGAACTTAAAGTATTAGCACAAAGCCTTAGAACAGAAGAAGATAGGTTTACAGATTCAAAAAAAAAAAGAAAAAACAAAAGAATATGGAATGAAAGAAACTAAATAAGTTCAAAATAGATCAAACTTGATTGAGGACCTAAGCTTTGATACCAATTAATGTGAACATCATAAAGATAAATGAGACCCAAACTCAATAAGGTTCCTTTGCCAAAGATCGTTCTAATTCACATAAGAAAACAACTATAAAATTAAGACCTTGACCCTTGATCTATAAGATAAGAACTAATAGTATAAGAAATCTAGAGTTAATGCCACACTCAAAAAAAAGAAAGATTGTCAGTTGTAAGTCAATAAAAAACACCATAAGATGAAACTTTGATAAGTTTCGAATGTTCTTTAAAGAACCAAGGAGAAAAGCTCACGCTATTATTCTAAACTCATATGAAATTCCCAATAGGGTTACATGGATTTATATAGCTTAATTTTACTAATGAAATAAGGTTTTTCTTATTATTAAATATAATCTGAAATAAAAAATAATAAAAGATCCTAAAGTGAAAAGGAAATAAAAAGTCTTATTTCCAAAATATATTAGAAACTAAGCATGTGCTTAATTTTTTTTCTTCCTAATTTGATAAGGTCTTGTTTTTTTCTTCATGTAAATCACTCCAAATTAGATTTAGAAGCTTGAATAACATTGACAATGCATTGACCATCTTGAATATTCAATTCGAGTAGATTAGTGTCTTGAACTTGGCAGAAATTTGAGAATGTGCTCAATTAATTTATTTAATGCTTCCTTCATTTTCGTGGTTCTTACCCTTGTCATTAGCCCCCGTGGATGCATAATGGAACTTGTGAAACTTTAGCAACTTGTTCTCATCATAGACACTCTTATTCTTGAGTGTAATCAATCATTTTTTAGTCTATCAGTATTCTTGACCCATTTACCCAATTAATGATACGATTATTAAGCGGGTAATCATGTCGTGTCAACCTAAACCCCTAAAACACAACCAATTAAAATATGACCTTTGAAATATCTATTTATAATATTACTTACATATATACATAAAATATTGTTATTTGTGTTAAATGAGTGTGCAATATTTTGATGTAATTATTGTTAAATATATAGGTATTAAATGAGTTGTTTAGTTGTATTGTGGTCGGTTACATGATTACTTGATTATTAAATGAACAATGTTGAGTCACCTCTTTTTTTATGTTTTAGGTTATGATCTTAATATCTTAACATGATTATTAAATGAGTTGTGTATAAATTAGCCTAAATTTGATATTCAATGAGCACTATCCAATGACCCATTTCATTAGCTCTAAGCATAACTATGATAACATACACTTTTCTCCAACTTTAAATTTTAATTATTGAATTCATTTTTTTAATTTGAAAATTTAAATTTAAAACCATAATCACAAGTTGGATGATTAGCTTTAAGCGGGCCCATCACCATCAAACAAAGAAATATTAAGACGTTTTTTGTTTTTACTTACCAAAATAAATAAATAAATAGGTGGGTTATTTAAACTCACTAATATCTTTTTAACACTTATTTTTCAATTAAAAATTAAATTATAATTTATTATTTTATGATAAACAATTTACATAATATATTATGATAAATTTTGATAAAGATAAGAGATAAAGGAAAAAGAAAACAAGATCAAATAAGTAATTAATCAAATTATATTTTCAAAATAAACATTTTAATCTAAATAAAATTACAATAAAAAATTTAACAAATTTAAATAACCTACCCTAAAGAGATAAGGGTAATTATCTACTGACTACTTTTCTTCGTGCTTTTTTAAAAAATATACATACCTTTTTGTTTTTAATTGATTTTCACCTAAAATTACATTACCTTACACATGTCCGCTTCTGTCTGCATATCGTTAAGAGAATTAATGAAATATTAGCCAAATGAATTTTTTGTCCTTAAATGTAAAATTACAACTTTACCCTAAATAAATATGTAATACGAATTCACAATGCACATAACATATAATATAATAAAATTATAATTAGAAAAGTTGATTTTTTTAATTATAAGAAAATTATCAATTGCCTACTTTAAGATTATTACATTATTAAAAAATATTATAAAAATTTAAATTCATTCAATTTTTTTAAAATTTCTCCATTGATTACCTTTCTTCCATTTTTTTTAGAAGTATACATACCTTTTTTTTGTTGATTTTCACCTAAAATTACATTATTTTACACCCGTCCATTTCTGTCTACATACTGTTAAAAAAATTAATGAAATATTGGACAAATAACTTTTGCACCCTTAAATGTGAAATTACAACTTTACTCTAAATAAATATATAATACAAATGCACGATGCATTACATTATTAATAAATAAATAAATATATTACATTATTAAAAATATTAATAAAAATAAATTTATTCAATTTTTTTACCTATGAAATATAAGGTGTATGATCTGCACACTTTGCCATCAACAACTCTTAATTTTTTATGACTATTGTAGACAATATTGAGGATGCTAAATATAAATAAAATAGAAATTAAATAAAAAAATTTTAAAAAATGAAAATCTATTTTATTTTATCTTTTTATTTTGAATAAAATAAATATTAAATAAATATTAAATATAACTACACTTATAATTCTATCAAAATCAAATATAATTAATCTAATCCAATTTAATTTGACCAATCAATCTACGATGCTTCCCCCCTTTTGAATCAATATCTATGCCTTTTGATTTTAATCAAAATCCAATTCCACATTGACGAATGTACAATCAATATCTTATAATCAAAAGGCATAGATTGTACATTGACTTTTTAATCAAAATCCAATTCTACATTGACGAATCAATCTCTTGTTCTTCTCAATCGTCATGGCACCAACTTCCTATTTGATTTCATTTTCGACTATACTTACAATTTTTCAATTTTTGCGCCTTTACTTTCTCTCCCACAACATCACCACTCCACCCTTTCTCTCTAATTAGGACCACCGCAAGTTCGTCCCTTTCTTCCCAACACACCCCTTCCTCTGCGTGCCCGCTTTCTTGCACATGCTAGTTTTCTGATGATGGTGGTGGCCGGTGGGGGGCGGTGATGTGGTCTGTGAAGAAATCCATTTTGGTCAACAAGTTGCCTTTTTTTTTTCTGATTTAAGAATTTTTTTCCTAGATTTGTATTATAAAATGATGGTGATGGGTTTTTAAGTTTTTTTCCTATCGCATTTAAACGACGTCATTGTGCAGACGGAAATGTACAGGCACAAGATAATATAACTTCAAATAAAATAAACTAAAATAATATGTATTTTTTTAAAAATATAAATAAAAAAGTGAATTGTGAACAATTTGATCACAATTAATTAAACACCACTAATGACCATTGCGAACTCAAACCAACGGCTTCCAGTCCTGACCAATGCCCACCGTCCACGTCCCCTCGGGTCCACATCAACGTGCCGGCTACACAATAATCCGCCCCTTCAAACCAACCATAAAACAAAAAAAATAAAAAATATACATTACATCATCATCAGCGTTTTCTTTTTTCTTCATTTCTCCTTTCCCATAATTCTCGCAGAGTTCTCTTGTATTCCCGTTGGGCTCTCAGCTATCCTTGTGTCCAATCACACCAAATATCAATCGGCTTTGGAGAAAATGAGCTTTCAAGATCTGGAGGCGGGGCGGCCGGTGAGTTCGTTGAGGAGAAATTTGGTGAATGGAAAGCAAGACTCAACGCAGGCCGTTGCTTCTGGAATCTTCCAGATCAATACCGCCGTCTCCACGTTTCAAAGACTCGTTAATACGCTTGGGACTCCCAAGGATACGCCCGAGCTTCGCGAGAAGATGTGAGTCTTGTTGCTATGCCTTTTGATTCTAAATTTATATTCTGTTGAATTATGTAATTTTTCACGGTCGTTTCTTTTTCTTTTTTGCTTGAATTTTGAGGTATTATGGGTTGACTTTTTTTAAATTTGCATTGTTTCTTATGAGAATGAAAGATTTTGCTTTTCTATCATAGTTATATTAATTTTTGCTTATCAGAGCAATAAAAGGAAAGAAAGATGCCCTTGAAATGTTCAATAAACTAACCCGTGGTGCTTTTCTTAATCCTTATAACTGCCAGTGATTGATGATGATTTAAGAAGTAAATGGATTAAGACACAAAAGAATTTAGTTCCTTATGTTGCTAAGTTCAATTATGGATTCTGTAAAAACTATGAACCAATAGTAGGCTAATTTGGAGTGACTAGTTTGTGATCATGGAAGTATTCAATTATATGGAATAAGCATATACCACTCTGAAGCCGATAGTTCGTAATGGTTACAGATTCTAGATATTTTTGCAATCTTGTTTACATGTTTTGATTTTATCCCAGTGAGTAACATCAGTATAGGGTTCTGGACCACCAAAACATGGTTGCTTTAAGCTATCAACTCTATATAAGCAATGACCTGCTGATTACTTCCTTGTTGTCTCAATGATTCTATCTTTGGTCATACAATGATTTTCTTGGTTGTAGATTTGGCTACAAGCTACTTTCACAATCATATTTTTCCCTTAAAAAGGTTGTTTAAAGGATCATTTTCTGTTGTCCATCATCAATGGTGAGATTGTATCATTTTTTAGTAGAATGAGCAGTGCTGTAAGGAGCCACCACCAAAACTTAGGTGTTGTTAAGAAGCAAAAGCTAGTATCAACAATGTCTTTGCATGTGTTCCTTAATTACTAATTAAATAATGAGAGGTATCTTGGCCATGTTTATCTTCTAAGGTTGGACTTTGCGAATATCAAGGGTTTTTACATCCATAAACGTATAAATACCTGAATTTATCCATAGAGTTAAGTGTCTGATTAGTGGTTTATGGTTTCTGCAATCCTGATAGGGTTATCTTGCACTTGCAATTGTAGTTGGAATGAGGTTATCCTCATGCTATATGTCTTGTATTTGACTTCTTGCTTTTCTTCTCGACTATTCTCTCTCTCCCCCCTTTTATCATTGATTTCAACAGTGTATTGTTGGACAGTTGCATTTTATCTTGGATCCTATCCTAAAATTGGTTTGTATTTGGCAGACACAAGACAAGGCTACATATCGGGCAATTGGTGAAGGATACTTCAGCTAAACTTAAACAAGCTAGTGAAACAGATCATCATGCTGAAGTTAGTGTAAGAAAACTTTTCAACTCACTATTTAGTTGTTTATAGATACTATGAAGTCTCTATCTATTGCTTTCATGTGATGTCTGTTTGTCTCCCCTGTTATATGTTTAGATTTATGCTAGGAAAACTTGTGGTGTTTTTACAATGTTATATTTTAATCTATTATTAGCTTCAAGGAGATTTTGTAAGGGGCTCTTTTATATTAGTTTTTCTTTTTCATTAAGTTTTGACTTTCAACTTAGATCATTCAATAGCTTAACCACTTTTAGTTCTGAAATGCCAAACAGCAATTTCCGTTTTAGAGGTTAAGATAACTTTAAAATCATGTCTCAAAATGATAATGTTGGGGAGGATTAGTGTCAGTCTAATGCTTGAATCAAATATTCTGATGATTGTTATTTTAGATACTAATTTTTTCTTTCTTGTTATTCTTACTTAGTTGACATGACCTGTTAGTTTTGGGGTGTCCAAATAAAAATTTCATAATCTGTGGAGGCTGAAGTGATGTTTTAAAGCCTCCCTACTGGCTCTGAAATTAAAATTGGATTAGTGTTGTCATTCAGATAAGATAATTTCAGGAGTGTGGTTTTAAAAAGTAATTTTGTTTTGTTTGCTTATGCATAACCTGATATAACTCATTTCCAAATTACACCTAATAGATTCTCCTTGAAACTTGTCGCTTGCTATAATTTAAATAAACATTTGAGTGCGTA
The DNA here is from genome assembly GCA_018350135.1 of Citrus trifoliata. Classification (NCBI taxonomy): domain Eukaryota; kingdom Viridiplantae; phylum Streptophyta; class Magnoliopsida; order Sapindales; family Rutaceae; genus Citrus; species Citrus trifoliata. The sequence goes on along the minus strand of VKKW01000125.1, from coordinate 166,288 downwards.
CTTGGCCTCTAGATTTGTTTTCTTTCCTTGCTGCCTTAAGTTGACATTTAATTGTTCTTCATAACTGCAGGCCGACAAGAAGATTGCAGATGCTAAACTAGCCAAAGATTTTCAAGCAGTTTTAAAAGAGTTTCAGAAGGCTCAAAGGCTTGCAGCTGAAAGGGAAACAGCATACACTCCTTTTGTTCCGCAGGCAGTTCTTCCTTCCAGGTATGTGCTGGGGGACTATTGCACTTGGCTTATGTGTTAGTGAGCAAAACATGATGATATGATAAACAAATTAGTTATAGGTTCAGCTCTAAAATCTTTATTACTATCATTTAGTAATTTCAAGTGCACTTTATTTTTTTTTTTCAATTTTAGCATTTCTTCAATGCTTTCTCTTACCTACATATTTTACTCAATTCAAGGATTTTATTTTCATGCTATATTCAGCTATACAGCCCATGAACTACATATAAGTTCAGATAGGAGTGCAGAACAGCATGCGCTTCTTGTGGAATCTAGAAGGTGATTTTTTATCTCAACTTTACATGAGTAATTACCCTTTTTGTGCTGGTGTTTCCCTTTTTTCTCTTCTGCATGCTAGTTTGTGTTCTTTTGCCCTCCCCCCAAAATAAAAGTGTTTCCTCCCCCCCTTCTAACACAGTACATTTCCAGTAGACAACATGGAGTTACTATTTAGATTCTTATCGTTTTTTCTGCAATTTTAAACCTGTCACTGTATTCATTACGGGAAACCTTTTCTTTTTTTAAATTTTGTTGGGATTCTTTTGAAATAATGAAGTCATTGTTTAACATGCCTCTTCTTAAGAGTTCATATTTTAAAAGTAAATGGCAAGGAGATGAAGTAATGGCATCTGTCATAATTTTAGGCAGGTGTTTTATATTTATATGAACTTTATTGTTCAAGATCAGAAAATTTGATTAAGCACCCAGTTGACGTTTTCATTCTATTTGAAGAAAAATAAATGAAAAATTGTGTTAGTGATTGTCGTTTTCTTGTAAGGGGTTAGAACTAAATTTTTGAAGATTACTTGATGTAGAATGATGAAATTGATCATGCTTATCTTACTTATGAATTGATTTCTCAACTTTTAACACCTAAAGAGCTGAAACACTAAAATCTCAACTTAATGGTTATCATCCCACTGCATGATACATATGGTTGGGTGGTGTTGTGCATTCATTAGGAGAAAGTTGATCATGCACTTTAGGAAATATACATGACACTTATTATATATATTTTTTTCTTAATAAGAATTGAGTAGACTGTTGCTTGTAAGTTTTACATACATATGTATATTTGTATATGTATATGTATAATGTATATGTGTGTGTGTGTGTGTATAGATGAATAGAGAGTAATTTTACAGTAAGGGTCACGAACTAAAAGTCAAGAAAACACACATTCTAATGTAGTGTGTTTTGTCTTATATTGTATTGGAATTTGTGTGTTTTTTTTTTTTGGTTTTGTAATTACCATATTAAAGTAAAGGATCCCTTATTAGAAGGGGACTCGATATATATATTTGTGTGTGTATAATTTTACGTTAAGGGAATCCCTACTTTAATAAAATAAGGGAGAAGCAAAAAGATAAAAAAGCAGACTCCAGTGCATTGTATTTAAATCTGTGTTTTCTCATCTTTTAACTTATCCCTTATTTTATAAAGTATGGGATATATATGAGTTCCCTTCCAGGAAGGGAATTACATGCTTTTTAAAGTAAGGAACAAGGTAAAAAAAATGGAAAAAAACATATATTTCAATATATTACAGGACAAAATACAGTGTCTCAAAGTGTGCATTTTTCTTGTATTTTAGCTTGTCCTTTGGTTTAATAAGTTAGAGGTCCCTTATTAGAAAATTACTATATGTGTGTGTGTACATAGGGTATCTAGTCCAGGACTCCTTGATTCTAATATAATCTAGCATCTGGGATCCAACGGCCTTTACTTTGTCTTTTCTTGATCCCACCGTGGGCAGCAATATTGTGGCCTTCGGATTTGGCTACCAGAGCATCACAGATTTTTTTTCCAATATCCGAGATTCCCCGACTACATCCCTTCCCACCCAAATTAAATGTAATATTTCTTTTGATGTGAGCCATTGATTGTTGCTTCCAATGTAAGAGGCCAACCAACTAGCTATCGTTTGGGTATTAAGTGATTGTTTGCTGCAGACAGGAGGTTGTGCTGTTGGACAATGAGATTGCCTTCAATGAGGCTATAATTGAAGAGAGAGAGCTCGGAATACAAGAAATCCAACAACAAATTGGTGAAGTGAATGAGGTTTTCAAAGATCTTGCTGTATTAGTCCATGAGCAAGGAACTATCATTGGTAAGTCATCCCAGTCTTTTACTTGAAACTATTTGATCGATCTGGATCATGTTGTCAAATGGTAATCATTTTATCTTGCAGATGATATTGGATCTCATATTGAAAATTCCCAAGTAGCAACTGCACAGGGAAAATCACAACTTGTGAAAGCTGCCAAGACCCAAAGATCAAATTCTTCTTTGGTAACTTTGTTCTTACCACTTTATATTCTGTTTTAAACATCAGGATCCAGTTGATGATTTACATTTCTATCTGTTTCTTTTATTCCCCTCCCCCCCCCCCCCCCCACAGAGATTCTATCTTGTGTCTTTAATTGCCTTCAGTTGAGTTGTTTAACCAAATCCATCTTTGAGAAAAGAACGGTGTGCCCCGTCAATTTTCACGTGACTTGTTCTGTTGCTTGTTAATTGGTATCAACGAATTCATGCTGTTGTTTTGCATTTTCCTTTGTAGACCTGTCTGCTTTTGGTGATATTTGGGATCGTGCTTCTTATATTGGTGGTAGTACTTGCAGCTTGATCGCAATATTATCTCAATGGGAGTATAGAGATAAATCTGAGACCACCTGCAACAAGAGGGTGATCTCTTGCTGATCTCTTTGCTGATGTTTCATGAAGAATCATTGCTGAGGAGCATGTGTCGGACGTTTAGTGTTACTGCATAATAGGGTTGCATCCAGTTAGGACATCTGAGTTGCTTGGGTGGCGGGTGTCTTTTTGTTACTCTAAGTTGCATAATAGGGTTGCATCCAGTTAGGACATCTGAGTTGCTTGGGTGGGCGGGTGTCTTTTTGTTACTCTAAGTTGGTGCTTGTTTGGGTTTGTGGAATTTGTGTTTCGGCTTATTATGTAATGTCTCTTTTCTTTTTAATCATTAATTAAAAAATAGTTCGTAATTCCTTGGGTTTTCTTGTAGTTCATTAGCAACTAAGCTGTTTATACTTTTTTATGTTCTCATTTAAATGTGGTTTGGATATTGTTTCTTGGACGAAGGTCGCATCGATAACTTGATGTCTCAATTTTTAGAGTATAGGTTGGTTCAATTTGGCTTGAGAGAGGTGCCCTAGACGTGCAATGAATTATTTTAGTTCTTCTATTCGGAGGTTCGCATTCGACGTGGTGATTTTTCGGTTCGGTTGGGGTTTTAAGGTGACCTTCGTATCCGAACCATTCGGTTTGGCTTAGGTGTAACCAATGTAACCCGATTTTTATCTGACTCGGCAGGACGCGGTGGGTTGTTATGCGTTCCAGAATTTTGAAAGCAGTGTTAATGTTTTTGGATCGAAGCCGAATCACCGATTAATAATTGGACAAAACCAACAAATTAAATTGCACAATTCTTGGAAATTATTGGGCCGAGCTGAATTTAACTAGCGTAGACTTATTGTCAAATGAATTTAGAGTCCGTCCTTACTAACTGCTCGGGCATCAACCTATGAAGAATCAAGACTAGGCTTATATGTACTTCACGATCAACTTTCTTTTGTAGTACCCTTTCCCTAGAAAGAAACGAATCCTTGTTGCCTCCTTCAAAGAGATCCTGAATTGCTAGAAGATGGCGGAAAATTTGCCGACTGTCATCATACTTATTATAAACAATTTTTTGAAATTGTCAATATAACAGAATGGAATGACGAAGAACTCTAAAGGATCTTTCACTTTTTTTGATCTCATATCATTGGCATGTTGTGATCCGATATTTGTAGTCATCAATCGCTCATTCTAATTGTCACTCTATTCTAAAATTAAAATATATTATAGAAACTACTATAAAAAGAAATAATAATCTAAAATATAATATTAAAAGAAATAAATTGAAAGAAGAAAAATATATTTATTGAGAATCAATTAAACCTGCAGACTATAATTTTCCAACTAATTAAAGATGTCGGGAACAATTGGTGGTTCGATATTAGCTTCGAGGGTTGTTTGGTATTGAAGTGTGAAAATGTCAGGTAAGCTGTTCTAGAGTCCTATTTGTCAAGGGTAGTTATAATCAAAATAAATATTTAATTTTTATTTATTGTAGAAGTAGTTCACTAAGTCTGCGCTTGTTTATAGAAGTGGTTCACTAAGCCAACACTTGTTGCTACCTTTTAACTATGTTCACAAGCATGACTCATGCTTTAACTCATGCTTTAATTATTACAAGCCAACGTGGAAAAAGTAAAAGATGCCAAATTGCATGAATCACGGAGATGTAAATTCAATGTCCAAGAGTGAATAAAGGCAACATATTAATTTCCTTCAAAGTTTATCTAGTATTGGAGGCTTTGGTCTTCCTCAAATAGATTAAGTTTGCTTGCTTATTCTTTATTTTAAATGTCTACTACAATGGTGAAACAAAAGCAAACGATTTTGGAAGGCTTTAATTCTTTAAACAGACCAATTAAAAGGTCAGTTATGTTGTCATGTAACAAAGTGGTATCAGAGCAAGACATGGAGGAATTATGATTGAAAAGCATATAAACAATTTAAGCTCCCTTTTAGCTAGTCAAGAACTACTGCTCAAGGAAATGCGAGAGATGTTATCAGCAATGAATGCCTGATTTGATCAATTGTCAAGTAGCCTTGCTCATAAGCAAGGTGAATGTTCTTATTAGTGCGTAATAGTGGTGGAAAAAGAAACATTGGTGGAGGAGGCAACTAAGGAACTTTTTCCAATAGTCATCTGCTTAGAACAATCAAGTTGGACTTTCTTCGCTTCAATGGAACATAAGATCCTACAAGGTGGGTTTGCAGGGCTGAGCAATTTTTTGAGCTACATCAAACTTTGCATGATAAAGAGGTAATCTTAGCTTCATTTAATTTAGAAGGTGATGCATTGTGGTTCTAGTTGATGAGAGAAAAAACTCCTTTTGTTACATAAGAGGTGTTCAAGCGAGGATTACATAGCAGGTATGGTCTAACTTAATTTCAAGATTTTTTGTGGATCTAACGAAGATGCAACAACTAGGTTCTGTAAGTGATTACCGAACCCAATTTGAAAGGTTATTAATATGGGCAGAAAGATTGTCCCTAGCATAACAAGTTGGCTGCTTTGAAAGTATTCTAAAAGACAACATCAAAACTGATGTACAAGCATGTCATCCTTCACCTCTTTCTACTACAATTGGATTGGCAAGATTATATAAGACTCGCAACTTGAATACTAATCATGTGAGCAACAATGAAATTGGATGGCCCACAATTAATACAATCACTGTGCCTAACCAAAACTATAGCCCAATGGCAGTGAAGAGGTTAAATCTAGTTGAATTGAAAGAAAGAAGAGACAAAGGGCTTGCATTAATTTCAATGAAAAATGTATACTAGCTCATAGGTGAAAAATGTTATTTTTTATTAAGGCATTAAGGCCATCGGCTAGATGAGAAAAAAAGGAAATTATCAGTCATATACCCTTAAATGACACTTGTATCAAACGTGCTACAACTCTTTTCACGTATATCACTCGTATACCCTAAATTGACAGAACACTTTTGTCATCTACTAATTTGTTAACTGTTGTTTGCAAGTGCTGACATTATAAGGGTAATCTAGTCTTTCAAGATGGAAGAAACTTTGATAAAAAAAATGACATGTCACCTCATTTACCTAGTAAAAACTGACATGTCATATGATATTTATTGATAAAGATGACATGTCATCCCATTTATCGAATAATTGTTAATAATTGCTAAAAAAAGCTACTTTACAACTGAATCTACTCCTCCAAAATTTAACCTAAAATTTTGAAGATCTACTCCTCCAAGCTCCAACTGGAATATTTTATGGTATAATATGTATAATTGTAAATAATATATTGTTAATAATTTTTTATGGTATAATATGAATATTTTTTACTGATAATTTTTAATAATATGTACCATTAATAATTCATATTTTTTAATAAAAAATGTATTGTTAATAACAAAATAAAAAAAATTGTGTATTGAAAATTTACGTTAATTTTTGGGGTAAATTTATCTTTTTTCCTCATTTTGAGTTTCAAGGGCGCAATAGTTAATTTGCCACTATGGGACAATCACGGGGAGTGCTAGGCAATGTGCGCAAGGGCGTGCGTGGGCAATGCATACAACATCTTACAAGTGTGTTGACGTGCAGCGTGCGAATGTAGGATGTATCGGGTGTGTGGGATGCGTGGAACACACAGACCATGTGGACAGATTATAGGATAGTGCGAGGTAATAGCACAATTACGTGCAAGGATGGCGCACAAACATGCAGCACTGTGGGGCATACACAGGGCCAAACTATACAAAGATGAGAGGTGTTCACACGCGAACTGTGTGTGGACAGAGGCTGTTGAACGTGGAGCATGTGGCTACTATTATTTGAAAGTGGGCCTAAAATCAAGCATGAAGTGGATAATTGTGGTTGTAGCTAATAAGAGAATATGACCTTAGATCACATGCCTAGAAATGAGGGCAAAGGTAGCGGGCAGTGGTAGTTACTCATCAAGAGAGGTGGGCAACAACAGTTATACTCCATGATATCCTTGCTACTAGGCTAAGTGAGTGGTGGTTGCATGATTCAAGGGAGAGTGGAAATGTACTTCCACACAATATGCTTAATGGTGCTTAAACTTTAGGAGTAAGAATTAAGGTGTTGCGAGGCAGCACGCCACCTTGTCTTAACAAATGGGGGCATTATTTGCAAAATTATATATATATATATATATAGTGATGGAAGTGTATGTTTTAGGGATCCATTTTTTGGTAGAGAGAGTGGTATCTTTAAGCATACAGAGCCTTGAGCTATTTGTAGTCTTTTTTTATTTGAAGGAATAACAAAGTTGGGGGTTGGGGCCTATGTTAAAAGCCAAATAGTGTGTGTTCTTCTGGGGTTGGGGCCTCAGTTAAAAGCCAAATAGTGTGTGTTCTTCTTACAAATGAAGTCCTAAAGAAAAGAAAAGAAATAAGGATTTTAAATTTGTTCATTTTGAAACTTAAGCAAGTATGCTCTGCACTTGCCTTTAGCAAGGATCCTGTGCATCAGAAAGTTTTCGCAGATTTCTTATCTGGTTTGGTACCCTATTTTGACAAATGAAAGTCTGTTTTGGGTTGTATAACCCGACAAGAAAATCTAAGTCTTCCTGATTCCCTATTTTGGTATCAGAGCCATACTTTTTTTCCTTTTCTCAAAGTGGTATAATTTAAGTCTTTATTCCTGTTTTGCTCTTTAGTCTTCAGGCGCAGAGAGACCTCATCCCTCATGGCTTTTACTTCTTCCACTCCTGTTACTCTTTCTTCTACTCTTTCTTTGCCTAAATCTTGCACTTCCCATACTGCTGATAAAATTGAAAACCTTATTGAATACTCCTATATTCCTGAATCAGCACAAATAAGTGAATCCACCTACCCTCTCATTAGCCCTTACCATTTGTACAAACGACCCAACTCCTTTACCCGCAGCATCCGTACCCTTATCTCCACTAAACGACCACACCCTAAAGAATATATCCAGTCATCTCGTCTGGATCAGTGTGCTCTCAAAGCCACCTCTGCTGAGCAATATGTCACTCTAGAAATTCCTTCAGAGCTCATTTCAAATTGGAAACATGAAGGATACACTCATCTTCATCTAGGCGGAATACGGCTAATCCTTACCCTTCATGGGCGCAAAGGTTTGCCAGTTACAGCTCGTCTTGCTCTCCTAGACACTCGGTTTAAACAGTACCAAGATGCTGTTATCGGTACTGTACTCACAACCCTACATGCTGGCAGTGTCTTACTCACCTTTTATCCAAACTTCAACCTTTCCCTTCAAGACACTAATCTACCCACAACCCTGAAAGTTCAAGTCCAGATCCAAGGTGCTGAACAAATCTCCACTGCTAAAATAGCCACCCTACACCATCAACTGGTCTATCGGCTTCAGAATCATGCCTTAGATCTACCCACTCCAGAACACCACTCTGACACTCTCATGGTGTTAGCTGAATCTGACCAAATTCCAACCATCATTCAGATCCCCAGGCAAATTCCTCGCCAAGAACTCCTTAAGCTTATGCATCTTGAATGGATCTCAAACTATGAGCAGTTCCATAACAATACAGCCCCAGTTTAGACATCTGAAAGTATGTTTGAAAGGCGACCAGATGGCACGGTCAGAATGACCTTTAAACCGCCTCCCAGTGCTCCTCAAGAGCCTCCTCGGCTCTCTTTCACTTATTCATCCATGATCACAGCTGTTCAGACAGCTCAAGAAGATTTGCCTATTACAGGGTTCAATTCTGACGGTTTCCCGTTTTATCCAGCCAAACAAAATGGGCATTTCCTTTGGGATGTCCCTGGTTCCGGCCACTGTGACCCAGATTGTCCCTGCTGGGATGATTGGGAAGAGGATTACGATTATGTAACCAAAAAGAAAAAGAAACCTAAGAAAAAATCTCATGCCTCGTGTCAAAATTCCAAAGGCCCATTCCAGCAATTGGTCTTATCGATACTGGTGCACAGCGCAGTATGATAAACCCTCATATTCTCCCACCAGACTCCTGGACCCAATCTGAAGAACATTTCAAAGCTGTTAATGGCAAACTGTTCACTACTTCTTTGATTACCAAGAAACCCATTGGTATCCAGATTTTCCCTAATTGTGTCATTTGGACCAAAGTCATTGGTTCAACTCTTCCTAATAAAGATATTTTGTTAGGATTTGACATCCTTCACCAGATCAAACACCTTCAAATCATTCCTCATGGAATTCGAGTCAAGTCCATGTTCAAACCATTCACAGATATCTTGAAACTCTACAATCTCTCTGAGACCCCTCCATCCTATCAGGATGTTTCCACCAAACTTTTGAGTTTATGTCCGGAGTCTCATTCTGAGTTCACCCATCCAAATCCTTTGTGGAAAAATCAGTCTTTCTTTGTTAAGTTATCCTTCAAACTTAATGAAGACATTAATCCCACCAAAGCCACTCATCTAGGAATGAGTCCATCTGACTTACTCCTAGCCCAACAAGAATGTTCTCAACTGTTAGCCCAAGGGTTAATTGAGCCCACAACCTCTCAATGGGCTTGCCAAGCCTTTTATGTTGAAAAGCATTCTGAAATTGTTCGAGGAAAGAAACGCTTAGTCATTGACTACCAGCCCTTAAACATGTTTTTGCAAGATGACAAATTTCCCTTACCTCGCCGACAAAGCATGTTTACTTTTCTAAAAAATGCCCAGATCTTTTCAAAATTTGATTTAAAATCAGGTTTTTGGCAATTAGGCATTGAACCCTCTGAGCGATATAAGACAGCCTTTTGCATTCCTAATGCCCATTTCCAATGGACGGTCCTACCCTTTGGTCTCAAAACTGCCCCATCCATTTTCCAAAAATCCATGATCAAAATCTTTCAGCCTCTCCTGTCTAATGCACTGATTTACATTGATGATATTTTACTTTTTTCAGGATCACATGATGACCATCACCGACTACTCAACCAGTTCTATGATATTGTCCAAAGTCATGGAATCATGCTATCTGCCAAGAAAAGCACCATTGCCACAGATACCATCGAATTTCTTGGTATGATCATAAAAGATGGTCATTACCAGCCAGGAAAGCACATTGCCCAAGAGTTGCTTCACTTTCCAGATCAGCAACTTTCCAAAAAGCAAGTCCAGCAATTTCTTGGAATTATCAATTACATCAGAGACTTTATCCCACATGTGGACCACTACACTCGTCACCTCTCGGCTTTATTGAAGAAAAAGCCTCCTGAGTGGAATGATGACCACACAAATGCTGTCACTACTCTCAAGAAGATTGCGCAAAATCCGCCTCCTTTAAAGTTGATTGCAGATGGAAAGCGCATACTACAGACAGACGCAAGTGATGAATCATGGGGTGCCATTCTCCTTGAAGAACTCAATGGAAAAGAACACTTTATCGCCTACGCTAGTGGACATTTTTCTGACACACAGCAGCACTACCATAGCCTGTTCAAAGAAATCTTAGCGGTAAAGCATGGCATCAAAAAGTTCGAGTACCATCTCATTGGCCACCACTTCCTCATCCGAATGGACAGCTCAGCCTTCCCCAATATTCTCAATTTCAAAGGCAAAACTGTTCCAGAAAAGATGTTACTCCGATTAAAAGATTGGTTTTCCAAATATGATTTCTCAGTAAAGCATATAAAGGGATCCCAGAACCTTATCCCTGATATGCTATCTAGACTCTCAAAACCAGAGACACCTCCCACTCTGTTTTCCACCACATACCATTTTCCAATTATTGCCATGGCTACATCCTTACCTCCCGAAGCTCTTACCAAAAAACCCTTTCCCTTGAACAAAACATTCTCCTCTGTTTTTGCCATCCAAGAGTTTGCAAGAAAAGCTGTTTTCCGTTTTTTCATGAAAGCTTACCTTATGGCTGACTCATTTCCATTTTCTACTTTCCATCCTGAAAATCTGTTTCTTACAGGTTTAACCCTTGACCCATCCAGAGAAATCACTGAAGACGAGTTATGGTACCTCTGGTGCCTAACTACTCTCTATGCAACCAAGCTCATCCTACCCATCGCCCCCACTTTGTCTCATCTTCTTAATCCAGACAAAGCTACCTCTCTCATTTGGACATTACTTGAGTGGTTTTCACCAATTCCATGATGGAGACAAAAGCTCCAACACCTGTCAGAAATCTACAACCTTGATTGTATGCCATTTTCTGAAGCTCAAATGTGGACATCCGTGTTCATAATTCACAGGCCTTATTTCCAACACCCAGATACACAGTTCTTTCGGACACAGGATCAGGTATACGAATGGTTCACTGCACCACATCCCGCCATCATTGAAAATGAGATCCAGCCTACCTTACATAACTACCTCCACCAGTTAAACCACCAAACTCCGCCACATAAGGATATCGTTCACACATCCTTAGGCCCACAACATGACCTCATCATGATCCCTACTCCATCAGCCAGATCCAAGCCACCATCCACAGGAATCCTTATCAAAGAAGAAAGGCCAGACTACACTGACTTTCTTTTCCAAGATTCTCAAGACCCTTGGGAAGAATTTCTTCCTCTCAGCCAACACCTTCATCAGTTCCCCCAACCAACAATAGATGAACCTGGACCCTCCGAACCAGGACCATCAACCCGACCTTCCAAAAAATCACCTCGGCCTTCTAAAGTTGACAAAGCCACCCAGACTTCCCCTAAGTATACTTCACAGTGTACTCCACGAGCCTATCATTGCCCTAATCCACCATGCCGTGGTCCCTCCTGCCAACATCCTAAACGTCCAAAGCTTCCAAGCAACTTTTTTCGCAAACCACACCACTCCGGTGATACAGATCCCGATGCAACGGAAAGCTCCTCCGAAGATGACTACATGAACCTCCACTCTCCCTAAAAGTTATTTGTCTTGTTGTGATTTGTCTTGTTGTCATCATTATGTCTCGTTTTGTCTTGTTGTAATCATGGTTGCTTTTGCTTTTACTTTTGCTTTTGCTTTAAGCTTTTGTCAAAGTCATGCTTTATTAAAGCATCTTTGTCCCTTTGTAATAATTAAAGGTGTGTAATCATGCAACTTTACTTTTACTTTAAAGATAGGGGTCCTGTCCTATCTTCTTGAGATTCCTCCTCTATATAAGGAGCTCTCTCCTCCCTTATAATATAGAAGTTTGCCAGAAATAAACTCGTGTGTTTTTCTCTCACCATGAACTTCTAAACTCCTCTCTCTCTCTGCAAATGAAGTCCTAAAGAAAAGAAAAGAAATAAGGATTTAAAATTTGTTCATTTTGAAATTTAAGCAAGTATGCTCTGCACTTGCCTTTAGCAAGGATCCTGTGCATCAGAAAGCTTTCGCAGATTTCTTATCTGGTTTGGTACCCTATTTTGACAAATGAAAGTCTGTTTTGGGTTGTATAACCCGACAAGAAAATCTAAGTCTTCCTGATTCCCTATTTTGGTATCAGAGCCATACTCTTTTTCCTTTTCTCAAAGTGGTATAATTTAAGTCTTTATTCCTGTTTTGCTCTTTAGTCTTCAGGCGCAGAGAGACCTCATCCCTCATGGCTTCTACTTCTTCCACTCCTGTTACTCTTTCTTCTACTCTTTCTTTGCCTAAATCTTGCACTTCCCATACTGCTGATAAAATTGAAAACCTTGTTGAATACTCCTATATTCCTGAATCAGCACAAATAAGTGAATCCACCTACCCTCTCATTAGCCCTTACCATTTGTACAAACGACCCAACTCCTTTACCCGCAGCATCCGTACCCTTATCTCCACTAAACGACCACACCCTAAAGAATATATCCAGTCATCTCGTCTGGATCAGTGTGCTCTCAAAGCCACCTCTGCTGAGCAATATGTCACTCTAGAAATTCCTTCAGAGCTCATTTCAAATTGGAAACGTGAAGGATACACTCATCTTCATCTAGGCCGAATACGGCTAATCCTTACCATTCATGGGCGCAAAGGTTTGCCAGTTACAGCTCGTCTTGCTCTCCTAGACACTCGGTTTAAACAGTACCAAGATGCTGTTATCGGTACTGTACTCACAACCCTACATGCTGGCAGTGTCTTACTCACCTTTTATCCAAACTTCAACCTTTCCCTTCAAGACACTAATCTACCCACAACCCTGAAAGTTCAAGTCCAGATCCAAGGTGCTGAACAAATCTCCACTGCTAAAATAGCCATCCTACACCATCAACTGGTCTATCGGCTTCAGAATCATGCCTTAGATCTACCCACTCCAGAACACCACTCTGACACTCTCATGGTGTTAGCTGAATCTGACCAAATTCCAACCATCATTCAGATCCCCAGGCAAATTCCTCGCCAAGAACTCCTTAAGCTTATGCCTCTTGAATGGATCTCAAACTATGAACAGTTCCATAACAATACAGCCCCAGTTCAGACATCTGAAAGTATGTTTGAAAGGCGACCAGATGGCACGGTCAGAATGACCTTTAAACCGCCTCCCAGTGCTCCTCAAGAGCCTCCTCGGCTCTCTTTCACTTATTCATCCATGATCACAACTGTTCAGACAGCTCAAGAAGATTTGCCTATTACAGGGTTCAATTCTGACGGTTTCCCTGTTTATCCAGCCAAACAAAATGGGCATTTCCTTTGGGATGTCCCTGGTTCCGGCCACTGTGACCCAGATTGTCCCTGCTGGGATGATTGGGAAGAGGATGACGATTATGTAACCAAAAAGAAAAAGAAACCTAAGAAAAAATGTCATGCCTCGTGTCACCACAGTACTCCTAAACCACCACAAGATCCTCCTCCTCCATCAGCTCCTTTACCTCTCTATAAAAAGGAACTCCAATGGCTTGCAAAGCGTTGCACCTCTACAATCTCCTCACCTGTTCCAGATCCATCTCCACCTCTGAGTTGTATGATGTTTTCATCTGCTTCCTCAGATTATTCTTCCTCTTTTCCTCCGTTAGACACCCACACAGATTCCCAACGAAATGTTGTGTCCAAACCTTTTATTCCATCACCCATAACCTCAGCCGGTCATCTTGAACCACTCAAACCTTTTGAATCAGTCCTCAACTGGCAAACTCAAAATGCCAGAGCCCATAATGATACTTTGTTGAACATAAATTCCAAAGTTGAAAAAATCAGTTTACGAACTGAACACCTTGAAACGAAGGTTGACTCCATCTCTGCACAACTGCAGCAGATCCACCAGAACCTCCAGTCCAGAATTGTTCAACTTGATTCTGAGTTGCGAACTATGCTTGCCCAACGTTACCATGGCCCAGAATTTGATCAAAAAGAAAGGGAGATCAGACGTTTAAAAGCTGAGCTTGCTCAAATTGAATCTGACAAACAAAAACCTTCCCTTTTTACCTCCTCGCCTCCTATCCCTTCGATTGGTCCAACTTACCATCCATTTGCTTCTATGCTTTCTCCTATCCGACAGTATGAGCCTTCTAAGCTGTTTGGTATGACTCATACCCTTTTTCGAGACAACCCATTACCACCACCACCTAAATCTAAACCAAACCCTAAACCTCAACCACGACCCGTCACAATCAATCCTTCCTCCACTATTATCCCTTACCAACAATCACCGGGCTATACACCAGCACCAACATCACCACCTGGCCATGCTGAGATTAGTGGTTGTGAGTGTTCTTTGGAGATCATATACTGTTTCTGGTTCCTCATAATTTTCATAAATCTGTTCCAGTCATCGAGTTTATTGACACTGGTGCAGATATCAGTATGATTGATCCTTCTGTTCTTCCTTCAGACTATTGGAAACCTCATTCAAAGCTTGTCAGAGTAGTTAATGGCGAAACTTTTGAAACCACTTTGATTACCAAAAAACCCATTGGTATTCAATTCTTTCCGAATTGTATAATTTGAAAAAAGATTGTAGCTTCCAAACTCCCAGATAAAGATTTACTCATAGGTTTTGACATTCTTCATTTGGTTAAAAACCTATTCCTAACTAGTTCTAGAGTTCGCTATAAACAAATGTTCTTGCCTTATACAGATACACTCCGTCTGTATGCACTCTCTGAAACACTATCTCCATACAGTCAGATTTCGCAAAAGTTCTTAGATTTTTGTCCAGAAAATCATTCGCAGTTCCACCATCCTTCACCACTTTGGAAGAATGAACAATTCTTCATCCACCTCCCTTTCAAACTCAATGAAGACATAAATCCCACAAAATCATCTCACCCGGGTATGTCTCCTTCAGATCTCTTGCTTGCTAATTAAGAATGTTCCCAATTACTCCAACAAGGTCTAATTGAACCTACTGATTTCGATGGGGCTTGCCAAGCCTTCTATGTTGAAAAACAATCTGAATTAGTTCGTGGAAAAAAGAGATTAGTTATTGATTACCAGCCACTTAATTCTTTTCTTAAAGATGATAAGTTTCCCCTTCCAAAAATTCAGACCCTGTTTGTTCATCTTCAAGGGGCTCGTATCTTCTTTAAGTTTGATTTAAAAACTGATTTTTGGGAACTTGGTATTTCACCAGTTGACCGTCACAAAACTGCCTTTTGCATACCAGATGCCTATTATCAATGAACCGTTATGCCCTTTGGTCTTAAAGTTGCTCCTTCATTATTTCAAAAGGCCATGACAAAAATCTTTAGTCCCATCGTCCATCGTGCTCTAGTCTACATTGATGATATTTTGTTATTTTCTTCTGACCACGAGAGCCACCAGAAGCTCCTTTTAGATTTCTTTCACATTGTGCAGGCACATGGAATCATGCTTTCCAAAAAGAAAAGAAACATAGGAAATGAATCAATTGACTTTCTTAGCGTGGTGATTCATAAGATTCCCAGAAAACATTAGGCATGATCTTATTGGTTGAACAGAAGGTTTGGGATCTGGTGGAGGCTGTGGAGGAAAAGAGTTGCAAAATGTTTTTGGATGAGAAGGTTTTTCTTTTTTTTTTCTTTCTCCTCATGACTTCCAGTAAATCATCAACATATGTATCATCCAAGCAAGGACAATCAGGATTACACATATGGGCTTCAGGAACATCTCATAGAAAATGACCATTGATTTTATCAGGATATACAGGATACCCTTCTGATGAGAAACCATGAATTGGAAGTTTTTTTTCTTGACCAGTTTGGACTGCTGTAATCATAGCAGTGTAAGAAAGCCTTGGGGTTTCTGAAACCGGATTAGTTTTAGGTGTTTGAAAAGACAGTTTGACTTGACCATTTTGTCTTCTTTCAAACGTGGCTTCTGTTGTTTGGACGAGTTTAGAATTTTGGTGGAAATGCTTATAATTGGTCAGCCATTCAAGAGGCATGAGTTTGAGCAATTCGTGTTTATGGATTTGATTTGGGGATTTGAATGATGGTTGGAATTGTGTCTGTGTCTGCAAGGATCATTAAAGCATCTGATGTAGTGTGAGGTGTAGGAAAATCTAGTGCATGATTATGTAATCGATACACTATTTGGTGATGAAGGGTTGCAATCTTTGATGTGGGTGTTTATTATGCTCCTTGGAGTTGGATCTGAACTTTGATGGTTGTGGGAAGGTTGGGATCCTCAAGAGAGAGGTTGAAATTTTGGTAAAAAGTTAATAGGACACTACCAGCATGGAGTGTGGTCAGAACGGTTCCTATAACAGCATGTTGGTACTGTTTGAACCTGGTGTCCGGAAAAGCAATTCTGGCTGTAACAGGTAAACCTTTTCTACCATGGAGAGACAAAATCAATCTAATACCGCCAAGATGGAGATGGGTATACCCTTCTCGTTTCCAGTTTGCTATGAGATCTAAGGGTATTTCTAAAGTGACATATTGTTCACTTTGAAAGCCTTGTAAAGCACACTGATCTAGTTTAGAAGACTGGATATACTCTTTTGGTAGTGGTCTCTTTGTGGAGATGAGGGTTCAAATACTTCTGGTGAGAGAAGTTTTTTGTTTGTAGAGGTTGTAGGGACTCATGATGGGGAATTGAGATTCATTGATTTGAGCAGATTCGGGAATATAAGAATATTCGACAAGGTTTTCAATTTTGGAGGCAACATGTTTTTGACATGATCTTGGAAGAGAGAGACTAGAGGAAAGAGAAATATGACAGGAAGACAATGAAGGAATTGAGCTTGGAGATGAAGTTGTTTCCATGTTTAGGTAATCTTCTTCTAAGAGATCAAATAAGATTATTTGAAATTACTAATGATACCACCTCTTCGTAAAGTGTGGCTATGATACCAGTGGGTATTTGATGCATATGGACAATCTTTCAAAAATAATGCTTGCAATCCATTCCATGCACCCTGCATGTTACTAGTGTTGGTTTGAAAAATATTTTATAGCGGAAATATTTGGATCGCAATTTTCATACAATATATAAATTTACCATAATTTAGAAATTGTACCTTTGCTTTTTCGCTGAAGTAATCTAGGCTTCAGGATCATGATCCGTCACCACCACTCCAATTATATCATGATCCGTCACCAACAATCTTATTAGATCACGATCCGTTATAAATGATTTTTCAGGTTATGACTCAAGTTTGATATGCACTTGACGTGTGGGCGCCTTTATCACCCCTAAAAGCAACTAGCTAGAGAAAATATTTCTCTCAAAATTAGAGAGAAAAACTTTTTTTCTCTGATCTGTATATTGTGGCTCCTCTCACTTTCTAGAGAAAACAAGCCCTTTTATGTCTCTATTTGGTGGAAACCCTAGGCTCCATATTTATATATTTTTTAATTCTTTAAATCAAATTTGATTTAAACTAAAAAATAATAAAACCAAAAGTGGCATTACTTCTTATTATAGGAGGCCCACTTTGTAAAATAACACAAAACCCCTTATACACAAGCATATTAAATGGAGCCTTCCACTAAATAATATATTTAAGCTTTTAACCCAAATAGCTAGTTACCTTACTTATTAATCTAGTAGCAGCGCAATCAATTAAATGAGCTAACTTGGGGATCATATGGGTACATACAATGTGGCTGCATCGGTGGATGTTGTTTTTTCACCAATGAATTGTTAATGGATAATATTGAGTGTTGTACCAATTGGGGATTGCATGAATTGGAGCTGTCTGTATTCTCTCAAGCTTTCTAACCAGTCTCGCAAAGAACCCGTGGATCGGGCCATGAATTCTCGAAGGACAGCTTGAGATTGAGCATTTGGCTTTGTGCATTGGAGATCAATCCATGCAGTAAATTCTTGAAGCCTAGCAGGCCATTTGTGATGGGGAATGTCATCAAATGTGAATCAAGATGCTGAGGATGGTTTAGTGGAGTGATAAGGAACTGGTGGCAGCATTGGCGGCACCGGTTCTGTCTGAGATGCTTCATTTTCCTGATCAAAAGAATTGTCTTCAACAATAGGTGTAGAAGTTGAAGCACTTGGATCTTCAGTTTTGGTTGCCATTAATATGCTCGTAATGTCAGCATATTCTGATTCAGAGTCAGTGGACGTACCAGCTGAGTTTGTGGATGAGGAAGATGGGTTTGATTCTAACGGGTATAATTCCAAATTTACTCCACTAAAAGATTGGAATTTACCTCCATAATTGTATGCCATCTAGGACAGTGTTTTCGAATAATAATTCGACCCATGCCACATTGATTTCTTTACTGAACAATCCTTTGTACCACATCACTAAATAAATTGATATCTCAACTGTCCAATCAATTTAATTACATCTTGTTCCTTGACACTTACTGGTTTTCTCTAATGATTATTTTCAACATACTAATTATGTTGACACACTTTGGCCAGAGAATTCTATGATCAAGTATCAAAAATCCATCAAGAGATGTGTTGTACAAATTATATATTGTTAATCTAGAATCTCACTGCTCATAATTGCTTCCATGAAGATACTGGGTAATTTTGACTACAAATGTATGTTGCGCCCATTGATAACTCAAATAAAATGACAATCACAAATATGAAACTATAATTAACTTAAGATTAAGATTGTAATAAAATCAATGCCTGTGAGATTTAATAAGTATGAAGTCATTTCAAGGTTAATTAAATCGCATATGTGATCTAGTTCAATGTAGTCAAACTACATCAGTAAATTCACACATGATTAAGACAAATCAATCAATGAATTTACTACAGTCTAAACATAAATAGAGCGCCCAACTCTATTTATCAACTATAAACTTAATTTATTTAATCATAAGATAACTTGTAATTATGTCTTCTGTGAATCCATATGATGATCACATCAATACATATAACATGATTAAACGGACCTTATTCAAAATATTTATGCAATTAAAAATCACATAATCCCAACAATCTCTCACTAGCTCTTAAAGCATATCTGACATATTGCACATGCTCTAGGGCTCTAAGTGTAGGTTATAAAGGTTTCCCACTAATGGCCATTGTAATAAGATCTGACATATAACATCTAATTCCATTTGAGGTACTTTCATATAACCTTTCTGCATTATTCCCTTATAAAATGATATTTCCTCTCAATATGTTTTTGTTTTTTGTGGTTCCACCACTATTATCACAAAATAGTTGAAGTGGTGCAGTTATAACAGGTACCACCTCAATATCTTGTAAGAACTTGTGGAGCCATACAGCTTCTTTTGCAACTTCAGCTGCAGCCACATATTCAGCTTCAGTTGTGGAGTCTGTGATACAAGATTGTTCCACACTCCTTAAACTAATAGCTCCACTTCTTAATGTAAACACATACCCGGAAGTTGATTTTCTGGAATCCTTATATGACATGAAGTCAGAATCAATATAACCCACTAGAATGTTCATAGAGAACTCGTCACAAGCATATAATTTTTAGGTCTTTTCATATACTTCATTATATACTTGACTGCAGTCCAGTGTTCAGGTTTAGGATTTGATTGATATTTGCTAACCATCCCTACTGCAAAACAGATGTCTAGCCTAGTGCAAAGCATGGCATACATGAGACTTCCCACAACTTCTGCATAGAGAACTCGTCATATTTTCTCTATCTCTTCAGATATTTTAGGTGATTGATCCTTAGAGAATACAATTCCATGTCTGAATGGTAACAAATAAGTCTTGCAATTTTCCATGCTAAATTAGACAATATCTTGTCGATATAGTCCACTTGAGACAAGGCTAAAGTTTTATTCTCCTAGGTATTTCATATCAAATTATTTTGCTAACCAACTCTTTATTGTAGTCAATACTCTTATATCGTTTCCAATTAAGAGAATATCATCCACATAAATAACTAGGAAGGCTACATATTTTCCCTTAATTTTCTTTTACATACATGGTCTATCAATATTTTGAATGAATCCAAACAAATTAATCGCTTGATCAAATCTGATGTTCCATCACCGGGATGCTTGCATACCATGTGTTCTTGGCCTTTTGGTGTGAATCCATCTGGTTGCTGCATGTAAATGTCTTCTTCAAGATGCCCATTAAGAAAGGTAGTCTTGATATTCATTTGTCAAATTTCATAATCTAGCACTACAACAATGGAGAGCAGAATCCTAATAGATTTAAGTATAGCAACTGGAGAAAAAATTTCCTTATAATCGATTCCCTCTTTCTAAGTATACCCTTTGGCTATACTAATCTTACTTTAAATTTTTCCACCCTTCCATCTACTCCTCTTTTTCTCTTGTAGATGCACTTACACCCTATAAGTTTTACCCCATTTGGTGCCTCTATAGGTTCCCAGACTTAATTGAAATACGTAGATTCCATTCCTTGATTCATGGCATTTTTCCAAAGTTCAACATCTCTGTCTATTAGAACTTCGTTGTAGCTAGTGGGAACTTGTACATGTTCATCTGAGATAGCCATGTAGGTTTCTCTTAATAACATGTATCTCGCAGGTAACCTATACCATTTTTCACATTTAAGATCTCTTTATAGACTGTGTGATAATGCTTTTGTGTAGCCAGTTGTTGCTGTTCTTAGGAGAATAAATCCTATTAACATGGCATCTTCATCTACAAACTCAATTTCTTCTGAATCTTCTCATATTTCCCTCTCTTCTACTCTCTCTTTACCCCATTCTTGTCAAAAACATGTTGCTTCAAAGATAGAAAACCTTGTAGAATACTCATATATTCCTGAATCAGCCAAGATCAATGAATCACAGTTTTCGGTAATGAGCCCATATCATCTTTACAAACAAAAACCTCTTTCACCAGTAGCATCAGGACCTTGATTTCTACTAAAAGACCTCCACCAAAAGAATACATTCAGTCTTCAAGACTAGACCAGTGTGCTCTTCAAGCCTCTCAGAGTGAACAATATGCTACTCTAGAAATACCCACTGATATTGTAACCAACTGGAAGCGAGAAGGGTATACCCACCTTTATCTTGGAGGTGTAAGGCTAATTCTCACTCTACATGGAAGAAAATGCTTACCTGTCACAGCCAGAATTGTGCTACTGGATACCAGATTCAAGCAATATCAACATGTTGTCGTTGGAACAATTTTAACTACACTCCATGTTGAAAGTGTATTGTTAACTTTTTATCCCAATTTCAACATATCCCTTGAAGACCCAAATCTTCCAGCAACCATAAAAGTCTAGATCCAGCTCCAAGGAGCAGACCAAACAGCTACTTCAAAGATAGCCGCTCTCCATCACCAAATACTGTATCGATTATAGAACCATGCACTAGATCTTCCCACTGCACAAACAACCACAGATGCATTGATAATCCTTCCAGACACTGATACAACCCCAACAATAATCCAGATCCCCAAACAAATTCAAAAACAAGAGTTGCTTAAACTCATGCCACTTGAATTGCTTTCCAATTATAAGCAATTTCACCAGAATTCAGAGCCAATTCAAACCTCTGAAGCTATTTTTGAAAGAAGACCCGATGGCCAAGTTAAGTTGTCCTTCCAAACCCCAGGACAATCTTCGGATCCAGAAGCTCCGAGGCTCTCTTATACTGCTATGATCATGGCAGTATCCTCGACACAGAAAGAAAATCTTCTAGTTTATGGATTTTCTTCAGAAGGATATCCAGTTTATCCTGACCAAGTCAACGGTCATTTCTTATGGGATGTTCTAGAAGCCCATATGTTCAACCCTGATTGCCCTTGTCTGAACGATCCATATGATGATGATGAAGACTTTGAAATTATAAGGAAAAGACGAAGGAGAAAAAAGAAGCCTTCCCATTCAAAAACTTCTTGTAAATCATATTCTCTAGAACAACCTGATGATCCAAGCTTAAGCCAACCTTTACTAATCTACAAAAAGGCTCTTAAATGGATAGAAAAAGAAGACAGAAAGGCCATTCCACAAGAGTCTAGTCCTTCCCCATCAAAGCATAGGTCATGCCTAATGTTTTCATCCTCCAGCCAGTCTTATCAAGAATCTTTTCCCCTACTTGAAAAGCAAACAGATCTACAAACAAAAGTTGTTTCCCAGTCTTTTGTGCAGTCACCCATAACCTCTTCTGGCCAACCAGACGCCCTAAAGCAATATGAACCAGTCTTAAATTGGCAAACTCAAAATGCTAATGCTCAAAATCAATCACTTTATAATCTTGGGAGAAAGATCGATAAAGTTACAACGCAGGTGACAAAAACATAAACAAAAGTTGATTCTCTCAATGCTCAGCTGGAACAGATCTATTTGAATTTGCAAAATAGAATCTCTGAACTAGATGTTGATCTTAGAATGATGATTAACAATCGTATATGGGGTCCAGAATTCAATAAAAAGGAATCAGAGATTAGAAAGCTAAAAGCAGAGCTAGCCAGGATTGATGCAGACAAAGACCAACCATCCCTCTTTACCAAAACTCAATCTTTACCCATTCCTGCCCCTCTATTTGACACATACCAACCTTTCTATAACCCGTCCAAACCACCAATGAACTATAACAAGTTCTTTGCTCTTTCCTATCTTCTCTATAGAAACCATGAACCTCCACCAATACCATCAACATCCAAAAAGCCAGCCACAAAGTTCAGAGTCTCATAACTAATACCAAAAGAAACCTCTCCAATATCCGAAGACTCTCCAAAATCAACCCCTGAGCCAACAAAGAAAGAAAAAGCTCCAGTCTACCAATACTTTTACTAGAGTGTTAGCATGCAGAATAATAATCCCAATTCAGACTCATCCTCTGAAAATAGTTCCAATTCATATGAGCAATCTTCCTCAAACTCGGAATCCTAATATGCGGATATCTCTGGACTACTCATGGTTCAACTGTCTACAAAGACAGACGAACCAAGTACATTTGCACTTATTGTAGAATCTGATGATGAAAATGAAAATCAAGGTAGTTCACAAACTAAACCAATTCCTTCAAATCCTCCAGCACCTGAAAATTCCTCTAAACCATCTTCGACACAGTGGTTTGCTTTTCCTCATCACAAATGGCTAGCCAGACACCAAGAATTTATTGTTTGGGTCAATGTACAAATGACACGACCAAATGCACAATCTCAGACAGTCCTTCGAGAATTTTGTTCTAGATTCACTGGTTCTTTGCGAGATTGGTTTGAAAGTCTGAGAGAATACAAACAACTTCAACTTATTCAGACCACTATCGCTACAACACTCACAATCATTTATGAACAATTCATTGGAGAACCAGTTGCAGCAAATGAAGCCTTTAGAAAAGAATTTCATCAAATGAAATGTTGCTTTCTCAAACGCAACCATTTAGAGATGCATTACAAAAGAATGAGCATGCTTTACTACAAGTTAAATGGATTCAATTATCCAACTTTAAAGCATGTTTTCATTGCTTCACTTCCTCCAGAACTCCAGCCAGAACTCCAGAGACAACTTACAGCTTTCAATCTGGACATAGCCAACATTTCTCTTGGAAAAATCTTCCAGTTGACTATGATAAGTCTTGACAGATTGTGTGAACAAAAAGACTTCTTCAAAGATCTCATTGAAAATAGACATCCTTTTGCCTCAGCCAGTAAAAAATCATATCTCCAAGATCCAGTGCAAAGATGACAAAAAATGCACTTGTTCAACCAAGAAGAAAGGTCATTTCCAAAAACACCCCCACAGATCTTCCAAGAAAGGCAAAAAACCTTACAGATACTTCAAGAAGAGAGATCCTTCACAATTCAAAAAAAAGAAGCATAACCACTATTTCATTTACAAAAAAACTTGGTCATTTTGCCCGATATTGTCCAAACAAGTCTGTCAAAGCTGTTCGCCTTATTCATCATCTATCAGGAAGACGTTGAGTCCCATTTCTCTGAACAGATAGAATATGATGATCATACATCATTCATCCTCATAGAGTCAACAGTTGATTTTGAGATAGATGAAATTTCTATTATTTCTACTGTTCAAGAAATCAACCAAGTCCATTCTAAACCTACTGTCTGTTTAGTCAAAATTTATGTCCTCCCATCTAAGTTTCATAAACCCATTTCTGTTATTGGTTTTATTAATACTGGTGCACAACGCAGTATGCTTAATCCCACAGTTCTTCCTTCCTCCTGTTGGGAAAATCATATTGAATTCTTTAAAACAGCCAATGGTGAAATCTTCAAAACCTCACTGATTACCAAAAAACCCATTGGAATTCAGTTTTTTCCAAACTGTATCATATGGACCAGACAAATATCTTTTCATAGGATTTGATATCCTTCATCTGGTAAAAGATCTCCGCATCACACCAACTGGAATCAAGTTTAAACAAATGTTCTTGCCCTATACAAATATTCTTCATATGTATACTCTTTCGGATACAACTCCCCTTTATGCATCCATCACCCAAAAACTTCTTCAGTTTTGTCCTGAGAATCATTCTCAATTCAGCCATCCTTTTCCTCTCTGGAAAAATGACAAGTTCTTCATATAACCCCCTTTTAAGTTAAATGAATATATAAATCCCACAAAGGCAACTCATCCAGGAATGCCACCTACTGATCTTTTCTTAGCCAAACAAGAATGTGATCAATTGCTCCAGCAAGGTCACATTGAGCCCACAACTTCATATTGGGCCTGTCAAGCCTTTTATGTTGAAAAATGATCTGAGTTAGTTCGAGCAAAAAAGAGATTGGTAATTGATTATCAGCCTCTCAATGCTTTTCTCAGGGATGAAAAATTTCCTCTTCCAAAATTCCAGTCACTGTTTGTCCATCTTTAAGAAGCCAAAATCTTTCCAAAATTCGATCTCAAAGCTGGCTTTTGGCAACTCGGCATTTCAACCTCTGATAGACTTAAAACGGCTTTCTATATACCCAATGCCCATTATCAATGGACAGTAATGCCCTTTGGTCTCAAAGTTGCTTCTTCCCTATTCCAAAAAGTAATGGTAAAAATATTATCTCCCATCCTCCATCATGCTCTAGTCTATATCAATGATATTTTGTTGTTTTCCACCAACCACCAGACCCACCAAAAACTGTTTTCATAATTCTTTGACATTGTGCAAGCACATGGCATAATGCTTTCCAAAAAGAAAAGCAGCATTGGAAAGGAATCAATCAACTTTTTAGGCATGGTGCTACATGATGGTCACTACCATCCAGGACCACACATTGCAGAAGAATTGACAAATTTCCCAGACACAGATCTCAATAAAAAGCAAATTCAACAGTTCCTTGGAATTGTGAATAATCTGAGAGACTTTATTCCCAAAGTTGCGCTCCACACCAGTAAATTTTCATGCATGTTAAAGAAACAACCCCCACCATAGGACCCTGAACAGACAACAGTTGTCAATCAGCTTAAAAAAATTCCTCAATCACCACCGCCACTCAAGATTCCCACAACGGGACAAAAAATTCTCTAGACAGACGCCAGTGATGAATACTGGAGTGCTATTCTTCTAGAATAAATTAGAGAAACATAATCCTATTGCGCTGATGCAAGTGGAAGTTCAAGGATCCAAAAAAAATTATAATGACATTTACAAGGAGATTTTAGCAATCAAATATGGAATAAAAAAAATTGAATTCCATATGATTAGTCACAATTTCCTTATCATGATGGATAACTCCTCTTTCCTAAAATCCTTGATTTCAAGAACAAATTGCTTCCAGATAAGCAATTGTTCATTTTGAAAGCTTGGTTCATCAAGTATGACTTCACAGTTCAACACATCAAAGGTGATAAAAATCTGAGCCCTGATTTCCTCACCCGTCCATCTATAAATAAACCAACCCTCATCACCTCTATCCACACCATTCCCATAATAGCAATGAATCTTTCTCTTCCTTTCAAAGCCTTAACTCAAAAGACTTTTCCCCTCAGTCTCTCCTTCTGTTCAGCTTCCAAGACTTTGCCAGAAAATTCCTTTTCAGGTATTTCATGAATGTCTATAGAGCCCAACCACTCTGTTGTTCGTCCCTTTACTTGGAACACATGTTTCTTACAGGATTCACTCTCAATCCATCTCTTACCATCTCAGAAGATGAATTATGATATGTTTGGTGTCTCACAGTCCTGTATGCCACTAAATTAGTTCTCCATGTTTAACCTACTCTCAAGCACATCACAACTCCTGAACATGCACCATCCCTCCTTTGGAGATTACTTGAATGGTTTTCTCCACTGACATGGCGGCGTAAACAACCTTAGAATATCTCAACTCATCATCAGTTAAATAGAATCCCTGACCAAGAAGCAGATATGTTTACCTCAGTTTTCATAATTCACAAGCCATATTTTCAGCACCCTGTCACTAAAGACTACTGGACACAAGACCAAACATATGAATGGAAAACATTTCCACATCTATTCCCACTCAACCATGATCCAACCATAATCTTAGTTCTCAAAACCTATCTTCTAGAACTCAACAATGTCCAACTAGTTCCAACAGACATCTGTCACACATCCATAGGACCATCTCACTCTCTTGAGTTTTTACCAAGATCTAGTGAAAATACTCCAGGATCCAGTTCCAGTCCAAAGGGTATTCTTATTCAAGAAGAATGCCCTGACTACACAAATATCCTTTTTCAAGATGCTCAAGACCCTTGGGAAGATTTCCACTCACTACTCCCAACTCAAGATTCTCAGAATTTTTCTCAAAATTTCTCTACTGAGCCAGTCTCTCAGCTAGCTACAACCACTATAGAAAATTTTGAGCTTAATGAAGACTAGAATCTACCGACAGATATCCAAAGCTCGAAAGCAATATGAAAAAGAGACAGGAGACATATCCCTATCTAGATATCCCTCCACTCCATAAAGCTCCCGAATTTTTGCATGGCTATAGAAGCTTTTTGAGAATCTCGGCTTTAATAAAAATGACAGGGGTCCTGTCCTATCTAAAGTGTGCTTTTATATGTGTGCCTTTTACTTTTTCTTTATGTTTGCTCTCAAGATAAGGGTCATGTCTTATCTTTTTCTTTTAGAGGCTCTATATAAGAGCTCTCAAGTCTTTGTATCCTGTAGAACATCTTCAATAAAAATTTGAAAGTTTGTTCATAATCCTTTCATGTCATTCTAAGTTCTTTTTTTCTTCTAGGGAATGAGTTAACACTTGAACCATTATTCTAAGAGCGTTTCATCTCGATCTCTATACTGAGTATGCTCTGTACTTGCCTTTGAGTAAGGATCTTGTGCATCAGAAAAGTCATGATTTATCTTCAAGCCAGTTTATCAAAATTGTTCTCTCACAACGTTCACCCTCTCTAAGAGTCTAGGAGACGACTTGGTCTAGGGTGGTATCGTGGGTAATGGTTTTCCTTGGAGCTGGATCTGGACTTTTATGGTTGTTGGAAGATTTGGGTCTTCAAGGGACATGTTGAAATTGGGATAAAGTAAAGATCAGTAGGTGGCTTTCCCGGATGAGTTGCCTTTGTGGGATTTATATCTTCACTTAACTTAAAAGGGAGTTGAATGAAGAACTTGAGAAATACCCACTGATCTCGTAACCAACTGGAAGCGAGACGGGTATACACACCTTCATCTTGAAGGTGTAAGGCTAATTCTCACTCTACATGGAAGAAAAGGCTTAGAAGCATAACCGATGTTTCATTTGCAAAAAACATGGTCATTTTGCCCAAAATTGTCCAAACAAGTCTGCCAAAGCTGTTCAGTAAGCATCGACCTAATCTCTACTGATTTCTCTTTTTACCTTACTTTTAGGTTATAAGTCATTTATATTGTCCTCCTCAAAGAAAGTAAAGTATTTGTCTATAAATGCATTCCTATCTTGAGGACTATAATTCAAATTTTCCTTTATTGTATTATAGTGTTCATTATATGTGGGAGTTTATCCCACTTGACAACCAAATGGAGCTTGAATTCTCCAGAGAGATATTCTTTGTTTTGATTAGATTGAAGTTCTTTTATGTTCCTGTCTAATTGCTTCTCTGCCTTATCCATGTATCCTTTTGAAATTCAAAAGCAATGGAATCATGACACATTTAGACAAATATAAATGAAATGAATATTCATCAACAAGATTCATAAAATACTCATAACCTCTAATAACATGTAAACTGATTAGTCTGTATACATTTGTATGTGCTAAGTCATCCATTACAATGTTATGCTTTTAGCTAAAAAAAAGCATCCTCGTCATATTACTTTTATAAATAAGATTTATAGAGTGACAACAATCAATCCTAATAGGCCAACAAGCCTATCATTAATCATTTTCTTAAAATCTTATTATAGTTTATATGACTTAAGCATATATATCAGAGGTGAGATTGGTTAGAAGAAATATTTCTTTTCTTATATAAATGCATATACTCTTTATCATTATATCTTCCTTTGAATAGATCAATGGACTTATATGACATAAATTGTCTTTATAAAGAACCGAAATAAGTAATAAACAGAGGATCCAAAAATAACAGTATACTCTTGTTTATTAAAATAAGCAACCGAAATTAAATTCGTCTAATATATGAAATAATAAAGACAAATATCAAAACTAAAGTTTTGTAAAATTGATCTAGCATTTTAATTGATATAAACTAGCAGGTCCTCAACTGCTGTTTGAAGTATCTCAAAATGCACCATTGCATGAATCAATAGAAATCTGAACTAATTAGGAAGCTTAAAGATTTCTTATACCTAATTTTAATAATCTTAGGACAATCTTTCTTCCAGTGACCCTTCTATCCACATTTGTAATACTTGCCTTTTGGCTTGCCATCTATTTTAATGGACAGTTTTCTCATCTCAACTCTCTCTTGCTTATTCTTGTCTTTCGACTTAGGCCTTGAAGAGAATCCTTTTTCAAGAAGTTTCCTACTATGATAAAATTCTTCTATAGCATGTAGTTCATGCATTAATTCAATTAAGGTCATATCTTTATTGTCTAAGATATAACTTACCTTAAACTCTTTGAATGTATCAGGCAAAGATTCAATCACCATGTTAATCTCTGTTTTATCATCGATTTGAACACCATGAATCTTTACTTCATTCAAATAGTCCATCATTTTTAGGACATGATCACGAACTCTTGTGCCCTCTTCCATCTTAGTATCTGTAATACATTTTAACGCTGCTTCTCTAGAAAAATTAGTATTCTGCCTAAACATCTTACGAAGACTAGACATTATTTCAGTGGTTGTTTCCATGCTCTGATGTTTCTTATGCAGTTCCACAGAAATCAAAGCCAATATATAGCGCTTAGCCATAAGGCTCCCTCTGATTTCTATAATCGTATACCGTTGGTTCTAGAGGGCATGGCTGGGTCAACACATATTTGCAGCCCTTAACAGTGAGAATATTAAACATATTGTGTTTCCAATCTAAGTAATTTTCACCAGTGAGTCCATAATGGGTTGATGGAAAAGGAGAATCAGGAAAGGAGGTGTGAACGATATCCTTATGTGGCAGAGTTTGGTGGTTTAACTGGTGGAGGTAGTTATGTAAGGTAGGCTGGATCTCATTTTCAATGATGGCGGGATGTGGTGCAGTGAACCATTCGTATACCTGATCTTGTGTCCAAAAGAACTGTGTATCTGAGTGTTGGAAATAAGGCCTGTGAATTATGAACACGGATGTCCACATTTGAGCTTCAGAGAGTGGCATACGATCAAGGTTGTAGATTTCTGACAAGTGTTGGAGCTTTTGTCTCCACCATGGAATTGGTGAAAACCACTCAAGTAATGTCCAAATGAGAGAGGTAGCTTTGTCTGGATTAAGAAGATGAGACAAAGTGGGGGCGATGGGTAGGATGAGCTTGGTTGCATAGAGAGTAGTTAGGCACCAGAGGTACCATAACTCGTCTTCAGTGATTTCTTTGGATGGGTCAAGGGTTAAACCTGTAAGAAACAGATTTTCAGGATGGAAAGTAGAAAATGGAAATGAGTCAGCCATAAGGTAAGCTTTCATGAAAAAACGGAAAACAGCTTTTCTTGCAAACTCTTGGATGGTAAAAACAGAGGAAAATGTTTTATTCAAGGGAAAGGGTTTTTTGGTAAGAGCTTCGGGAGGTAAGGATGTAGCCATGACAATAGTTGGAAAATGGTATGTGGTGGAAAACAGAGTGGGAGGTGTCTCTGGTTTTGAGAGTCTACATAGCATATCAAGGATAAGGTTTTGGGATCCCTTTATATGCTTTACTGAAAAATCATATTTGGAAAACCAATCTTTTAATCGGAGTAACATCTTTTCTGGAACAGTTTTGCCTTTGAAATTGAGAATATTGGGGAAGGCTGAGCTGTCCATTCGGATGAGGAAGTGGTGGCCAATGAGATGGTACTCGAACTTTTTGATGCCATGCTTTACCGCTAAGATTTCTTTGAACACGCTATGGTAGTGCTGCTGTGTGTCAGAAAAATGTCCACTAGCGTAGGCGATAAAGTGTTCTTTTCCATTGAGTTCTTCAAGGAGAATGGCACCCCATGATTCATCACTTGCATCTGTCTGTAGTATGCGCTTTCCATCTGCAATCAACTTTAAAGGAGGCGGATTTTGCGCAATCTTCTTAAGAGTAGTGACAGCGTTTGTGTGGTCATCATTCCACTCAGGAGGCTTTTTCTTCAACAAAGCTGAGAGGTGGTGAGTGTAGTGGTCCACATGTGGGATAAAGTCTCTGATGTAATTGATAATTCCAAGAAATTGCTGGACCTGCTTTTTGGAAAGTTGCTGATCTGGAAAGTGAAGTAACTCTTGGGCAATGTGCTTTCCTGGCTGGTAATGGCCATCTTTTATGATCATACCAAGAAATTCGATGGTATCGGTGGCAATGGTGCTTTTCTTGGCAGATAGCATGATTCCATGACTTTGGACAATATCATAGAACTGGTTGAGTAGTCGGTGATGGTCATCATGTGATCCTGAAAAAAGTAAAATATCATCAATGTAAATCAATGCATTAGACAGGAGAGGCTGAAAGATTTTGATCATGGATTTTTGAAAAATGGATGGGGCAGTTTTGAGACCAAAGGGTAGGACCGTCCATTGGAAATGGGCATTGGGAATGCAAAAGGCTGTCTTATATCGCTCAGAGGGTTCAATGCCTAATTGCCAAAAACCTGATTTTAAATCAAATTTTGAAAAGATATGGGCATTTTTGAGAAAAGTAAACATGCTTTGTCGGCGAGGTAAGGGAAATTTGTCATCTTGCAAAAACATGTTTAAGGGCTGGTAGTCAATGACTAGGCATTTCTTTCCTCGAACAATTTCAGAATGCTTTTCAACATAAAAGGCTTGGCAAGCCCATTGAGAGGTTGTGGGCTCAATTAACCCTTGGGCTAACAATTGAGAACATTCTTGTTGGGCTAGGAGTAAGTCAGATGGACTCATTCCTGGATGAGTGGCTTTGGTGGGATTAATGTCTTCATTAAGTTTGAAGGGTAACTTAACAAAGAAAGACTGATTTTTCCACAAAGGAGTTGGATGGGTGAACTCAGAATGAGACTCTGGACAAAAACTCAAAAGCTTGGTGGAAATATCCTGATATGATGGAGGGGTTTCAGACAGATTGTAGAGTTTCAAGATATCTATGAATGGTTTGAACATGGACTTGACTCGAATTCCATGAGGAATGATTTGAAGGTGTTTGATCTGGTGAAGGATGTCAAATCCTAACAAAATATCTTTATTAGGAAGAGTTGAACCAATGACTTTGGTCCAAATGACACAATTAGGGAAAATCTGGATACCAATGGGTTTCTTGGTAATTAAAGAAGTGGTGAACAGTTTGCCATTAACAGCTTTGAAATGTTCTTCAGATTGGGTCCAGGAGTCTGGTGGGAGAATATGAGGGTTTAACATACTGCGCTGTGCACCAGTATCGATAAGACCAATTGCTGGAATGGGCCTTTGGAATTTTGAAGGCAGGATTTGGAGTTTGATGGAAGGTATAGGAACTGTAGTATCAAGGGACAAGAGCTGTTGATGGAAAATGACTTGGGACTGGTCACTGTCGGAATCATCAGAAGATTGTTGGAGTGCGAAATTGTTTCATCATTGGGTTCATCTTGTTCAGAGAAGTAGAATTCCAGTTCATCCTGTTGTAGAGAGTAATCTGTAGTAGCCTGAAGATGTTCTACAAGACGAATGGACTTGGCTCTTTTGTTGGGGCAATCTTTGGCAAAATGACCTTTTTTCCTGCAGATAAAACATCTGCTCGATTTTCTTCGTTTGGAGTCTTTGGAAGAAGAAGACCGCTTTCTGAAGAATCTGTAAGGTTTTCTGGACCTGCGAGGTCTGGATGAAAATTTTGGAGATTTGAACTTTTGAAAATGCCTTTTCTTTTTGGGACTGCAATCACAATCCTTCTTCTGTCTGCATTTGATTTGCAGATAAGGCTTTTTGCAGGCACTTCGGAATGGTTCTTTGTCTTTCAACAAGTCCTTGAAGAATTGTTTCTATTCACAAAGCTTATCAAGACAAGTTTTGGCGAGTTGGAAAATTTTGCCAAGAGTGATATTGTCAATGACAAGATTGGAGGCGGTGAGCTGCCGCTGGATGTCTGGTTGGAGTTCTTCTGGTAGGGAGGCCAGAAAAACATGCTTTAGTGTAGGCTTGTTGAATCCATTAAGCTTATAGAATAACAGGGACATGCGCTTGTAATGGAAATCAAGATCCTTGGCATCGAGGGAGCAACATTTCATGCTGAGATAGTCTCGGCGTGCAGCTTCAAAGGCTGCAGCTAGGTCTCCTAAAAACTGATCATGAAGAATGGCAAGAGCACTAGAGACTTCTGGTAATTGAACAAACTGCAATTGTCTGTATTGACCAAGAGAGTCAAACCAATCTCTTAGAGTACCCGTAAAACGAGTACCAAATTCTCTAAGGACTGATTCAGTAGTGGCTCCTTATCTGAGCATTTGGAGATCAATCCAGGCAGACATTTCATTAAGACGATCACGCCATTTATAGGATGGGATATCATCAAAGGTAAACCAGGGACCATTTGATGATTTTTGACTAGATGAAGTAGTTTGGGCCGGAGGAGGCTGGTTGGTAGCAGAAGATTCAGGCATCTCTTCTTCAACATCAGAAGGAATATCAACATATGGTTCAGTCCAAAAGGTTTGTGGGTCATGTTGAGCCATTAGGATTCTGGTGATATCAGCATAAGATTTTTCAGAGTCACTAGTGGATGCTGAAAATTCTGTGTCAGTCTCAGTATGGCTATCTGAAACGGCTAGATTTGAATCAGAAGTTTGGTCATCAGTGGAAGATGGGTGGTCGATGGTATGGGCACTGAATTGGTGCATAAGTTCTTTATTCTTGGATGTAGTAGGAGGTTGGGATTTGGATGGTTCAGGTGGTGATGTTGATGCTGGTGTATAGCCCGGTGATTATTGGTCAGGGATAATAGTGGAGGAAGGATTGATTGTGACGGGTCGTGGTTGAGGTTTAGGCTTTGGTTTAGATTTAGGTGGTGGTGGTAATGGGTTGTCTCGAAAAAGGGTATGAGTCATACCAAACAGCTTAGAAGGCTCATACTGTCGGATAGGAGAAAGCATTGAAGCAAATGGATGGTAAGTTGGACCAATCGAAGGGATAGGAGGCGAGGAGGTAAAAAGGGAAGGTTTTTGTTTGTCAGATTCAATTTGAGCAAGCTCAGCTTTTAAATGTCTGATCTCCCTTTCTTTTTGATCAAATTCTGGGCCATGGTAACGTTGGGCAAGCATAGTTCGCAACTCAGAATCAAGTTGAACAATTCTGGACTGGACGTTCTGGTGGATCTGCTGCAGTTGTGCAGAGATGGAGTCAACCTTCGTTTCAAGGTGTTCAGTTCGTAAACTGATCTTTTCAACTTTGGAATTAATGTTCAACAAAGTATCACTCTGGGCTCTGGCATTTTGAGTTTGCCAGTTGAGGACGGATTCAAAAGGTTTGGGTGGTTCAAGATGACCGGCTGAGGTTATGGGTGATGGAATAAAAGGTTTGGACACAACATTTCGTTGGGAATCTGAGGAAGCAGATGAAAACATCATACAACTCAGAGGTGGAGATGGATCCAGAACAGGTGAGGATATTGTAGAGGTACAACGCTTTGCAAGCCATTGGAGTTCCTTTTTATAGAGAGGTAAAGGAGCTGATGGAGGAGGAGGATCTTGTGGTGGTCTAGGAGTACTGTGATGACACGAGGCATGAGATTTTTTCTTAGGTTTCTTTTTCCTTTTGGTTACATAATCGTCATCCTCTTCCCAATCATCCCAGTAGGGACAATCTGGGTCACAGTGGCCGGAACCAGGGACATCCCAAAGGAAATGCCCATTTTGTTTGGCTGGATAAACAGGGAAACCGTCAGAATTGAATCCTGTAATAGGCAAATCTTCTTGACCTGTCTGAACAGTTGTGATCATGGATGAATAAGTGAAAGAGAGCCGAGGAGGCTCTTGAGGAGCACTGGGAGGCGGTTTAAAGGTCATTCTGACCGTGCCATCTGGTCGCCTTTCAAACATACTTTCAGATGTCTGAACTGGGGCTGTATTGTTATGGAACTGCTCATAGTTTGAGATCCATTCAAGAGGCATAAGCTTAAGAAGTTCTTGGCGAGGAATTTGCCTGGGGATCTGAATAATGGTTGGGATTTGGTCAGATTCAGCTAACACCATGAGAGTGTCAGAGTGGTGTTCTGGAGTGGGTAGATCTAAGGCATGATTATGAAGCCGATAGACCAGTTGATGGTGTAGGGTGGCTATTTTAGCAGTGGAGATTTGTTCAGCACCTTGGATCTGGACTTGAACTTTCAGGGTTGTGGGTAGATTAGTGTCTTGAAGGGAAAGATTGAAGTTTGGATAAAAGGTGAGTAAGACACTGCCAGCATGTAGGGTTGTGAGTACAGTACCGATAACAGCATCTTGGTACTGTTTAAACCGAGTGTCCAGGAGAGCAATACGAGCTGTAACTGGTAAACCTTTGCGCCCATGAAGGGTAAGGATTAGCCGTATTCCGCCTAGATGAAGATGAGTGTATCCTTCACGTTTCCAATTTGAAATGAGCTCTGAAGGAATTTCCAGAGTGACATATTGCTCAGCAGAGGTGGCTTTGAGAGCACACTGATCCAGACGAGATGACTGGATATATTCTTTAGGGTGTGGTCGTTTAGTAGAGATAAGGGTACGGATGCTGCGGGTAAAGGAGTTGGGTCGTTTGTACAAATGATAAGGGCTAATAAGAGGGTAGGTGGATTCACTTATTTGAGCTTATTCGGGAATATAGGAGTATTCAATAAGGTTTTCAATTTTATCAGCAGTATGGGAAGTGCAAGATTTAGGCAAAGAAAGAGTAGAAGAGAGAGTAACTGGAGTGGATGAAGTAGAAGCCATGAGGGATGAGTTCTCTCTGCGCCTGAAGACTAAAGATCAAAACAGGAATAAAGACTTAAACAAATAATGTTCACAATAAATAATCTAAAATACAAAAAACCACAAATGTTTTTATTTTATTGTAACGATAATCTACTATTGTTTTGGCAAGCTATTCGTTGGGGAAGTCAAGTATACACTTACTAGACTCAATTATCCATTGAATTATTTACTTTCATGGAGAGACATAATAAATAATTATCGTTATCATTTTGGGCCTAAATTTGTTAATAGAGCTTCGTTGGGAAAGTTAATAACAAATTTTAGTTGAGTGTATAATCATTGTTTCAATCTACGTATCTTTCATACCATGCCGCTACCATTAGGGTGATCAACATATTGAAAAAATATTTCGATCTTATCTGTAAAGAAGATCATCAACTAAAATATCTAATATATATACCCTCTGATAAGAGCATCACCGTGTCATGAAGTCGAGGTATATATATAATTTTATTATTGAACTAACAATGGAGCCCGTGGGAAGAATTATCTTGAATTTTCCCTCTCCCACTCAATATTTTAAAGTTTGTTTTTCCAATATACAAATTATATCATATATTGTTAACTGCATGCTTCCTATAATAATATTATCTAGATGAAATCTAATATTATTAAGCACATGCAAATGTCAAACAATGATGAGAACCAACAAGGGAATACCATTAAAACTTCAAGTGATCCTTTGCACATTCATAGAGGCCTAATTACACAATTTGTATCAAATGCAGAAAGGTCAAATTCAAAATAAAAACTTTATCGATTGAGCTAGAAGTAATGTACAATTACCGTTGGAAAGATAATTAAGTTAGCTTTCCAATAAATTTTACAGAGCTGGATTTGGAGTTCTCTAGAAGGAGGTATGACCAATTCATTACAGCTTGTTCAGACTTGGGATTTTCAACGACTCCTTTATTTTTCAACTTCATTTGTTTGTTTTATTTCAAGTTTGTCAATGTGTAAGATAAGTCTACCATCAATGATGGTAGGCTAACATTAAGTTTATCAATAATAGCATTAATTATAGTAGGCTGGCATTAAGTTTGTCAAAGGTATCATTAATTATAGTGGGTTGGTGAAGACTTTTGAAGCATCCTTTGACAAACTTACTGGAGGGTTGTTCCAATGAGGAATGTTATTTGAATTTGAAAGATTATTCTTTCTTTGGTTCTTTTGAGAACTAATGAACTTATCAAGAATTTGCATTCTTGCGGCGTTCCAAATTTAGATTTATCACTCACCTTCTCATCTATTTCTTGAGTGTGGCGTCAATATCATTCTATGTACCTTTGGTTCATGTTTTCTTAAGTATTGGGTCAAGGTTTTGTTTGTCTTAAATCTGTTTAGAACTTTCTTGGGAAGTCGAAACTACAAATTAAGTGTGGGTTTGAAAGTTTCATTGTGGGATTCGCATCATTTGGTATCAGAGCTAGTTTCTAATCAGGTTTGAATGTCTTATTTATTTTTATTATAAAAAAAAGTACCCAAAAAAAAGAAAAAAAAGGTACAAAAAAAACCAGATTGTAAAATGAATCAAGTATTCCTACTTTCATCAAATTGAAATTTAGTTATTCATTTTCCTTGAGAATTGTGTTCCTTTGCTTTCTTACTTTCTTTTCATCAATTTCCTTTGTCGTTCTTTGTGTCCTCTTAATTCCTTTTCTTTGTTTAGTGTCTGGGTTCGTCATATTTGGTGTGCCACTTGGGTTTTTCTTGATTTTGTTTATTTAGTTCAATAAAGAACTGAAAGAGAGAATTAAGTGTGGTAAATAAAAAAAAAGTTTGTGAGATCATTAGAGGGTAAAAGCCAATTTGTGTGTTAACCACAAGAGTTAAGTGACATCAAATTGAGTGAAACACGTGAGGGAGTGTTGTGAGGTCTTTTTGCTAACATTCTTTTCAGATCACAAATATGTCAAAAGATTAAGAAGCTATAGATCAATCAATCATGCTCAAAGCCATGCAACAATAATTTGAGCACATGAATCTGATGTTTGGAGAGATCCGTGACAAATTGGAGAGGCAAGATGCTGCCATAGCCAATCTACAAAGGGGGCAATAACCAATAGCTCCTAATGTAAGAGGTAATCAAGGGCGTGCTGTCATAGGAGAAGAAGATGGCGATGATGTAGATGATTTTGATGACCAGGCCACCGTTGACATGCGTGGAAGAGATAATAGAAGGACATCATTAGTAATCACACATGGAAACAACTTCATCGTCAACCTCAACTCCTTCATCGTCCTCCTCTCATATTTCTCTTTCTTCCACTCTCTCACTCCCAAAATCATGTCAAAAACACATAGCCTCAAAGATCGAAAATCTTGTTGAATATTCTTATATCCCTGAATCTGCCCAAATCAATGAATCTCAGTTCCCTATCATGAGTCCTTACAATCTATACAAGCAAAAAACTTCTTTTACTAGAAGTATTCGAACCTTGATCTCTACCAAAAGACCGCTTCCAAAAGAATATATTTAGTCTTCTAGACTAGATCAGTGTGCTTTGCAAGCCTCTCAAAGTGAGTAGTAAGTCACTTTAGAAATACCCCTAGATCTCGTAGCAAACTGGAAACGAGAAGGGTATACACATCTCCATCTTGGCGGTGTTAGATTAATTCTGACCCTCTATGGCAGAAAAGGCTTACCTGTCACAACAAGAATTGCTCTTCTTGACACCCGGTTCAAACAGTACCAACATGCTGTTATAGGAACTGTCCTGACCACACTCCATGCTGGTAGTGTCTTGTTAACTTTTTACCCGAACTTCAATCTCTCTCTGGAAGATCCTAACCTTCCAACAACCCTTAAAGTTCAAATCCAGCTCCAAGGAGCAGAACAAATACCCACATCAAAGATTGCAACCTTCCATCACCAAATAGTGTATCGATTATAGAATCATGCACTAGATCTTCCTACACCACACTCTACATCTGATGCATTAATAATCCTTGCAGACACAGACACAATTCCAACCATCATCCAAATCCCTAAACAAATCCAGAAACAAGAATTGCTCAAACTCATGCCTCTTGAATGGCTGACCAACTATGAGCATTTCCACCAAAACTCTAAACCAATTCAGACAACAGAGGCCACGTTTGAAAGAAGACAAAATGGTCAGGTCAAACTATCTTTTCAAATACCTGAAACTAAGCATGTTTCAGACAGCCCAAGGCTTTCCTACACTGCTATGATTACAGCAGTTCAAACTGGTCAAGAAAAGAACCTTCTCATTCATGGTTTCTCATTAGAAGGGTATCATGTATATCCTGACAAAATAAATGGTCATTTTCTATGGGATGTTCCTGAAGCCCATATGTGCAATCTGGATTGTCCTTGCCTGGATGATATGGATGTTGATGATGAACTGGAAATTATGAAGAGAAAGAAAAAGTAAAAGAAAAAACCTTCTCATCCAAAAACATCTTGCAAATCTTTTCCTCCATAACCTCCACCAGATCCCAAACCTCCTGTTCTCCTAATAAAATCATGTCTAATGTTTTTCAATCTTATGAAGAATCTTTCCCTCCGCTTGACAAACAGATAGACACACAAACCAGAGTTATCTCAAAGCCTTTTGTTTAGTCCCCAGTTACAGCCTCGGGGCAACTTAAAGAGCCAAAACAGTATGAAGCTATTCTAAACTGGCAAACCAAAAATGCCAGTGCTTAGAATCAAACTCTTCAACAACTCGGAAAGAAAATTGATCGAGTTGCTAGTCAAGTCTCCCAAATTGAAACCAAAGTGGATTCTATTAGTAATCGTCTTGATCAGATGTACATACATCTACAAGACCGTATCTCTGAGCTAGATACTGATCTCAGACGAATGACCAACAATCACATCTGGGGTCCAGAGTTTAACAAAAAGGAAGCAGAGATCAGAAAACTTAAAGCTGAATTAGCACAAATTTATGCTGAAAAGTCTCGTCCATCACTTTTTACTCAAACACAAACTTCACTTGTCCCTCCTCCCGTGTTTGACACTTATTCACCTTTTTACACACCATCCAACCCTCACCAACTTGTTTACAATCAGTTCTTTGGATTTTCACATCTTCAACCAACTCCTCAACCAAAGCCCTCTTCACCTAAAAAATCAAAATCCAAAGTCAAGATTTCATAACCAACGTTGAAAGATACTTCATCCTCATTTGTTCCTTTAGTACCTCCAGAAGATTCACCAAAAGCCACTCCTGAACCTTTTAAAAAAGAAAAAGGCCCAATGGATTAGTATCATTATCATATTGTCCAAAACACATCATCTGACTCCTCTGAAGCAGAAACAGTATATAAGTCAAACCCGTTCGAGTCAAACCCATCCTCCTCTTCCTCATCTACAAACTCACCTGGTACTTCCACTGACTCTGAATCAGAATATGCTGACATTACAAGCATATTAATGGCAACCAAAACTGAAGATCTGAGTGCTTCAACCTCCACACCTATTGTTGAGGACAATTCTTCTAATCATGAAAATGAAGCATCTCAGACAGAACCGGTGTCGTCAATGCCGCCACCAGTTCCTGATCACTCCACTAAACCATCTTCAGCATCTTGGTTCACATTTGATGATATTCCCCGTCACAAATGGCCTGCTAGGCTTCAAGAATTTGCTGCATGGATTGATCTCCAAGGCACAAAACCAAATGCTCAACCTCAAGCTGTTCTTCGCGAATTCATGGCCCGATCCACGGGTTCTTTGCGAGACTGGTTAGAAAGCTTGGGAGAATACAGACAGCTCCAATTCATGCAATCTCCAATTGGTACAGCACTCAATATCATCCATGAACAATTCATCAGTGAAAAAACAGCATCCACCGATGCAGACAAAAAAGAGTACCATCAGATGAAGTGTTGTTCTCTCAAAAGACATCTTTTGGAATCTCATTATAAAAGAATGAGTATTCTATTTTACAAGCTGAATGGGTTCGATGAACCTTCTCTAAAACATGTCTTCATAGCCTCACTTCCTTCTGAGTTACAACTTAACCTTCAAAGGAAACTCACAGCCACTAATCTCAGCATAGCTGACATCTCTCTTGGAAAGATTTTCCAAATGGCCATGTTATGCCTGGATAAAATATGTGAGCAAAAGGAATTCTTCAAAGACCTCATGGAAGATAAGAAATCCTTTTCTGAAGCTTGTAAAAAACCCTATCTCAAGATCGAGTGCAAAGATGAAAAGAAGTGAGTTTGCCCGACCAAAAAGAAAAGACATTTTCAGAAACACATCCACAAAAAATCATCCTCCAAAAAACCTTTCCGATATTTCAAGAAAAATGATGTTTCCCAGTACAGAAAGAAAAAGCATAACCGTTGTTTGATCTGCAAGAAACTCGGTCACTTTGCCCGAAACTGCCAGCATAAGTCTGCCAAAGCTGTTCGACTCATACAGCATCTTCAACATTCTTCACTGTTATCTAAGAATGAAGATGTTGAATCAAACTTTTCTGAAGAGTCAGAACAAGATGATCAGACTGCTTTCATTATATCAGAATCCTCTGATTCTGATGATATTTCAGTCATCTCTACAGTTCAAAATGTCAATCATCCCTTCAAAGTTTCATAAACATGTTCTTGTCATTGGGTTTCTTGACACTGGTGCAGCTACCAGTATGATTGATCCTTATGTTCTTCTCACTGATTATTAGGAACCTCATTCAAATCTTTTCAGAACTGTTAATGGAGAAACTTTTGAAACCACTTTGATTACTAAAAAACCTATTAGTAATCAATTCCTTCCGAATTACATAATTTGGAAAAAGATTGTAGCTTTCAAACTCCCAGATAAAGATTTACTCATAGGTTTTGACGTTCTTCATTTGGTTAAAAACCTATTCCTCACCAGTTCTGGAATTCGCTACAAACAAATGTTAGTGCCTTATACAGATACTCTACGTCTGTATGCACTTTCAGAAACACCATTTCCATACAGTCATATTTCCCAAAAGTTTTTAGAGTTTTGTCCAGAAAACCATTCACAGTTCCACCATCCTTCACCTCTTTGGAAAAATGAATAATTCTTCATTCACCTCCATTTTAAACTTAATGAGGACATAAACCCCACAAAAGCTTCTCACCCGGGTATGTCTCCTTCAGATCTCTTACTTGATAAGCAAGAATGTTCTCAGTTGCTTCAGCAAGGTCAAATTGAACCTACTGGTTCAGATTGGGCTTGTCAAGCATTCTATGTTGAAAAAAGATCTGAATTAGTTCATGTTAAGAAGAGATTAGTCATTGATTACCAGCCATTTAACACTTTCCTTAAAGATGATAAGTTCCCCCTTCCAAAAATTCAGACCATGTTTGTCCATCTTCAAGGGGCTCGTATCTTCTCTAAATTTAATTTAAAAGCTGGTTTTTGGTAACTTGGTATTTCACCAGTTGACCATCCCAAAACTGCCTTTTGCATTCCAGATGCCCACTATCAGTGGACTGTTATGCCTTTTGGTCTTAAGGTTGCACCTTCATTATTTCAAAAGGCCATGACAAAAATTTTCAGTCCCATTCTCCATCATGCTTTGGTCTACATCGATGATATCTTATTATTTTCATCTGATCATGATAGCCACCAGAAACACCTTTTGGATTTCTTTCATATTGTGCAGGAACACAAAATCATGCTTTCTGAAAAGAAAAGCAGCATAGCACGGGAATCAATTGACTTTCTTGGCATGGTGATTAAAGATGGCCACTATCAACCTGGCCCACACATTGCAACTGAATTATTAAAGTTCCCGGACACACATCTCACCAAAAAGCAGATACAACAGTCCCTTGGAATTATTAATTATGTCCGTGATTTTATCCCTAAAGTTGCGGTCCACACCAGCCAACTGTCACGCATGCTAAAAAAACAATGCCCTCCATGGGGTCCAATATAGACAGAAGCTGTCAAGCAGTTAAAGGTGATAGCCCAGTCACCTCCTCCACTTTGAATTCCTACAACTAGACAACGCATCCTCCAGACCGATGCCAGTGATGATTATTGAAGTGCCATCCTTCTAGAAGAGATCAATGGAGTACGTCATTTCTGTGCACATGCAAACGGACAATTCAAAGACTCTGAAAAGAATTACCATGTGATCTGCAAAGAAATTTTAGCAGTCAAGTATGGAATTAAAAAATTTGAATTTCATCTTATCAGCCATAAATTCCTTATCAACATAGACAACAAGTTGTTCCATGACAAACAACTCCTCAGTGTCAAAAACTTATCCCAGACTTCCTCACATGTCCACCTATAAATAAACCCTCACTTATTTCCTCAATCCACACCATCCCAGTCATAGCCATGAATCGTCAACTTCCTTTCAAAGCTCTCACCCAGAGAACATTTCCCATGAACATTCCTTTCCACTCAGCCTATCAAATTCAAGATTTTGCGAAGAAATTCCTATACAGGTATTTTTTCAATGCCCGTCTTGCATCAAAACAGCTCCAATACCTATACCTGAAGCATCACACTCAATTTCTCCTTAATTAGATTAAATACCCTTTCTTGTTCACTACCCCACTTAAATCCCATATGTTTCTTCACAATTTCAGTTAATGGTGTAGCAAGGGTGCTAAAATCTTTCACAAATCTTCTATAAAAACTAGCCAACCCATGAAAACTTCTTACCTTACTTATACTTTTAGGCATAGGCCACTCTTTAATAGCCTTTACCTTCTCTTTATCAACCTCAATTCCTATACCAAATGTGGAATCAGGAAAATTTTTTTAACAACTTTTATTCTCGGTTATACAACCCAAAACAGACTTTTCGTTAGTCTAAGACAGGGTACCAAACCAGATAAGAAAATGATCAAAAGCTTTCTGATGCACAGGATCCTTGCAAGAGGCAAGTGCAGAGCATACTTGCTAAAGTTTCAAAATGAACAAATTTAAAATCTTTATTTCTTTTCTTTTCGTTAGAACTTCATTAGCAGAGAGAGAGATGAGGGTTTAGAAGTTCGTGGTTTGAAAGCACACGAGAGTTTATTTCTTAAAAAACTTCTATATCTTACAAGAGAGGAGAGAGCTCCTTATATAGGAGATATATCTCTCAGGAAGATAGGACAGGACCCCTATCTTTTACAAAAATGGAAAAGAAAAAGTAAAATTACATCATGACACTCTGTGAATTATGACAAAAGGACAAAGATGCTTTAATAATTAAAGCATGACTTTGACAAAA
Source organism: Citrus trifoliata (assembly GCA_018350135.1). Classification (NCBI taxonomy): domain Eukaryota; kingdom Viridiplantae; phylum Streptophyta; class Magnoliopsida; order Sapindales; family Rutaceae; genus Citrus; species Citrus trifoliata. The sequence continues at coordinate 122,599 of VKKW01000125.1, read as the reverse complement.
GCTTAAAGCAGAAGCAAAAGCAAAAGCAACCATAATTATACAAGACAAAGTAAAAGCAAAACAATCATTACAACAAGACAAATCATAACAAGACAAACTACTTTATGGGGAGTAGAGGTTCATGTAGTCATCTTCAGAAGAACTTTCCGTTGCATCTGGATCCGTGTCACCGGAGTGGTGCGGCTTGCGGGAAAAGTTTTTGGAGAGCTTTGGATGTTTATAGGAGGGACCACGACATGGTGGATAAGGGCAATTATAGTCTCTTGGAGTACACTTTGGAGTAGGCTTAGGGGAAGTTTGGGTGGCTTTGTCAACTTTGGAGGTTCGGGTTGGTTTTTTTAGAAGGTTGGGTTAATGGTCCTGGTTGGGAGGGGCCTGGTTCATCCATTGTTGGTTGGGAAAATTGTTGGAGGTGTTGGCTGAGAGGAAGGAATTCTTTCCAAGGGTCTTGGGAGTCTTGGAAGAGAAAGTCAGTGTAATCTGGCTTTTCTTCTTTGATGAGGATTCCTATGGATTTGGGTTTGGATCTGGCGGATGGAGTAGGGATCATGATGAGGTCATGTTGTGGGCCTAAGGAGGTGTGAAAGATATCCTTATGTGGCGGAGTCTGGTGGTTTAACTGATGGAGATAATTATGCAGAGTGGATTGGATCTCATTGTCGATGATGGAAGGGTGTGGTGCAGTGAACCATTCGGATACCTGATCATGTGTCCAAAAGAGTTGTGTATCTGGATGTTGAAAATAAGGCCTGTGAATAATGAACACAGATGTCCACATTTGTGCTTCGGAGGATGGCATACGTACAAGGTTGTAGATTTCTGACAGCTGTTGGAGTTTTCTTCTCCACCAAGGAATTGGTGAGAACCACTCAAGTAATGTTCATGTAAGAGAAGTAGCTTTGTCTGGATTAAGGAGATGGTTCAAAGTGGGAGTGATTGGTAGGATTAGTTTGGTTGCATAGAGAGCTGTTAGGCACCATATGTACCATAACTCATCTTCAGTGATTTCTCTGGATGGGTCAAGGGTTAAACCGGTAAGGAACAGATTCTCTAGATGGAAGGTGGAAAATGGAAAGGAGTTTGTGATAAGGTAGGCTTTCATGAAATAGCAATAAACAACTTTTATTGCAAATTCTTGGATGGCAAAAACAAAGGAAAAGGTTTTGTTAAAGGAAAAGGGTTTCTTGGTAAGAGCTTCGGGAGGTAGGGGATGTGGCCATGGAGATGATTGGAAAGTGGTATGTGGTGGAAAATAGAGTGGGAGGTGTTTCTGGTTTTGAAAGTCTGGATAGCATATCAGGGATAAGGTTTTGGGATCCCTTTATATGCTTAACTGAAAAGTCATATTTAGAAAACCAATCTTTCAATCTGAGTAACATCTTTTCTAGAACAGTTTTTCCTTTGAAATTGAAAATATTGGGGAAGGCTGAGCTATCCATTCGGATAAGGAAGTTGTGGCCAATGAGATGGTACTCGAACTTTTTGATGCCATTCTTTACCGCTAAGATTTCTTTAAACACGCTATGATAATGCTTCTGTGTGTTAGAGAATTGTCCACTAGCGTGAGCGATAAAGTGTTCTTTTCCATTGAGTTCTTCAAGGAGGATGGCACCCCATGATTCATCACTTGTGTATGTCTGTAGTATGCGCTTTCCATCTGCAATCAAGTTTAAAGGAGGCGGATTTTACGCAATTTGCTTGAGAGTAGTGACAGCATTTGTGTGATCATTATTCCATTCTGGGGGCTGCTTTTTCAATAAAGCCGAGAGGTGGTGAGTGTAGTGGTCCACATGTGGAATGAAATCACGGATGGAATTGATAATCCCGAGAAACTATTGAACTTGTCTTTTGGAAAGTTACTGATCTGGAAAGTGAAGCAATTCTTGGGCAATGTGCTTTCCTGACTGGTAATGGCCATCTTTTATGATCATACCAAGAAATTCAATGTTATCGGTTGCAATGGTGCTTTTCTTGGCAGATAGCATGATTCCATGACTTTGGACAATATCATAGAATTGAGTTAACAGTTGATGATGTTCATCATGTGATCCTGAAAAAAGCAAGATATCGTTAATGTAAATCAATGCATAATGCAAGATGGGTTGGAAGATTTGGACCATTGATTTTTGAAAAATGAATGGGGCAGTTTTGAGGCCAAAGGGTAGAACTGTCCATTGGAAATGAGCATTTGGAATGCAAAAGGCAGTTTTATATCGCTCAGAGGGTTCAATGCCTAATTGCCAAAAACCTGATTTTAAATCAAATTTTGAAAAGATCTGAGCATTTTTTAGAAAAGTAAACATGCTTTGTCTGCGGGGCAAAGGAAACTTGTCATCCTGTAAAAACATGTTTAATGGCTGATAGTCAATGACTAAGCGTTTCTTTCCTCGAACAATTTCAGAATGCTTTTCAACATAAAAGGCTTGGCAAGCCCATTGAGAATTTGTGGGCTCAATGAGACCTTGGGCTAACAGTAGGGAACATTCCTGTTGGGCTAGGAGTAAGTCAGAAGGACTCATTCCTGAATGAGTAGCTTTGGTTGGGTTAATATCTTCATTAAGTTTGAAAGGTAACTTAACGAAGAAAGACTTGTTTTTCCACAAGGGGTTTGGATTGGTGAACTCAGAATGGGACTCTGGACAAAAACTTAAAAGCTTGGTTGAAATATCCTGGTAGGACGGAGAGGTTTTAGACAGATTGTAAAGTTTCAGGATGTCTGTGAATGGTTTAAACATGGACTTGACTCGGATTCCATGGGGAATGATTTGAAGGTGTCTGATCTGGTGAAAAATGTCAAATCCTAACAAGATATCTTTATTAGGAAGAGTTGAACCAATAACCCTGGTCCAAAATGACACAATTGGGGAAAATTTGGATACCAATGGGTTTTTTAGTAATCAAAGAGGTGGTGAATAGTTTGCCATTAACAGCTTTGAAATGTTCTTCAGACTGTGTCCAGTAGTCTGGTGGAAGAATATGGGGGGTTTAACATGCTGCGTTGGGCTCCAGTATCAATAAGACTAATTGCTGGAATGGGCCTTTGGAATTTGGAAGGTAAGATGTGGAGTTTGATGGAAGGGATAGGAACTGTAGTGTCAAGGGACAAGAGTTGTTGGTGAAAGATGACTTGGGATTGATCACTGTCGGAGTCATCAGAAGATTGTTGCAGTGCAAACACAGTTTTATCATTGGGTTCATCTTGTTCAGAGAAATAGAATTCCAATTCATCTTTTTCTGGGGAATAATCTGTTGTGGCTTGAAGATGCTTAACTAACCGAATAAATTTTTCCCTTTTGTTGGGGCAATCCTTAGTATAATGACTTTTTTTCTTGCAGATAAAATATTGGCTAGACTTTCGTCGTTTTAAGTCTCTAGAAGAAGAAGACTTCTTTCTAAAGAATCTGTAAGCCTTCCTGGGTCGGCGATGTCTAGATGAAAATTCTGGAGATTTGAATTTCCAAAAATGTCTTTTCTTTTTGGGACTGCAATCACAATCCTTCTTCTGTTTGCATTTGATCTACAGATAAGGTTTCTTGCAAGCACTTTTGAATGGTTCTTTGTCTTTCAACAGTTCTTTGAAAAATTGTTTCTGCTCACAAAGCTTATCAAGGCAAGTTTTGGCAAGTTGAAAGATTTTGCCAAGAGATATGTTGTCAATGGAAAGATTATAGGCAGTGAGCTGCCGTTGGATGTCCGGTTGGAGTTCTTCGGGAAGGGAGGCCAAAAAGACATGCTTTAAGGTTGGCTCATTGAATCCATTAAGCTTATAGAAGAGCAGGGACATGCGCTTGTAATGGAAATCAAGATCCTTAGCATTGAGGGAACAACATTTCATACTGAGATAGTCTCGTCGTGCAGCTTCAAAGACTGCAGCTGGGTCTCCTAGGAATTGATCATGGAGAATTGCAAGAGCACTTGAGACTTCTGGTAATTGAACAAACTGGAGTTGTCTGTAGTGGCCTAATGAATCAAACCAATCTATTAGAGCACCCGTAAAATGAGTAGCAAATTCTCTAAGAACTGATTCAGTTGTGGCTCCCGGGAGTAGCATTTGCAAGTAAATCCAGGCAGACATTTCATTAAGGCGGTCACGCCATTTAGAAGATGGGATATCATCAAAAGTGAACCATGGACCATTTGATGATTTTTGACTTTGGGAATGAGATTGGGCGGAAGTTGGGGGAGGTTGATTAGTTGCAGAGGATTCAGGTATTTCTTCGTCAACTTCAGAGGGAATATAAACATATGGTTCAGTCCGAGAGGTTTGGCCTTGGGTATGTTGGTCAGGTTGAGCCATCAAGATTCTGGTGATGTCAGCATAAGATTTCTCAGAGTTGCTGGTGGACAGTGAAGATTCTGTTTCAGTCTTAGAAGAACTATCGGAAACAGATAGATTTGAATCAGAAGTTTAATCATCAGTGGAGGAGGTATGGTCGATTGTGTGGGCACTAAACTGGTGCATGGGTTCTTTATCCTTGGATTGGATAGGAGATTGAGATAGAGGTGGTGCAGGCGGTGATGCCGGCATATATCCCGGAGATTGTTGGCCAGGGATAGTAGTAGAGGATGGATGAATTGTGAAAGGTCGTGGTTAAGGTTTAGGCTTTGGTTTAGGTTTTAGTGGTGGTGGTAATGGGTTATCTCAGGAAAGTGTATGAGTCATACCAAATAGCTTAGAAGGCTCATATTGTCTAATAGGAGAAAGTATAGAGGCAAAAGGGTGATAAGTAGGACCAATGGACGGAATAGGAGGGGATGTGGTGAAAAGGGTAGGTCTGTGTTTTTCAGATTCAATCTGGTTAAGCTCAGCTTTTAAGCGGTGAATCTCTCTTTCTTTTTTATCAAATTCTGGGCCATAGTACCGTTGAGCAAGCATGGTTCGCAACTCAGAATCAAGTTGAGCAATTCTAGACTGAAGATTGTGATGGATCTGCTGTAGTTGTGTAGTGATGGAATCAACTTTTGTTTCAAGTTGTTCAGTTCGTAAACTGATCTTTTCAACTTTCAAATTGATATTTAACAAAGTATCATTCTGGGCTCTAGCATTCTGGGTTTGCCAGTTGAGGACTGATTCAAAAGGTTTGGGTGGTTCAAGATGACCAGTTGAGGTTATGGGTGAAGGGATAAAAGGTTTGGACACAACATTTCGTTGGGAATTTGTGTGGGTTTCTAAAGGAGGAAAAGAGGAAGAATAATCTGAAAAAGTAGATGAAAACATCATACAACTCAGAGGTGGAGATGGATCTGAGACTAGTGATGGAGTTGTGGATGTGCAACGCTTTGCAATCCATTGGAGTTCTTTTTTGTAGAGGGGTAAAGGAGCCGGTGGAGGCGGAGGATCTTGTGGTGGTTTAGGAGTATTGTGGTGACATGAGGCAGGAGAGGTTTTCTTAGGTTTCCTTTTCGTTTTAGGAACATAATCATCGTCGTCCTCTTCCCAATCATCCCAGAAGGGACAATTTGGGTCACAGTTGCCTGAGCCAGGGACATCCCATAGGAAATGTCCATTTTGTTTGGCTGGATAAACAGGGTAACCTTCATAATTGAACCCTGTAATAGGTAGATCTTCTTGAGCTGTCTGAACAACCGTGACCATTGAAGAATAGGTGAAAGAGATCCGAGGAGGCTCTTGTGGAGCACTTGGAGGTGGTTTAAAAGTCATTCGGACAGTTCCATCTGGACGCCTTTCAAACATGCTTTCAGATGTCTGAACTGGGGCTGTATTGTTATGGAACTGCTCATAATTGGAGATCCATTCAAGAGGCATAAGCTTGATGAGCTCATGACGAGAAATTTGTCTGGGGATCTGAATGATGGTGGGGATTTGGTTAGATTCAGCTAACACCATGAGGGTGTCAGAATGGTGTGCCGGAGCAGGTAGATCTAAGGCATGATTGTGAAGCATGTAAACCAGTTGATGGTGTAGGTGGCTATTTTGGCAGTGGAAATCTGTTTAGCACCTTGGATTTGAATTTGAACTTGCAAGGTTGTGGAGTTCCTTTTTATAGAGAGGTAAAGGGAAATTTGTCATCTTGCAAAAACATGTTTAAGGGCTGATAGTCAATGACTAAGCGTTTCTTTCCTCGAACAATTTCAGATGAGGATTCCTGTGGATGGTGGCTTGGATCTGGTTGATGGAGTAGGGATCATGATGAGGTCATGTTGTGGGCCTAAGGATGTGTGAAACCCTTGACCCATCCAGAGAAATCACTGAAGATGAGTTATGGTACCTCTGGTGCCTAACTACTCTCTATGCAACCAAGCTCATCCTACCCGCTTAGAAGGCTCATATTGTCGGATAGGAGAAAGCATCGAAGCAAATGGATGGTAGGTTGGACCAATCGAAGGGGTAAAAAGGGAAGGTTTTTGTTTGTCAGATTCAATTTGAGCAAGCTCAGCTTTTAAACGTCTGATCTCCCTTTCTTTTTGATCAAATTCTGGGCCATGAAAATGAAAGTTTTCCTGATTTCCTATTTTGGTATCAGAGCCATACCCTCTCCACAGAATCTTCAGCATCCACCAGTGACTCTGAAAAATCTTATGCTGATATCACCAGAATTCTGATGGCTCCATTCCAGCAATTGGTCTTATCGATACTGGTGCACAGCGCAGTATGATAAACCCTCATATTCTCCCACCAGACTCAAATCTAGCTGTTTCAGATAGCCATACTGAGACTGAAACAGAATCTTCAGCATCCACCAGTGACTCTGAAAAATGAGATGGTACTCAAACTTTTTGATGCCATGCTTTACCGCTAAGATTTATTTGAACACGCTATGGTAGTGCTGCTGTGTGTCAGAAAAATGTCCACATCTCATTGGCCACCACTTCCTCATCCGAATGGAGAGAGAGAGAGAGAAGCTTAGAAGTTCATGGTGAGAAAAAACACACGAGTTTATTTCTTGGCAAACTTCCATTTTCTACTTTTCATCCTGAAAATCTGTTTCTTACAGGTTTAACCCTTTACCCATCCAGAGAAATCACTGAAGATGCCTAACTACACTTCCAGCATGGAGAGTTGTGAGTACGGTTCCAATAACACCGTCTTGGTACTGTTTAAACCGGGTGTCAAGCAGAGCAATGCGAGCTGTAACTGGTAATCCTTTTCGCCCATGAAGGGTAAGAATTAATCTGATGCCGCCAAGATAGAGATGAGTATAACCTTCGTGTTTCCAGTTGGAAATCAAGTCGGAAGGTATCTCCAAAGTAACATATTGTTCAGCAGAGGTGGCTTTAAGAGCACACTGATCCAGACGAGAAGACTGGATATATTCTTTAGGATGAGGCCGTCGAGTAGATATGAGAGTACGGATATTGCGGGTAAAGGAATTGGGACGTTTGTACAACTGATAAGGGCTGATGAGAGGGTAGGTAGATTCACTAATTTGGGCAGAGTCTGGGATATAGGAATATTCGACAAGGTTTTTGATCTTATTGGTAGTATGAGAAGTGCAGGATTTAGGTAAAGAAAGAGTAGAAGAAAGAGTAACAGGAGTTGAAGAAGTAGAAGCCATGAGGAATAAGTTCTCTCTGCGCCTGAAGACTAAAGATCAAGGAAGAAATAAAGACTTAAATTATACCACTTTGGAAAATGGAAATGAACATAACCAAGAAAAACAATCTGATTTGTACAAAAAGAACACTTCTTCAAATTAGCATACAACTTTTCCTTCCTTAAAACAGTCAATACACTTTGCAAATGTTCAATGTGTTCATCTAAGCCTTTGCTATAGATCAAAATATCATCAAAATACAACTACGAATTTACTAATAAAAGCACGCAAAACATGGTTCATTAACCTCATAAAAGTGCTAGGTGCATTAGATAACCCAAATGGCATCACTAACCACTCATATAAACCATATTTTGTTTTAAAGGTAGTTTTCTAGTCATTTCCCTCTCTAATCCTAATTTGATGATATCCACTTTTAAGATCAATTTTACTAAACACACAAGAAGCATGCAATTCATCAAGCATGTCATCAAGTCTAGGAATAGGATGTCGATATTTTACAGTGATTTTATTAATTGCACGATAGTCAACGCACATCCTCTATGTTCTATCCTTTTTGGGTACTAGTAAAACTGGTACCGCACATGGACTCATGCTCTCCCTCACATATCCTTTTGCCAAGAGTTCTTCAACTTGCCTTTGAAGCTCTTTAGTCTCCTTAGGGTTACTTCTATATGCAGGTCTATTAGGAATGGTAGCTCTAGGGATGAAGTCTATTTGATGCTCAATTCCCCTAATAGGTGGCAAACCGTTAGGGACTTCATTTGGAAACAGATCATTAAAGTCCTGCAAAAGAGTCACAATAGCACTAGGCAAAGAAAAGTTAAGCTCATTAGTGTGTAAAAAAGCCTTTTTGCACAAAAGTACAATGATAGGCTGTTTTGAAAAGAAAGCCCTCTTAACCTCGCTCTCTTTTGCAAACAAGTTCACTTGCTGCCTCTCTTTTCTCTCAATAATATTTTTTCTATCTTTCCACTTGCTTTTCTCTCAATCTCTCTTTCTTTTGTACTCTCATTTTCTTTTTTTGTATCACTCTCTTTTTGTATTGATATTTGATCCTCATACACTTGCCTAGGTGTTAATGGTACAAGAGTGATTTGCCTTTTATTCATTACAAAAGAATATCTATTTAAGTAACCATCATGTGTCACACGCCTATCATATTGCCAAGGTCGACCTGTCCAGCATGCATGGGTACTACATCACATAGAATCTCATCCTTGTATCTCCCAATAGAGAATAAAATCAGCACTTGTTTATTTACTTTAACTTCACCACAATCATTCAGCCATTGTAGCTTGTATGGCCTCGGATGTTTCAAATTCAAATTTAATTTTTCAACTAAACTAGTGCTAGCTACATTAGTACAACTTCCACCATCAATTATCATACTACATACCTTATCTTTGATGTGGCATCTAGTATGAAAGATGTTATCACGTTGTACCTCCGCATCCTCTTTTACTTGCATGTTGAGAGCACGCCTAACAGCCATCAATTTACCATCAATAAGATATTCTACACCATCATTAGCATCTTCCAAAGGTGGCATAGGATCATCATCTGATTCACTCTCGGTTTCAACATCACCATCATCCCTCAAGATCATTACTCTCTTATTTGGGCATTGAGATGTAATATGACCTGTCTCCAAACATTTAAAACACTTAATATCTCTATTCCTAGAGTCTTGGGAATTAGATTTACCTTTGCTTTGGTTCCGCTTTCATGGCCATATGAACCATGTCTTCCAACTCAACATAGTGCTGCAAGTCCACCACATTAGCAATATGTTGATTTAAACCATGTAAAAATCTTGCCATAGTGGCCTCTCGTTCTTCTTCAATGTTGGCTCGAATCATGATTATTTCCATCTCCTTGTGGTAGTCTTCCATACTTCTGGAACCTTGTGTAAGACTTTGAAGTCTTTGGTGTAGCTCCCTATAATAATGACTAGGAACAAATCTCCTCCTCATGATGGCCTTTATCTCCTCCCAAGTGTTTATAGGCCTTTCACGATTTCGTCTCCTATTCAAAACAAGTTGATCCCACCAAATAATAGCATAATCAGTAAATTCAACAGCAGTTAGTTTTACCTTTTTCTCCTCAGAGTAGTTGTGGCAATCAAATACTAGCTCCACCTTTTCTTCCCACTCTAAATAAGCTTTCGGATCATTTTCACCATGAAAAGAAGGAATTTTCAGTTTGATGCTCCCCAAATCACGATCTATACGTCTTGCCCTTCTATTATCTCTTCCACGCATGTCAATGGTGGCCTAGTCATCAAAATCATCTACGTCATCGCCATCTTCTTCATAGTACGCCCTTGATTACCTCTTACATTAGGAGCTATTGGTTGTTGCCCCCTTTGTAGATTGGCTATGGCAGCATCTTGCCTCTCCAAACATCAGATTCATGTGCTCAAATTGTTGTTGCATGGCTTTGAGCATGATTTCTTGATCTTTTGACATATTTGTGATCTGAAAAGAATTTTAGCAAAAAGACCTCACAACACTCTCTCACGTGTTTCACTCAATTTGATGTCACTTAACTCTCGTGTTTAACACACAAATTGGCTTTTACCCTCTAATGATCTCATAAACTTTTGCCTTTTACCACACTTAATTCTCTCTTTCAGTTCTTTATTGAACTAAATAAACAAAAAAAGAAAACCAAGTGGCACACCGAAATATGACAATCCAGCAACTAACAAAGAAAAGAAATTAAGAGAACACAAAGAATGAAAAGGAAATTGAAGAAAGGAAAGTAAGCAAGCAAAGCAACACAATTGATATGTGTGCAAACTGTGTCAAGGAAAATGAATAACTAAAATTCAATTTGATGAAAGTAGAAATACTTGAATCCTTTTGTAATCTTTTTTTTTTGTACGTTTTTCTCTTTTTTTCTTTTTTTTTTTTGATAATCAAAATAAATATGACATTCAAACCTAATTAGAAACTAGCTCTGATACCAAATGATGCAAATCCCACAATGAAACTTTCAAACCCACACTTAATTTGTAGTTTCAACTTCCCAAGAAAGTTCTAAACAGATTTAAGACAAACAAAATATTGACCCAATGCTTAAGAAAACATGAACCAAAGGTATAGAGAATGATGTTGACGCCACACTCAAGAAATAGATGAGAAGGTGAGTGATAATTCTTAATTTGGAATGCCACAAGAATGCAAATTCTTGATGAGTTCACTAGTTCTCCAAATAACCAAAGAAAGAATAATCTTTCAAATTCAAATAATATTAATCTTCAATCTCATTACATAGCAAGGTTGCTGAATTTAAATAGGCTAAAAGAAACCCAAGATCCTAAAAATACAAACGGAAACATTGGAACAACCCTCCAAGTATGTTTGTTAAATGCTTCAAAAGTCTTCACCAACCCATCATAATTAATGCTATCTTTGACAAACTTAATGCAATCCTACTATAAGTAATGCTATGATTGACAAACGTAATATTAGCCCACCATTATTGATGGTAGACTTACCTTACACATTGATAAACTTGAAACAAAACAAACAAATGAAGTTGAAAAACAAAGGAGTCATTGAAAATCCCAAGTCTGAACAAGCTGTAATGAATTGGTCATAACTCATTCTAGAGAAATCCAAATCTAGTTCTGTAAAATTTATTGGAAAGCTAACTTAATTATCTGTCCAACGGTATATAGTTTGTACATTACTTCTAGCTCAATCAATACAGTTTTTATTCTGAATTTGACCTTTCTGCATTTGATACAAATTGTGTATTTGGCTGCCCAATAACTTGAATAATGCCCACAATGCCTTGTCTTCTCTTCAAGACCAATTCATGATGTCTTGCATCTTGAATTGCATTTTCAATTCATATTTTCTCAATTAATCCATTTAAAGCAGCTTCCATCTTTTTGGCTCTTGCTCTTATAATTGGGCCTCCATGAATGTGCAAAAGATCCCTTGAAGTTTTAATGGTACTCCCTTGATGGTTCTCATCAAGTACACACCATTTTCCAATAATTTTTCAGAATGTAAGTTAGGTTTGGGTGATGAGGAGTTTGTGTAAGATTAGTTGTTGTTTTTCATGTAAATATTGGTGCGGAAAATGAATAATCCAACTACTATGCCTTATTACCACTACTTCCCATAAGTCACCAACTAATTTGTTGGTGTTTTTAATTATTTTATTATTACATTGGGATTTTAGATTGGTATTTGGTGCACTCATCCACTTTTATGTATTTACCAAAAATAGGTATAGTCAGAAAAACTTTTAAAACATATTTTTCTTCTCGGGTTATACAACCCAAAACAGACTTTGTTAGTCTAAAACAGGGTACCAAACCAGATAAGAAAATGATCAAAAGCTTTCTGATGCACAGGATCTTTGCAAGAGGCAAGTGCAGAGCATACTTGCTTAAGTTTCAAAATGAACAAATTTAAAAACGTTATTTCTATCCTTTTCTTAGACCTTCATTTGCAGAGAGAGAGAGGGAGGTTTAGAAGTTCATGGTTTGAAAGCACACGAGAGTTTATTTCTTAAAGACTTCTCTATCTTACAAGGGGGGGGAAGAGCTCCTTATATAGGAGAAATCTCAGGAAGATAGGACAGGACCCCTATCTTTTACAAAAGCAAAAGTAAAAGTTACATCATGACACACCTTTAATTAAAGCGTGACTTAAAGCAAAAGCAAAAGCAATCATAATTATACAAGACAAAGGGAAACATAATTAATGCAACAAGACAAACTACTTTATGGAGAGTAGAGATTCATGTAATCGTCTTCGGAGGAACTTTCTGTTGCATCTGGGTCCGTATCGCCAGAGTGATGACGCTTTTGGAAAAAGTTTTTGGAGAGCTTTGGATGCTTACAGGAGGGACCATGGCAAGGTGGGTAAGGGCAATCATTGTCTCTTGGGTGATGCTTTGGTGATGTTTGGGTGGCTTTGTCAACTTTGGATGCTTGTGGTGCTTTTTTGGAAGGTTGGGTTGATGGTCTTGGTTCGGAGGGTCCAGGTTCATCCATTGTTGGTTGGGGAAATTGATGAAGGTGTTGGCTGAGAGGAAGAAATTCTTCCCAAGGATCTTGAGAATCTTGGAAGAGGAAGTCAGTGTAGTCTAGTTTTTCTTCTTTGATAAGGATTCCTGTGGATGGTGGCTTGGAGCTGGCTGATGGAGTAGGGATCATGATGAGGTCATGTTGTGGGCCTAGGGAGGTGTGAAAGATATCCTTATGTGGCGGAGTTTGGTGGTTTAACTGATGGAGGTAGTTATGTAAGGTGGACTGGATTTCATTGTCAATGATGGCGGGGTGTGGTGCAGTGAACCATTCGTATACCTGATCCTGGGTCCAAAAGAACTGTGTATCTGGGTGTTGGAAATAAGGCTTGTGAATAATGAACACAGATGTCCACATTTGGGCTTCAGAGGATGGCATACGATCAAGGTTGTAGATTTCTGACAGTTGTTGGAGCTTTTGTCTCCACCATGGAATTGGTGAAAACCACTCAAGTAGTGTCCAGATAAAAGAGGTGGCCTTTTCAGGATTAAGGAGATGGGTTAAGGTAGGAGCGATGGGTAAGATTAGCTTGGTAGCATAAAGAACAGTTAGGCACCAGATGTACCATAACTCATCTTCAGTAATTTCTCTGGATGGGTCAAGGATTAAACATGTAAGGAACAAATTTTCTGGGTGGAAAGTGGAGAATGGAAATGAGTCGGCCATAAGGTAGGCTTTCATGAAAAAATGAAAAACAGCTTTTCTTGCAAATTATTGGATGGCAAAAATAGAGGAAAAGGTTTTGTTAAAGGGAAATGGTTTTTTGGTAAGAGCTTCGGGAGGCAGAGATGTAGCCATGAAGATGATTGGAAAATGGGATGTGGAGGAAAACAAAGTGGGAGGTGTTTCTGGTTTTGAAAGTCTGGATAGCATATCAGGGATAAGGTTATGGGATCCCTTTATATGCTTGACGGAGAAGTCATATTTGGAAAACCAATCTTTCAATCTGAGTAACATCTTGTCGGGAACAGTTTTACCTTTGAAATTGAGAATATTGGGGAAGGTTGAGCTGTCCATTCGGATGAGGAAGTGGCTAGAAGTAAGTCAGAAGGACTCATTCCTGGATGGGTAGCTTTGGTTGGTTTAATGTCTTCATTGAGTTTGAAAGGTAACTTAATGAAGAAAGACTTATTTTTCCACAATGGATTGGGATGAGTGAACTCAGAGTGGGACTCTAGACAGAAACTCAAAAGTTTGGTTGAAATATCCTGGTAAGGCGGAGGATTTTCAGACAGATTATAAAGTTTCAGGATGTCGGTAAAGGGTTTGAACATGGACTGGACTCGTATTCCACGGGTAATGATTTGAAGGTGTTTGATCTGGTGAAGGATGTCAAAACCTAACAAGATATCCTTATTAGGAAGAGTTGAACCAATGACCTTGGTCCAAATGACACAATTGGGGAAAATTTGGATTCCAATGGGTTTTTTGGTAATCAAAGAGGTGGTGAACAGTTTGCCATTAACAGCTTTGAAATGTTCCTCAGATTATATCCAGGAGTCTGGTGGGAGAATGTGAGGGTTTAACATACTGCGCTGTGCGCCAGTATCAATAAGACCAATTGCTGGAATAGGCCTTTGGAATTTGGAAGGTAAGATGTGGAGTTTAATGGAGGGTATAGGAACTGTAGTATCAAGGGATAAGAGCTGTTGATGGAAAATGATTTGGGACTGATCACTGTCAGAATCATCAGAAGACTGTTGTAGTGCGAACACAGTTTCATCATTGGGTTCATCTTGTTCAGAGAAATAGAATTCCAATTCATCCTTTTCTGGGGAATAATCTGTTGTGGCTTGAAGATGCTCGACTAATCAGATAGATTTTTCCCTTTTGTTGGGGCAATCTTTAGCATAATGATCTTTTTTCTTACGGATAAAACATCGGCTAGACTTTCGGCGTTTTAAGTCTCTGGAAGAAGAAGACTTCTTTCTGAAGAATCTGTAAGACTTTCTGGGTCGGCGATGTCTAGAAGAAAATTCTGGAGATTTGAATTTCTGAAAATACCTTTTCTTTTTGGGACTGCAATCACAATCCTTCTTCTGTTTGCATTTGATCTGCAGATAAGGTTTCTTGCAAGCACTTTTGAATGATTCTTTGTCCTTTAACAGTTCTTTGAAAAACTGTTTCTGCTCACAAAGTTTATCAAGACAAGTTTTGGCAAGTTGAAAGATTTTGCCAAGAGAGATGTTGTCAATGACAAGATTAGAGGCGGTGAGTTGCCGCTGGATGTCTGGTTGGAGTTCTTCTGGAAGGGAGGCCAAAAAGACATGCTTCAAGGTTGGCTCATTGAATCCATTAAGCTTATAGAAGAGCAGGGACATGCGCTTATAATGGAAATCAAGATCCTTAGCATTGAGGGAACAACATTTCATACTGAGATAGTCTCGTCGTGCAGCTTCAAAGACTGTAGCTGGGTCTCCTAGGAATTGATCATGGAGAATTGCAAGAGCACTTGAGACTTCTGGCAATTGAACAAACTGGAGTTGTCTGTAGTGACCTAATGAGTCAAACCAATCTCTTAGAGCACCCGTAAAACGAGCAGCAAATTCTTTAAGAACTGATTCAGTCGTGACTCTTGGACGTAGCATTTGCAAATCAATCCAGGCAGACATTTCATTAAGGCGGTCACGCCATTTAGAAGATGGGATATCATCAAAAGTGAACCATGGACCATTTGATGATTTTTGACTTTGGGAATGAGATTGGGCTGAAGTTGGAGGAGGTTGATTAGTTGTAGAAGATTCAGGCATCTCTTCTTCAACGTCAGAGGGAATATCAACATATGGTTCAGTCCGAGAGGTTTGGCCTTGGGTATATTGATCAGGTTAAGCCATCAGGATTCTGGTGATGTCAGCATATGATTTTTCAGAGTTGTTGGTGGACAGAGAAGATTCTGTTTCGGATTCAGAATGACTATCTGAAATAGCTAGATTTGAATCAGAAGTGGGATCATCTGTAGAGGAGGTGTGGTCAATTGTGTGGGCACTAAACTAGTGTATGGGTTCTTTATCCTTGGATTGGATAGGAGGTTGGGATAAAGGTGGTGCAGGCGGTGATGTTGGTGTATATCCCGGAGATTGGTTGCCAGGGGTAGTAGTAGAGGATGGATGAATTGTGACGGGTCGTGGTTGAGGTTTAGGCTTTGGTTTAGGTTTTGGTGGTGGTGGTGGTAATGGGTTATCCCGAAAAAGTGTATGAGTCATACCAAATAGCTTAGAAGGCTCATACTGTCTAATAGGAGAAAGCATAGAGGCAAAAGGGTGATAAGTAGGACCAATGGACGGAATAGGAGGGGATGTAGTGAAAAGGGTAGGTCTGTGTTTTTCAGATTCAATCTGGTTAAGCTCAACTTTTAAACGGCGAATTTCCTTTTCCTTTTGGTCAAATTCTGGGCCATAGTATCTTTGGGCAAGCATGGTGCATAACTCAGAATCAAGTTGGGCAATTCTAGACTGGAGATTTTGGTGGATCTACTGCATCTGTGCAGTGATAGAATCAACTTTTGTCTCAAGCTATTCCGTTCGTAAACTGATATTCTCAACTTTGGAATTGATATTCAACACAGTGTCATTCTAGGCTCTGGCATTTTGGGTTTGCCAGTTGAGAACTGATTCAAATGGTTTGGGAGGTTCAAGATGACCAGTGGAGGTTATGGGTGAAGGAATAAAAGGTTTGGACACAACATTTTGTTGGGAATCTGTGTGGGTTTCTAATGGAGGAAAAGAGGAAAAATAGTCTGAAGAAGTAGATGAAAACATCATACAACTCAGAGGTGGAGATGGACCTGAAACAAGTGATGGAATTGTGGATGTGCAACGCTTTGCAATCCATTGGAGTTCTTTTTTATAGAGGGGTAAAGGAGCCGGTGGAGGTGGAGGATCTTGCGGTGGTTTAGGAGTAGTGTGGTGACATGAGGCAGGAGATTTTTTCTTAGGTTTCTTTTTCCTTTTGGTAAGATAGTCGTCATCTTCTTCCCAATCATCCCAGCAGGGACAATCTGGGTCACATTTGCCTGAGCCGGGAACATCCCATAGGAAATGTCCATTTTGTTTGGCTGGATAAATAGGGTAACCTTAAGAATTGAACCCTGTAATAGGCAGATCTTCTTGAGCTGTCTGAACAGCTGTGATCATGGAGGAATAGGTGAAAGAGAGCCGAGGAGGCTCTTGTGGAGCACTTGGTGGCGGTTTAAAAGTCATTCTGACCGTGCCATCTGGTCGCCTTTCAAACATGCTTTCAGATGTCTGAACTGGGGTTGTATTGTTATGGAATTGCTCATAGTTTGAGATCCATTCAAGAGGCCTAAGCTTGATGAGCTCGTGGCGAGGAATTTGTCTTGGGATTTGAATGATGGTAGAGATTTGGTCAAATTCAGCTAACACCATGAGGGTATCAGAATGGTGTTCTGGAGCGGGTAGATCTAAGGCATGGTTCTGAAGCCTATAGACCAGTTGATGATGTAGGGTGGCTATTTTGGCAGTGGAAATCTGTTCAGCACCTTGGATTTGAATTTGAACTTGCAAGGTTGTGGGTAAATTTGTGTCTTGAAGTGAGAGGTTAAAGTTGGGATAAAAGGTGAGTAGGACACTTCCAGCATGGAGAGTTGTGAGTACGGTTCCAATAATAGCATCTTGGTACTGTTTAAACCGAGTGTCAAGCAGAGCAATGCGAGCTGTAACTGGTAATCATTTTCGCCCATGAAGGGTAAGGATTAGTCTAATGCCGCCAAGGTGGAGATGAGTGTAACCTTCGTGTTTCCAGGTGGAGATCATATCAGAAGGTATCTCCAAAGTAACATATTGTTCAGCAGAAGTGGCTTTAAGAGCACATTGATCTAGAAGAGAAGACTGGATATATTCTTTAGGATGAGGCCGTCGAGTAGAAATGAGAGTACGGATACTGCGGGTAAAGGAATTGGGATGTTTGTATAATTAATAAGGGCTGATGAGAGGGTAGGTAGATTCACTAATTTGGGCGGAGTCTGGGATATAGGAATATTCGACAAGGTTTTCGATCTTGTTGGTAGCATGAGAAGTGCAAGATTTTGGTAAAGAAAGTGTAGAAGAAAGAGTAACAGGAGTTGAGGAAGTAGAAGCCATGAGTGATGAATTCTCTCTGCGCCTGAAGACTAAAGATCAAAGAAGAAATAAAGACCTAAATTATAAGGAAAACCAAGACGAAATCTTACAAAGAAGAAAGATTTACAAAGAGAAGCTAGTGACCAAACTGAGGCTATGTATAATTCCTATGGAGTTCCAACTGGAAAAAAAAAAATGATTTCAGGAACTATATTGGGGTGATTGTACGGGAAAGAATTCTAATTATATATGATGATTGGAGGAAAGTGTCACTAAACATCAATGAGACATTATGGACTCATTTTCAGGAAAAGTTTAAATTGAGTTTTAAGGCAAAAACCCAAGTGTTCAAGTGGATGGGAATTGCATTAGAGGGCTTTAGATGTAAGTTGGCCAATGAATATATTCTGCCCAATGCAAACAACTTGAGTTCACTGAAAAAGCTTCCTCTTGAGTATGAAGGCATTAGAAAAGAGGACTAGAAGAGCTTTGTTGATAAGATTTTATCTAAAGACTTTTAGGTATGTTTAAAATTTTGTTAGTTAGATAATATTATTGAGTTCCTGTAACCATTTAATTAATATTCATTTTGTGCAGGAAAAAAGTAAGGCAGCAAAGGAAAAAAAAGCAAAGAATGTGTACAATCATCACTTGGGCAGCACAGGATATGCTAAGTTGTTGCATAAAAGAGTAAGTATAATAACCACTCTATACAAACTTATGACATTTTCAATACAAATAATAAGATGATTCATAGTAGTTTTCAATTCAATTTTTGTTGAATTATTACAGTAGTAGGACCTTTGAGTTACTGAGCGTGAGATTGACCACAATGAAGCTTGGTTATTGGCTCACAGGAGAAAAGATGGAACTTATACACCTGAAGTGCAGCAAGTGGCTGAGAGAATTGTAAGTATCCACCAGCACTGAAAATTACCAATGCAAATAGTTTGAAATTGAAAGTTGCCTGAATTATTTTATAATCTAAGATCATGTAAATTAACAGATTAGGTTGCTTTGTTTATTTCGAAAAATGCTAGTAATGTGATGTATGCATACACTGTCATTATTTAACTTATTTGTTTTTTATTCTTAATTTTGATAAAATATTTTTGTATTTATTTTGTAGAGTGAGATAAGAAGTCAAGTTGAGCAAGGAACGTTCCAATCCCAAGGACCGAATGATATCCTAGGTGAAGCCCTTCAAAAGAAGCCTAATGGAAGTCGGGTGTAAGGATTAGGTCAATTCATCACCCCATCCATGTATTTCAATGTTCCTGATCCCACAGAGTTGGTGCGAGAACGAAGAATGTATCAGGAGAGTTTTCAATTTACGCAAGCTCAATTAGATCAAATGAATGCAAGGATAAACTCCTACAACAACACTGTTCCAACTTTCCTAACTCCAAAGGTGGTTTCAATGTTAAAATGGAGATAGATCGTCGATCACCCAGCAAAGTTACTCCCAAAGTCAGCGACTAACAACCCCAAAGCAACTCCAAAGTCAGTGACCAACCCCAAAGCTACCCCTAAGTTGGTGACCAAAGTTACTCCAAAGTCAGTGACCAATGACCCCACTGTTTGTCCAAAATCTGACAAAAACATCAACACACCTCCCCTGCCATCCCCTACACAAAATCCACCTCCAGTAGATTGTGAAGCCACTTCAAAAATCACCCCAAGAAGATCTCCAAGATTAACTCCTTCAAAGAGAAAAGTGGATGGCCGAAAGTCTTTTACAAATGTCGTGGTATATCTGTATGAACAAAAACGAACAACAAAGGAACCTATTGTTGTAAAACCAGTGACAGCAAGGAAACTAGTTCTGAGAAAGAATACCCGTGAAGCTGTGAAAGCAACAAAAGAGAACAAAAGTTCATAGATGA
This sequence comes from Citrus trifoliata, assembly GCA_018350135.1. Classification (NCBI taxonomy): domain Eukaryota; kingdom Viridiplantae; phylum Streptophyta; class Magnoliopsida; order Sapindales; family Rutaceae; genus Citrus; species Citrus trifoliata. The sequence goes on along the minus strand of VKKW01000125.1, from coordinate 103,065 downwards.
AAATCGTTTCTTTGATGATTGAGAGCCCTCTGTCACGGACGATTATGATTGCCCATGATTTGAAGACTTTTGGTGTCTATTGGGAGAGTAGATTGGACAAGCATATTTGCAATGAAGTCATTGAGTTTACAGAGCTCTCAAATTCTATTATAGAGATATGGATCGAGTAAGAAATAAAAAAAATGATTTATGTTTTTACTATGTTTTCTGATTTTGCAAACTGTCATTAATTTATATCTTATATTCATGTCATGAAAGTTTCTTTTTCTAATAAACACTTGTATGAAGAGATGGATAATGGCAGTGGTGTTATTTCAATTCAATTTGGAGTTACAGTCAAGTCAAGCAAGCTACCCAAATAGGTGTTCCTATATTTTAGACCTTTTGGACAAAATTCAAATAGCCCAGATAATTGTCTTCCCATATAACGCAAGATATAGTTTATTTATTTTTTGTTTATTTTATTTTTTTAACATAAATGATTTAAATTTATCTTGTCATCTGTTTTTTTTTTTTACTTGTTTGTTTAGTGGCCATTGGGTGCTAGTAGCAATTGATATGGTGAAGCAAAAAATTTATTATCTTGATCCATTGGGTGATAATCCTGATGATGAGTTGAAGCAAATGGTGAATGAGTAAGTTTAATTAGTTTACTTAATTCTTTGTTAATTTTTTATGTTGTAGATTAATTTGTTGCATATGTTATTTATTATTTATAGTGGGATAACAATGCATCAAGTGAAGAGTAATAACAAGAAGCTTGTGCAATGGGTCTCAATGAAGGTATTAATGAAACAAAGTTATGATTTCCATTCTTACTTCATCAGTATATTTGAAACTAATTTTTTTCTTTTTTAGTGTCTGAAACAACCTAGAACCTTTGAATGTGGTTATTATGTGATGAAGTACATCCAGAATATTGTTCGCGTTTTGTGCATTCTTGAAAACAATGTGAGTTTTGCCAGAACTTGTTTAATATTTTGTTAAAGAATGCATTGTGAAATGAATTTTCTTAAGTGAATTGTGAAGATGGTTAATGGGTGAACAGTTTGCTGCTTTATGCTTGAAACTAGCAATATAATCATATCTTGTGCTAGGGATGAGAGGAAGTGTTGTGTATGTTTAGGATAATCACATATACTTTATTGCAAATATTTATTATAGGTAAAAGCTATAACGCTATATATATTTTATTGAATGCATTCAATATGTTTGGAAAAATTGATGCCAATTTTTAGTGTGTTCTACTATGTATTTAAGGCACTGTAGTATAAACCAAAATGACTGGAGCTGTTGCATGTACAAATAGAATTCATATAAATCTCAGTGTTCAGTGTTAAAGTCTTATTGAGCAATGATTGGAGCTGTTGCATGTACAAATAGAAGGCATATAAATCCCAGTGCTGAGTGTTAGAAGTAATATTGAGTAATGCAAAATGATATATTATAAATTATCAGCTTCTTAGGCAGCTTTGGTAACCATTGTTTGCTATGGTGATACAATTTATTTGCATGTTCTTCAATTTTGATGTTAATCATAACAAACTTAAAAAATATATGTATTTATTGTGTTTTTTTTATTTCATGATAGATTCTAAAATATATGAGTACATTTTGTTGCTTTATTTTTTAAGTTCAAGGGCTGTGATAAGTACACTATGGATGATCTTTCGCAACTTCGCGATCAGTGGGCCATGTATGTTGCAAAGTTACTTGTAGCATACAATAATGAGGTAAATTATAGTTTTGCTTGTAAATATCAAAGAATTAATTTTCATAGCATAGTAGCTAATTGATTCTATATACTGCACTTATAGGTGGGACATCTGCACTTACTTGAATTATTTTCACCACTCACATGGTGGCGCAAACAACTTTAAAACATTTCAAACCACCACCAACTAAATAGACTTCCTGACCAAGAATCAGATATGTTCACCTTCGTGTTCATCATACACATGCCATATTTTCAACACCCAATCACAAGGGATTACTGGACACAAGACATGGCATATGAATGGAAAACATTTCCACATCCATTTCCAATTAACCATGATCCGACTATAATCTCAACTCTCAAAGCTTTTCTTATGGAGCTCAATAATGTTCAACCAGCCCCATCAGATATCTACTACACCTCAGTAGGACCATCTGATTTTACCAAAAGCTCAAACATGTACCCCAGGATCAAGTTCCAGGCCTCAAGGAATTCTCGTCCGAGAAGAGCGTCCTAATTTCACCAATGTCCTTTTCCAAGATATTCACAACCATTGGGAAGATTTTTAGTCTCTTTTTCCATCTGAACAATCTCAAAGTCTGCCTACTGTGCCAACCCCTCAGCCAGAACCTATCGACAATGATGAGCTTAACGAAGATTATCTGATCTATCAAGAGATACAAAAAGCTCGAAAGCAGTATGAAAAAGAGACAGGTGAAATATCACCATCCAAATACCCCTCCACTCTATAAAGCTTCACATGGCTACAAAAGCTTTCCAAAAATCTCAGCTTTAATAAAGATAGATAGGGGTCCTGTCCTGTCTTAAAGTGTGTTTTTATGTGTATACTTTTGCTTTTGTCATTTTGCCTTAAAGATAAGGGTCTTGTCTTATCTTTTGCTTTTAGAGACTCTATATAAGAGCTCTCAAGTCTTTGTATTCGGCAGAACATCTTCAATAAACATTTTGAAAGTTTGTTCATAATTCCAATGTCTTTCTAAAACCTTTTCTTCTTTTAGGTAGCAAGTTAATACTTGAGCCATTATTCTAGGAACATTCATCTCTATATCCATATTGAGTATGCTCTGCACTTGCCTTGAGAAAGGATCTTGTGCATCGGGCTCTAATACCAGTCGGGGGGGGGTCAAGTACGTGGCGTTGTTATACCAGAACTATAACAAGTTAAACATGTTCTTTGGACCAGTAGTCCGCAAGTTTGGGTTTCTAACCAATATACCCTTAATCCTTTATATATCAAACCAGTGGGAGAAAACCACAACCCATGATACCACCCTAGAACAAGTCATCTCCTAGACTCTTAGAGAGGGTGAACGTTGTGAGAGAGTAATTTTTGTAAACTGGCTTGAAGATAAATCAGGACTTTTCTGATGCACATGATCCTTTCTCAAAGCAAATGCAGAGAATACTCAATATGGATATAGAGATGAACGTTCTTAGAATAATGGCTCAAGTATTAACTTGCTACCTAGAAGAAGAAAAGGTTTTAGAAAGACATTGGAATTATAAACAAACTTTCAAAATGTTTATTGAAGATGTTCTGCCGAATACAAAGACTTGAGAGGTCTTATATAGAGCCTCTAAAAGCCAAAGATAAGACAGGACCCTTATCTTTAAGGCAAAATGACAAAAGCAAAAGTATACACATAAAAACACACTTTAGACAAGACAAGACCCCTATCTATCTTTATTAAAGCCGAGATTTTTGGAAAGCTTCTATAGTCATGTGAAGCTTTATGGAGTTGAGGGGTATCTGGATGGTGATATATCACCTGTCCCTTTTTCATACTGCTTTCGAGTTTTTCGTATCTCCTGATAGATCAGATAATCTTCATTAAGCTCATCATTGTCGGTAGGTTCCAGTTGAGGGGCTGGCTCAGTAGGCAGACTTTGAGATTTTTCAGATGGAAGAAGAGACTGAAAATCTTCCCAAGGGTCTTGAGCATCTTGGAAAAGGACATTGGTGAAATCATGACACTCTTCTCGGACGAGAATTCCTTGAGGATGGAACTTGATCCTGGGGTACGTGTTTGAGCTTTTGGTAAAATCTCAAGGGAGTGAGATGGTCCTATGGAGGTGTGGTAGATATTTGATGGGGCTAGTTGAACATTATTGAGCTCCATAAGAAAAGCTTTGAGAGTTGAGATTATAGTCGGATCATGGTTAATTGGAAATGGATGTGGAAATGTTTTCCATTCATATGCCATGTCTTGTGTCCAGTAACCCCTTGTGATTGGGTGTTGAAAATATGGCCTGTGTATGATGAACACGGAGGTGAACATATCTGCTTCTTGGTTAGGAAGTCTGTTTAGTTGGTGGTGGTTTGAAATGTTTTGAAGCTGTTTGCGCCACCATGTGAGTGGTGAAAACCATTCAAGTAATGTCTAGAGTAGTGATGGTACATGATCAGGTGTTGAGATGTGCCTGAGGGTTGGCTGAACAGGAAAAACTAGTTTCGTGGCATCTAGCATTGTGAGACACCAAACATACCATAATTCATCTTCTGAAATGGTAAGATTTGGAATGAGAGTGAATTTTATAAGAAATAAGTGTTCTAGGTGAAGAGATGGAAATCGAAGTGGTTGAGTTTTATGAACATTCTTGAAATACCGAAAAAAGAATTTTCTAGCAAAGTCTTGGATTTGGAAGGCTGAACTGAAGGAGAGATTGAGAGGGAAAGTCTTTTGGGTTAAAGCTTTAAAAGGAAGAGAACGATTCATGGCTATGATTAGGATGGCCTGAATAGAAGTGACAAGAGTAGGTTTATTTATAGACGGTCGGGTGAGAAAATCAGGGATGAGATTTTTATCACCTTCGATGTGTTGGACTATGAAATAATACTTGGCAAACCAAGCTTTCAAGTTGAGCAATTGCTTGTCAAGGAGCAATTTTTTCTTGAAGTTAAGAATCTTTGGAAAAGATGAGTTGTCCATCCTGATAAGGAAATTATGGCTGATCAGATGGAATTCAAATTTTTTTGATGACATGGTAATTTTTCTCTGCATCCTTGAAGTGTCTACTTTCATGAGCACAGTAGAATTTTGTTTCTCCAATTTTTTTCTAAAAGAACTGCACTCCAGTATTCATCACTAGCATATGTCTAGAGAATTGTTTGTCCTGTTGTTGGAAGTGATGTTATATTATTACAAATTGCTGACACTAAAGTATTAGTATCTGCTCATTCTATCATGTCATCTCCCCAATGTAAAACAAACTATTGACGTGTAATAATTATTAGTAAATACTATCACTATAGTGTCATAATATTTGTGATACTATGGTCAAAGTAATTTTTAACAAGCGATCATTATCAGTAACTACTAATACCATAGTGTCATAAATCTAGTAATATTATAGTAATAGTAATCACTGACACCATTTACAAGTGTCACTATTTTTTTGACTACCAGATTACTAACACAATTAACAAGTGTCAGTGAAAGTAATTTCTAACACTATTCTAAAGTCAATAAAGATCATTTTTCTAATAGTGATAAAATGGTGAAATCAACTTTTTTTAATTTCTTTTTGTACAAAGTGAAGTATCAAATGATAGACAAAATCAAAATCTATCTACATCAACTCAATCCAATAGTACCCCACAGGTAAAGTTTAAACTTATACAACAATTTATGCTATCATAATTAATAGTATAGTAACTATTTATTTAATTATAATTAGAAATGTCGATTTGCTTATGAGTACAACATGTAAGCCCAAATCGGAAAGGCCAAAAGCGCAAGTTGTTGAATTGGCTTGAAGTAGATGAAGTAGTTGCAATAGGACATTGGGTAACAAATGATCCTAATGCAATGGTGCATTGTGTAGCTCTTGGAAAAAAATGCTTCTCGTGTGTGGGTAGATGAGGTGAAAAATCATTCTGCTGAGTTGTGAAAAAAATATACAGATATTGGAAACAATAGAAGATGCTTTGGGAAGTTCAATTGCATGGCCAACAGAAGCAATTATTAATATGGAAGATTAATTTTGGTATGAATGGTTAAAAATTTAATTGAAGGCAATATTTTGACTTAGTGTTTTGGTTAGATGATTTTGATGGGTCTAAAGTGACTATTGGTATTTGTTAAACTTGGCATTCACAGTTTTGAATGATGTTTACTGTGATGCTAGATCTTTTTTTGGATATTAACTTAGTTTGCCTTTGTATATGTATGATATTAATTTTTTTACTCTTAATATACCTGATGATATTTGTTGTTCATGAATTAATGAAATGTAGTTTGTTCCTTTTGTTAAAATTGTCATTTTTAATTATAAATCATATTTATTTGATTATGTTATAAATATCTGATAAATGTTATAAAGAAAATAAAAAAAGTTACAAAATTAACCAAGCACAATAGCATTCCAGAAAAGATTATTATAGCATTATCAAACTTCATAAAATGCTATCAATAGTTTGTAGCATGAAAACATGTTATGGTGTTTCGGCTTATGTTATAGACTCTTCAGCTAAATTATAACATTTATATAAATGCTATAAATTACTTGAATAACAATTATTCCTTTATCATTTAAAAATGTTATAAACAAATAGCACTCCAAAAAACGCTATATCTTGATATTTGATAACATTAAATAAATGCTATTATAGTTTTATAACAACATTTAAAAACCGCTATACATCTATAGTTGTTTTTAAAAACACTATAGAGAAAAGATAGTATGGGCAATCACGACATTAAATAAACACTATAATAACGATAATATAACATTTTTTTAGCACTATAAAAAGTCATATTTGTTGTAATGAATCTAGGCTCCCAGATCATGATCCATCGCCTCCACTCTTATTAAATCACAATCCATCACCAACAATCTTCCAGGTTATGACTCAAGTTTGATCTACACTTGACGTGAAGTATAATATTTTCTCTTGGTAGTTGCTTTTAGAGTGAAGTATAATCCAGATGGAAGTATCTCTAAGTATCAAACCTATGGTGTGGATTTCTTTAAGACCTTCAACCCTGTTGTAAAGCCCTATACCATTAGAATCATTCTAAGCCTTGTAGTGATGAATCATTGGACAATAAGGCACTTGGATGTCAACAATGCATTCTTTAATAGAGTGCTAACTGAGGATGTATTCATGCATCAACCTGAGGGATTTATTGATCCCCAACATCCAACCTATGTCTACAAGTTAAATACATCTTTATATGGTCTGAAGCAGGCACCCAAAGCATGATATGACAGATTGAAAGGTGCTCTGTTGCAGTGGGATTTTCAAACTTCTAGATCAGATACCTCCTTGTTTCTTAAGCATACTGGTTCAGACATTTTAGTCATCCTCATTTATGTAGATGACATCTAAGTTTGCTCTTAAGGATCTGGGTGGCTTCAACTACTTTCTTGGATTAAAAGTTACTCCATTAAGTGCTGGTTTACATCTCTCTCAAACAAAATATGTTGGAGACATCTTAAAAAATACTCACTTGCTTGACAGCAAAGGTTGTAATACACCAATGAGTGTTGTTGATAAATTGTATAAAAACAATGGTAGTTTGTTTGAAAATCCTTCTCTTTATAGAAGTGTTATTAGATCCCTTCAGTATGTAACCTTGACAAGGCTTGATATAGCCTTTACTGTGAATAAGTTAAGTCAATTCTTCCCTGCTTCTACTATAGCCTTCAGTATGTAACCTTGACAAGGCTTGATATAGCCTTTACTGTGAATAAGTTAAGTCAATTCTTGCTTGCTCCTACTATACTTCATTGGCAGGCCTGCAAGAGAGTTCTTAGGTATCTTTAATGTACAACCATTTATGGGATTCAATTTTACAACTCAAGATATCTTTCTTTGACAACCTTTCTCAGATGCAGATTAGGGCTCTGATTCTAATGACAAAAGGTCTATTGGAGACTACTGTATATTTCTTGGACCCAATCTTATCTCCTGGTCATCCAAGAAGCAAAATGTTGTTTCTAGATCATCAGTTGAGTCAGAATACAAGGCAACTTCAGAAGTTCTATGGATTTTATCTGTTACAGGAACTCAGAGTGCAGCTCAGTAACACACTTGTTCTGTACTGTGATAATAAAAGTGCAGAGGCTTTGGCAAGCAACCCAAAATATCATTCGCAAACCAAGCACATTAAATTGGATTTTCATTTTGTGAGAGAACACATTGCCAAGAAGGAACTTGTTGTTGAACATGTGTCAAGCTTTAATCAATTGGCAGATGTACTTACTAAGCCACTTGGTTTTGATCACTTTGCTTATATGAGAGATAAGCTCAATGTCTGTCCGAGACCTTGAGCTTAAGGGGGCATGTTAAGAATGAATTCTGAAGACTATATCAGCAGCTGAGTCAGCAAGTTTGTTGAGTCATTGGCCACGTTAGCAATTGGTTATATAGGCAAATTAGTTCTTAGATTTTGTTATATCTTTCCCGCCAATAGTTTGTTACAAGTTGTTAAGGTTATTCACATGCTTTTGATTGCTGTAAAATCTTCTAAACACATGTATATAAAGCTCTATAATCCTTCAATTTATTATCTCAAATTAATAAAAATAAATTCAGTCTATTGATTTTCTCTCTAAACCTTTAGAAATTTTCTCTTCAACCAAACACAACATTTTCTTTAACTTTTACTATTCTAGAATTTAAACATCCTTTTTTAACTGAATGTATGGCTATAATTATTGGGACTGACTTGCATATCATAGACGGTAGATAATATTTGGTTGGAATGTAATTCTATAGCAGCCTTATTGGTTTTTAATAATGATAACTTCTGACCTCCTTATCAGCTTCATATTGGTTGGATTACAAGTGTTGGATTGCCGATATCAATTTCTATGCCTCACATTTATCGAAAAGGAAATCTAATGATCGACACACTTGTTAATATGGGGCTAAACTACTCTAAGTTAACTTGTTGGGATTCTCCTCCGATCAATATTTAATAAATGGATTTTCAATGACCTCGAGAAAAATCCAAACTACCATTTTATTAACTTTATATATTTCTTTAATCTTACTTCGTTTCTTAACTTTTTGTATCTTTGGATTATGAATAAAATTTCTATATTTAACATTAAGGTTAGTGCAAAAAATAAAAATAAAAATTGTCTCTCTTTTTGTAGCCTGTGTAGTTCCTCTTAGCATTTTACCCATTTACTCATATAAGATAAATGACAAATGTGCTTCTGCCGAGGGCTTATTCATCATTTTTGTTTATCCATTACCTAATTGATTGACATGATAACCCTTATTTTTACAGATTAAGATTCAGTATTAATGCTATGTTTATTTCATTAAATGAGGAATGAGAATAAAACTATGTTTACTGACAAAATATAATTTGGGAACAGGAATAAAATGTGTGGGTCCCACACAATTTGGGAATAAGGAATGTGAATTTCATTTTCATGGCGGTTGGGAATGAAAATGAGGAAATGAGAATGAAATATATGTTTACTTTTATATCCTTATAATTTTTTCATATTTCCCAAATTACACTCATTCAAATCACAATTAATTTTATTATTTTAAATGCCATTAATAATAATAATGATAATAATAATAATAATTAATTATTTTCATTAATTTTTATTATTAATTTTATTAACTTTATTATTTTAGTTATTATTAATTATTTTTGATATTATTTTTATTAATATTATCATGATTAACAATAAAAATAATAATTAATAAAAATAATTAATTTATCATTATTAACAATATTATCATTATTGTTGTTGTTATTATTATTATTAATAAAAATAATAATAACAATAATTAAAATAATAAAGTTAATAAAATTTAATAATAATGATAATAATAACAATAATAATGTAATTTTTATCTAGATACATGTATAAATATTATTATAAAATGATATTAATTAATAATAATAAATGTTAATAATGATAATACTAATAATAATAATAATAAATGTTAATAATGATATTAATAAATAATAATAATAAAATGTAATAATGATATTAATAAAATATAAAACAATAATTAATAATAACTAAAATAATACAGTTAATAAATTTAATATACTAATAAATATTAATAATGATAATAATAATAATAATAATAATAATAACAATAATAATAATAACAATAATAATGATAATATTGTTAATAATAATAAATTAATTATTTTTATTCATTTTTAATACTATGGGTATTTTGGTAAATTGATTCTGATAAATTGATTTTCATTCCCATTTATTTTGTCAAGTAAACAAATTAATGACATTTCAACACATTTCTATTCTAATTTATTTTTGTTAAGTAAATATTGAAATTTCATTCTCATTCCAATCTATTCACATTTTCAACTCATTCTCATTTCACCTCATTTTCATTTTATGAAGTAAAGACACCTTAAGTTAAATTTTTTAAAAGCAAGTAATATTTACTTTTTAGATTTATCCTTTTTAAAATTTTCCCACTTGCAAGTGCATGGTAAATCGGCAACTTGCTAAGAAAGAAACCAATTTGCGTTGTCTTCCATTTGTCTTCCCGCTGATTCCTCACACTCTTGACAGAGAAGCCACCAATTTCCTTTATCGCAACAGTAGTTTGTGTTGGTTTTGGAAGTTTAGAAGATAAGGGTATTTTAGTCCAAAAATTTATATCTGGTTATGAGAGTTAAAAATAAATAAAAATTTGCAGTGGATTTATTTGTGGAAATGGAAAATTATTTGGGTCATTACCAGAAATTTGATTAAGTTCCACCATAGAGGTGACAGGTAAGTAGGAAATGATATTCGAAGAAGAAGAACGATTTTTTAATCTTTTCCTTTTTTTGTATGGCCTTGCAAAATCCAAGTGTAAGAAAAATAAAGTGGCAAAAGTACATAGAAACACGATATTTTACTTCATCTCCTTACGTCTTCCATTTCCTCAGTTAACATGTCTTCACTGTGCGTAGCCGTGCCAATGAACCAAATCTATTTCTAAATTTGAAACCAGTTCCTTTTAACTTTGATTTTTCCTCACTTTAGTAATTCTCCCAAGCCTGTAAATGCAATTTTTTTTGCTTTTTGCTGTTTTTTTTTTATCATATATTGAAATGATTGAGGAGTGGATCTAATCCCTTCTACATCTTTGTATCATTCTCTTTCATTTTTCTAAATTTAAGAATTAAATTATTTGTAGTATCCATTTGTTTTTGTAATGTTGTTACTGTCAGTTTGAAGATTTCATTTCTTCATGATCTCGATCAAATATCTTTTGCTAAACGACAGTATGATTCGTAATTGAAATATCAACCTTTCTCAAAATCTTAAAATTTCAGTTTTTGTTTATATCTTTCATCTTCAATTGTCCTCAAAACTAGACAATTTCAGCTTCTGGTAGTTTACAGAATACAAGTTAGGGTTTTGCTGTAATGAGTTACAGTCGAGATTCAAGTGAAAACGTGGTTCACATCATTGTGGGAAATGGAGCACCGGAGCACTGGATTCCAAATCCTAACGATTCATCTGTTTGGGCAACTGAAGACGATTACCCAGATGACGCTCCTTCAATCTCCAATTCCAACTGTCAGTCCCAAACAAGGTCAAACAGCGAGCAACCACCAAATAAGAAGTCAAGAAACGGCTCCCAAGATGTGAATTCCAAGTCAAAAGCAATTGGCAAAATGTTTTTCAAGACAAAGCTATGTTGCAAGTTTCGCAATGGAACCTGCCCTTATATAACTAACTGCAACTTTGCGCACAGCATTGAAGAGCTTCGTCGACCGCCTCCTAATTGGCAGGAAATAGTAGCAGCTCATGAAGAGGAAAGAGCGAGTACAAATGAAATTCCTCGAGAGGAATTTCAAATCCCATCTATAGTTTCAACTAATTTCGCTGTTGAGACACAGAGATCATATAAAGGGAGGCACTGCAAGAAGTTTTATACAGAAGAGGGCTGTCCTTATGGAGAAAACTGCACGTTCTTGCATGATGAACAGAGCAAGAATAGGGAAAGTGTGGCAATAAGTTTGGGGCCTGGAGGCTATGGTGGAGGGGGAGCAGCTGCTGCTGCTGCTGGAAATAATATTGGAGTATCTAATGTGAAGCCATCCAATTGGAAGACTAGGATTTGCAACAAGTGGGAGCTTACGGGGTATTGCCCATTTGGGAATAAATGTCATTTTGCGCATGGGATTCAAGGTATGAACCTGCTTTATGCATTTTTTGGTAGGATTTTAATGCAATGACTTTTATTATTATTGTTGTTTTTGTGATCATTGGCTTTTAATGGTTAAGAAGTGAAAGATGTTGTGTGCACATAGAGAAAGCAATTTTGGCTCCATAAGTTTTAGGTAAATATGATAAAGTTCAAGTACAGATGTGTTCCTTTCGTCTCCTAATATTATAGAAAATGATTGCACTGCCAATTTTGTCTTCAAATAACAGGTATCTTGCTATGAATTTATTAGTTGTCCTGGACTTTCCCATATTAGGAATTTGTTTTCCTCTTGTTTCTTAGGATAGCCAAGCGTCCAAGGTCTTGAATGATAGTTGATATATGAGTTTCTTTCTTGATGTAGAAATAATTCAATGGTGGAAATCGATACATATGAGAAAAATCAATTCATATGGTCCACAATTTGAGATATGTTATAGGTTTTGGGTTTGGTTGAAATTATTGTTTATATTAATTTAGTTATTTGTAGGAGTATTTCAGTAGCTGCTTTTGTGTTGTTTCATGATAAACAAAAATACAATAGCTTTTTCTTCCAGTTATGATAAATAGAGATACATGTCCTTCTTTCGACATGAATGTGTACTGGATGAATACAGAAAATATGTTTTTTAATTTTTTGTCTTTCATATGCTCAAACGAGGTCATTCCTATTTTCTTATTTGGGACTTGGTATTCTGTATGAGGACTTTAGTAAGCCTAGCAAATCATTGGAGATCTAGGACGAAGTACTTCAGTGTTATCTGTGTGTACTCAATGGACCAAATGATCATTTTTTGTTCTCTTTATACTTACTAGATTTCATTTTGTTGAATGCTTTCCTTCATCATAGGACGTGAGTAAATGTTGTAGGTGTTAAATTTACATTTACAAGGCTTTGAAGCTTTTATCTATCCCACTTTCTGTCTGTCAGTCTCTATTTTTGTTTTCAGAATTGGTGATTTTCAAGAAACAGGGCCTTTGCATACTAATATGGGTCATGGAAATATGAATCAGGTTTGTTTATTACGATATATATTGAGCAACAAGGAGGATCAAAATTTCATATAAAATGCCTTGAGTTGGACCCCCGCAGTTTTAAAACAACCCAAAATTGCAAGGGATCTACTCTTGCAAAATATAGGTCAAATTACATCAGAAAAGAATATTTTTTCCTCTCGTTTAGAGCACATAATATAGACATTAGTTTCTTTCAAATTCTTTCTATCCTTTTTTGCGTGCTTGTCTCCTCCAACCACTTTGAGGTCCATTACTGGCTTAGTGACTTAGGCATCATGCACCTGGTTGTACATTCCTGAAGAAGAGAATCTTCTGCTTTCATTAGCTGTGAAGGAAATTTTCTATCTTCTCATCGCATTTTCATATTCAGTAAATCATTTGCTGCTGATGTCATCGTAGTGAAAGCCACCTTAGAAAGTAGTCACAACACAAAGTTTATGCATCTCATGACTTTTCTTGTTAAGTTCCTATTTCATTAGAGGCCACATGATTCAAGCTTCAAACACCTGTTTTGAATCTTTTCTGTTCTGTATTAGTGTTATTGTTGAAGACTCAACAGTGGCTCTAGCCTCTGATTGTCAGAATTCTGTGTTTATGGCATTTCAAGGATTCCACCATCAGATCTGATCAGATTGGCATCAAGTTAGACATTTTATTGGATCGATAAGAGAAAATTAGGTACAGTCTGATAACTAAGTGTTGAAATCACTAGTGCAAGTGTCGGTGTTCTGTTGTCTGAGCTGCTATAGAGAGTGCAAAATTTGTCTATTTGAAGCGTGTACGGTTCACTATTATTTTAATCATTACTGGATGAAACTCTTGTTAGAATTGGGAATTGTTTGGGCATTCTTTTAAGTTCTACGTCTTCCTACACTCTAGGAACTGAGATGCATCTTGTTGTGCCTGTGACAATAAAAAATTTCGACTTAACATTGGTCCTTCATATGTTTTTTCCTCTATCATTGAGCCACTGATAGGTAGCTGTGCTTACTGATGTACCAACAAAATTCCTAAAGAAACTGTTGTGGGGTTCTCTTGTCTTTTTGTGTGAAGTCACATTTGATTTGCTCACTATCAATATACCGACTTCTATCTTTTTTCAATGAGTTTGATAGGGAGGCTAACTTTATGCATATTTCACTATGCACTTAGAATTCATTTTCTTATTGATTTCTTTTGACACAGAATTACACCGATTTGGTGGAGGCCTTGTGGAGTCGGAAAATAAAGATTCTTCTGCTGCCCCTTCCGACTCAAAGCTAGTAGGAGTGCCTTCAAAAACACCAGTTGATACTGTGGTTGCATCAGTTACTTCAGTGCCTCACGCAGATGTTTACCATATGGGAGTTCCATCACAAAGATCGTCTATTGTAGTCCAGAGGCCGGGGCAAAGATCTCACGAGAAATGGAAGGGTCCGGACAAAATCAGTCGGATATATGGTGACTGGATTGATGATATTGAATAGAATATGAAATCCTGAATCTTACTACATGTTGAAGAAATATGATGAAACTGAAAAAGCTTCCATGAAACAGCTTTGTCTGGAAGACTGAATGTTTTAATACTCTGAATATGCTCCTAGGATCATGTATCTGCGCTTGGATAAGAAAGTCTTCCTTATTTTCCAACTCTCAGCGTCATGTTCGATAGCATGAGTAGTATTCAACCTCGGGTTTGGAAATTTGAAGCTTGTACTTTGTAGTCTTTAGCTGCTTGTCAGATATGATGTTGCTAGATGACCACACAACTTTGTGAAAGACATCTGTACCTCTGTTGAATTTACAAATTACGTTTTCTAATTCTCGGCCTGTTTCGTTTTAGATTTCAGAGCACTTGTTGCATGCATGCTACTCTTTTTGAGATATTGGAGCTTTGACTTGAATCTAATATGAAGAAAAATAACTTGGGGAAAAAAAGTGAATGAAAGAATTTACTTCAGAGATTTGGCAAAGAATGGGAAGAACTCGAAGACAGGTTATTTTCTCCGCGGGAAGTATGTGCAGTTATCTATTTTTTATGATGACTTGACGATAAATGGTTGCCGACAAATTTAGTTCGAGTTGAATTAATGCTGAAAAGACTCGTCTGACACTTTTCACCCAAACACAGCCCACACCGGTGCCTCTTCTTATGTTTGAATCCTATTCACCTTTTTATACACCTCCCAGACCTCACCAACCTGTTTACAAACAGTTCTTTGTTTTCTCACATCTCCAACCAACTCCTCAACCAAAACCCTCTTCACTTAAAAAATCAAAGTCCAAAATAAAAATTTCAAAACCAAAGTCAAAGCCAACCTCATCCTCCGGTACCTTCGGTACCTTCGGTAGGTTCACCAACAGCCACTCCTGAACCCCTTAAAAAGAATAAAGGACCAATGGATCAGTATCATTATCATACTGCCCAAGACTCATCTTTTGAATCCTCTGAACCAGAAACAGTTTATGAGTCCAACCAATTAGAGTCAAACCCATTTTTCTCTTCCTCATCCACCACTTCTTCCGCAACCTCCACTGACTCTGAATCAGAATATCCTGACATTACGAGCATATTAATGGCAACCAAAATTGAAGATCCCAATGCTTCAACTTCCACACCTATTGTTGACGATAGTTCTTCTGATGATGAGAATAAATAATCTCAGACAGAACCAGTGTCGCCAATGCCGCCACCAGCTCCTGATTATTCAACAAAACCATCTTCAGCCTCTTGGTTCACATTTGATGACATTCCCCATCACAAATGGCCTGCTAGACTTTAAGAATTTGCTGCATGGATTGATCTCCAAGGAACAAAGCCAAATGCTCAATCTCAAGTTGTCCTTCGTGAATTCATGTCCCAATCTACGGGTTCTTTGCGAGATTGGTTAGAAAGCTTGAGAGAATATAGACAACCCCAATTAATGCAATCACCAGTTGGTACAGCACTCAATATCATCCATGAACAATTCATTGGAGAAAAAACATCTACCGTTGCAGACAGAAAGGAGTACCATCAGATAAAGTGTTGTTCTCTCAAACAACATCTTTTGGAATCTCATTACAAAAGAATGAGTATTCTATTTTACAAGCTGAATGGGTTTAATGAACCTTCTCTCAAACATGTCTTCATAGCCTCCCTTCCTTTTGAGTTACAACCTAATTTTCAAAGAAAACTTACAGCCACTAATCTCAGCATTGCTGACATCTTTTTGGGAAAGATTTTCTAAATGGCAATGTTATGCCTAGATAAAATTTGTGAGCAGAAGGAATTCTTCAAAGACCTCATGGAAGACAAAAAATCTTTTTCTCAAGCTTGTAAAAAACTTTATCTCAAGATAGAGTGCAAAGATGACAAGAAGTGTGTTTGCCCAACCGGAAAGAAAAAACATTTTCAAAAACACTTCCATAAGAAATCATCCTCCAAAAAACCTTTTTCGTTATTTCCGAAAAAAGGATGTTTCTCAGTCCCGAAAGAAAAAGCATAACCGTTGTTTGATCTGCAAGAAACTCGGTCACTTTGCTCGAAATTGCCCTCACAAGTTTGCCAAAGCTGTTCGTCTCATACAACACCTTCAACATTCTTCCCTGTTATCAAAGAACGATGTTGTTGAATCAAATTTTTCTAAACAGTCAGAACAAGATGACCAAACTGCTTTCATTATCGCAGAATCTTCAGATTCTGAGGATATTTCAGTCATCTCTACAGTTCAGAATGTCAACCAGGTTTCCACCATTCCCAGACCTTCTCTCAGAATGTCAATCATTCCTTCCAAGTTTCATAAACATGTTCTTGTCATCGAGTTTATTGACACTGGTGCAGATACCAGTATGGTTGATCCTTCTGTCCTTCCCTCTGATTATTGGGAACCTCATTCAAAGCTTTTCAGAGCAATGGCGAAACTTTTGAAACCGAGGACACAAAGAATGAAAAGGAAATTGAAGAAAGGAAAGCAAGCAAGCAAAGCAACACAATTGATATATGTGTAAACTATGTCAAGGAAAATGAATAACTCAAATTCAATTTGATGAAAGTAGAAATACTTGAATCTTTTTTTTTTGTAATCTTTTTTTTTGTACGTTTTTTTTTCTCTCTTTTTTTTTTCCTTTTTTTTTTTGATAATCAAAATAAATAAGACATTCAAACCTGATTAGAAACTAGCTCTGATACCAAATGATGCGAATCCCACAATGAAACTTTCAATCCCACACTTAATTTGTAGTTTCAAATTCCCAAGAAAGTTCTAAAACAGATTTAAGACAAACAAAACCTTGACCCAATGCTTAAGAAAACATGAACCAAAGGTATAGAGAAGGGTATTGACGCCACACTCAAGAAAAAGATGAGAAGGTGAGTGATAAGTCTAAATTTGGAACGCCACAAGAATGCAAATTCTTGATAAGTTCACTAGTTCTCAAAAGAACTAAAGAAAGAATAATCTTTCAAATTCAAATAACATTAATCTCTAATTCTCCTTACATACCAAGGTTGTTGAATTTAAATAGGCTAAAAGAAACCCAAGATCCTAAAAATACAAATGGAAACATTGGAACAACCCTCCAAGTAGGTTTGTCAAAAGATGTTTCAAAAGTCTTCACCAACCCACCATAATCAATGCTATCTTTGACAAACTTAATGCTAGCCTACTATAATTAATGCTATCATTGACAAACTTAATGTTAGCCCACCATCATTGATGGTAGACTTACCTTACACATTGACAAGCTTGAAACAAAACAAACAAATAAGTTGAAAAACAAAGGATTCGTTGAAAATCCCAAGTCTGAACAAGCTGTAAAGAATTGGTCATAACTCCTTCTAGAGAACTCCAAATCCAGCTCTGTAAAATTTATTGGAAAGCTAACTTAATTATCTTTCCAACGGTATATAGGTTGCACTTTAATTCTGGCTCAATCAATACAGTTTTTATTCCGAATTTGACCTTTCTGCATTTGATACAACTTGTGTATTTGGCTGCCCAATGACTTGAATAATGCCCACAATGCCTTGTCTTCTCTTCAAGCCCAATTCATGATGTCTTGCATCTTGAATTGCATTTTCAATCCATATTTTCTCAATTAATCCATTTAAAGCAGCTTGCATCTTTTTGGCTCTTGCTCTTGTAATTGGGCCTCTATGAATGTGCAAAGGATCACTTGAAGTTTTAATGGTCCCTTGATGGTTCTCATCACCGGCATCTCATCTTTATTGTCAACCTCTTTTCCTTTTCTCGTTATGATAGGTTTGACCTCTATATACTGTTGGGGTGAACTTATACTCACTTTATATACTCTTTAGGATTGGGCATTGGCTGGCTTAGGAATTTACTTTTTCAACAGTCATCGCCAAGGTTTTGAACTAAAGAAGTATATTGACCTACCATATTCTCTGGGTTTTAAATTGATTGGGTTTGTGAATTGATGCCAACTCTTATCTTATTTTGCAGCTCATCAATGGTGCAAGTGAAATTTTTTAAATTCTGAAAAGCCTCTTCTCATGGTTTAGTCTCTAGGTAGTTTTCGTTCTGATTGCACGGTTTGATTGGTGGCTGAGAGATTTGAGGAGCTTAAAGAACTAGTTGCATGGGTAGAGCTAGAGTTGTTGGTTAGTTCTGTTGGAATCCATGAGACCATGAAAAGTTGGGATGGCCTCTCGATCCCAAATTGTAAGCATTGGAGTAAGAGTCGTAATTCGACTATTTTCTCATTATATTAATGGCATTGACTTGAACTAGGTATGAATCATGGTCAAATTGATTATAAGCATGTGGCTCTGCTGACTTAGCAACCATTAATGATGTTATTTTGTAAGAAAATCCTTCAACTATTTCTTTGATTTCTTTGATGTTTTATCTTGACTCGCTAATGTGGACTTTATTTACTCCGTTGATTTTTCTCATCTTCCTGATTAATCGGCTCATCTCCACTTGTCTCTATTCATCATTCTTACACATGTGGCAATAGTCTCTCTAAGAAATATTAACATTGGTGCCATTTTTCATACACATGAAGTGAACACTTCAAAAGTAGCCTGTTTAATCGCTTCCATGCTTCAAAGAACTGCTCGTCTTCTCTCTAAGTAAATTATGATATTTCCCCATAAATAGCAATGATTTTATGCATTTGGAAGTGTTTATTTAAAAACTTAGTTACCATTTGTTCTTATAAGGTGAGACTAACAGCATGCGATGTATTTAACTAAGAATGAGCATTATCCTTTATAGAAAATGGAAACAATCTAAGCTTAACATCTTCATCTAAAAAATTTTCCTACTTGAAAGTTTAGCACACAGCATGAAAATGATTCAAATGATTACATGAATCTTCGTTTTCAAAGCCATAGAATGATGGGAGATAATTTAGCATACTAGGTTTTGACTCAAAACTCCTCACAGCTACATTTAGGTATCTTATGCATGATGTACTCAAATTAGCTAATGGATTGAATTAATCCTTAAATGGCCTCTCTTGTGGTGCTTGTGGTTCTTGTTGTAAGTCCATTTCAATTTTATACTCAATTTTAACCTTTGATGCAATGTGTCTTTATGTACGAAATGTCGTTTCCAATTCAAGATCTATAGGTTCTAGAACATGTGATTGTGATCTATCGTGCATGCAAATAAAAGTTAAATAAAATTAATGAAAATAAAGAGAGAGGAAAAGTTATGATACTGACCTTGTCACCTGTTAACACACTTACTATGAAAACACACTCAAAACTTACCCATAAAGTTATTTTCACAATATTTACAAACAAAATTCACTCTACAAATTAAAATGACTTACCTCCCCAGCAACGATGGAAAACCCTTATTTTGCAAAATTTATTGTACTCGCAAGCACACTGATGAGAACCATCAAGGGACCATTAAAACTTCAAGTGATCCTTTGCACATTCATGGAGGCCCAATTACAAGAGCAAGAGCCAAAAAGATGCAAGCTGCTTTAAATGGACTAATTGATAAAATATGGATTGAAAATGCAATTCAAGATGCAAGACATCATGAATTGGGCTTGAAGAGAAGACAAGGCATTGTGGGCATTATTCAAGTCATTGGGCAGCCAAATACACAAGTTGTATCAAATGCAGAAAGGTCAAATTCGGAATAAAAACTGTATTGATTGAGCCAGAATGAAAATGCAAGCTATATACCGTTGGAAAGATAATTAAGTTAGCTTTCCAATAAATTTTACAGAGCTGGATTTGGAGTTCTCTAGAAGGAGTTATGACCAATTCTTTACAGCTTATTCAGACTTGGGATTTTCAACGAATCCTTTGTTTTTCAACTTATTTGTTTGTTTTGTTTCAAGCTTGTCAATGTGTAAGGTAAGTCTACCATCAATGATGGTGGGCTAACATTAAGTTTGTCAATGATAGCATTAATTATAGTAGGCTAGCATTAAGTTTGTCAAAGATAGCATTGATTATGGTGGGTTGGTGAAGACTTTTGAAACATCTTTTGACAAACCTACTTGGAGGGTTGTTCCAATGTTTCCATTTGTATTTTTAGGATCTTGGGTTTCTTTTAGCCTATTTAAATTCAGCAACCTTGGTATGTAAGGAGATTAGAGATTAATGTAATTTGAATTTGAAAGATTATTCTTTCTTGGTTCTTTTGAGAACTAGTGAACTTATCAAGAATTTACATTCTTGTGGTGTTCCAAATTTAGACTTATCACTCACCTTCTCATCTTTTTCTTGAGTGTGGCGTCAATACCCTTCTCTATACCTTTGGTTCATGTTTTCTTAAGCATTGGGTCAAGGTTTTGTTTGTCTTAAATCTGTTTTAGAACTTTCTTGGGAAGTTGAAACTACAAATTAAGTGGGGGATTGAAAGTTTCATTGTGGGATTCACATCATTTGGTATCAGAGCTAGTTTCTAATCAGGTTTGAATGTCTTATTTATTTTGATTATCAAAAAAAAAAGGAAAAAAAAAAGAGAAAAAAAAACGTACAAAAAAAAATATTACAAAAAAAGATTCAAGCATTTCTACTTTCATCAAATTGAATTTGAGTTATTCATTTTCCTTGACATAGTTTACACACATATCAATTGTGTTGCTTTGCTTGCTTGCTTTCCTTTCTTCAATTTCCTTTTCATTCTTTGTGTTCTCTTAATTTCTTTTCTTTGTTAGTGTGCTGGATTGTCATATTTGGTGTGCCACTTGGGTTTTTTTTTTCTTTCTTGATTTTGTTTATTTAGTTCAATAAAGAACTGAAAGAGAGAATTAAGTGTGGTAAAAGGCAAAAGTTTGTGAGATCATTAGAGGGTAAAAGCCAATTTGTGTGTTAAACACGAGAGTTAAGTGACATCAAATTGAGTGAAACACGTGAGGGAGTGTTGTGAGGTCTTTTTTGCTAACAATTTTTTTTCAGATCACTAATATGTCAAAAGATCAAGAAGCTATAGACCAATCAATCATGCTCAAAGCCATGCAACAACAATTTGAGCACATGAACCTGATGTTTGGAGAGATCCGTGACAAATTGGAGAGGCAAGACACTGCCATAGCCAATCTACAAAGGGGGCAACAACCAATAGCTCCTAATGTAAGAGGTAATCACGGGCGTGCTGTCATGGGAGAAGAAGATGGCGATGACATAGATGATTTTGATGACCAAGCCACCGTTGACATGCGTGGAAGAGATAATAGAAGGGCAAGACGTATAGATCGTGATTTGGGGAGTATAAAACTGAAAATTCCTTCTTTTCAAGGTAAAAATGATCCGGAAGCTTATTTGGAGTGGGAAAAAAAGGTAGAGCTAGTATTTGATTGCCACAACTACTCTGAGGAGAAAAAGGTAAAACTAGCTGCTGTTGAATTTACTGATTATGCTATTATTTGGTGGGATCAACTTGTTTTGAGTAGGAGACGAAATCGTGAAAGACCTATAAACACTTGGGAGGAGATGAAGGCCATTATGAGGAGGAGATTTGTTCCTAGTCATTATTATAGGGAGCTGCACCAAAGGCTTCAAAGTCTTACACAAGGTTCTAGAAGTGTGGAAGATTACCACAAGGAGATGGAAATAATCATGATTCGAGCCAACATTGAAGAAGAACGAGAGGCCACTATGGCAAGATTTTTACATGGGTTAAATCAAGATATTGCTAATGTGGTTGACTTGCAGCACTATGTTGAGTTGGAAGACATGGTTCACATGGCCATGAAAGTGGAACGACAATTGAAAAAGAAAGGTTCCACTAGAACCAATTTGGGTTCATCTTCCTCATGGAAGTCAAAATGGAGCAAAGATGAAAAGGTTGTTTCAAAGCCTAAGATTGAGCCAATCAAGGATCACAAAGAGGGAGGCAACCAAAGTAAAGGTAAATCTGATTCCCAACACTCTAGAAATAGAGATATTAAGTGTTTTAAATGTTTGGGGACAGGTCATATTGCATCTCAATGCCCAAATAAGAGAGTAATGATCTTGAGGGATGATGGTGATGTTGAAACCGAGAGTGAATCAGATGATGATCCTATGCCACCTTTGGAGGATGCTAATGATGGTGTAGAATATCCTGTTGATGGTAAATTGATGGTTGCTAGGCGTGCTCTCAACATGCAAGTTAAAGAGGATGCAGAGGTACAACGTGATAACATCTTTCATACTAGATGCCACATCAAAGATAAGGTATGTAGTATGATAATTGATGGTGGAAGTTGTACTAATGTAGCTAGCACTAGTTTAGTTGAAAAATTAAAGTTGAAAACTTTGAAACATCCGAGGCCATATAAGCTACAATGGCTGAATGATTGTGGGGAAGTTAAAGTAAATAAACAAGTGTTGGTTTCATTCTCTATTGGGAGATACAAGGATGAGGTTCTATGTGATGTAGTACCCATGCATGCTGGACACATTCTTTTGGGTCGACCTTGGCAATATGATAGGCGTGTGACACATGATGGATACTTAAATAGATATTCTTTTGTAATGAATAAAAGGCAAGTCACTCTTGTACCATTAACACCTAGGCAAGTGTATGAGGATCAAATGTCAATAAAAAAAGAGAGTGATAC
The DNA here is from genome assembly GCA_018350135.1 of Citrus trifoliata. Taxonomy (NCBI): domain Eukaryota; kingdom Viridiplantae; phylum Streptophyta; class Magnoliopsida; order Sapindales; family Rutaceae; genus Citrus; species Citrus trifoliata. The sequence goes on along the minus strand of VKKW01000125.1, from coordinate 80,152 downwards.
AAAAAATGAAAATGAGAGTACAAAAGAAAGAGAGATTGAGAGAAAAGCAAGTGAAAAGATAGAAAAAAATATTGTTGAGAGAAAAGAGAAGCAGCAAGTGAACTTGTTTGCAAAGGAGAGCGAGGTTAAGAGGGCTTTCTTTTCAAAACAGCCAATCGTTGTACTTTTGTGCAAAGAGGCTTGTTTACACACTAATGAGCTTAACTCTTCTTTGCCTAGTGCTATTGTGACTCTTTTGCAGGACTTTGATGATGTGTTTCCAAATGAAGTTCCTAACGGTTTGCCACCTATTAGGGGAATTGAGCATCAAATAGACTTCGTCCCTGGAGCTACCATTCCTAATAGACCTGCATATAGAAGTAACCCCGAGGAGACAAAGGAACTTCAAAGGCAAGTTGAAGAACTCTTGGAAAAAGGGTATGTGAAGGAGAGCATGAGCCCATGTGCGGTACCCGTTTTACTAGTGCCCAAAAAGGATGGAACATGGAGGATGTGCGTTGACTGTCGTGCAATTAATAAAATCACTGTAAAGTATCGACATCCTATTCCTAGACTTGATGACATGCTTGATGAATTGCATGGTTCTTGTGTGTTTAGTAAAATTGATCTTAAAAGTGGATATCATCAAATTAGGATTAGAGAGGGAGATGAGTGGAAAACTGCCTTTAAAACAAAATATGGTTTATATGAGTGGTTAGTGATGCCATTTGGGTTATCTAATGCACCTAGCACTTTTATGAGGTTAATGAACCATGTTTTGCGTGCTTTTATTGGCAAATTCGTAGTTGTCTATTTTGATGATATTTTGATCTATAGCAAAGGCTTAGATGAACACATTGAACATTTGCAAAGTGTATTGACGGTTTTAAGGAAGGAAAAGTTGTATGCTAATTTGAAGAAGTGTTCCTTTTGTACAAATCAGATTGTTTTTCTTGGTTATGTTGTAAGTGCTAAAGGAATTGAGGTTGATGAAGAGAAGGTAAAGGCTATTAAAGAGTGGCCTACACCTAAAAGTGTAAGTGAGGTAAGAAGTTTTCATGGTTTGGCTAGTTTTTATAGAAGATTTGTGAAAGATTTTAGCACCCTTGCTGCACCATTAACTGAAATTGTGAAGAAACATGTGGGATTTAAGTGGGGTAGTGAACAAGAAAAGGCATTTAATCTAATTAAGGAGAAATTAGTTTCTGCACCATTACTTGCTTTACCTAATTTTACTAAAACTTTTGAAATTGAGTGTGATGCTTCAGGTATAGGTATTGGAGCTGTTTTGATGCAAGAAGGGCGTCCAATTGCTTATTTTAGTGAGAAATTGAGTGGAGCAGCCCTAAACTATCCTACCTATGATAAGGAGATGTATGCATTGGTGAGAGCTTTGGAAACTTGGCAACATTATCTTCTACCTAAAGAGTTTGTTATACACACTGATCATGAGTCCTTGAAGCATTTGAAAGGGCAAGGTAAGTTACATAAGAGACATGCCAAATGGGTTGAATTTATTGAGCCATTTCCTTATGTGATCAAATATAAACGAGGTAAGGAGAATGTGGTGGCTGATGCATTATCTAGAAGGTATGCACTTATCTCTACATTAAATGCAAAGTTGTTAGGATTTGAGTACATTAAAGAATTATATGCTAACGATCCTGATTTTGCTAATGTGTTTAATGCTTGTGAGAAAGTTGCATTTGGTAAATTCTATAGGCATGATGGGCTTTTATTTAGAGAAAATAAATTGTGTGTGCCTCATAGTTCTTTGCGTGAATTGCTTGTGCGTGAAGCTCATGGGGGTGGTTTAATGGGACATTTTGGCATTGCAAAGACTTTAGATGTTTTAAAAGAACACTTCTTTTGGCCACATATGAAACGTGATGTTGAAAGAATATGTGAGAAGTGTATCACTTGTAAACATGCTAAGTCAAGAGTTTTACCCCATGGATTGTATAACCCTCTGCCCATACCTAGTGAACCTTGGGTTGATATTTCTATGGACTTTGTTTTGGGTTTACCTAGGTCAAAAAGGGGAAATGATTCTGTTTTTGTTGTTGTTGATAGGTTTTCAAAGATGGCACATTTCATTCCATGTCATAAAACTGATGATGCGACAAGCATAGCTAATTTGTTTTTCAAGGAAATAGTCAGATTGCATGGAGTACCAAGGAGCATTGTTTCAGATTGAGATGCTAAGTTCTTGAGCCACTTTTGGAAAACTTTGTGGGGTGAAGATTCGAGGACGAATCCTTTTGAAGAGAGGGGGAATGATGAGAACCATCAAGGGACCATTAAAACTTCAAGTGATCCTTTGCACATTCATGGAGGCCCAATTACAAGAGCAAGAGCCAAAAAGATGCAAGCTGCTTTAAATGGACTAATTGATAAAATATGGATTGAAAATGCAATTCAAGATGCAAGACATCATGAATTGGGCTTGAAGAGAAGACAAGGCATTGTGGGCATTATTCAAGTCATTGGGCAGCCAAATACACAAGTTGTATCAAATGCAGAAAGGTCAAATTCGGAATAAAAACTGTATTGATTGAGCCAGAATTAAAATGCAAGCTATATACCGTTGGAAAGATAATTAAGTTAGCTTTCCAATAAATTTTACAGAGCTGGATTTGGAGTTCTCTAGAAGGAGTTATGACCAATTCTTTACAGCTTGTTCAGACTTGGGATTTTCAACGAATCCTTTGTTTTTCAACTTATTTGTTTGTTTTGTTTCAAGCTTGTCAATGTGTAAGGTAAGTCTACCATCAATGATGGTGGGCTAACATTAAGTTTGTCAATGATAGCATTAATTATAGTAGGCTAGCATTAAGTTTGTCAAAGATAGCATTGATTATGGTGGGTTGGTGAAGACTTTTGAAACATCTTTTGACAAACCTACTTGGAGGGTTGTTCCAATGTTTCCATTTGTATTTTTAGGATCTTGGGTTTCTTTAGCCTATTTAAATTCAGCAACCTTGGTATGTAAGGAGATTAGAGATTAATGTAATTTGAATTTGAAAGATTATTCTTTCTTTGGTTCTTTTGAGAACTAGTGAACTTATCAAGAATTTACATTCTTGTGGTGTTCCAAATTTAGACTTATCACTCACCTTCTCATCTTTTTCTTGAGTGTGGCGTCAATACCCTTCTCTATACCTTTGGTTCATGTTTTCTTAAGCATTGGGTCAAGGTTTTGTTTGTCTTAAATCTGTTTTAGAACTTTCTTGGGAAGTTGAAACTACAAATTAAGTGGGGGATTGAAAGTTTCATTGTGGGATTCACATCACACACGAATAGTGACGAGTGTCGACCTCATAAAGAGGAAGGTTTAGTTATGTGTAGGGTTAATTAATGTGTATGTGAATTGGCTGGAGATGATTTTTAAGCATACTAAGATTTATAATAAAAATTGTGAGAATAAAATAAGGATGAAAATCATTCAAATAAAACATTTGAGTCTCTAAATTCACACTCAACACTTCACTTTAGACTTATTTCTTTTTAGTTCCAATTGATTTAAAAATGGTATTTCCACTCCTCATAAGCCTCACTCTAATAAATATGGTATCAAGTGCTCAGTGTGCAATGATCTTTTGCAAAGTGTTGTGTCAAGTATACGTTGTGCTATACGATAATAATACTTTTGTCGACAACATGGCAAGACTGTCCACTTAATACTTAGATGCACTCTCTGTCAACACTTAGTCAAGACAACCCACAAATACTAGAAGGGAGTCACTTTCTAATAAATATAGTATAATGTACTCATTGTAATAGCCAATAACGATCTTTCTCTAGGGAGCTGGTATAAATCTAGATATGATAAACTATCTGTCGATAATGAGTCAACGTAACCATATAAATCAGAGAGGAAAAGAAAATAAAACTTACCAAATTAAGCCTATGGATCATGTTGAGGCTTCACTTTTAACTTAACGTAGAAATTAAATTAGTCACTCATATTTGAACTAGGGGGTAAAATGGTAATTCTATTAGCATACATAGAAAATAAAGATGGAGAGTCAATTATAGAAAATGGAGATCAAATTTGGATTCAAAACTATCAAATTAGGGGGGAGCCCTTTGTTTATAGATGCAATAATTGAATCGTAGCCGTCGGATGAAAATAATTCAGATGCTTAACATTACATCAGGAGGCAAGATCTGATTAATTAGAACATATCATCAGGTCTAATTATATGCTGCCACATCATCGATCAGTGTCACATCAATATTTTTTTAGTTAATAAGATACTACGACATCATCAACTAATGTCATATCATCAGTCAATGTCACATTAGCATTTTTCGATCCAAAAGATACTGCGACATCATCTGGTCAACGCCACATGAACTGGGCCCCACTAAAATCTCAAAATTATGATTTTTCCCTTTATACCTTCATAAGGTTTTCAGCTATTTTGAGCTAAATGTTATCCAATTTTACTATATAACTTCTCATTAGTCATGAAATGACCAAAATATCCCTTAAATACATAAAATACTCAAATTATAATGAAACACATACAATCAAAGTTTGAAGAACTTAAACACATAAAAGTAGAAATGGTAGTGAAACTTGATGCACAAAATGAAAATTCTACGCTTCGTAATATGCATTATCCAGTACTTTATAGATTCTTACAAGATCTTTTATCACGCTCTAAGATGTCGTAGTTAGTGTACCTAACAGTTGCCTCTTTCTTTCTTTTCCTAAGCAGCTCATTGGGATATTTCTTTCTTGCCATTTTTTTGGGTCTACCAACTTGAATTAGCATTTCTAGTGGCTTAATCTCTGAATCTTCAATAATAGGCCATTTTTTTTTATCAAGTAAAAGCTTTATTGATTCAAAGTAAGTGCCAATATATGCTTCAACTGTGACACATAGATACATATAATCAACAGACAATTCATATCTCATTGGCACATGCGAAATGACAGGTTTGCAAGAGATTACACTAATTTTGTATGCCCGACAATTACAAATCTCTCTATCTAGATCAACTACAAACCTTTCTTGTGTTTCATCATCTAAGAACTCAAAATCATAATCATCACCTTGCATGCTCTTCGTTATTGCTTATTCACATTCAATTTCTTCTAGATGTTTAGAGGAAGTTTTCCTTTCCATGTCTTGGTCTCCTTCAATCTCTTTTTTAATCTCCTTATCACTTTTATTCTAATATATTCCATCAAAATAAGCACCAGACTGCCTCTAAATTCTTTCAACCAACAATTCCATAAGTTTGTCATGTCATTAATCGCATTATCAGACTAAACAAGACTATTAAAAGCATGGCTAGCCCACTATGTCTTGTCAATATTTCTAAATATGTGTATGCTTCCTTTTTTTCCTCTTTAATTTTTTTCATGTAGTTACTAAAATAATCTTCATAAGTTGTTCTTGTTGCTAACTAAAACAATGTTTCAAACATTTGTTCTGGCCATTTCCCTCTCAAATTGGCAAATATATGCCTAGCTTAATACCTCACAGTTGAGCTAGACCAAAATTATGCTAAATCAGCCAATATGCCTTTTTACTTGTCTGTCATAAATGTAACAAGGCTATCATATTCAATATCAAGCCATTCCCTCAAAATGCTCAAGAACCACCTCTAACTCTCTCCACATTCTCTCTCAGAGATGCAAATAGTGATAGGAAAAACACCATTATTTCCATTTAAGGTAATTGCTGACATTATTGTACTCTACTATAAGGGCTTTTCAAGTGACACCCATCCACTTCAATAAACGACCTATAGCGCTTAATGACATGCTTCAAAACTAGAAAACAAAATATAAATAATAACTCTATGAAATGAGAGTTATCATAATACTTTTAGACTTAAATCAATATTACTTAGAGAGCAAATAATGTATTTTTATTGCATTTTGAATGAGCATCCATTTTAGTTTATTTTTAATAAATTAAGTTTGTTTTAGATCATTTTGTGCTTAAATTATGTGTATAATTGTAGATGACTGAAAAGTTCAAGTTGATGGATGGAATGCTATTACAATAAACTTGCAGAGATAATGAAAGAACTTGGCTACAAAAGAGTTAAAATAAGTCTAAATCAGTGAAGATACTGTAGTCGTTGCTGCAGCAATCTTGGAGCAATATCAGACTAGATTTCGTGTGCAATAACTAAAAGATTGCAATCTGAAGTTTTCAAAAATGGAAGATACACGCCACACACTTTTGGTTGCCATAATTCTAAATTATAAAAGAAGCACGGATGAAAAGAAAAATGGAGAGTTGTCACTTAGGGAAAAATTACAGAGACAAACAAAAGAAAAAACTAGAAAATAGGAGAGATTTGAGGGCTGCAACAGAGAATTCACAGAAGAATAAGAAAGAGAGATTGCAAGAATAAGCGGACTTTAACTCTTTATCTTATTTTTCTTATTTTCTATTTATTTATGATAATGTATTTGATGACTAAAGTAATTTTTATTGTTGTTCTATTGGAAATCATGAACTGAATTCTATTGTGGTTGAGTGATAAACAATTTTAATGGGTGTTTGACTGATATACGTGCATTGCTCTGTATTTGCTATAACATATTGTCTTAATTTTATTTATTGCAATTCTCTATTTCAGTTGACCAACCATTTAGATGATATTAGCTAAGAAGGAGCCTAAAAAAGGTCTTAATCTCAATTTAAATAGGGTCATGTTTAATCTAAAATTAGTGAAGAACTAGACATAGGGATTCACCTTTGTAGGGCAATTGGAACCTAGAACATTTAATGTTATATCTAATATTAGCATAACAATTGGTCACTATTACGTTGCATTAGGTATAAGATATTCAATAGGTGATAGTTGAGGATACATGAGGGATTCTGTAATTGAAAAAATAGTCAATGCACTTAACTACTCATTTCCCATTAATTACATCCTTGTGTTTGACGTGAGAATTTTCCTTATTTCATTTTATTTATTGGGTTTTTATTTTAAATCATTCGTTAGTTTTATTAATTGTGTTATTTTCATTTAGAACAAATTTGCACTGTTAAGATTATTGTAACAAATCTGATAACATCAATTCCCATGGAGATTGATCTAAATACTCATTAGTATATTGCTTATTGTATACACTTGCACATTGACACCTATAGCAATTGAAATCACCCAACAAGTTTTTGACACCATTGTCGAGGATTGATTGTTCATTGTGATTTGTGAAATTAATCTTAATCAGTACTAACTTTTAATTTTATTTTAATCTGTTTATATTATTGACAAAAGAGCTCTAACAACCCTTGCATGGGCATATATAAAGTTGTTGAATTCAAGTTTGATCCAAAAATTGAAAGAACTTCAAGGAGATTGAAAAGGAGCAAAGAAATTCAAAAGTTGATGTAACAATGCATAATTTGCAAGATATGGGGAATTTGAACCCCAGAGGAGAAATACAACCAATAAATGCACAAGGAGGTCAAGAAGGTTAGAATAGGCAAATTATTTATAGGCAACCAAGGAATAAGAATATTATCCATATGGTAAATGGTAGAGACAAGCCCATTAGAGATTATACAGTGTTGACCCCTCAAGCCATCAACCCTTAAATAGTTAGATCTGAAGTTCAAGCTGATAATTTTAAGCTCAAACTAGTGATATTTCAAATGCTTTAAACAGTGGAGCAATTCAATGGGCTGCCATCAGACGATTCTCATTTATATCCTAAGTTGTTTTTAGAAGTAAGTAATGCTTTTAAGATTACTGGAGCATCACAGGAAGCATTGAGACTCAAAATTTTTCCGTTCTCTTTAAGGGATCGAACAAGAGCATAGTTGAACTCCATAACACTTGACTCCATCACCATATGGAATGACTTGGCTGACAAATGTTTTATGAAATACTTTCCACCGACCAAGAATGAAAAATTGAGAAAAGAGGTCACATCATCCCATCAACTTGAAGATGAAAGCTTGTATGATGCATATGAAAGATTCAAGGAGTTACTTAAGAGATGTCCTCATCATGGTATTCCTTGTTGTATACAGTTGGAAACCTTTTACAATGGTCTTAACCCAAGCACTGGATTATTGGTGGACATTTTAGCAAATGGGGCCTTGTTATCTAAGTCCTACAATGAGGCTTATGAAATTTTGGCGATAATAGCCAACAACAACTATTAGTGGCCATAAACCAGACAAGCTACAGTAAGAGGAAAAGTATGAGTCCATATTGTTGATGTCTTGACAACATTATTAACCCAAGTAACCTCATTAACAAATATGATGAAGGCTACGACTACTGCTCAGAAACTATTAACCAGATTGCTGAGGTCTCTTATATTCATTATGGAAAAATGAACTTATTTGACAATTGTCTTGGGAATCCAGCCTCGATTAACTATTTGGACAACTTTAACAGATAGAATCAGAACAATCCATACTCAAACACTTACAACCTTATATGGAGATAGCCCCAAAACTTCTCACGGATCAATTAGAATCATAATGCTACAACAACCAATAGACAAAACATACCTTCTCAACACCCGGATTTCACCAGCAAAATCAAGGGCAAAAAAACACCAACAATGATCAACTCAATTCTCTTGAAGCTTTGATTAAGGAGTACATTGTGATGAATGAAGCAGTTGTTCAAAGCCAAGCAATATTCTTAAGAAACCTAGAGAATTAGAATGGACAACTTACTACAACATTAAGCAACAAACCTCAGGGCAATTTACCAAACAACACGGAAGATGTTAAAAGAGAAGAGCTGAAAAGGATGTTTATATTCATGTTGGTGTACTAAAAAAGATAAAAAAGAGTTGAACCCATTTCAGCCCAAGAAGAAGCTCGAGTTAAAGAGAAGCCACAATATTCCAACTTTCAACATATTGGTGTGAACAGTCAATTAACAACATCTATAGGAAATGATGATCCAGCACCTGATGGTAAAGATGCTACAACACCATCCACATTAGTTCTGAATATGACAAAAGGGAAGCAGTCTATATAGCCTGCTACAGTACAACAATTTAGACACGCACCACAATTACCACAAAGATTCTATAAGCAAAAGCAAGACAAACAATTCAATAAATTTTTAGAAGTGCTAAACTAGCTACATATCAACATTCCTTTTGTTGAAAGTTTAGAACAAATGTCAAATTATGTGAAGTTCTTGAAGGAAAAAGAGGCTTGAAGAGTTTGAAACAGTTTCTTTGACACAATAATGCAGCCATATACTTTTGAACAAAATCTCTTAAAAGTTGAAAGATCCAAGGAGCTTTATAATCCCATGCTCCTTAGGGACTAAATACAGTGGTAAGGCATTTTGTTATCTAGGGGCTAACATCAATCTCATGCCTTTGTCAGTGTTCAAACAATTAGGAGTTGGAGAAGTTAAACCAATAATAGTAACTTTACAACTAGCTGACAAATCTCATGCCTATCTAAAAGGCAAGATCGAAGATGTATTGGTGAAGGTGGATAAATTTATTTTTCCAGTGGATTTCATAATGTTGGACTTTAAGAATACCAATTATTTTAGGAAGACCTTTTTTAGCCACTGGAAGGACCTTAATTAATGTGTAAAAATGAGAATTAACTATGCGGGTTAATGATCACTAAGTTACATTCAATGTGTTAGATTCCATGAAGAATCCAGATAATGTTGAAGACTGTAATTTTATTAGTGTTGTGAATTTTCTTGTGGCAAAGATATTAGTTGTTGTAGTAAGGAAGAAAGTAAGGCTATTACATTTGAAGAACTTGAAGATGAAGGTTTTGAAATAGCAAACATAACATGGTTAGGAGAGAAGCAACCCGTGAGGACTGACAAACACTTTGAATCTTTACACCTCTCAAATAGGGAAGTAAAACATTATGTTCCTTCTATTAAGTCGCCTTCTGTCTTAAAATTAAAGAATTTACCGTCATATTTCAAGTATGTTTATTTTGGTGACAAAAATACACTTTCTGTAATCATTTCATACTCTTTGAATGCAGATAAAGAGAAGAGCTTGGTTGATGCATTCGGGAGATATAAGAAGGCTAATGAATAGACCATGGCAAATATCAAGGGAATCAACCCCTCTATATGCTTGCACAAGAATTTGCTGGGGAATTATTACAGCAGTTCTGTAGAGCAATAGAGAAAATTGAATCATATCATAAAAAAAGTGGTGAAGAATGAGATCATTAAGTGGCTTGATGCTACAATAATTTGCCCAATTTCAGATAGCTCAAAGGTAAGTATAGTGCAATGTGTTCTAAAGAAAGATGAAGTAACAGTTGCAGTAAATGAAAGGAATGAACTTATTCCCACAAGAACAATGACTGAATGGAGAGTCTGCATGGATTATAGGAAGCTAAACAAAGCTACAAGAAAGGATCACTTCATATCCCCCTTCATAGATTAGATATTAGACAGACTTGCTGGAAAAGAATTCTATTATTTCTTAGATAGATATTCAGGTTATAACTAGATTGCTATAGCACTAGAGGACCAGGAGAAGACAACATTCACTTGTCTCTATAGAACATTTGCCTTTATAAGGATGCCCTTTGAATTGTGCAATGCTCTAACAACTTTCTAAAAGTGTATGATGTCCATTTTTTTCAGGTATGGTTGAGCAAACACTTGAAGTATTCATAGATGATATGATGACTGTTTGCATAATCTAGAAAATATGCTGAAGAAATGTAAGGAGACCAACTTAGTTTTGAATTGGGAAAAGTGTCATTTTATGCTACAAGAAGGGATAGTCTTAGGCCATAAAGTCTTTATAAAGGGAATAGAGGTGGATAAGGCAAAAATAAAAGTGATAATAAACTTTCACTACCTACTTTTGTAAATGGAATTAAAAGTTTCTTAGGACATGTTGGGTTAAATAGAAGGTTCATCAAAGATTTTTCCAAAATAACCAAACCCTTATGCATGTTGCTGAACATGATAGACCTTCAATTTTGATGAAAATTGTTTAAAGGCCTTTATTGAATTGAGAAGAGCTCCTGTTACGGCACTAGTTGTTGTAGCATAAGATTGGAGTATGTCTTCTGAGTTGATGTGTGATGCCAGTGAGTATTCTGTTGGAGCAATGCTAGGGCAGAGCAAAGGTAAGATTTTTCATTCCAGTTATTATACCAACAAGACCTTAGCTGATGCACAACTTAACTATACTATCAATGAAAAAGAGTTGTTGGCAGTTGTTTTTGCATTTGATAAATTCAGAGGTTATTAGGTGGCACCAAAGTGATTGTTTATACAATCACTTAGCTACTGCTTTATTAAAGCATCTTTGTCCCTTTGTAATAATTAAAGGTGTGTAATCATGTGATCCTGAAAAAAGTAAAATATCATCAATGTAAATCAAGGCATTAGACAGGAGAGGCTGAAAGATTTTGATCATGGATTTTTGGAAAATGGATGGGGCAGTTTTGAGACCAAAGGGTAGGACCGTCCATTGGAAATGGGCATTGGGAATACAAAAGGCTGTCTTATATCGTTCAGAGGGTTCAATGCCTAATTGCCAAAAACCTGATTTTAAATCAAATTTTGAAAAGATCTGGGCATTTTTGAGAAAAGTAAACATGCTTTGTCGGCGAGGTAAGGGAAATTTGTCATCTTGCAAAAACATGTTTAAGGGCTGGTAGTCAATGACTAAGCGTTTCTTTCCTCGAACAATTTCAGAATGCTTTTCAACATAAAAGGCTTGGCAAGCCCATTGAGAGGTTGTGGGCTCAATTAACCCTTGGGCTAACAGTTGAGAACATTCTTGTTGGGCTAGGAGTAAGTCAGATGGACTCATTCCTGGATGAGTGGCTTTGGTGGGATTAATGTCTTCATTAAGTTTGAAGGGTAACTTAACAAAGAAAGACTGATTTTTCCACAAAGGATTTGGATGGGTGAACTCAGAATGAGACTCTGGACAGAAACTTAAAAGCTTGGTAGAAACATCCTGATATGATGGAGGGGTTTCAGACAGATTGTAAAGTTTCAAGACATCTGTGAATGGTTTGAACATAGACTTGACTCGAATTCCATGAGGAATGATTTGAAGGTGTTTGATCTGGTGAAGGATGTCAAATCCTAACAAAATATCTTTATTAGGAAGAGTTGAACCAATGACTTTGGTCCAAATGACACAATTAGGGAAAATCTGGATACCAATGGGCTTTTTGGTAACCAAAGAAGTGGTGAACAGGTTGCCATTAACAGCTTTGAAATATTCTTCGGATTGGGTCCAGGAATCTGGTGGGAGAATATGAGGGTTGATCATACTGCGCTGTGCACCAGTATCAATGAGACCAATTGCTGGAATGGGCCTTTGAAATTTTGAAGGCAGGATTTGGACTTTGATGGAGGGTATAGGAACCGTAGTGTCAAGGGACAAGAGTTGTTGGTGGAAAATGACTTGGGACTGATCACTGTCGGAATCATCAGAAGATTGTTGGAGTGCGAACATTGTTTCATCATTGGGTTCATCTTGTTCAGAGAAGTAGAATTCCAGTTCATCTTGTTGAGGAGAGTAATCCGTAGTAGCCTGAAGATGTTCTACAAGACGAATGGACTTGGCTCTTTTGTTGGGACAGTCTTTGGCAAAATGACCTTTTTTCCTGCAGATAAAACATCTGCTGGATTTTCTTCGTTTGGAGTCTTTGGAAGAAGAAGACCGCTTTCTGAAGAATCTGTAAGGTTTTCTGGATCTGCGGGGTCTAGATGAAAATTCTGGAGATCTGAACTTTCGAAAATGCCTTTTCTTTTTGGGACTGCAATCACAATCCTTCTTCTGTTTGCATTTGATTTGCAAATAAGGCTTTTTGCAGGCACTTCTGAATGGTTCTTTGTCTTTCAACAAATCCTTGAAGAATTGTTTCTGTTCACAAAGCTTATCAAGACAAGTTTTGGCGAGCTGGAAAATTTTGCCAAGAGAGATGTTGTCAATGACAAGATTGGAGGCGGTGAGCTGCCGCTGGATGTCTGGTTGAAGTTCTTCTGGTAGGGAAGCCAGGAAGACATGCTTTAGAGTAGGCTCGTTGAATCCATTAAGCTTATAGAATAACAGGGACATGCGCTTGTAATGGAAATCAAGATCCTTGGCATCAAGAGAGCAACATTTCATGCTGAGATAGTCTCGTCGTGCAGCTTCAAAGGCTGCAGCTGGGTCGCCTAAAAACTGATCATGAAGAATGGCAAGAGCACTAGAGACTTCTGGTAATTGAACAAACTGCAATTGTCTGTATTGACCAAGAGAGTCAAACCAATCTCTTAGAGCACCCGTAAAACGAGTAGCAAATTCTCTAAGGACTGATTCAGTAGTGGCTCCTGATCTGAGCATTTGGAGATCAATCCAGGCAGACATTTCATTAAGACGATCACGCCATTTGTAGGATGGGATATCATCAAAGGTAAACCAGGGACCATTTGATGACTTTTGACTGGATGAAGTAGTTTGGGCCGGAGGAGGCTGGTTGGTGGCAGAAGATTCAGGCATCTCTTCTTCAACATCAGAAGGAATATCCACATATGGTTCTGTCCGAGAGGTTTGTGGGTCAGGTTGAGCCATCAGGATTCTGGTGATATCAGCATAAGATTTTTCAGAGTCACTAGTGGATGCTGAAGATTCTGTTTCAGTCTCAGTATGGCTATCTGAAACGGCTAGATTTGAATCAGAAGTTTGGTCATCAGTGGAAGATGGGTGGTCAATGGTATGGGCACTGAATTGGTGCATAGGTTGTTTATCCTTGGAGGTAGTAGGAGGTTGGGATTTGGATGGTTCAGGAGGTGATGGAGATGCTGGTGTATAGCCTGGTGATTGTTGGTCAGGGATAATAGTGGAGGAAGGATTGATTGTGACGGGTCGTGGTTGAGGTTTAGGCTTTGGTTTAGGTTTAGGTGGTGATGGTAATGGGTTGTCTCGAAAAAGGGTATGAGTCATACCAAACAGCTTAGAAGGCTCATACTGTCGGATGGGAGAAAGCATTGAGGCAAATGGATGATAGGTTGGACCAATCGAAGGGATAGGAGGTGAGGAAGTAAAAAGGGAAGGTTTTTGTTTGTCAGATTCAATCTGAGCAAGCTCAGCTTTTAATCGTCTGATCTCCCTTTCTTTTGATCAAATTCTGGACCTTGGTAACGTTGGGCAAGCATAGTTCGCAACTCAGAATCAAGTTGAACAATTCTGGACTGGAGGTTCTGGTGGATCTGCTGCAGTTGTGCAGAGATGGAATCAACCTTCGTTTCAAGGTGTTCAGTTCGTAAACTGATTTTTTTCAACTTTGGAATTGATGTTCAACAAAGTATCATTTTGGGCTCTGGCATTTTGGGTTTGCCAGTTGAGGACTGATTCAAAAGGTTTGGGTGGTTCAAGATGACCAGTTGAGGTTATGGGTGATGGAATAAAAGGCTTGGACACAACATTTCGTTGTGAATCAGTGTGGGTGTCTAAAGGAGGAAAAGAGGAAGAATAATCTGAAGAAGCAGATGAAAACATCATACAACTCAGAGGGGGAGATGGATCTGGAACAGGTAAAGAGTGTTTGGAGTGCAACGCTTTGCAAGCCATTGGAGTTCCTTTTTATAGAGAGGTAAAGGAGTTGATGGAGAAGGAGGATCTTGTGGTGGTTTAGGAGTACTGTGGTGACACGAGGAATGAGATTTTTTCTTAGGTTTCTTTTTCTTTTTGGGGACATAATCATCATCCTCTTCCCAATCATCCCAGCAGGGACAATCTGGGTCACAGTGGCCGGAACCAGGGACATCCCAAAGGAAATGTCCATTTTGCTTGGCTGGATAAACAGGGAAACCGTCGGAATTGAACCCTGTAATAGGCAAATCTTCTTGAGCTGTCTGAACAGCTGTGATCATGGATGAATAAGTGAAAGAGAACCGAGGAGGCTCTTGAGGAGCACTGGGAGGTGGTTTAAAGGTCATTCTGACCGTGCCATCTGGTCGCCTTTCAAACATACTTTCAGATGTCTGAACTGGGGCTGTATTGTTATGGAACTGCTCATAGTTTGAGATCCATTCAAGAGGCATAAGCTTAAGGAGTTCGTGGCGAGGAATTTGCCTGGGGATCTGAATGATGGTTGGAATCTGGTCAGATTCAGCTAATACCATGAGAGTGTCAGAGTGGTGTTCTGGAGTGGGTAGATCTAGGGCATGATTCTGAAGCCGATAGACCAGTTGATGGTGTAGGGTGGCTATTTTAGCAGTGGAGATTTGTTCAGCACCTTGGATCTGGACTTGAACTTTCAAGGTTGTGGGTAGATTAGGATCTTGGAGAGAAAGATTGAAATTGGGATAAAAGGTGAGTAAAACACTGCCAGCATGTAGGGTGGTGAGGACAGTACCGATAACGGCATCTTGGAACTGTTTGAACCGAGTATTCAAGAGAGCAACACGAGCGGTTACAGGTAAACCTTTGCGCCCATGTAGGGTAAGGATGAGGCGGATGCCGCCGAGATGAAGATGGGTGTATCCTTCACGTTTCCAATTAGAAATGAGCTCTGAAGGAATTTCTAGTGTAACATATTGCTCAGCAGAGGTGGCTTTGAGAGCACACTGATCCAGACGAGAAGACTGGATATATTCTTTAGGGTGAGGCCGTTTGGTAGAGATAAGGGTACGGATGCTGCGGGTAAAGGAGTTGGGTCGTTTGTACAGGTGATAAGGGCTTATAAGAGGGTAGGTGGATTCACTGATTTGAGCGGATTCGGGAATATAGGAGTATTCAACAAGATTTTCTATTTTATTAGCAGTATGGGAAGTGCAAGATTTAGGCAAGGAAAGCGTAGAAGAAAGAGTAACAGGAGTTGATGAGGTAGAAGCCATGAGGGATGAGTTCTCTCTGCGCCTGAAGACTAAAGATCAAAACAGGAATAAAGACTTAAATTATACCACTTTGAGGAATTTGAAAAGGGTTTAGGCTCTGATACCAATTTGGGGAATCAGGAAAACTTTCATTTTCTTCTCGGGTTATACAACCCAAAACAGACTTTCGTTAGTCAAAACAGGGTACCAAACCAGATAAGAAAACTGCGAAAGCTTTCTGATGCACAGGATCCTTGCTAAAGGCAAGTGCAGAGCATACTTTGCTTAAGTTTCAAAATGAACAAATTTAAAACCCTTATTCCTTTTTCTTTTCTTTAAGACTTCATTTGCAGAGAGAGAGAGAAGTTTAGAAGTTCATGGTGAGAGAAAAAACACACGAGTTTATTTCTTGGCAAACTTCTATATGTTACATTCTATATCTTACAAGCAGATGATAATTCCTTTTATAGAGGAGGAATCTCAGAAAGATAGGACAGGGCCCCTATCTTTAAAGTAAAAGTAAAGTTACATGATTACACATGATTACACACCTTTAATTATTACAAAGGGACAAAGATGCTTTAATAAAGCATGACTTTGACAAAAGCTTAAAGCAAAAGCAAAAGTAAAAGCAAAGCAATTATTACAACAAGACAAGACGAGACATAATGATAACAAGAAGACAAATCACAATAAGACAAATAACTTTTATGGTGAGTGGAGGTTCATGTAGTCATCTTCGGAGGAACTTTCCGTTGCATCGGGATCTGTATCACCGGAGTGGTGTGGTTTGCGGAAAAAGTTGCTTGGAAGCTTCGGACGTTTAGGATGTTGACAGGAGGGACCACGGCATGGTGGATTAGGGCAATGTTCGGCGCGTGGAGTACACTGTGAAGTATACCTAGGGGAAGTCTGGGTGGCTTTGTCAACTTTAGAAGGCCGAGGTGATTTTTTGGAAGGTCGGGTTGATGGTCCTGGGTCGGAGGATCCAGGTTCATCCATTGTTGGTTGAGGGAACTGATGAAGGTGTTGGCTAAGAGGAAGAAATTCTTCCCAGGGGTCCTGAGAGTCCTGGAAGAGAAAGTCAGTGTAGTCTGGCCTTTCTTCTTTGATAAGGATTCCTGTGGATGGTGGCTTGGATCTGGTTGATGGAGTAGGGATCATGATGAGGTCATGTTGTGGGCCTAAGGATGTGTGAACAATATCCTTATGTGGCGGAGTTTGGTGGTTTAACTGATGGAGGTAGTTATGTAAGGTAGGCTGGATCTCATTTTCAATGATGGAAGGGTGTGGTGCAGTGAACCATTCGTATACCTGATCCTGTGTCCAAAAGAACTGTGTATCCTGGGTGTTGGAAATAAGGCCTGTGAATTATGAACACGGATGTCCACATTTGAGCTTCAGGTAATGGCATACGATCAAGGTTGTAGATCTCTGACAAGTGTTGGAGCTTGTGTCTCCACCATGGAATTGGTGAAAACCATTCAAGTAATGTCCAGATGAGAGAGGTAGCTTTGTCTGGATTAAGAAGATGAGACAAAGTGGGGGCGATGGGTAGGATGAGCTTGGTTGCATAGAGGGTAGTTAGGCACCAGAGGTACCATAACTCGTCTTCGGTGATTTCTCTGGATGGGTCAAGGGTTAAACCTGTAAGAAACAGATTTTCAGGGTGGAAAGTAGAAAATGGAAATGAGTCAGCCATAAGGTAAGCTTTCATGAAGAAACGGAAAACAGCTTTTCTTGCAAACTCTTGGATGGCAAAAACAGAGGAAAATGTTTTATTCAAGGGAAAGGGTTTTTTGGTAAGAGCTTCGGGAGGTAAGGATGTAGCCATGGCAATGATAGGAAAATGGTAAGTGGTGGAAAACAGAATGGGAGGTGTCTCTGATTTTGAAAGTCGAGAGAGCATATCAGGGATAAGGTTCTGGGATCCCTTTATATGCTTTACTGAAAAATCATATTTGGAAAACCAATCTTTTAATCGGAGTAACATCTTTTCTGGAACAGTTTTGCCTTTGAAATTGAGAATATTGGGGAAGGCTGAGCTGTCCATACGGATAAAGAAGTGGTGGCCAATAAGATGGTACTCGAACTTTTTGATGCCATGCTTTACCGCTAAGATTTCTTTGAACACGCTATGGTAGTGCTGCTGTGTGTCAGAAAAATGTCCACTAGCGTAGGCGATAAAGTGTTCTTTTCCATTGAGTTCTTCAAGGAGAATGGCACCCCATGATTCATCACTTGCGTCTGTCTGTAGTATGCGCTTTCCATCTGCAATCAACTTTAAAGGAGGCGGATTTTGCGCAATCTTTTGAGAGTAGTGACAGCATTTGTGTGGTCATCATTCCACTCAGGAGGCTTTTTCTTCAATAAAGCCGAGAGGTGACGAGTGTAGTGGTCCACATGTGGGATAAAGTCTCTGATGTAATTGATAATTCCAAGAAATTGCTGGACCTGCTTTTTGGAAAGTTGCTGATCTGGAAAGTGAAGCAACTCTTGGGCAATGTGCTTTCCTGGCTGGTAATGGCCATCTTTTATGATCATACCAAGAAATTCGATGGTGTCTGTGGCAATGGTGCTTTTCTTGGCAGATAGCATGATTCCATGACTGTGGACAATATCATAGAACTGATTGAGCAGTCGGTGATGGTCATCATGTGATCCTGAAAAAAGTAAAATATCATCAATGTAAATCAAGGCATTAGACAGGAGAGGCTGAAAGATTTTGATCATGGATTTTTGGAAAATGGATGGGGCAGTTTTGAGACCAAAGGGTAGGACCGTCCATTGGAAATGGGCATTGGGAATACAAAAGGCTGTCTTATATCGTTCAGAGGGTTCAATGCCTAATTGCCAAAAACCTGATTTTAAATCAAATTTTGAAAAGATCTGGGCATTTTTGAGAAAAGTAAACATGCTTTGTCGGCGAGGTAAGGGAAATTTGTCATCTTGCAAAAACATGTTTAAGGGCTGGTAGTCAATGACTAAGCGTTTCTTTCCTCGAACAATTTCAGAATGCTTTTCAACATAAAAGGCTTGGCAAGCCCATTGAGAGGTTGTGGGCTCAATTAACCCTTGGGCTAACAGTTGAGAACATTCTTGTTGGGCTAGGAGTAAGTCAGATGGACTCATTCCTGGATGAGTGGCTTTGGTGGGATTAATGTCTTCATTAAGTTTGAAGGGTAACTTAACAAAGAAAGACTGATTTTTCCACAAAGGATTTGGATGGGTGAACTCAGAATGAGACTCTGGACAGAAACTTAAAAGCTTGGTAGAAACATCCTGATATGATGGAGGGGTTTCAGACAGATTGTAAAGTTTCAAGACATCTGTGAATGGTTTGAACATAGACTTGACTCGAATTCCATGAGGAATGATTTGAAGGTGTTTGATCTGGTGAAGGATGTCAAATCCTAACAAAATATCTTTATTAGGAAGAGTTGAACCAATGACTTTGGTCCAAATGACACAATTAGGGAAAATCTGGATACCAATGGGCTTTTTGGTAACCAAAGAAGTGGTGAACAGGTTGCCATTAACAGCTTTGAAATATTCTTCGGATTGGGTCCAGGAATCTGGTGGGAGAATATGAGGGTTGATCATACTGCGTTGTGCACCAGTATCAATGAGACCAATTGCTGGAATGGGCCTTTGAATTTTGAAGGCAGGATTTGGACTTTGATGGAGGGTATAGGAACCGTAGTGTCAAGGGACAAGAGTTGTTGGTGGAAAATGACTTGGGACTGATCACTGTCGGAATCATCAGAAGATTGTTGGAGTGCGAACACTGTTTCATCATTGGGTTCATCTTGTTCAGAGAAGTAGAATTCCAGTTCATCTTGTTGAGGAGAGTAATCCGTAGTAGCCTGAAGATGTTCTACAAGACGAATGGACTTGGCTCTTTTGTTGGGACAGTCTTTGGCAAAATGACCTTTTTTCCTGCAGATAAAACATCTGCTGGATTTTCTTCGTTTGGAGTCTTTGGAAGAAGAAGACCGCTTTCTGAAGAATCTGTAAGGTTTTCTGGATCTGCGGGGTCTCGATGAAAATTCTGGAGATCTGAACTTTCGAAAATGCCTTTTCTTTTTGGGACTGCAATCACAATCCTTCTTCTGTTTGCATTTGATTTGCAAATAAGGCTTTTTGCAGGCACTTCTGAATGGTTCTTTGTCTTTCAACAAATCCTTGAAGAATTGTTTCTGTTCACAAAGCTTATCAAGACAAGTTTTGGCGAGTTGGAAAATTTTGCCAAGAGAGATGTTGTCAATGACAAGATTGGAGGCGGTGAGCTGCCGTTGGATGTCTGGTTGGAGTTCTTCTGGAAGGGAAGCCAGGAAGACATGCTTTAGAGTAGGCTCGTTGAATCCATTAAGCTTATAGAATAACAGGGACATGCGCTTGTAATGGAAATCAAGATCCTTGGCATCAAGGGAGCAACATTTCATGCTGAGATAGTCTCGGCGTGCAGCTTCAAAGGCTGCAGCTGGGTCTCCTAAAAACTGATCATGAAGAATGGCAAGAGCACTAGAGACTTCTGGTAATTGAACAAACTGCAATTGTCTGTATTGACCAAGAGAGTCAAACCAATCTCTTAGAGCACCCGTAAAACGAGTAGCAAATTCTCTAAGGACTGATTCAGTAGTGGCTCCTGATCTGAGCATTTGGAGATCAATCCAGGCAGACATTTCATTAAGACGATCACGCCATTTGTAGGATGGGATATCATCAAAGGTAAACCAGGGACCATTTGATGACTTTTGACTGGATGAAGTAGTTTGGGCCGGAGGAGGCTGGTTGGTGGCAGAAGATTCAGGCATCTCTTCTTCAACATCAGAAGGAATATCAACATATGGTTCAGTCCGAGAGGTTTGTGGGTCAGGTTGAGCCATCAGGATTCTGGTGATATCAGCATAAGATTTTTCAGAGTCACTAGTGGATGCTGAAGATTCTGTTTCAGTCTCAGTATGGCTATCTGAAACGGCTAGATTTGAATCAGAAGTTTGGTCATCAGTGGAAGATGGGTGGTCAATGGTATGGGCACTGAATTGGTGCATAGGTTCTTTATCCTTGGAGGTAGTAGGAGGTTGGGATTTGGATGGTTCAGGAGGTGATGGATGATGCTGGTGTATAGCCTGGTGATTGTTGGTCAGGGATAATAGTGGAGGAAGGATTGATTGTGACGGGTCGTGGTTGAGGTTTAGGCTTTGGTTTAGGTTTAGGTGGTGATGGTAATGGGTTGTCTCGAAAAAGGGTATGAGTCATACCAAACAGCTTAGAAGGCTCATACTGTCGGATGGGAGAAAGCATTGAGGCAAATGGATGAAAGGTTGGACCAATCGAAGGGATAAGAGGTGAGGAAGTAAAAAGGGAAGGTTTTTGTTTGTCAGATTCAATCTGAGCAAGCTCAGCTTTTAATCGTCTGATCTCCCTTTCTTTTTGATCAAATTCTGGACCTTGGTAACGTTGGGCAAGCATAGTTCGCAACTCAGAATCAAGTTGAACAATTCTGGACTGGAGGTTCTGGTGGATCTGCTGCAGTTGTGCAGAGATGGAATCAACCTTCGTTTCAAGGTGTTCAGTTCGTAAACTGATTTTTTCAACTTTGGAATTGATGTTCAACAAAGTATCATTTTGGGCTCTGGCATTTTGGGTTTGCCAGTTGAGGACTGACTCAAACGGTTTGGGCGGTTCAAGATGACCTGATGAAGTGATGGGTGATGGAATAAAAGGTTTGGACACAACATTTCGTTGGGAATCTGTGTGGGTGTCTAAAGGAGGAAAAGAGGAAGAATAATCTGAAGAAGCAGATGAAAACATCATACAACTCAGAGGTGGAGATGGATCTGGAACGGGTGAGGAGATTGTAGAGGTGCAACGCTTTGCAAGCCATTGGAGTTCCTTTTTATAGAGAGGTAAAGGAGCTGATGGAGGAGGAGGATCTTGTGGTGGTTTAGGAGTACTGTGGTGACACGAGGCATGAGATTTTTTCTTAGGTTTCTTTTTCTTTTTGGTTACATAATCATCATTGTTTTGACTAACGAAAGTCTGTTTTGGGTTGTATAACCCGAGAAGAAAATGAAAGTTTTCCTGATTCCCCAAATTGGTATCAGAGCCTAAACCCTTTTCAAATTCCTCAAAGTGGTATAATTTAAGTCTTTATTCCTGTTTTGATCTTTAGTCTTCAGGCGCAGAGAGAACTCATCCCTCATGGCTTCTACCTCATCAACTCCTGTTACTCTTTCTTCTACGCTTTCCTTGCCTAAATCTTGCACTTCCCATACTACTAATAAAATAGAAAATCTTGTTGAATACTCCTATATTCCCGAATCCGCTCAAATCAGTGAATCCACCTACCCTCTTATAAGCCCTTATCACCTGTACAAACGACCCAACTCCTTTACCCGCAGCATCCGTACCCTTATCTCTACCAAACGGCCTCACCCTAAAGAATATATCCAGTCTTCTCGTCTGGATCAGTGTGCTCTCAAAGCCACCTCTGCTGAACAATATGTTACACTAGAAATTCCTTCAGAGCTCATTTCAAATTGGAAACGTGAAGGATACACCCATCTTCATCTCGGCGGCATCCGCCTCATCCTTACCCTACATGGGCGCAAAGGTTTACCTGTTACCGCTCGTGTTGCTCTCTTGGATACTCGGTTTAAACAGTTCCAAGATGCTGTTATCGGTACTGTCCTCACCACCCTCCATGCTGGCAGTGTTTTACTCACCTTTTATCCCAACTTCAACCTTTCTCTTCAAGATCCAAATCTACCCACAACCCTAAAAGTTCAAGTCCAGATCCAAGGTGCTGAACAAATCTCCACTGCTAAAATAGCCACCCTACACCATCAACTGGTCTATCGGCTTCAGAATCATGCCCTAGATCTACCCACTCCAGAACACCACTCTGACACTCTCATGGTATTAGCTGAATCTGACCAGATTCCAACCATCATTCAGATCCCCAGGCAAATTCCTCGCCACGAACTCCTTAAGCTTATGCCTCTTGAATGGATCTCCAACTATGAGCAGTTTCACAACAATACAGCCCCAGTTCAGACATCTGAAAGTATGTTTGAAAGGCGACCAGATGGCACGGTCAGAATGACTTTTAACCGCCTCCCAGTGCTCCTCAAGAGCCTCCTCGGCTCTCTTTCACTTATTCATCCATGATCACAGCTGTTCAGACAGCTCAAGAAGATTTGCCTATTACAGGGTTCAATTCCGACGGTTTCCCTGTTTATCCAGCCAAGCAAAATGGACATTTCCTTTGGGATGTCCCTGGTTCCGGCCACTGTGACCCAGATTGTCCCTGCTGGGATGATTGGGAAGAGGATGATGATTATGTAACCAAAAAGAAAAAGAAACCTAAGAAAAAATCTCATTCCTCGTGTCACCACAGTACTCCTAAACCACCACAAGATCCTCCTCCTCCATCAGCTCCTTTACCTCTCTATAAAAAGGAACTCCAATGGCTTGCAAAGCGTTGCACCTCTACAATCTCCTCACCCGTTCCAGATCCATCTCCACCTCTGAGTTGTATGATGTTTTCATCTGCTTCCTCAGATTATTCTTCCTCTTTTCCTCCATTAGATACCCATACAGATTCCCAACGAAATGTTGTGTCCAAGCCTTTTATTCCATCACCCATAACTTCATCAGGTCATCTTGAACCACCCAAACCGTTTGAGTCAGTCCTCAACTGGCAAACCCAAAATGCCAGAGCCCAAAATGATACTTTGTTGAACATCAATTCCAAAGTTGAAAAAATCAGTTTACGAACTGAACACCTTGAAACGAAGGTTGATTCCATCTCTGCACAACTGCAGCAGATCCACCAGAACCTCCAGTCCAGAATTGTTCAACTTGATTCTGAGTTGCGAACTATGCTTGCCCAACGTTACCAAGGTCCAGAATTTGATCAAAAGAAAGGGAGATCAGACGATTAAAAGCTGAGCTTGCTCAGATTGAATCTGACAAACAAAAACCTTCCCTTTTACTTCCTCACCTCCTATCCCTTCGATTGGTCCAACCTATCATCCATTTGCCTCAATGCTTTCTCCCTATCCGACAGTATGAGCCTTCTAAGCTGTTTGGTATGACTCATACCCTTTTCCGAGACAACCCATTACCATCACCACCTAAACCTAAACCAAAGCCTAAACCTCAACCACGACCCGTCACAATCAATCCTTCCTCCACTATTATCCCTGACCAACAATCACCAGGCTATACACCAGCATCTCCATCACCTCCTGAACCATCCAAATCCCAACCTCCTACTACCTCCAAGGATAAACAACCTATGCACCAATTCAGTGCCCATACCATTGACCACCCATCTTCCACTGATGACCAAACTTCTGATTCAAATCTAGCCGTTTCAGATAGCCATACTGAGACTGAAACAGAATCTTCAGCATCCACTAGTGACTCTGAAAAATCTTATGCTGATATCACCAGAATCCTGATGGCTCAACCTGACCCACAAACCTCTCGGACTGAACCATATGTGGATATTCCTTCTGATGTTGAAGAAGAGATGCCTGAATCTTCTGCCACCAACCAGCCTCCTCCGGCCCAAACTACTTCATCCAGTCAAAAGTCATCAAATGGTCCCTGGTTTACCTTTGATGATATCCCATCCTACAAATGGCGTGATCGTCTTAATGAAATGTCTGCCTGGATTGATCTCCAAATGCTCAGATCAGGAGCCACTACTGAATCAGTCCTTAGAGAATTTGCTACTCGTTTTACGGGTGCTCTAAGAGATTGGTTTGACTCTCTTGGTCAATACAGACAATTGCAGTTTGTTCAATTACCAGAAGTCTCTAGTGCTCTTGCCATTCTTCATGATCAGTTTTTAGGCGACCCAGCTGCAGCCTTTGAAGCTGCACGACGAGACTATCTTAGCATGAAATGTTGCTCTCTTGATGCCAAGGATCTTGATTTCCATTACAAGCGCATGTCCCTGTTATTCTATAAGCTTAATGGATTCAACGAGCCTACTCTAAAGCATGTCTTCCTGGCTTCCCTACCAGAAGAACTTCAACCAGACATCCAGCGGCAGCTCACCGCCTCCAATCTTGTCATTGACAACATCTCTCTTGGCAAAATTTTCCAGCTCGCCAAAACTTGTCTTGATAAGCTTTGTGAACAGAAACAATTCTTCAAGGATTTGTTGAAAGACAAAGAACCATTCAGAAGTGCCTGCAAAAAGCCTTATCTGCAAATCAAATGCAAACCGAAGAAGGATTGTGATTGCAGTCCCAAAAAGAAAAGGCATTTTCGAAAGTTCAAATCTCCAGAGTTTTCATCCAGACCCCGCAGATCCAGAAAACCTTACAGATTCTTCAGAAAGCGGTCTTTTTCTTCCAAAGACTCCAAACGAAGAAAATCCAGCAGATGTTTTATCTGCAGAAAAAAGGGTCATTTTGCCAAAGACTGCCCCAACAAAAGAGCCAAGTCCATTCGTCTTGTACAACATCTTCAGGCCACTACAGATTACTCTCCTCAACAAGATGAACCCAATGATGAAACAGTGTTCGCACTCCAACAGTCTTCTGATGATTCCGACAGTGATCAGTCCCAAGTCATTTTCCATCAACAGCTCTTGTCCCTTGATACTACAGTTCCTATACCTTCCATCAAACTCCAAATACTGCCTTCGAAATTCCAAAGGCCCATTCCAGCAATTGGTCTTATCGATACTGGTGCACAGCGCAGTATGATCAACCCTCATATTCTCCCACCAGACTCTTGGACTCAATCCGAAGAATATTTCAAAGCTGTTAATGGCAACCTGTTCACCACTTCTTTGGTTACTAAAAAACCCATTGGTATCCAGATTTTCCCTAATTGTGTCATTTGGACCAAAGTCATTGGTTCAACTCTTCCTAATAAAGATATTTTGTTAGGATTTGACATCCTTCACCAGATCAAACACCTTCAAATCATTCCTCATGGAATTCGAGTCAAGTCTATGTTCAAACCATTCATAGATGTCTTGAAACTTTACAATCTGTCTGAAACCCCTCCATCATATCAGGATGTTTCTACCAAGCTTTTAAGTTTCTGTCCAGAGTCTCATTCTGAGTTCACCCATCCAAATCCTTTGTGGAAAAATCAGTCTTTCTTTGTTAAGTTACCCTTCAAACTTAATGAAGACATTAATCCCACCAAAGCCACTCATCCAGGAATGAGTCCATCTGACTTACTCCTAGCCCAACAAGAATGTTCTCAACTGTTAGCCCAAGGGTTAATTGAGCCCACAACCTCTCAATGGGCTTGCCAAGCCTTTTATGTTGAAAAGCATTCTGAAATTGTTCGAGGAAAGAAACGCTTAGTCATTGACTACCAGCCCTTAAACATGTTTTTGCAAGATGACAAATTTCCTTTACCTCGCCGACAAAGCATGTTTACTTTTCTCAAAAATGCCCAGATCTTTTCAAAATTTGATTTAAAATCAGGTTTTTGGCAATTAGGCATTGAACCCTCTGAGCGATATAAGACAGCCTTTTGTATTCCCAATGCCCATTTCCAATGGACGGTCCTACCCTTTGGTCTCAAAACTGCCCCATCCATTTTCCAAAAATCCATGATCAAAATCTTTCAGCCTCTCCTGTCTAATGCCTTGATTTACATTGATGATATTTTACTTTTTTCAGGATCACATGATGACCATCACCGACTGCTCAATCAGTTCTATGATATTGTCCACAGTCATGGAATCATGCTATCTGCCAAGAAAAGCACCATTGCCACATACACCATCGAATTTCTTGGTATGATCATAAAAGATGGCCATTACCAGCCAGGAAAGCACATTGCCCAAGAGTTGCTTCACTTTCCAGATCAGCAACTTTCCAAAAAGCAGGTCCAGCAATTTCTTGGAATTATCAATTACATCAGAGACTTTATCCCACATGTGGACCACTACACTCGTCACCTCTCGGCTTTATTGAAGAAAAAGCCTCCTGAGTGGAATGATGACCACACAAATGCTGTCACTACTCTCAAAAAGATTGCGCAAAATCCGCCTCCTTTAAAGTTGATTGCAGATGGAAAGCGCATACTACAGACAGACGCAAGTGATGAATCATGGGGTGCCATTCTCCTTGAAGAACTCAATGGAAAAGAACACTTTATTGCCTACGCTAGTGGACATTTTTCTGACACACAGCAGCACTACCATAGCGTGTTCAAAGAAATCTTAGCGGTAAAGCATGGCATCAAAAAGTTCGAGTACCATCTCATTGGCCACCACTTCCTCATCCGAATGGACAGCTCAGCCTTCCCCAATATTCTCAATTTCAAAGGCAAAACTGTTCCAGAAAAGATGTTACTCCGATTAAAGGATTGGTTTTCCAAATATGATTTTTCAGTCAAGCATATAAAGGGATCCCAGAACCTTATCCCTGATATGCTCTCTCGACTTTCAAAACCAGAGACACCTCCCATTCTGTTTTCCACCACATACCATTTTCCAATCATTGCCATGGCTACCTCCTTACCTCCCAAAGCCCTTACCAAAAAACCCTTTCCCTTGAATAAAACATTTTCCTCTGTTTTTGCCATCCAAGAGTTTGCAAGAAAAGCTGTTTTCCGTTTTTTCATGAAAGCTTACCTTATGGCTGATACCTTTCCATTTTCTACTTTCCACCCTGAAAATCTGTTTCTTACAGGTTTAACCCTTGACCCATCCAGAGAAATCACCGAAGACGAGTTATGGTACCTCTGGTGCCTAACTACCCTCTATGCAACCAAGCTCATCCTACCCATCGCCCCCACTTTGTCTCATCTTCTTAATCCAGACAGAGCTACCTCTCTCATCTGGACATTACTTGAATGGTTTTCACCAATTCCATGGTGGAGACACAAGCTCCAACACTTGTCAGAGATCTACAACCTTGATCGTATGCCATTACCTGAAGCTCAAATGTGGACATCCGTGTTCATAATTCACAGGCCTTATTTCCAACACCCGGATACACAGTTCTTTTGGACACAGGATCAGGTATACGAATGGTTCACTGCACCACACCCTTCCATCATTGAAAATGAGATTCAGTCTACCCTACATAACTACCTCCACCAGTTAAACCACCAAACTCCGCCACATAAGGATATCGTTCACACATCCTTAGGCCCACAACATGACCTCATCATGATCCCTACTCCATCAACCAGATCCAAGCCACCATCCACAGGAATCCTTATCAAAGAAGAAAGGCCAGACTACACTGACTTTCTCTTCCAGGACTCTCAGGACCCTTGGGAAGAATTTCTTCCTCTTAGCCAACACCTTCATCAGTTCCCTCAACCAACAATGGATGAACCTGGATCCTCCGACCCAGGACCATCAACCCGACCTTCCAAAAAATCACCTCGACCTTCTAAAGTTGACAAAGCCACCCAGACTTCCCCTAAGTATACTTCACAGTGTACTCCACGCGCCGAACATTGCCCTAATCCACCATGCCGTGGTCCCTCCTGTCAACATCCTAAACGTCCGAAGCTTCCAAGCAACTTTTTCCGCAAACCACACCACTCCGGTGATACAGATCCCGATGCAACGGAAAGTTCCTCCGAAGACGACTACATGAACCTCCACTCTCCCTAAAAGTTATTTGTCTTGTTGTCATCATTATGTCTCGTTTTGTCTTGTTGTAATCATGGTTGCTTTTGCTTTTACTTTTGCTTTTGCTTTAAGCTTTTGTCAAAGTCATGCTTTATTAAAGCATCTTTGTCCCTTTGTAATAATTAAAGGTGTGTAATCATGTAACTTTACTTTTACTTTAAAGATAGGGGCCCTGTCCTATCTTTCTGAGATTCCTTCTATATAAGGAATTCTCATCTGCTTGTAACATATAGAATGTAACATATAGAAGTTTGCCAAGAAATAAACTCGTGTGTTTTTCTCTCACCATGAACTTCTAAACTTCTCTCTCTCTCTGCAAATGAAGTCTTAAAGAAAAGAAAAGGAATAAGGGTTTTTAAATTTGTTCATTTTGAAACTTAAGCGAATATGCTCTGCACTTGCCTTAAGCAAGGATCCTATGCATCAGAAAGCTTTCGCAGTTTTCTTATCTGGTTTGGTACCCTGTTTTGACTAACGAAAGTTTGTTTTGGGTTGTATAACCCGAGAAGAAAATGAAAGTTTTCCTGATTCCCCAAATGAATTGGTGAAAACCATTCAAGTAATGTCCAGATGAGAGAGGTAGCTTTGTCAGGATTAAGAAGATGAGACAAAGTGGGGGCGATGGGTAGGATGAGCTTGGTTGCATAGAGGGTAGTTAGGCACCAGAGGTACCATAACTCGTCTTCGGTGATTTCTCTGGATGGGTCAAGGGTTAAACCTGTAAGAAACAGATTTTCAGGGTGGAAAGTAGAAAATGGAAATGAGTCAGCCATAAGGTAAGCTTTCATGAAGAAACGGAAAACAGCTTTTCTTGCAAACTCTTGGATGGCAAAAATAGAGGAGAATGTTTTATTCAAAGGAAAGGGTTTTTTGGTAAGAGCTTCAGGAGGTAAGGATGTAGCCATGGCAATGATAGGAAAATGGTAAGTGGTGGAAAACAGAATGGGAGGTGTCTCTGATTTTGAAAGTCGAGAGAGCATATCAGGGATAAGGTTCTGGGATCCCTTTATATGCTTTACTGAAAAATCATATTTGGAAAACCAATCTTTTAATCGGAGTAACATCTTTTCTGGAACAGTTTTGCCTTTGAAATTGAGAATATTGGGGAAGGCTGAGCTGTCCATACGGATAAGGAAGTGGGGCCAATAAGATGGTACTCGAACTTTTTGATGCCATACTTTACCGCTAAGATCTCTTTGAACACGCTATGGTAGTGCTGCTGTGTGTCAGAAAAATGTCCACTAGCGTAGGCGATAAAGTGTTCTTTTCCATTGAGTTCTTCAAGGAGAATGGCACCCCATGATTCATCACTTGTGTCTGTCTGTAGTATGCGCTTTCCATCTGCAATCAACTTTAAAGGAGGCGGATTTTGCGCAATCTGCTTGAGAGTAGTGACAGCATTTGTGTGGTCATCACTCCACTCAGGAGGCTTTTTCTTTAATAAAGCCGAGAGGTGACGAGTGTAGTGGTCCACATGTGGGATAAAGTCTCTGATGTAATTGATAATTCCAAGAAATTGCTGGACCTGCTTTTTGGAAAGTTGCTGATCTGGAAAGTGAAGCAACTCTTGGGCAATGTGCTT
The DNA here is from genome assembly GCA_018350135.1 of Citrus trifoliata. Lineage (NCBI taxonomy): Eukaryota > Viridiplantae > Streptophyta > Magnoliopsida > Sapindales > Rutaceae > Citrus > Citrus trifoliata. The sequence continues at coordinate 50,159 of VKKW01000125.1, read as the reverse complement.
TCCTGAAAAAAGTAAAATATCATCAATGTAAATCAAGGCATTAGACAGGAGAGGCTGAAAGATTTTGATCATGGATTTTTGGAAAATGGATGGGGCAGTTTTGAGACCAAAGGGTAGGACCGTCCATTGGAAATGGGCATTGGGAATACAAAAGGCTGTCTTATATCGTTCAGAGGGTTCAATGCCTAATTGCCAAAAACCTGATTTTAAATCAAATTTTGAAAAGATCTGGGCATTTTTGAGAAAAGTAAACATGCTTTGTCGGCGAGGTAAGGGAAATTTGTCATCTTGCAAAAACATGTTTAAGGGCTGGTAGTCAATGACTAAGCGTTTCTTTCCTCGAACAATTTCAGAATGCTTTTCAACATAAAAGGCTTGGCAAGCCCATTGAGAGGTTGTGGGCTCAATTAACCCTTGGGCTAACAGTTGAGAACATTCTTGTTGGGCTAGGAGTAAGTCAGATGGACTCATTCCTGGATGAGTGGCTTTGGTGGGATTAATGTCTTCATTAAGTTTGAAGGGTAACTTAACAAAGAAAGACTGATTTTTCCACAAAGGATTTGGATGGGTGAACTCAGAATGAGACTCTGGACAGAAACTTAAAAGCTTGGTAGAAACATCCTGATATGATGGAGGGGTTTCAGACAGATTGTAAAGTTTCAAGACATCTGTGAATGGTTTGAACATAGACTTGACTCGAATTCCATGAGGAATGATTTGAAGGTGTTTGATCTGGTGAAGGATGTCAAATCCTAACAAAATATCTTTATTAGGAAGAGTTGAACCAATGACTTTGGTCCAAATGACACAATTAGGGAAAATCTGGATACCAATGGGCTTTTTGGTAACCAAAGAAGTGGTGAACAGGTTGCCATTAACAGCTTTGAAATGTTCTTCAAACTGGGTCCAGGAGTCTGGTGGGAGAATATGAGGGTTTAACATACTGCGCTGTGCACCAGTATCGATGAGACCAATTGCTGGAATGGGCCTTTGGAATTTTGAAGGCAAGATTTGGACTTTGATGGATGGTATAGGGACTGTAGTGTCAAGGGACAAAAGCTGTTGATGGAAAATGACTTGGGAATGATCACTGTCGGAATCATCAGAAGATTGTTGGAGTGCGAACACTGTTTCATCGTTAGGTTCATCTTGTTCAGAGAAGTAGAATTCCAGTTCATCCTGTTGAGGAGAGTAATCTGTAGTAGCCTGAAGATGTTCTACAAGACGAATGGATTTGGCTCTTTTGTTGGGGCAGTCTTTGGCAAAATGACCTTTTTTCCGGCAGATAAAACATCTGCTGGATTTTCTTCGTTTGGAGTCTTTGGAAGAAGAAGACCGCTTTCGGAAGAATCTGTAAGGTTTTCTGGACCTGTGGGGTCTGGATGAAAATTCTGGAGATTTGAACTTTCGAAAATGTCTTTTCTTTTTGGGACTGCAATCACAATCCTTCTTCTGTTTGCATTTGATCTGCAAATAAGGCTTTTTGCAGGCACTTCGGAATGGTTCTTTGTCTTTCAACAAGTCCTTGAAAAATTGTTTCTGTTCACAAAGCTTATCAAGACAAGTTTTGGCGAGTTGGAAAATTTTGCCAAGAGAGATGTTGTCAATGACAAGATTGGAGGCGGTGAGCTGCCGCTGGATGTCTGGTTGAAGTTCTTCTGGTAGGGAAGCCAGGAAGACATGCTTTAGAGTAGGCTCGTTGAATCCATTAAGCTTATAGAATAACAGGGACATGCGCTTGTAATGGAAATCAAGATCCTTGGCATCAAGAGAGCAACATTTCATGCTGAGATAGTCTCGTCGTGCAGCTTCAAAGGCTGCAGCTGGGTCGCCTAAAAACTGATCATGAAGAATGGCAAGAGCACTAGAGACTTCTGGTAATTGAACAAACTGCAATTGTCTGTATTGACCAAGAGAGTCAAACCAATCTCTTAGAGCACCCGTAAAACGAGTAGCAAATTCTCTAAGGACTGATTCAGTAGTGGCTCCTGATCTGAGCATTTGGAGATCAATCCAGGCAGACATTTCATTAAGACGATCACGCCATTTGTAGGATGGGATATCATCAAAGGTAAACCAGGGACCATTTGATGACTTTTGACTGGATGAAGTAGTTTGGGCCGGAGGAGGCTGGTTGGTGGCAGAAGATTCAGGCATCTCTTCTTCAACATCAGAAGGAATATCCACATATGGTTCTGTCCGAGAAGTTTGTGGGTCAGGTTGAGCCATCAGGATTCTGGTGATATCAGCATAAGATTTTTCAGAGTCACTGGTGGATGCCGAAGATTCTGTTTCAGTCTCAGTATGGCTATCTGAAACGGCTAGATTTGAATCAGAAGTTTGGTCATCAGTGGAAGATGGGTGGTCAGTGGTATGGGCACTGAATTGGTGCATAGGTTCTTTATCCTTGGATGTAGTAGGAGGTTGGGATTTGGATGGTTCAGGAGGTGATGGAGATGCTGGTGTATAGCCTGGTGATTGTTGGTCAGGGATAATAGTGGAGGAAGGATTGATTGTGACGGGTCGTGGTTGAGGTTTAGGCTTTGGTTTAGGTTTAGGTGGTGATGGTAATGGGTTGTCTCGAAAAAGGGTATGAGTCATACCAAACAGCTTAGAAGGCTCATACTGTCGGATGGGAGAAAGCATTGAGGCAAATGGATGATAGGTTGGACCAATCGAAGGGATAGGAGGTGAGGAAGTAAAAAGGGAAGGTTTTTGTTTGTCAGATTCAATCTGAGCAAGCTTAGCTTTTAATCGTCTGATCTCCCTTTCTTTTGATCAAATTCTGGACCTTGGTAACGTTGGGCAAGCATAGTTCGCAACTCAGAATCAAGTTGAACAATTCTGGACTGGAGGTTCTGGTGGATCTGCTGCAGTTGTGCAGAGATGGAATCAACCTTCGTTTCAAGGTGTTCAGTTCGTAAACTGATTTTTTCAACTTTGGAATTGATGTTCAACAAAGTATCATTTTGGGCTCTGGCATTTTGGGTTTGCCAGTTGAGGACTGACTCAAACGGTTTGGGCGGTTCAAGATGACCTGATGAAGTGATGGGTGATGGAATAAAAGGTTTGGACACAACATTTCGTTGGGAATCTGTGTGGGTGTCTAAAGGAGGAAAAGAGGAAGAATAATCTGAAGAAGCAGATGAAAACATCATACAACTCAGAGGTGGAGATGGATCTGGAACGGGTGAGGAGATTGTAGAGGTGCAACGCTTTGCAAGCCATTGGAGTTCCTTTTTATAGAGAGGTAAAGGAGCTGATGGAGAAGGAGGATCTTGTGGTGGTTTAGGAGTACTGTGGTGACACGAGGAATGAGATTTTTTCTTAGGTTTCTTTTTCTTTTTGGTTACATAATCATCATCCTCTTCCCAATCATCCCAGCAGGGACAGTCTGGGTCACAGTGGCCGGAGCCAGGGACATCCCAAAGGAAATGTCCATTTTGTTTGGCTGGATAAACAGGGAAACCGTCGGAATTGAACCCTGTAATAGGCAAATCTTCTTGAGCTGTCTGAACTGCTGTGATCATGGAAGAATAAGTAAAAGAGAGCCGAGGAGGCTCTTGAGGAGCACTGGGAGGTGGTTTAAAGGTCATTCTGACCGTGCCATCTGGTCGCCTTTCAAACATACTTTCAGATGTCTGAACTGGGGCTGTATTGTTATGGAACTGCTCATAGTTTGAGATCCATTCAAGAGGCATAAGCTTAAGGAGTTCGTGGCGAGGAATTTGCCTGGGGATCTGAATGATGGTTGGAATCTGGTCAGATTCAGCTAATACCATGAGAGTGTCAGAGTGGTGTTCTGGAGTGGGTAGATCTAGGGCATGATTCTGAAGCCGATAGACCAGTTGATGGTGTAGGGTGGCTATTTTAGCAGTGGAGATTTGTTCAGCACCTTGGATCTGGACTTGAACTTTCAAGGTTGTGGGTAGATTAGGATCTTGGAGAGAAAGATTGAAATTGGGATAAAAGGTGAGTAAAACACTGCCAGCATGTAGGGTGGTGAGGACAGTACCGATAACGGCATTTTGGAACTGTTTGAACCGAGTATCCAAGAGAGCAACACGAGCGGTTACAGGTAAACCTTTGCGCCCATGTAGGGTAAGGATGAGGCGGATGCCGCCGAGATGAAGATGGGTGTATCCTTCACGTTTCCAATTAGAAATGAGCTCTGAAGGAATTTCTAGTGTAACATATTGCTCAGCAGAGGTGGCTTTGAGAGCACACTGATCCAGACGAGAAGACTGGATATATTCTTTAGGGTGAGGCCGTTTGGTAGAGATAAGGGTACGGATGCTGCGGGTAAAGGAGTTGGGTCGTTTGTACAGGTGATAAGGGCTTATAAGAGGGTAGGTGGATTCACTGATTTGAGCGGATTCGGGAATATAGGAGTATTCAACAAGATTTTCTATTTTATTAGCAGTATGGGAAGTGCAAGATTTAGGCAAGGAAAGCGTAGAAGAAAGAGTAACAGGAGTTGATGAGGTAGAAGCCATGAGGGATGAGTTCTCAACTTTTATCCCAACTTCAACCTTTCCCTTCAAGATCCTAATCTACCTACAACCTTGAAAGTCCAAGTCCAGATCCAAGGTGCTGAACAAATCTCCACTGCTAAAATAGCCACCCTACACCATCAACTGGTCTATCGGCTTCAGAATCATGCCCTAGATCTACCCACTCCAGAACACCACTCTGACACTCTCATGGTGTTAGCTGAATCTGACCAGATTCCAACCATCATTCAGATCCCCAGGCAAATTCCTCGCCACGAACTCCTTAAGCTTATGCCTCTTGAATGGATCTCAAACTATGAGCAGTTCCATAACAATACAGCCCCAGTTCAGACATCTGAAAGTATGTTTGAACGGCGACCAGATGGCACGGTCAGAATGACCTTTAAACCACCTCCCAGTGCTCCTCAAGAGCCTCCTCGGCTCTCTTTTACTTATTCTTCCATGATCACAGCAGTTCAGACAGCTCAAGAAGATTTGCCTATTACAGGGTTCAATTCCAACGGTTTCCCTGTTTATCCAGCCAAGCAAAATGGACATTTCCTTTGGGATGTCCCTGGTTCCGGCCACTGTGACCCAGATTGTCCCTGCTGGGATGATTGGGAAGAGGATGATGATTATGTCCCCAAAAAGAAAAAGAAACCTAAGAAAAAATCTCATTCCTCGTGTCACCACAGTACTCCTAAACCACCACAAGATCCTCCTTCTCCATCAACTCCTTTACCTCTCTATAAAAAGGAACTCCAATGGCTTGCAAAGCGTTGCACTCCAAAACACTCTTTACCTGTTCCAGATCCATCTCCCCCTCTGAGTTGTATGATGTTTTCATCTGCTTCTTCAGATTATTCTTCCTCTTTTCCTCCTTTAGACACCCACACTGATTCACAACGAAATGTTGTGTCCAAGCCTTTTATTCCATCACCCATAACCTCAACTGGTCATCTTGAACCACCCAAACCTTTTGAATCAGTCCTCAACTGGCAAACTCAAAATGCCAGAGCCCAGAATGATACTTTGTTGAACATTAATTCCAAAGTTGAAAAAATCAGTTTACGAACTGAACACCTTGAAACGAAGGTTGATTCCATCTCTGCACAACTGCAGCAGATCCACCAGAACCTCCAGTCCAGAATTGTTCAACTTGATTCTGAGTTGCGAACTATGCTTGCCCAACGTTACCAAGGTCCAGAATTTGATCAAAAAGAAAGGGAGATCAGACGATTAAAAGCTGAGCTTGCTCAGATTGAATCTGACAAACAAAAACCTTCCCTTTTTACTTCCTCACCTCCTATCCCTTCGATTGGTCCAACCTATCATCCATTTGCCTCAATGCTTTCTCCCATCCGACAGTATGAGCCTTCTAAGCTGTTTGGTATGACTCATACCCTTTTTCGAGACAACCCATTACCATCACCACCTAAACCTAAACCAAAGCCTAAACCTCAACCACGACCCGTCACAATCAATCCTTCCTCCACTATTATCCCTGACCAACAATCACCAGGCTATACACCAGCATCTCCATCACCTCCTGAACCATCCAAATCCCAACCTCCTACTACCTCCAAGGATAAACAACCTATGCACCAATTCAGTGCCCATACCATTGACCACCCATCTTCCACTGATGACCAAACTTCTGATTCAAATCTAGCCGTTTCAGATAGCCATACTGAGACTGAAACAGAATCTTCAGCATCCACTAGTGACTCTGAAAAATCTTATGCTGATATCACCAGAATCCTGATGGCTCAACCTGACCCACAAACCTCTCGGACAGAACCATATGTGGATATTCCTTCTGATGTTGAAGAAGAGATGCCTGAATCTTCTGCCACCAACCAGCCTCCTCCGGCCCAAACTACTTCATCCAGTCAAAAGTCATCAAATGGTCCCTGGTTTACCTTTGATGATATCCCATCCTACAAATGGCGTGATCGTCTTAATGAAATGTCTGCCTGGATTGATCTCCAAATGCTCAGATCAGGAGCCACTACTGAATCAGTCCTTAGAGAATTTGCTACTCGTTTTACGGGTGCTCTAAGAGATTGGTTTGACTCTCTTGGTCAATACAGACAATTGCAGTTTGTTCAATTACCAGAAGTCTCTAGTGCTCTTGCCATTCTTCATGATCAGTTTTTAGGCGACCCAGCTGCAGCCTTTGAAGCTGCACGACGAGACTATCTCAGCATGAAATGTTGCTCTCTTGATGCCAAGGATCTTGATTTCCATTACAAGCGCATGTCCCTGTTATTCTATAAGCTTAATGGATTCAACGAGCCTACTCTAAAGCATGTCTTCCTGGCTTCCCTACCAGAAGAACTTCAACCAGACATCCAGCGGCAGCTCACCGCCTCCAATCTTGTCATTGACAACATCTCTCTTGGCAAAATTTTCCAGCTCGCCAAAACTTGTCTTGATAAGCTTTGTGAACAGAAACAATTCTTCATGGATTTGTTGAAAGACAAAGAACCATTCAGAAGTGCCTGCAAAAAGCCTTATTTGCAAATCAAATGCAAACAGAAGAAGGATTGTGATTGCAGTCCCAAAAAGAAAAGGCATTTTCGAAAGTTCAGATCTCCAGAATTTTCATCTAGACCCCGCAGATCCAGAAAACCTTACAGATTCTTCAGAAAGCGGTCTTCTTCTTCCAAAGACTCCAAACGAAGAAAATCCAGCAGATGTTTTATCTGCAGGAAAAAAGGTCATTTTGCCAAAGACTGTCCCAACAAAAGAGCCAAGTCCATTCGTCTTGTAGAACATCTTCAGGCTACTACAGACTACTCTCCACAACAAGATGAACTGGAATATTATTTCTCTGAACAAGATGAACCCAATGATGAAACAGTGTTCGCACTACAACAGTCTTCTGATGATTCCGACAGTGATCAGTCCCAAGTCATTTTCCATCAACAGCTCTTGTCCCTTGACACTACGGTTCCTATACCCTCCATCAAAGTCCAAATCCTGCCTTCAAAATTCCAAAGGCCCATTCCAGCAATTGGTCTCATTGATACTGGTGCACAGCGCAGTATCATCAACCCTCATATTCTCCCACCAGATTCCTGGACCCAATCCGAAGAATATTTCAAAGCTGTTAATGGCAACCTGTTCACCACTTCTTTGGTTACCAAAAAGCCCATTGGTATCCAGATTTTCCCTAATTGTGTCATTTGGACCAAAGTCATTGGTTCAACTCTTCCTAATAAAGATATTTTGTTAGGATTTGACATCCTTCACCAGATCAAACACCTTCAAATCATTCCTCATGGAATTCGAGTCAAGTCTATGTTCAAACCATTCACAGATGTCTTGAAACTTTACAATCTGTCTGAAACCCCTCCATCATATCAGGATGTTTCTACCAAGCTTTTAAGTTTCTGTCCAGAGTCTCATTCTGAGTTCACCCATCCAAATCCTTTGTGGAAAAATCAGTCTTTCTTTGTTAAGTTACCCTTTCGCAGTTTTCTTATCTGGTTTGGTACCCTGTTTTGACTAACGAAAGTCTGTTTTGGGTTGTATAACCCGAGAAGAAAATGAAAGTTTTCCTGATTCCCCAAATCATCAGGAAAACTTTCATTTTCTTCTCGGGTTATACAACCCAAAACAGACTTTCGTTAGTCAAAACAGGGTACCAAACCAGATAAGAAAACTGCGAAAGCTTTCTGATGCACAGGATCCTTGCTAAAGGCAAGTGCAGAGCATACTTACTTAAGTTTCAAAATGAACAAATTTAAAACCCTTATTCCTTTTCTTTTCTTTAGGACTTCATTTGCAGAGAGAGAGAGAAGTTTAGAAGTTCATGGTGAGAGAAAAACACACGAGTTTATTTCTGGCAAACTTCTATATTTTACATTCTATTTCTTACAAGCAGATGAGAATTCCTTATATAGAGGAGGAATCCCAGAAAGATAGGACAGGGCCCCTATCTTTAAAGTAAAAGTAAAGTTACATGATTACACATGATTACCAGTAAAAGTAAAGTTACATGATTACACATGATTACACACCTTTAATTATTACAAAGGGACAAAGATGCTTTAATAAAGCATGATTTTGACAAAAGCAAAAGCAAAAAGCAAAAGCAACCATGATTACAACAAGATAAAACGAGACATAATGATAACAAGAAGACAAATCACAATAAGACAAATAACTTTTATGGAGAGTGGAGGTTCATGTAGTCATCTTCGGAGGAACTTTCCGTTGCATCGGGATCTGTATCTCCGGAGTGGTGCGGTTTGCGGAAAAAGTTGCTTGGAAGCTTTGGACGTTTAGGATGTTGACAGGAGGGACCACGGCATGGTGGATTAGGGCAATGTTCAGCTCGTGGAGTACACTGTGAAGTATACCTAGGGGAAGTCTGGGTGGCTTTGTCAACTTTAGAAGGTCGAGGTGATTTTTTGGAAGGTCGGGTTGATGGTCCTGGGTCGGAGGATCCAGGTTCATCCATTGTTGGTTGAGGGAACTGATGAAGGTGTTGGCTAAGAGGAAGAAATTCTTCCCAAGGGTCCTGAGAGTCCTGGAAGAGAAAGTCAGTGTAGTCTGGCCTTTCTTCTTTGATAAGGATTCCTGTGGATGGTGGCTTGGATCTGGTTGATGGAGTAGGGATCATGATGAGGTCATGTTGTGGGCCTAAGGATGTGTGAACAATATCCTTATGTGGCGGAGTTTGGTGGTTTAACTGATGGAGGTAGTTATGTAAGGTAGGCTGAATCTCATTTTCAATGATGGAAGGGTGTGGTGCAGTGAACCATTCGTATACCTGATCCTGTGTCCAAAAGAACTGTGTATCCGGGTGTTGGAAATAAGGCCTGTGAATTATGAACACGGATGTCCACATTTGAGCTTCAGGTAATGGCATACGATCAAGGTTGTAGATCTCGGACAAGTGTTGGAGCTTGTGTCTCCACCATGGAATTGGTGAAAACCATTCAAGTAATGTCCAGATGAGAGAGGTAGCTTTGTCTGGATTAAGAAGATGAGACAAAGTGGGGGGTATGGGTAGGATGAGCTTGGTTGCATAGAGGGTAGTTAGGCACCAGAGGTACCATAACTCGTCTTCGGTGATTTCTCTGGATGGGTCAAGGGTTAAACCTGTAAGAAACAGATTTAAAACAGGGTACCAAACCAGATAAGAAAACTGCGAAAGCTTTCTGATGCACAGGATCCTTGCTAAAGGCAAGTGCAGAGCATACTTACTTAAGTTTCAAAATGAACAAATTTAAAACCCTTATTCCTTTTCTTTTCTTTAGGACTTCATTTGCAGAGAGAGAGAGAAGTTTAGAAGTTCATGGTGAGAGAAAAACACACGAGTTTATTTCTTGGCAAACTTCTATATGTTACATTCTATTCGTTACAAGCAGATGAGAATTCCTTATATAGAGGAGGAATCTCAGAAAGATAGGACAGGGCCCCTATCTTTAAAGTAAAAGTAAAGTTACATGATTACACACCTTTAATTATTACAAAGGGACAAAGATGTTTAATAAAGCATGACTTTGACAAAAGCTTAAAGCAAAAGCAAAAGTAAAAGCAAAAGCAACCATGATTACAACAAGACAAAACGAGACATAATGATGACAACAAGACAAATTACAACAAGACAAATAACTTTTAGGGAGAGTGGAGGTTCATGTAGTCGTCTTCGGAGGAACTTTCCGTTGCATCGGGATCTGTATCACCGGAGTGGTGTGGTTTGCGGAAAAAGTTGCTTGGAAGCTTCGGACGTTTAGGATGTTGACAGGAGGGACCACGGCATGGTGGATTAGGGCAATGTTCGGCGCGTGGAGTACACTGTGAAGTATACTTAGGGGAAGTCTGGGTGGCTTTGTTAACTTTAGAAGGCCGAGGTGATTTTTTGGAAGGTCGGGTTGATGGTCCTGGGTCAGAGGATCCAGGTTCGTCCATTGTTGGTTGTGGGAACTGATGAAGGTGTTGGCTGAGAGGAAGAAATTCTTCCCAGGGGTCCTGAGAGTCCTGGAAGAGAAAGTCAGTGTAGTCTGGCCTTTCTTCTTTGATAAGGATTCCTGTGGCAATGGTGCTTTTCTTGGCAGATAGCATGATTCCATGACTGTGGACAATATCATAGAACTGATTGAGCAGTCGGTGATGGTCATCATGTGATCCTGAAAAAAGTAAAATATCATCAATGTAAATCAATGCATTAGACAGGAGAGGCTGAAAGATTTTGATCATGGATTTTTGGAAAATGGATGGGGCAGTTTTGAGACCAAAGGGTAGGACCGTCCATTGGAAATGGGCATTGGGAATGCAAAAGGCTGTCTTATATCTCTCAGAGGGTTCAATGCCTAATTGCCAAAAACCTGATTTTAAATCAAATTTTGAAAAGATCTGGGCATTTTTGAGAAAAGTAAACATGCTTTGTCGGCGAGGTAAGGGAAATTTGTCATCTTGCAAAAACATGTTTAAGGGCTGGTAGTCAATGACTAAGCGTTTCTTTCCTCGAACAATTTCAGAATGCTTTTCAACATAAAAGGCTTGGCAAGCCCATTGAGAGGTTGTGGGCTCAATTAACCCTTGGGCTAACAGTTGAGAACATTCTTGTTGGGCTAGGAGTAAGTCAGATGGACTCATTCCTGGATGAGTGGCTTTGGTGGGATTAATGTCTTCATTAAGTTTGAAGGGTAACTTAACAAAGAAAGACTGATTTTTCCACAAAGGGTTTGGATGGGTGAACTCAGAATGAGACTCTGGACAGAAACTTAAAAGCTTGGTAGAAACATCCTGATATGATGGAGGGGTCTCAGACAGGTTATAGAGTTTCAAGATATCTGTGAAGGGTTTGAACATGGACTTGACTCGAATTCCATGGGGAATGATTTGAAGGTGTTTAATCTGGTGAAGAATGTCAAATCCTAACAAAATATCTTTATTAGGAAGGGTTGAACCAATGACTTTGGTCCAAATGACACAATTAGGGAAAATCTGGATACCAATGGGCTTTTTGGTAACCAAAGAAGTGGTGAACAGGTTGCCATTAACAGCTTTGAAATATTCTTCGGATTGAGTCCAAGAGTCTGGTGGGAGAATATGAGGGTTGATCATACTGCGCTGTGCACCAGTATCGATAAGACCAATTGCTGGAATGGGCCTTTGGAATTTCGAAGGCAGGATTTGGAGTTTGATGGAAGGTATAGGAACTGTAGTGTCAAGGGACAAGAGTTGTTGGTGGAAAATGACTTGGGACTGATCACTGTCGGAATCATCAGAAGACTGTTGGAGTGCGAACATTGTTTCATCATTGGGTTCATCTTGTTCAGAGAAGTAGAATTCCAGTTCATCTTGTTGAGGAGAGTAATCCGTAGTAGCCTGAAGATGTTCTACAAGACGAATGGACTTGGCTCTTTTGTTGGGACAGTCTTTGGCAAAATGACCTTTTTTCCTGCAGATAAAACATCTGCTGGATTTTCTTCGTTTGGAGTCTTTGGAAGAAGAAGACCGCTTTCTGAAGAATCTGTAAGGTTTTCTGGATCTGCGGGGTCTAGATGAAAATTCTGGAGATCTGAACTTTCGAAAATGTCTTTTCTTTTTGGGACTGCAATCACAATCCTTCTTCTGTTTGCATTTGATTTGCAAATAAGGCTTTTTGCAGGCACTTCTGAATGGTTCTTTGTCTTTCAACAAATCCTTGAAGAATTGTTTCTGTTCACAAAGCTTATCAAGACAAGTTTTGGCGAGCTGGAAAATTTTGCCAAGAGAGATGTTGTCAATGACAAGATTGGAGGCGGTGAGCTGCCGCTGGATGTCTGGTTGAAGTTCTTCTGGTAGGGAAGCCAGGAAGACATGCTTTAGAGTAGGCTCGTTGAATCCATTAAGCTTATAGAATAACAGGGACATGCGCTTGTAATGGAAATCAAGATCCTTGGCATCAAGAGAGCAACATTTCATGCTGAGATAGTCTCGTCGTGCAGCTTCAAAGGCTGCAGCTGGGTCGCCTAAAAACTGATCATGAAGAATGGCAAGAGCACTAGAGACTTCTGGTAATTGAACAAACTGCAATTGTCTGTATTGACCAAGAGAGTCAAACCAATCTCTTAGAGCACCCGTAAAACGAGTAGCAAATTCTCTAAGGACTGATTCAGTAGTGGCTCCTGATCTGAGCATTTGGAGATCAATCCAGGCAGACATTTCATTAAGACGATCACGCCATTTGTAGGATGGGATATCATCAAAGGTAAACCAGGGACCATTTGATGACTTTTGACTGGATGAAGTAGTTTGGGCCGGAGGAGGCTGGTTGGTGGCAGAAGATTCAGGCATCTCTTCTTCAACATCAGAAGGAATATCCACATATGGTTCTGTCCGAGAGGTTTGTGGGTCAGGTTGAGCCATCAGGATTCTGGTGATATCAGCATAAGATTTTTCAGAGTCACTAGTGGATGCTGAAGATTCTGTTTCAGTCTCAGTATGGCTATCTGAAACGGCTAGATTTGAATCAGAAGTTTGGTCATCAGTGGAAGATGGGTGGTCAATGGTATGGGCACTGAATTGGTGCATAGGTTGTTTATCCTTGGAGGTAGTAGGAGGTTGGGATTTGGATGGTTCAGGAGGTGATGGAGATGCTGGTGTATAGCCTGGTGATTGTTGGTCAGGGATAATAGTGGAGGAAGGATTGATTGTGACGGGTCGTGGTTGAGGTTTAGGCTTTGGTTTAGGTTTAGGTGGTGATGGTAATGGGTTGTCTCGAAAAAGGGTATGAGTCATACCAAACAGCTTAGAAGGCTCATACTGTCGGATGGGAGAAAGCATTGAGGCAAATGGATGATAGGTTGGACCAATCGAAGGGATAGGAGGTGAGGAAGTAAAAAGGGAAGGTTTTTGTTTGTCAGATTCAATCTGAGCAAGCTCAGCTTTTAATCGTCTGATCTCCCTTTCTTTTTGATCAAATTCTGGACCTTGGTAACGTTGGGCAAGCATAGTTCGCAACTCAGAATCAAGTTGAACAATTCTGGACTGGAGGTTCTGGTGGATCTGCTGCAGTTGTGTAGAGATGGAGTCAACCTTCGTTTCAAGGTGTTCAGTTCGTAAACTGATTTTTTCAACTTTGGAATTAATGTTCAACAAAGTATCATTCTGGGCTCTGGCATTTTGGGTTTGCCAGTTGAGGACTGATTCAAAAGGTTTGGGTGGTTCAAGATGACCAGTTGAGGTTATGGGTGATGGAATAAAAGGCTTGGACACAACATTTCGTTGTGAATCAGTGTGGGTGTCTAAAGGAGGAAAAGAGGAAGAATAATCTGAAGAAGCAGATGAAAACATCATACAACTCAGAGGTGGAGATGGAGCTGAAACAGGTAAAGAGTGTTTTGGAGTGCAACGCTTTGCAAGCCATTGGAGTTCCTTTTTATAGAGAGGTAAAGGAGTTGATGGAGAAGGAGGATCTTGTGGTGGTTTAGGAGTACTGTGGTGACACGAGGAATGAGATTTTTTCTTAGGTTTCTTTTTCTTTTTGGGGACATAATCATCATCCTCTTCCCAATCATCCCAGCAGGGACAATCTGGGTCACAGTGGCCGGAACCAGGGACATCCCAAAGGAAATGTCCATTTTGCTTGGCTGGATAAACAGGGAAACCGTCGGAATTGAACCCTGTAATAGGCAAATCTTCTTGAGCTGTCTGAACAGCTGTGATCATGGATGAATAAGTGAAAGAGAGCCGAGGAGGCTCTTGAGGAGCACTGGGAGGTGGTTTAAAGGTCATTCTGACCGTGCCATCTGGTCGCCGTTCAAACATACTTTCAGATGTCTGAACTGGGGCTGTATTGTTGTGGAACTGCTCATAGTTTGAGATCCATTCAAGAGGCATAAGCTTTAGGAGTTCGTGGCGAGGAATGTGCCTGGGGATCTGAATGATGGTTGGAATCTGGTCAGATTCAGCTAATACCATGAGAGTGTCAGAGTGGTGTTCTGGAGTGGGTAGATCTAGGGCATGATTCTGAAGCCGATAGACCAGTTGATGGTGTAGGGTGGCTATTTTAGCAGTGGAGATTTGTTCAGCACCTTGGATCTGGACTTGGACTTTCAAGGTTGTGGGTAGATTAGGATCTTGGAGAGAAAGATTGAAATTGGGATAAAAGGTGAGTAAAACACTGCCAGCATGTAGGGTGGTGAGGACAGTACCGATAACGGCATCTTGGAACTGTTTGAACCGAGTATCCAAGAGAGCAACACGAGCGGTAACAGGTAAACCTTTGCGCCCATGTAGGGTAAGGATGAGGCGGATGCCGCCGAGATGAAGATGGGTGTATCCTTCACGTTTCCAATTAGAAATGAGCTCAGAAGGAATTTCTAGTGTAACATATTGCTCAGCAGAGGTGGCTTTGAGAGCACACTGATCCAGACGAGAAGACTGGATATATTCTTTAGGGTGAGGCCGTTTGGTAGAGATAAGGGTACGGATGCTGCGGGTAAAGGAGTTGGGTCGTTTGTACAGGTGATAAGGGCTTATAAGAGGGTAGGTGGATTCACTGATTTGAGCGGATTCGGGAATATAGGAGTATTCAACAAGATTTTCTATTTTATTAGCAGTATGGGAAGTGCAAGATTTAGGCAAGGAAAGCGTAGAAGAAAGAGTAACAGGAGTTGATGAGGTAGAAGCCATGAGGGATGAGTTCTCTCTGCGCCTGAAGACTAAAGATCAAAACAGGAATAAAGACTTAAATTATACCACTTTGAGGAATTTGAAAAGGGTTTAGGCTCTGATACCAATTTGGGGAATCAGGAAAACTTTCATTTTCTTCTCGGGTTATACAACCCAAAACAGACTTTCGTTAGTAAGATGGTACTCGAACTTTTTGATGCCATACTTTACCGCTAAGATCTCTTTGAACACGCTATGGTAGTGCTGCTGTGTGTCAGAATCTGGAACAGTTTTGCCTTTGAAATTGAGAATATTGGGGAAGGCTGAGCTGTCCATACGGATAAGGAAGTGGTGGCCAATAAGATGGTACTCGAACTTTTTGATGCCATACTTTACCGCTAAGATCTCTTTGAACACGCTATGGTAGTGCTGCTGTGTGTCAGAAAAATGTCCACTAGCGTAGGCGATAAAGTGTTCTTTTCCATTGAGTTCTTCAAGGAGAATGGCACCCCATGATTCATCACTGGCGTCTGTCTGTAGTATGCGCTTTCCATCTGCAATCAACTTTAAAGGAGGCGGATTTTGCGCAATCTTTTTGAGAGTAGTGACAGCATTTGTGTGGTCATCATTCCACTCAGGAGGCTTTTTCTTCAATAAAGCCGAGAGGTGACGAGTGTAGTGGTCCACATGTGGGATAAAGTCTCTGATGTAATTGATAATTCCAAGAAATTGCTGGACCTGCTTTTTGGAAAGTTGCTGATCTGGAAAGTGAAGCAACTCTTGGGCAATGTGCTTTCCTGGCTGGTAATGGCCATCTTTAATGATCATACCAAGAAATTCGATGGTATCTGTGGCAATGGTGCTTTTCTTGGCAGATAGCATGATTCCATGACTGTGGACAATATCATAGAACTGATTGAGCAGTTGGTGATGGTCATCATGTGATCCTGAAAAAAGTAAAATATCATCAATGTAAATCAGTGCATTAGACAGGAGAGGCTGAAAGATTTTGATCATGGATTTTTGGAAAATGGATGGGGCAGTTTTGAGACCAAAGGGTAGGACCGTCCATTGGAAATGGGCATTAGGAATGCAAAAGGCTGTCTTATATCTCTCAGAGGGTTCAATGCCTAATTGCCAAAAACCTGATTTTAAATCAAATTTTGAAAAGATCTGGGCATTTTTGAGAAAAGTAAACATGCTTTGTCGGCGAGGTAAGGGAAATTTGTCATCTTGCAAAAACATGTTTAAGGGCTGGTAGTCAATGACTAAGCGTTTCTTTCCTCGAACAATTTCAGAATGCTTTTCAACATAAAAGGCTTGGCAAGCCCATTGAGAGGTTGTGGGCTCAATTAACCCTTGGGCTAACAGTTGAGAACATTCTTGTTGGGCTAGGAGTAAGTCAGATGGACTCATTCCTGGATGAGTGGCTTTGGTGGGATTAATGTCTTCATTAAGTTTGAAGGGTAACTTAACAAAGAAAGACTGATTTTTCCACAAAGGATTTGGATGGGTGAACTCAGAATGAGACTCTGGACAGAAACTTAAAAGCTTGGTAGAAACATCCTGATATGATGGAGGGGTTTCAGACAGATTGTAAAGTTTCAAGACATCTGTGAATGGTTTGAACATAGACTTGACTCGAATTCCATGAGGAATGATTTGAAGGTGTTTGATCTGGTGAAGGATGTCAAATCCTAACAAAATATCTTTATTAGGAAGAGTTGAACCAATGACTTTGGTCCAAATGACACAATTAGGGAAAATCTGGATACCAATGGGCTTTTTGGTAACCAAAGAAGTGGTGAACAGGTTGCCATTAACAGCTTTGAAATATTCTTCGGATTGGGTCCAGGAATCTGGTGGGAGAATATGAGGGTTGATCATACTGCGCTGTGCACCAGTATCAATGAGACCAATTGCTGGAATGGGCCTTTGAAATTTTGAAGGCAGGATTTGGACTTTGATGGAGGGTATAGGAACCGTAGTGTCAAGGGACAAGAGTTGTTGGTGGAAAATGACTTGGGACTGATCACTGTCGGAATCATCAGAAGATTGTTGGAGTGCGAACATTGTTTCATCATTGGGTTCATCTTGTTCAGAGAAGTAGAATTCCAGTTCATCTTGTTGAGGAGAGTAATCCGTAGTAGCCTGAAGATGTTCTACAAGACGAATGGATTTGGCTCTTTTGTTGGGGCAGTCTTTGGCAAAATGACCTTTTTTCCGGCAGATAAAACATCTGCTGGATTTTCTTCGTTTGGAGTCTTTGGAAGAAGAAGACCGCTTTCGGAAGAATCTGTAAGGTTTTCTGGACCTGTGGGGTCTGGATGAAAATTCTGGAGATTTGAACTTTCGAAAATGTCTTTTCTTTTTGGGACTGCAATCACAATCCTTCTTCTGTTTGCATTTGATTTGCAGATAAGGCTTTTTGCAGGCACTTCTGAATGGTTCTTTGTCTTTCAACAAATCCTTGAAGAATTGTTTCTGTTCACAAAGCTTATCAAGACAAGTTTTGGCGAGCTGGAAAATTTTGCCAAGAGAGATATTGTCAATAACAAGATTGGAGGCGGTGAGCTGCCTCTGGATGTCTGGTTGGAGTTCTTCTGGAAGGGAAGCCAGGAAGACATGCTTTAGGGTAGGCTCGTTGAATCCATTAAGCTTATAGAATAACAGGGACATGCGCTTGTAATGGAAATCAAGATCCTTGGCATCAAGGGAGCAACATTTCATGCTAAGATAGTCTCGGCGGGCAGCTTCAAAGGCTGCAGCTGGGTCTCCTAAAAACTGATCATGAAGAATGGCAAGAGCACTAGAGACTTCTGGTAATTGAACAAACTGCAATTGTCTGTATTGACCAAGAGAGTCAAACCAATCTCTTAGAGCACCCGTAAAACGAGTAGCAAATTCTCTAAGGACTGATTCAGTAGTGGCTCCTGATCTGAGCATTTGGAGATCAATCCAGGCAGACATTTCATTAAGACGATCACGCCATTTGTAGGATGGGATATCATCAAAGGTAAACCAGGGACCATTTGATGACTTTTGACTGGATGAAGTAGTTTGGGCCGGAGGAGGCTGGTTGGTGGCAGAAGATTCAGGCATCTCTTCTTCAACATCAGAAGGAATATCCACATATGGTTCTGTCCGAGAGGTTTGTGGGTCAGGTTGAGCCATCAGGATTCTGGTGATATCAGCATAAGATTTTTCAGAGTCACTAGTGGATGCTGAAGATTCTGTTTCAGTCTCAGTATGGCTATCTGAAACGGCTAGATTTGAATCAGAAGTTTGGTCATCAGTGGAAGATGGGTGGTCAATGGTATGGGCACTGAATTGGTGCATAGGTTGTTTATCCTTGGAGGTAGTAGGAGGTTGGGATTTGGATGGTTCAGGAGGTGATGGAGATGCTGGTGTATAGCCTGGTGATTGTTGGTCAGGGATAATAGTGGAGGAAGGATTGATTGTGACGGGTCGTGGTTGAGGTTTAGGCTTTGGTTTAGGTTTAGGTGGTGATGGTAATGGGTTGTCTCGAAAAAGGGTATGAGTCATACCAAACAGCTTAGAAGGCTCATACTGTCGGATGGGAGAAAGCATTGAGGCAAATGGATGATAGGTTGGACCAATCGAAGGGATAGGAGGTGAGGAAGTAAAAATGGAAGGTTTTTGTTTGTCAGATTCAATCTGAGCAAGCTCAGCTTTTAATCGTCTGATCTCCCTTTCTTTTTGATCAAATTCTGGACCTTGGTAACGTTGGGCAAGCATAGTTCGCAACTCAGAATCAAGTTGAACAATTCTGGACTGGAGGTTCTGGTGGATCTGCTGCAGTTGTGCAGAGATGGAATCAACCTTCGTTTCAAGGTGTTCAGTTCGTAAACTGATTTTTTCAACTTTGGAATTGATGTTCAACAAAGTATCATTTTGGGCTCTGGCATTTTGGGTTTGCCAGTTGAGGACTGACTCAAACGGTTTGGGCGGTTCAAGATGACCTGATGAAGTGATGGGTGATGGAATAAAAGGTTTGGACACAACATTTCGTTGGGAATCTGTGTGGGTGTCTAAAGGAGGAAAAGAGGAAGAATAATCTGAAGAAGCAGATGAAAACATCATACAACTCAGAGGTGGAGATGGATTTGGAACAGGTGAGGAGACTGTGGAGGTGCAACGCTTTGCAAGCCATTGGAGTTCCTTTTTATAGAGAGGTAAAGGAGCTGATGGAGGAGGAGGATCTTGTGGTGGTTTAGGAGTACTGTGGTGACACGAGGAATGAGATTTTTTCTTAGGTTTCTTTTTCTTTTTGGTTACATAATCATCATCCTCTTCCCAATCATCCCAGCAGGGACAATCTGGGTCACAGTGGCCGGAACCAGGGACATCCCAAAGGAAATGTCCATTTTGCTTGGCTGGATAAACAGGGAAACCGTCGGAATTGAACCCTGTAATAGGCAAATCTTCTTGAGCTGTCTGAACAGCTGTGATCATGGATGAATAAGTGAAAGAGAGCCGAGGAGGCTCTTGAGGAGCACTGGGAGGCGGTTTAAAAGTCATTCTGACCGTGCCATCTGGTCGCCTTTCAAACATACTTTCAGATGTCTGAACTGGGGCTGTATTGTTGTGAAACTGCTCATAGTTGGAGATCCATTCAAGAGGCATAAGCTTAAGGAGTTCGTGGCGAGGAATTTGCCTGGGGATCTGAATGATGGTTGGAATCTGGTCAGATTCAGCTAATACCATGAGAGTGTCAGAGTGGTGTTCTGGAGTGGGTAGATCTAGGGCATGATTCTAAAGCCGATAGACCAGTTGATGGTGTAGGGTGGCTATTTTAGCAGTGGAGATTTGTTCAGCACCTTGGATCTGGACTTGAACTTTCAAGGTTGTGGGTAGATTAGGATCTTGGAGAGAAAGATTGAAATTGGGATAAAAGGTGAGTAAAACACTGCCAGCATGTAGGGTGGTGAGGACAGTACCGATAACGGCATCTTGGAACTGTTTGAACCGAGTATCCAAGAGAGCAACACGAGCGGTTACAGGTAAACCTTTGCGCCCATGTAGGGTAAGGATGAGGCGGATGCCGCCGAGATGAAGATGGGTGTATCCTTCACGTTTCCAATTAGAAATGAGCTCTGAAGGAATTTCTAGTGTAACATATTGCTCAGCAGAGGTGGCTTTGAGAGCACACTGATCCAGACGAGAAGACTGGATATATTCTTTAGGGTGAGGCCGTTTGGTAGAGATAAGTGTACGGATGCTGCGGGTAAAGGAGTTGGGTCGTTTATACAGGTGATAAGGGCTTATAAGAGGGTAGGTGGATTCACTGATTTGAGCGGATTCGGGAATATAGGAGTATTCAACAAGGTTTTCTATTTTATTAGCAGTATGGGAAGTGCAAGATTTAGGCAAAGAAAGCGTAGAAGAAAGAGTAACTGGAGTGGATGAAGTAGAAGCCATAGGGATGAGTTCTCTCTGCGCCTGAAGACTAAAGATCAAAACAGGAAAAAAGACTTAAATTATACCACTTTGAGAAAATGGTGAGGGTATGGCTCTGATACCAATTTGGGGAATCAGGAAAACTTTCATTTTCTTCTCGGGTTATACAACCCAAAACAGACTTTCGTTAGTCAAAACAGGGTACCAAACCAGATAAGAAAACTGCGAAAGCTTTCTGATGCACAGGATCCTTGCTTAAGGCAAGTGCAGAGCATATTCGCTTAAGTTTCAAAATGAACAAATTTAAAAACCCTTATTCCTTTTCTTTTCTTTAAGACTTCATTTGCAGAGAGAGAGAGAAGTTTAGAAGTTCATGGTGAGAGAAAAACACACGAGTTTATTTCTTGGCAAACTTCTATATGTTACATTCTATATCTTACAAGCAGATGAGAATTCCTTTTATAGAGGAGGAATCTCAGAAAGATAGGACAGGGCCCCTATCTTTAAAGTAAAAGTAAAGTTACATGATTACACACCTTTAATTATTACAAAGGGACAAAGATGCTTTAATAAAGCATGACTTTGACAAAAGCTTAAAGCAAAAGCAAAAGTAAAAGCAAAAGCAACCATGATTACAACAAGACAAAACGAGACATAATGATGACAACAAGACAAATTACAACAAGACAAATAACTTTTAGGGAGAGTGGAGGTTCATGTAGTCGTCTTCGGAGGAACTTTCCGTTGCATCGGGATCTGTATCACCGGAGTGGTGCGGTTTGCGGAAAAAGTTGCTTGGAAGCTTTGGACGTTTAGGATGTGGACAGGAGGGACCACGGCATGGTGGATTAGGGCAATGTTCGGCGCGTGGAGTACACTGTGAAGTATACTTAGGGGAAGTCTGGGTGGCTTTGTCAACTTTAGAAGGTCGAGGTGATTTTTTGGAAGGTCGGGTTGATGGTCCTGGGTCGGAGGATCCAGGTTCATCCATTGTTGGTTGAGGGAACTGATGAAGGTGTTGGCTAAGAGGAAGAAATTCTTCCCAAGGGTCCTGAGAGTCCTGGAAGAGAAAGTCAGTGTAGTCTGGCCTTTCTTCTTTGATAAGGATTCCTGTGGATGGTGGCTTGGATCTGGTTGATGGAGTAGGGATCATGATGAGGTCATGTTGTGGGCCTAAGGATGTGTGAACAATATCCTTATGTGGCGGAGTTTGGTGGTTTAACTGATGGAGGTAGTTATGTAAGGTAGGCTGGATCTCATTTTCAATGATGGAAGGGTGTGGTGCAGTGAACCATTCGTATACCTGATCCTGTGTCCAAAAGAACTGTGTATCCGGGTGTTGGAAATAAGGCCTGTGAATTATGAACACGGATGTCCACATTTGAGCTTCAGGTAATGGCATACGATCAAGGTTGTAGATCTCGGACAAGTGTTGGAGCTTGTGTCTCCACCATGGAATTGGTGAAAACCATTCAAGTAATGTCCAGATGAGAGAGGTAGCTTTGTCTGGATTAAGAAGATGAGACAAAGTGGGGGCGATGGGTAGGATGAGCTTGGTTGCATAGAGGGTAGTTAGGCACCAGAGGTACCATAACTCGTCTTCGGTGATTTCTCTGGATGGGTCAAGGGTTAAACCTGTAAGAAACAGATTTTCAGGGTGGAAAGTAGAAAATGGAAATGAGTCAGCCATAAGGTAAGCTTTCATGAAGAAACGGAAAACAGCTTTTCTTGCAAACTCTTGGATGGCAAAAACAGAGGAGAATGTTTTATTCAAAGGAAAGGGTTTTTTGGTAAGAGCTTCAGGAGGTAAGGATGTAGCCATGGCAATGATAGGAAAATGGTAAGTGGTGGAAAACAGAATGGGAGGTGTCTCTGATTTTGAAAGTCGAGAGAGCATATCAGGGATAAGGTTCTGGGATCCCTTTATATGCTTTACTGAAAAATCATATTTAGAAAACCAATCTTTTCCTTCTCCATCAACTCCTTTACCTCTCTATAAAAAGGAACTCCAATGGCTTGCAAAGCGTTGCACTCCAAAACACTCTTTACCTGTTCCAGATCCATCTCCCCCTCTGAGTTGTATGATGTTTTCATCTGCTTCTTCAGATTATTCTTCCTCTTTTCCTCCTTTAGACACCCACACTGATTCACAACGAAATGTTGTGTCCAGGCCTTTTATTCCATCACCCATAACCTCAACTGGTCATCTTGAACCACCCAAACCTTTTGAATCAGTCCTCAACTGGCAAACCCAAAATGCCAGAGCCCAAAATGATACTTTGTTGAACATCAATTCCAAAGTTGAAAAAATCAGTTTACGAACTGAACACCTTGAAACGAAGGTTGATTCCATCTCTGCACAACTGCAGCAGATCCACCAGAACCTCCAGTCCAGAATTGTTCAACTTGATTCTGAGTTGCGAACTATGCTTGCCCAACGTTACCAAGGTCCAGAATTTGATCAAAAAGAAAGGGAGATCAGACGATTAAAAGCTGAGCTTGCTCAGATTGAATCTGACAAACAAAAACCTTCCCTTTTTACTTCCTCACCTCCTATCCCTTCGATTGGTCCAACCTATCATCCATTTGCCTCAATGCTTTCTCCCATCCGACAATATGAGCCTTCTAAGCTGTTTGGTATGACTCATACCCTTTTCCGAGACAACCCATTACCACCACCTAAAACTAAACCAAAGCCTAAACCTCAACCACGACCCGTCACAATCAATCCTTCCTCCACTATTATCCCTGACCAACAATCACCGGGCTATACACCAGCATCACCATCACCTCCTGAACCATCCAAATCCCAACCTCCTACTACATCCAAGGATAAAGAACCTATGCACCAATTCAGTGCCCATACCATTGACCACAAATCTTCCACTAATGACCAAACTTCTGATTCAAATCTAGCCGTTTCAGATAGCCATACTGAAACTGAAACAGAATCTTCGGCATCCACCAGTGACTCTGAAAAATCTTATGCTGATATCACCAGAATCCTGATGGCTCAACCTGACCCACAAACCTCTCGGACAGAACCATATGTGGATATTCCTTCTGATGTTGAAGAAGAGATGCCTGAATCTTCTGCCACCAACCAGCCTCCTCCGGCCCAAACTACTTCATCCAGTCAAAAGTCATCAAATGGTCCCTGGTTTACCTTTGATGATATCCCATCCTACAAATGGCGTGATCGTCTTAATGAAATGTCTGCCTGGATTGATCTCCAAATGCTCAGATCAGGAGCCACTACTGAATCAGTCCTTAGAGAATTTGCTACTCGTTTTACGGGTGCTCTAAGAGATTGGTTTGACTCTCTTGGTCAATACAGACAATTGCAGTTTGTTCAATTACCAGAAGTCTCTAGTGCTC
Source organism: Citrus trifoliata (assembly GCA_018350135.1). Classification (NCBI taxonomy): domain Eukaryota; kingdom Viridiplantae; phylum Streptophyta; class Magnoliopsida; order Sapindales; family Rutaceae; genus Citrus; species Citrus trifoliata. The sequence continues at coordinate 26,247 of VKKW01000125.1, read as the reverse complement.
TTGCCATTCTTCATGATCAGTTTTTAGGCGACCCAGCTGCAGCCTTTGAAGCTGCACGACGAGACTATCTCAGCATGAAATGTTGCTCTCTTGATGCCAAGGATCTTGATTTCCATTACAAGCGCATGTCCCTGTTATTCTATAAGCTTAATGGATTCAACGAGCCTACTCTAAAGCATGTCTTCCTGGCTTCCCTACCAGAAGAACTTCAACCAGACATCCAGCGGCAGCTCACCGCCTCCAATCTTGTCATTGACAACATCTCTCTTGGCAAAATTTTCCAGCTCGCCAAAACTTGTCTTGATAAGCTTTGTGAACAGAAACAATTCTTCAAGGATTTGTTGAAAGACAAAGAACCATTCAGAAGTGCCTGCAAAAAGCCTTATTTGCAAATCAAATGCAAACAGAAGAAGGATTGTGATTGCAGTCCCAAAAAGAAAAGGCATTTTCGAAAGTTCAGATCTCCAGAATTTTCATCTAGACCCCGCAGATCCAGAAAACCTTACAGATTCTTCAGAAAGCGGTCTTCTTCTTCCAAAGACTCCAAACGAAGAAAATCCAGCAGATGTTTTATCTGCAGGAAAAAAGGTCATTTTGCCAAAGACTGTCCCAACAAAAGAGCCAAGTCCATTCGTCTTGTAGAACATCTTCAGGCTACTACGGATTACTCTCCTCAACAAGATGAACTGGAATTCTACTTCTCTGAACAAGATGAACCCAATGATGAAACAATGTTCGCACTCCAACAATCTTCTGATGATTCCGACAGTGATCAGTCCCAAGTCATTTTCCACCAACAACTCTTGTCCCTTGACACTACGGTTCCTATACCCTCCATCAAAGTCCAAATCCTGCCTTCAAAATTTCAAAGGCCCATTCCAGCAATTGGTCTCATTGATACTGGTGCACAGCGCAGTATGATCAACCCTCATATTCTCCCACCAGATTCCTGGACCCAATCCGAAGAATATTTCAAAGCTGTTAATGGCAACCTGTTCACCACTTCTTTGGTTACCAAAAAGCCCATTGGTATCCAGATTTTCCCTAATTGTGTCATTTGGACCAAAGTCATTGGTTCAACTCTTCCTAATAAAGATATTTTGTTAGGATTTGACATCCTTCACCAGATCAAACACCTTCAAATCATTCCTCATGGAATTCGAGTCAAGTCTATGTTCAAACCATTCACAGATGTCTTGAAACTTTACAATCTGTCTGAAACCCCTCCATCATATCAGGATGTTTCTACCAAGCTTTTAAGTTTCTGTCCAGAGTCTCATTCTGAGTTCACCCATCCAAATCCTTTGTGGAAAAATCAGTCTTTCTTTGTTAAGTTACCCTTCAAACTTAATGAAGACATTAATCCCACCAAAGCCACTCACCCAGGAATGAGTCCATCTGACTTGCTCCTAGCCCAACAGGAATGTTCTCAATTGTTAGCCCAAGGGTTAATTGAGCCCACAACCTCTCAATGGGCTTGCCAAGCCTTTTATGTTGAAAAGCATTCTGAAATTGTTCGAGGAAAGAAACGCTTAGTCATTGACTACCAGCCCTTAAACATGTTTTTGCAAGATGACAAATTTCCCTTACCTCGCCGACAAATCATGTTTACTTTTCTCAAAAATGCCCAGATCTTTTCAAAATTTGATTTAAAATCAGGTTTTTGGCAATTAGGCATTGAACCCTATGAACGATATAAGACAGCCTTTTGTATTCCCAATGCCCATTTCCAATGGACGGTCCTACCCTTTGGTCTCAAAACTGCCCCATCCATTTTCCAAAAATCCATGATCAAAATCTTTCAGCCTCTCCTGTCTAATGCCTTGATTTACATTGATGATATTTTACTTTTTTCAGGATCACATGATGACCATCACCGACTGCTCAATCAGTTCTATGATATTGTCCACAGTCATGGAATCATGCTATCTGCCAAGAAAAGCACCATTGCCACAGATACCATCGAATTTCTTGGTATGATCATAAAAGATGGCCATTACCAGCCAGGAAAGCACATTGCCCAAGAGTTGCTTCACTTTCCAGATCAGCAACTTTCCAAAAAGCAGGTCCAGCAATTTCTTGGAATTATCAATTACATCAGAGACTTTATCCCACATGTGGACCACTACACTCGTCACCTCTCGGCTTTATTGAAGAAAAAGCCTCCTGAGTGGAATGATGACCACACAAATGCTGTCACTACTCTTAAAAAGATTGCGCAAAATCCGCCTCCTTTAAAGTTGATTGCAGATGGAAAGCGCATACTACAGACAGACGCAAGTGATGAATCATGGGGTGCCATTCTCCTTGAAGAACTCAATGGAAAAGAACACTTTATCGCCTACGCTAGTGGACATTTTTCTGACACACAGCAGCACTACCATAGCGTGTTCAAAGAAATCTTAGCGGTAAAGCATGGCATCAAAAAGTTCGAGTACCATCTCATTGGCCACCACTTCCTCATCCGAATGGACAGCTCAGCCTTCCCCAATATTCTCATTTTCAAAGGCAAAACTGTTCCAGAAAAGATGTTACTCCGATTAAAAGATTGGTTTTCCAAAAATGATTTTTCAGTAAAGCATATAAAGGGATCTCAGAACCTTATCCCTGATATGCTCTCTTGACTTTCAAAACCAGAAACACCTCCCATTCTGTTTTCCACCACTTACCATTTTCCTATCATTGCCATGGCTACATCCTTACCTCCTGAAGCTCTTACCAAAAAACCCTTTCCTTTGAATAAAACATTCTCCTCTGTTTTTGCCCTCCAAGAGTTTGCAAGAAAAGCTGTTTTCCGTTTCTTCATGAAAGCTTACCTTATGGCTGACTCATTTCCATTTTCTACTTTCCACCCTGAAAATCTGTTTCTTACAGGTTTAACCCTTGACCCATCCAGAGAAATCACCGAAGACGAGTTATGGTACCTCTGGTGCCTAACTACCCTCTATGCAACCAAGCTCATCCTACCCATCGCCCCCACTTTGTCTCATCTTCTTAATCCAGACAAAGCTACCTCTCTCATCTGGACATTACTTGAATGGTTTTCACCAATTCCATGGTGGAGACACAAGCTCCAACACTTGTCCGAGATCTACAACCTTGATCGTATGCCATTACCTGAAGCTCAAATGTGGACATCCGTGTTCATCATTCATCGACCTTATTTCCAACACCCAGATACACAGTTCTTTTGGACACAGGATCAGGTATACGAATGGTTCACAGCACCACACCCTTCCATCATTTTAAATGAGATTCAGTCTACCTTACATAACTACCTCCATCAGTTAAACCACCAAACTCCGCCACATAAGGATATCGTTCACACATCCTTAGGCCCACAACATGACCTCATCATGATCCCTACTCCATCAACCAGATCCAAGCCACCATCCACAGGAATCCTTATCAAAGAAGAAAGGCCAGACTACACTGACTTTCTCTTCCAGGACTCTCAGGACCCTTGGGAAGAATTTCTTCCTCTTAGCCAACACCTTCATCAGTTCCCTCAACCAACAATGGATGAACCTGGATCCTCCGACCCAGGACCATCAACCCGACCTTCCAAAAAATCACCTCGACCTTCTAAAGTTGACAAAGCCACCCAGACTTCCCCTAGGTATACTTCACAGTGTACTCCACGAGCTGAACATTGCCCTAATCCACCATGCCGTGGTCCCTCCTGTCAACATCCTAAACGTCCGAAGCTTCCAAGCAACTTTTTCCGCAAACCACACCACTCCGGTGATACAGATCCCGATGCAACGGAAAGTTCCTCCGAAGATGACTACATGAACCTCCACTCACCATAAAAGTTATTTGTCTTATTGTGATTTGTCTTCTTGTTATCATTATGTCTCGTCTTGTCTTGTTGTAATAATTGCTTTGCTTTTACTTTTGCTTTTGCTTTAAGCTTTTGTCAAAGTCATGCTTTATTAAAGCATCTTTGTCCCTTTGTAATAATTAAAGGTGTGTAATCATGTGTAATCATGTAACTTTACTTTTACTTTAAAGATAGGGGCCCTGTCCTATCTTTCTGAGATTCCTCCTCTATATAAGGAATTCTCATCTGCTTGTAACGAATAGAATGTAACATATAGAAGTTTGCCAAGAAATAAACTCGTGTGTTTCTCCCACCATGAACTTCTAAACTTCTCTCTCTCTCTGCAAATGAAGTCTTAAAGAAAAGAAAAGGAATAAGGGTTTTTAAATTTGTTCATTTTGAAACTTAAGCGAATATGCTCTGCACTTGCCTTAAGCAAGGATCCTGTGCATCAGAAAGCTTTCGCAGTTTTCTTATCTGGTTTGGTACCCTGTTTTGACTAACGAAAGTCTGTTTTGGGTTGTATAACCCGAGAAGAAAATGAAAGTTTTCCTGATTCCCCAAACTGGTATCAGAGCCCAGGTGTTCACCGAGGGGAATATGAGTGTGTGAACGATAAGCACCTCATCCCACATCGGTTGGGATCCTGGCTGTGTGCTAGCTTATAAGTGCTGGGCAGTCCTCACCCTTTGAGAGCTCTTTTGGGGCTGAGTTAGGCTTCGGCCCAAACTGGCTACCCTCTATGCAACCAAGCTCATCCTACCCATCGCCCCCACTTTGTCTCATCTTCTTAATCCAGACAAAGCTACCTCTCTCATCTGGACATTACTTGAATGGTTTTCACCAATTCCATGGTGGAGACACAAGCTCCAACACTTGTCAGAGATCTACAACCTTGATCGTATGCCATTACCTGAAGCTCAAATGTGGACATCCGTGTTCATAATTCACAGGCCTTATTTCCAACACCCGGATACACAGTTCTTTTGGACACAGGATCAGGTATACGAATGGTTCACTGCACCACACCCTTCCATCATTGAAAATGAGATCCAGCCTACCTTACATAACTACCTCCACCAGCTAAACCACCAAACTCCGCCACATAAGGATATTGTTCACACATCCTTAGGCCCACAACATGACCTCATCATGATCCCTACTCCATCAACCAGATCCAAGCCACCATCCACAGGAATCCTTATCAAAGAAGAAAGGCCAGACTACACTGACTTTCTCTTCCAGGACTCTCAGGACCCCTGGGAAGAATTTCTTCCTCTCAGCCAACACCTTCATCAGTTCCCACAACCAACAATGGACGAACCTGGATCCTCTGACCCAGGACCATCAACCCGACCTTCCAAAAAATCACCTCGGCCTTCTAAAGTTGACAAAGCCACCCAGACTTCCCCTAAGTATACTTCACAGTGTACTCCACGCGCCGAACATTGCCCTAATCCACCATGCCGTGGTCCCTCCTGTCCACATCCTAAACGTCCAAAGCTTCCAAGCAACTTTTTCCGCAAACCGCACCACTCCGGTGATACAGATCCCGATGCAACGGAAAGTTCCTCCGAAGACGACTACATGAACCTCCACTCTCCATAAAAGTTATTTGTCTTGTTGTAATTTGTCTTGTTGTCATCATTATGTCTCGTTTTGTCTTGTTGTAATCATGGTTGCTTTTGCTTTTACTTTTGCTTTTGCTTTAAGCTTTTGTCAAAGTCATGCTTTATTAAAGCATCTTTGTCCCTTTGTAATAATTAAAGGTGTGTAATCATGTAACTTTACTTTTACTTTAAAGATAGGGGCCCTGTCCTATCTTTCTGAGATTCCTCCTCTATAAAAGGAATTCTCATCTGCTTGTAAGATATAGAATGTAACATATAGAAGTTTGCCAAGAAATAAACTCGTGTGTTTTTCTCTCACCATGAACTTCTAAACTTCTCTCTCTCTCTGCAAATGAAGTCTTAAAGAAAAGAAAAGGAATAAGGGTTTTTAAATTTGTTCATTTTGAAACTTAAGTAAGTATGCTCTGCACTTGCCTTTAGCAAGGATCCTGTGCATCAGAAAGCTTTCGCAGTTTTCTTATCTGGTTTGGTACCCTGTTTTGACTAACGAAAGTCTGTTTTGGGTTGTATAACCCGAGAAGAAAATGAAAGTTTTCCTGATTCCCCAATATGGTATCAGAGCCTAAACCCTTTTCAATTTCCTCAAAGTGGTATAATTTAAGTCCTTATTCCTGTTTTGATCTTTAGTCTTCAGGCGCAGAGAGAACGAACTTATCCCTATGGCTTCTACCTCATCAACTCCTGTTACTCTTTCTTCTACGCTTTCTTTGCCTAAATCTTGCACTTCCCATACTGCTAATAAAATAGAAAACCTTGTTGAATACTCCTATATTCCCGAATCCGCTCAAATCAGTGAATCCACCTACCCTCTTATAAGCCCTTATCACCTGTATAAACGACCCAACTCCTTTACCCGCAGCATCCGTACCCTTATCTCTACCAAACGGCCTCACCCTAAAGAATATATCCAGTCTTCTCGTCTGGATCAGTGTGCTCTTAAAGCCACCTCTGCTGAGCAATATGTTACACTAGAAATTCCTTCAGAACTCATTTCAAATTGGAAACGTGAAGGATACACTCATCTTCATCTAGGCGGCATCCGGCTTATCCTTACCCTTCATGGGCGCAAAGGTTTACCTGTTACCGCTCGTGTTGCTCTCTTGGATACTCGGTTTAAACAGTTCCAAGATGCTGTTATCGGTACTGTCCTCACCACCCTACATGCTGGCAGTGTTTTACTCACCTTTTATCCCAATTTCAATCTTTCTCTCCAAGATCCTAATCTACCCACAACCTTGAAAGTTCAAGTCCAGATCCAAGGTGCTGAACAAATCTCCACTGCTAAAATAGCCACCCTACACCATCAACTGGTCTATCGGCTTCAGAATCATGCCCTAGATCTACCCACTCCAGAACACCACTCTGACACTCTCATGGTATTAGCTGAATCTGACCAGATTCCAACCATCATTCAGATCCCCAGGCAAATTCCTCGCCACGAACTCCTTAAGCTTATGCCTCTTGAATGGATCTCCAACTATGAGCAGTTTCACAACAATACAGCCCCAGTTCAGACATCTGAAAGTATGTTTGAAAGGCGACCAGATGGCACGGTCAGAATGACTTTTAAACCGCCTCCCAGTGCTCCTCAAGAGCCTCCTCGGCTCTCTTTCACTTATTCATCCATGATCACAGCTGTTCAGACAGCTCAAGAAGATTTGCCTATTACAGGGTTCAATTCCGACGGTTTCCCTGTTTATCCAGCCAAGCAAAATGGACATTTCCTTTGGGATGTCCCTGGTTCCGGCCACTGTGACCCAGATTGTCCCTGCTGGGATGATTGGGAAGAGGATGATGATTATTTTTACATCAGAGACTTTATCCCACATGTGGACCACTACACTCGTCACCTCTCGGCTTTATTGAAGAAAAAGCCTCCTGAGTGGAATGATGACCACACAAATGCTGTCACTACTCTCAAGAAGATTGCGCAAAATCCGCCTCCTTTAAAGTTGATTGCAGATGGAAAGCGCATACTACAGACAGACGCCAGTGATGAATCATGGGGTGCCATTCTCCTTGAAGAACTCAATGGAAAAGAACACTTTATCGCCTACGCTAGTGGACATTTTTCTGACACACAGCAGCACTACCATAGCGTGTTCAAAGAGATCTTAGCGGTAAAGTATGGCATCAAAAAGTTCGAGTACCATCTTATTGGCCACCACTTCCTTATCCGTATGGACAGCTCAGCCTTTCCCAATATTCTCAATTTCAAAGGCAAAACTGTTCCAGAAAAGATGTTACTCCGATTAAAAGATTGGTTTTCCAAATATGATTTTTCAGTCAAGCATATAAAGGGATCCCAGAACCTTATCCCTGATATGCTCTCTCGACTTTCAAAACCAGAAACACCTCCCATTCTGTTTTCCACCACTTACCATTTTCCTATCATTGCCATGGCTACATCCTTACCTCCCGAAGCTCTTACCAAAAAACCCTTTCCCTTGAATAAAACATTTTCCTCTGTTTTTGCCATCCAAGAGTTTGCAAGAAAAGCTGTTTTCTGTTTTTTCATGAAAGCTTGCCTTATGGCTGACTCATTTCCATTTTCTACTTTCCATCCTGAAAATCTGTTTCTTACAGGTTTAACCCTTGACCCATCCAGAGAAATCACTGAAGACGAGTTATGGTACCTCTGGTGCCTAACTACCCTCTATGCAACCAAGCTCATCCTACCCATCGCCCCCACTTTGTCTCATCTTCTTAATCCAGACAAAGCTACCTCTCTCATCTGGACATTACTTGAGTGGTTTTCACCAATTCCATGGTGGAGACACAAGCTCCAACACTTGTCAGAGATCTACAACCTTGATCGTATGCCATTACCTGAAGCTCAAATGTGGACATCCGTGTTCATAATTCACAGGCCTTATTTCCAACACCCAGATACACAGTTCTTTTGGACACAGGATCAGGTATACGAATGGTTCACTGCACCACACCCTTCCATCATTGAAAATGAGATCCAGCCTACCTTACATAACTACCTCCATCAGTTAAACCACCAAACTCCGCCACATAAGGATATCGTTCACACATCCTTAGGCCCACAACATGACCTCATCATGATCCCTACTCCATCAACCAGATCCAAGCCACCATCCACAGGAATCCTTATCAAAGAAGAAAGGCCAGACTATACTGACTTTCTCTTCCAGGACTCTCAGGACCCTTGGGAAGAATTTCTTCCTCTTAGCCAACACCTCCATCAGTTCCCCCAACCAACAATGGATGAACCTGGATCCTCCGACCCAGGACCATCAACCCGACCTTCCAAAAAATCACCTCGACCTTCTAAAGTTGACAAAGCCACCCAGACTTCCCCTAAGTATACTTCACAGTGTACTCCACGCGCCGAACATTGCCCTAATCCACCATGCCGTGGTCCCTCCTGTCAACATCCTAAACGTCCGAAGCTTCCAAGCAACTTTTTCCGCAAACCACACCACTCCGGTGATACAGATCCCGATGCAACGGAAAGTTCCTCCGAAGATGACTACATGAACCTCCACTCTCCATAAAAGTTATTTGTCTTATTGTGATTTGTCTTCTTGTCATCATTATGTCTCGTTTTGTCTTGTTGTAATCATGGTTGCTTTTGCTTTTACTTTTGCTTTTGCTTTATGCTTTTGTCAAAGTCATGCTTTATTAAAGCCTCTTTGTCCCTTTGTAATAATTAAAGGTGTGTAATCATGTAACTTTACTTTTACTTTAAAGATAGGGGCCCTGTCCTATCTTTCGGAGATTCCTTCTATATAAGGAATTCTCATCTGCTTGTAACATATAGAATGTAACATATAGAAGTTTGCCAAGAAATAAACTCGTGTGTTTTTCTCTCACCATGAACTTCTAAACTTCTCTCTCTCTCTGCAAATGAAGTCTTAAAGAAAAGAAAAGGAATAAGGGTTTTTAAATTTGTTCATTTTGAAACTTAAGCGAATATGCTCTGCACTTGCCTTAAGCAAGGATCCTGTGCATCAGAAAGCTTTCGCAGTTTTCTTATCTGGTTTGGTACCCTGTTTTGACTAACGAAAAGTCTGTTCTGGGTTGTATAATCCGACAAGAAAATCAAATGAAAGTTTTCCTGATTCCCCAAATTGGTATCAGAGCCTAACCCTTTTCAAATTCCTCAAAGTGGTATAATTTAAGTCTTTATTCCTGTTTTGATCTTTAGTCTTCAGGCGCAGAGAGAACTCATCCCTCATGGCTTCTACTTCATCCACTCCAGTTACTCTTTCTTCTACGCTTTCTTTGCCTAAATCTTGCACTTCCCATACTGCTAATAAAATAGAAAACCTTGTTGAATACTCCTATATTCCCGAATCCGCTCAAATCAGTGAATCCACCTACCCTCTTATAAGCCCTTATCACCTGTATAAACGACCCAACTCCTTTACCCGCAGCATCCGTACCCTTATCTCTACCAAACGGCCTCACCCTAAAGAATATATCCAGTCTTCTCGTCTGGATCAGTGTGCTCTCAAAGCCACCTCTGCTGAGCAATATGTTACACTAGAAATTCCTTCAGAGCTCATTTCTAATTGGAAACGTGAAGGATACACCCATCTTCATCTCGGCGGCATCCGCCTCATCCTTACCCTACATGGGCGCAAAGGTTTACCTGTAACCGCTCGTGTTGCTCTCTTGGATACTCGGTTCAAACAGTTCCAAGATGCCGTTATCGGTACTGTCCTCACCACCCTACATGCTGGCAGTGTTTTACTCACCTTTTATCCAAACTTCAACCTTTCTCTTCAAGATCCTAATCTACCTACAACCCTGAAAGTTCAAGTCCAGATCCAAGGTGCTGAACAAATCTCCACTGCTAAAATCGCCACCTTACACCATCAATTGGTCTATCGGCTTCAGAATCATGCCTTAGACCTACCCACTCCGGAACACCACTCTGACACTCTCATGGTATTAGCTGAATCTGACCAGATTCCAACCATCATTCAGATCCCCAGGCAAATTCCTCGCCACGAACTCCTTAAGCTTATGCCTCTTGAATGGATCTCCAACTATGAGCAGTTTCACAACAATACAGCCCCAGTTCAGACATCTGAAAGTATGTTTGAAAGGCGACCAGATGGCACGGTCAGAATGACTTTTAAACCGCCTCCCAGTGCTCCTCAAGAGCCTCCTCGGCTCTCTTTCACTTATTCATCCATGATCACAGCTGTTCAGACAGCTCAAGAAGATTTGCCTATTACAGGGTTCAATTCCGACGGTTTCCCTGTTTATCCAGCCAAGCAAAATGGACATTTCCTTTGGGATGTCCCTGGTTCCGGCCACTGTGACCCAGATTGTCCCTGCTGGGATGATTGGGAAGAGGATGATGATTATGTAACCAAAAAGAAAAAGAAACCTAAGAAAAAATCTCATGCCTCGTGTCACCACAGTACTCCTAAACCACCACAAGATCCTCCTCCTCCATCAACTCCTTTACCTCTCTATAAAAAGGAACTCCAATGGCTTGCAAAGCGTTGCACTCCAAAACACTCTTTACCTGTTCCAGATCCATCTCCCCCTCTGAGTTGTATGATGTTTTCATCTGCTTCTTCAGATTATTCTTCCTCTTTTCCTCCTTTAGACACCCACACTGATTCACAACGAAATGTTGTGTCCAAGCCTTTTATTCCATCACCCATAACCTCAACTGGTCATCTTGAACCACCCAAACCTTTTGAATCAGTCCTCAACTGGCAAACCCAAAATGCCAGAGCCCAAAATGATACTTTGTTGAACATCAATTCCAAAGTTGAAAAAATCAGTTTACGAACTGAACACCTTGAAACGAAGGTTGATTCCATCTCTGCACAACTGCAGCAGATCCACCAGAACCTCCAGTCCAGAATTGTTCAACTTGATTCTGAGTTGCGAACTATGCTTGCCCAACGTTACCAAGGTCCAGAATTTGATCAAAAAGAAAGGGAGATCAGACGATTAAAAGCTGAGCTTGCTCAGATTGAATCTGACAAACAAAAAACCTTCCCTTTTTACTTCCTCACCTCCTATCCCTTCGATTGGTCCAACCTATCATCCATTTGCCTCAATGCTTTCTCCCATCCGACAGTATGAGCCTTCTAAGCTGTTTGGTATGACTCATACCCTTTTTCGAGACAACCCATTACCATCACCACCTAAACCTAAACCAAAGCCTAAACCTCAACCACGACCCGTCACAATCAATCCTTCCTCCACTATTATCCCTGACCAACAATCACCAGGCTATACACCAGCATCTCCATCACCTCCTGAACCATCCAAATCCCAACCTCCTACTACCTCCAAGGATAAACAACCTATGCACCAATTCAGTGCCCATACCATTGACCACCCATCTTCCACTGATGACCAAACTTCTGATTCAAATCTAGCCGTTTCAGATAGCCATACTGAGACTGAAACAGAATCTTCAGCATCCACTAGTGACTCTGAAAAATCTTATGCTGATATCACCAGAATCCTGATGGCTCAACCTGACCCACAAACCTCTCGGACAGAACCATATGTGGATATTCCTTCTGATGTTGAAGAAGAGATGCCTGAATCTTCTGCCACCAACCAGCCTCCTCCGGCCCAAACTACTTCATCCAGTCAAAAGTCATCAAATGGTCCCTGGTTTACCTTTGATGATATCCCATCCTACAAATGGCGTGATCGTCTTAATGAAATGTCTGCCTGGATTGATCTCCAAATGCTCAGATCAGGAGCCACTACTGAATCAGTCCTTAGAGAATTTGCTACTCGTTTTACGGGTGCTCTAAGAGATTGGTTTGACTCTCTTGGTCAATACAGACAATTGCAGTTTGTTCAATTACCAGAAGTCTCTAGTGCTCTTGCCATTCTTCATGATCAGTTTTTAGGAGACCCAGCTGCAGCCTTTGAAGCTGCACGACGAGACTATCTCGGCATGAAATGTTGCTCCCTTGATGCCAAGGATCTTGATTTCCATTACAAGCGCATGTCCCTGTTATTCTATAAGCTTAATGGATTCAACGAGCCTACTCTAAAGCATGTCTTCCTGGCTTCCCTTCCAGAAGAACTCCAACCAGACATCCAACGGCAGCTCACCGCCTCCAATCTTGTCATTGACAACATCTCTCTTGGCAAAATTTTCCAACTCGCCAAAACTTGTCTTGATAAGCTTTGTGAACAGAAACAATTTTTCAAGGACTTGTTAAAAGACAAAGAACCATTCAGAAGTGCCTGCAAAAAGCCTTATTTGCAAATCAAATGCAAACAGAAGAAGGATTGTGATTGCAGTCCCAAAAAGAAAAGGCATTTTCGAAAGTTCAGATCTCCAGAATTTTCATCTAGACCCCGCAGATCCAGAAAACCTTACAGATTCTTCAGAAAGCGGTCTTCTTCTTCCAAAGACTCCAAACGAAGAAAATCCAGCAGATGTTTTATCTGCAGGAAAAAAGGTCATTTTGCCAAAGACTGTCCCAACAAAAGAGCCAAGTCCATTCGTCTTGTAGAACATCTTCAGGCTACTACGGATTACTCTCCTCAACAAGATGAACTGGAATTCTACTTCTCTGAACAAGATGAACCCAATGATGAAACAATGTTCGCACTCCAACAATCTTCTGATGATTCCGACAGTGATCAGTCCCAAGTCATTTTCCACCAACAACTCTTGTCCCTTGACACTACGGTTCCTATACCCTCCATCAAAGTCCAAATCCTGCCTTCAAAATTTCAAAGGCCCATTCCAGCAATTGGTCTCATTGATACTGGTGCACAGCGCAGTATGATCAACCCTCATATTCTCCCACCAGATTCCTGGACCCAATCCGAAGAATATTTCAAAGCTGTTAATGGCAACCTGTTCACCACTTCTTTGGTTACCAAAAAGCCCATTGGTATCCAGATTTTCCCTAATTGTGTCATTTGGACCAAAGTCATTGGTTCAACCCTTCCTAATAAAGATATTTTGTTAGGATTTGACATTCTTCACCAGATCAAACACCTTCAAATCATTCCTCATGGAATTCGAGTCAAGTCCATGTTCAAACCATTCACAGATATCTTGAAACTCTACAATCTGTCTGAAACCCCTCCATCATATCAGGATGTTTCTACCAAACTTTTAAGTTTCTGTCCAGAGTCTCATTCTGAGTTCACCCATCCAAACCCTTTGTGGAAAAATCAGTCTTTCTTTGTTAAGTTACCCTTCAAACTTAATGAAGACATTAATCCCACCAAAGCCACTCATCCAGGAATGAGTCCATCTGACTTACTCCTAGCCCAACAAGAATGTTCTCAACTGTTAGCCCAAGGGTTAATTGAGCCCACAACCTCTCAATGGGCTTGCCAAGCCTTTTATGTTGAAAAGCATTCTGAAATTGTTCGAGGAAAGAAACGCTTAGTCATTGACTACCAGCCCTTAAACATGTTTTTGCAAGATGACAAATTTCCCTTACCTCGCCGACAAAGCATGTTTACTTTTCTAAAAAATGCCCAGATCTTTTCAAAATTTGATTTAAAATCAGGTTTTTGGCAATTAGGCATTGAACCCTCTGAACGATATAAGACAGCCTTTTGTATTCCCAATGCCCATTTCCAATGGACGGTCCTACCCTTTGGTCTCAAAACTGCCCCATCCATTTTCCAAAAATCCATGATCAAAATCTTTCAGCCTCTCCTGTCTAATGCCTTGATTTACATTGATGATATTTTACTTTTTTCAGGATCACATGATGACCATCACCGACTGCTCAATCAGTTCTATGATATTGTCCACAGTCATGGAATCATGCTATCTGCCAAGAAAAGCACCATTGCCACAGACACCATCGAATTTCTTGGTATGATCATAAAAGATGGCCATTACCAGCCAGGAAAGCACATTGCCCAAGAGTTGCTTCACTTTCCAGATCAGCACCTTCAAATCATTCCTCATGGAATTCGAGTCAAGTCTATGTTCAAACCATTCACAGATGTCTTGAAACTTTACAATCTGTCTGAAACCCCTCCATCATATCAGGATGTTTCTACCAAGCTTTTAAGTTTCTGTCCAGAGTCTCATTCTGAGTTCACCCATCCAAATCCTTTGTGGAAAAATCAGTCTTTCTTTGTTAAGTTACCCTTCAAACTTAATGAAGACATTAATCCCACCAAAGCCACTCATCCAGGAATGAGTCCATCTGACTTACTCCTAGCCCAACAAGAATGTTCTCAACTGTTAGCCCAAGGGTTAATTGAGCCCACAACCTCTCAATGGGCTTGCCAAGCCTTTTATGTTGAAAAGCATTCTGAAATTGTTCGAGGAAAGAAACGCTTAGTCATTGACTACCAGCCCTTAAACATGTTTTTGCAAGATGACAAATTTCCCTTACCTCGCCGACAAAGCATGTTTACTTTTCTAAAAAATGCCCAGATCTTTTCAAAATTTGATTTAAAATCAGGTTTTTGGCAATTAGGCATTGAACCCTCTGAACGATATAAGACAGCCTTTTGTATTCCCAATGCCCATTTCCAATGGACGGTCCTACCCTTTGGTCTCAAAACTGCCCCATCCATTTTCCAAAAATCCATGATCAAAATCTTTCAGCCTCTCCTGTCTAATGCCTTGATTTACATTGATGATATTTTACTTTTTTCAGGATCACATGATGACCATCACCGACTGCTCAATCAGTTCTATGATATTGTCCACAGTCATGGAATCATGCTATCTGCCAAGAAAAGCACCATTGCCACAGACACCATCGAATTTCTTGGTATGATCATAAAAGATGGCCATTACCAGCCAGGAAAGCACATTGCCCAAGAGTTGCTTCACTTTCCAGATCAGCACCTTCAAATCATTCCTCATGGAATTCGAGTCAAGTCTATGTTCAAACCATTCACAGATGTCTTGAAACTTTACAATCTGTCTGAAACCCCTCCATCATATCAGGATGTTTCTACCAAGCTTTTAAGTTTCTGTCCAGAGTCTCATTCTGAGTTCACCCATCCAAATCCTTTGTGGAAAAATCAGTCTTTCTTTGTTAAGTTACCCTTCAAACTTAATGAAGACATTAATCCCACCAAAGCCACTCATCCAGGAATGAGTCCATCTGACTTACTCCTAGCCCAACAAGAATGTTCTCAACTGTTAGCCCAAGGGTTAATTGAGCCCACAACCTCTCAATGGGCTTGCCAAGCCTTTTATGTTGAAAAGCATTCTGAAATTGTTCGAGGAAAGAAACGCTTAGTCATTGACTACCAGCCCTTAAACATGTTTTTGCAAGATGACAAATTTCCCTTACCTCGCCGACAAAGCATGTTTACTTTTCTCAAAAATGCCCAGATCTTTTCAAAATTTGATTTAAAATCAGGTTTTTGGCAATTAGGCATTGAACCCTCTGAGCGATATAAGACAGCCTTTTGCATTCCCAATGCCCATTTCCAATGGACGGTCCTACCCTTTGGTCTCAAAACTGCCCCATCCATTTTCCAAAAATCCATGATCAAAATCTTTCAGCCTCTCCTGTCTAATGCCTTGATTTACATTGATGATATTTTACTTTTTTCAGGATCACATGATGACCATCACCGACTGCTCAATCAGTTCTATGATATTGTCCACAGTCATGGAATCATGCTATCTGCCAAGAAAAGCACCATTGCCACAGACACCATCGAATTTCTTGGTATGATCATAAAAGATGGCCATTACCAGCCAGGAAAGCACATTGCCCAAGAGTTGCTTCACTTTCCAGATCAGCAACTTTCCAAAAAGCAGGTCCAGCAATTTCTTGGAATTATCAATTACATCCGAGACTTTATCCCACATGTGGACCACTACACTCGTCACCTCTCGGCTTTATTGAAGAAAAAGCCTCCTGAGTGGAATGATGACCACACAAATGCTGTCACTACTCTCAAAAAGATTGCGCAAAATCCGCCTCCTTTAAAGTTGATTGCAGATGGAAAGCGCATACTACAGACAGACGCAAGTGATGAATCATGGGGTGCCATTCTCCTTGAAGAACTCAATGGAAAAGAACACTTTATCGCCTACGCTAGTGGACATTTTTCTGACACACAGCAGCACTACCACAGCGTATTCAAAGAGATCTTAGCGGTAAAGTATGGCATCAAAAAGTTCGAGTACCATCTTATTGGCCACCACTTCCTCATCCGAATGGACAGCTCAGCCTTCCCCAATATTCTCAATTTCAAAGGCAAAACTGTTCCAGAAAAGATGTTACTCCGATTAAAAGATTGGTTTTCCAAATATGATTTTTCAGTAAAGCATATAAAGGGATCCCAGAACCTTATCCCTGATATGCTCTCTCGACTTTCAAAATCAGAGACACCTCCCATTCTGTTTTCCACCACTTACCATTTTCCTATCATTGCCATGGCTACATCCTTACCTCCTGAAGCTCTTACCAAAAAACCATTTCCTTTGAATAAAACATTCTCCTCTGTTTTTGCCATCCAAGAGTTTGCAAGAAAAGCTGTTTTCCGTTTCTTCATGAAAGCTTACCTTATGGCTGACTCATTTCCATTTTCTACTTTCCACCCTGAAAATCTGTTTCTTACAGGTTTAACCCTTGACCCATCCAGAGAAATCACCGAAGACGAGTTATGGTACCTCTGGTGCCTAACTACCCTCTATGCAACCAAGCTCATCCTACCCATCGCCCCCACTTTGTCTCATCTTCTTAATCCAGACAAAGCTACCTCTCTCATCTGGACATTACTTGAATGGTTTTCACCAATTCCATGGTGGAGACACAAGCTCCAACACTTGTCAGAGATCTACAACCTTGATCGTATGCCATTACCTGAAGCTCAAATGTGGACATCCGTGTTCATAATTCACAGGCCTTATTTCCAACACCCGGATACACAGTTCTTTTGGACACAGGATCAGGTATACGAATGGTTCACTGCACCACACCCTTCCATCATTGAAAATGAGATTCAGCCTACCTTACATAACTACCTCCACCAGTTAAATCACCAAACTCCGCCACATAAGGATATCGTTCACACATCCTTAGGCCCACAACATGACCTCATCATGATCCCTACTCCATCAACCAGATCCAAGCCACCATCCACAGGAATCCTTATCAAAGAAGAAAGGCCAGACTACACTGACTTTCTCTTCCAGGACTCTCAGGACCCCTGGGAAGAATTTCTTCCTCTCAGCCAACACCTTCATCAGTTCCCACAACCAACAATGGACGAACCTGGATCCTCTGACCCAGGACCATCAACCCGACCTTCCAAAAAATCACCTCGGCCTTCTAAAGTTGACAAAGCCACCCAGACTTCCCCTAAGTATACTTCACAGTGTACTCCACGCGCCGAACATTGCCCTAATCCACCATGCCGTGGTCCCTCCTGTCAACATCCTAAACGTCCGAAGCTTCCAAGCAACTTTTTCCGCAAACCACACCACTCCGGTGATACAGATCCCGATGCAACGGAAAGTTCCTCCGAAGATGACTACATGAACCTCCACTCTCCATAAAAGTTATTTGTCTTATTGTGATTTGTCTTCTTGTTATCATTATGTCTCGTTTTATCTTGTTGTAATCATGGTTGCTTTTGCTTTTTGCTTTTGCTTTTGTCAAAGTCATACTTTATTAAAGCATCTTTGTCCCTTTGTAATAATTAAAGGTGTGTAATCATGTGTAATCATGTAACTTTACTTTTACTTTAAAGATAGGGGCCCTGTCCTATCTTTCTGGGATTCCTCCTCTATATAAGGAATTCTCATCTGCTTGTAAGAAATAGAATGTAACATATAGAAGTTTGCCAAGAAATAAACTCGTGTGTTTTTCTCTCACCATGAACTTCTAAACTTCTCTCTCTCTCTGCAAATGAAGTCTTAAAGAAAAGAAAAGGAATAAGGGTTTTTAAATTTGTTCATTTTGAAACTTAAGCGAATATGCTCTGCACTTGCCTTAAGCAAGGATCCTGTGCATCAGAAAGCTTTCGCAGTTTTCTTATCTGGTTTGGTACCCTGTTTTGACTAACGAAAGTCTGTTTTGGGATGTATAACCCGAGAAGAAAATGAAAGTTTTCCTGATTCCCCAAATTGGTATCAGAGCCTAAACCCTTTTCAATTTCCTCAAAGTGGTATAATTTAAGTCCTTATTCCTGTTTTGATCTTTAGTCTTCAGGCGCAGAGAGAACGAACTTATCCCTATGGCTTCTACCTCATCAACTCCTGTTACTCTTTCTTCTACGCTTTCTTTGCCTAAATCTTGCACTTCCCATACTGCTAATAAAATAGAAAACCTTGTTGAATACTCCTATATTCCCGAATCCGCTCAAATCAGTGAATCCACCTACCCTCTTATAAGCCCTTATCACCTGTATAAACGACCCAACTCCTTTACCCGCAGCATCCGTACCCTTATCTCTACCAAACGGCCTCACCCTAAAGAATATATCCAGTCTTCTCGTCTGGATCAGTGTGCTCTTAAAGCCACCTCTGCTGAGCAATATGTTACACTAGAAATTCCTTCAGAACTCATTTCAAATTGGAAACGTGAAGGATACACTCATCTTCATCTAGGCGGCATCCGGCTTATCCTTACCCTTCATGGGCGCAAAGGTTTACCTGTTACCGCTCGTGTTGCTCTCTTGGATACTCGGTTTAAACAGTTCCAAGATGCTGTTATCGGTACCGTCCTCACCACCCTACATGCTGGCAGTGTCTTACTCACCTTTTATCCCAACTTCAACATTTCCCTTCAAGATCCTAATCTACCTACAACCTTGAAAGTCCAAGTCCAGATCCAAGGTGCTGAACAAATCTCCACTGCTAAAATAGCCACCCTACACCATCAACTGGTCTATCGGCTTCAGAATCATGCCCTAGATCTACCCACTCCAGAACACCACTCTGACACTCTCATGGTATTAGCTGAATCTGACCAGATTCCAACCATCATTCAGATCCCCAGGCAAATTCCTCGCCACGAACTCCTTAAGCTTATGCCTCTTGAATGGATCTCAAACTATGAGCAGTTCCATAACAATACAGCCCCAGTTCAGACATCTGAAAGTATGTTTGAAAGGCGACCAGATGGCACGGTCAGAATGACCTTTAAACCGCCTCCCAGTGCTCCTCAAGAGCCTCCTTGGCTCTCTTTCACTTATTCATCCATGATCACCGCTGTTCAGACAGCTCAAGAAGATTTGCCTATTACAGGGTTCAATTCTGACGGTTTCCCTGTTTATCCAGCTAAACAAAATGGACATTTCCTTTGGGATGTCCCTGGTTCCGGCCACTGTGACCCAGATTGTCCCTGCTGGGATGATTGGGAAGAGGATGATGATTATGTCCCCAAAAAGAAAAAGAAACCTAAGAAAAAATCTCATTCCTCGTGTCACCACAGTACTCCTAAACCACCACAAGATCCTCCTCCTCCTTCAACTCCTTTACCTCTCTATAAAAAGGAACTCCAATGGCTTGCAAAGCGTTGCACCTCTACAGTCTCCTCACCTGTTTCAGCTCCATCTCCACCTCTGAGTTGTATGATGTTTTCATCTGCTTCCTCAGATTATTCTTCCTCTTTTCCTCCATTAGACACCCACACAGATTCCCAACGAAATGTTGTGTCTAAACCTTTTGTTCCATCACCCATAACTTCATCAGGTCATCTTGAACCACCCAAACCTTTTGAATCAGTCCTCAACTGGCAAACCCAAAATGCCAGAGCCCAAAATGATACTTTGTTGAACATCAATTCCAAAGTTGAAAAGATCAGTTTACGAACTGAACACCTTGAAACGAAGGTTGACTCCATCTCTGCACAATTGCAGCAGATCCACCAGAACCTCCAGTCCAGAATTGTTCAACTTGATTCTGAGTTGCGAACTATGCTTGCCCAACGTTACCAAGGTCCAGAATTTGATCAAAAAGAAAGGGAGATCAGACGATTAAAAGCTGAGCTTGCTCAAATTGAATCTGACAAACAAAAACCTTCCCTTTTTACCTCCTCACCTCCTATCCCTTCGATTGGTCCAACTTACCATCCATTTGCCTCGATGCTTTCTCCTATCCGACAGTATGAGCCTTCTAAGCTGTTTGGTATGACTCATACCCTTTTCCGAGACAACCCATTACCACCATTACCTAAACCTAAACCAAAGCCTAAACCTCAACCACGACCCGTCACAATCAATCCTACCTCCACTATTATCCCTGACCAACAATCACCAGGCTATACACCAGCATCACCATCACCTCCTGAACCATCCAGATCCCAACCTCCTACTACATCCAAGGATAAAGAACCTATGCACCAATTCAGTGCCCATACCATTGACCACCCATCTTCCACTGATGACCAAACTTCTGATTCAAATCTAGCCGTTTCAGATAGCCATACTGAGACTGAAACAGAATCTTCAGCATCCACTAGTGACTCTGAAAATCTTATGCTGATATCACCAGAATCCTGATGGCTCAACCTGACCCACAAACCTCTCGGACAGAACCATATGTGGATATTCCTTCTGATGTTGAAGAAGAGATGCCTGAATCTTCTGCCACCAACCAGCCTCCTCCGGCCCAAACTACTTCATCCAGTCAAAAGTCATCAAATGGTCCCTGGTTTACCTTTGATGATATCCCATCCTACAAATGGCGTGATCGTCTTAATGAAATGTCTGCCTGGATTGATCTCCAAATGCTCAGATCAGGAGCCACTACTGAATCAGTCCTTAGAGAATTTGCTACTCGTTTTACGGGTGCTCTAAGAGATTGGTTTGACTCTCTTGGTCAATACAGACAATTGCAGTTTGTTCAATTACCAGAAGTCTCTAGTGCTCTTGCCATTCTTCATGATCAGTTTTTAGGCGACCCAGCTGCAGCCTTTGAAGCTGCACGACGAGACTATCTCAGCATGAAATGTTGCTCTCTTGATGCCAAGGATCTTGATTTCCATTACAAGCGCATGTCCCTGTTATTCTATAAGCTTAATGGATTCAACGAGCCTACTCTAAAGCATGTCTTCCTGGCTTCCCTACCAGAAGAACTTCAACCAGACATCCAGCGGCAGCTCACCGCCTCCAATCTTGTCATTGACAACATCTCTCTTGGCAAAATTTTCCAGCTCGCCAAAACTTGTCTTGATAAGCTTTGTGAACAGAAACAATTCTTCAAGGATTTGTTGAAAGACAAAGAACCATTCAGAAGTGCCTGCAAAAAGCCTTATTTGCAAATCAAATGCAAACAGAAGAAGGATTGTGATTGCAGTCCCAAAAAGAAAAGGCATTTCGAAAGTTCAGATCTCCAGAATTTTCATCTAGACCCCGCAGATCCAGAAAACCTTACAGATTCTTCAGAAAGCGGTCTTCTTCTTCCAAAGACTCCAAACGAAGAAAATCCAGCAGATGTTTTATCTGCAGGAAAAAGGGTCATTTTGCCAAAGACTGTCCCAACAAAAGAGCCAAGTCCATTCGTCTTGTAGAACATCTTCAGGCTACTACAGACTACTCTCCACAACAAGATGAACTGGAATATTATTTCTCTGAACAAGATGAACCCAATGATGAAACAGTGTTCGCACTACAACAATCTTCTGATGATTCCGACAGTGATCAGTCCCAAGTCATTTTCCACCAACAACTCTTGTCCCTTGACACTACGGTTCCTATACCCTCCATCAAAGTCCAAATCCTGCCTTCAAAATTTCAAAGGCCCATTCCAGCAATTGGTCTCATTGATACTGGTGCACAGCGCAGTATGATCAACCCTCATATTCTCCCACCAGATTCCTGGACCCAATCCGAAGAATATTTCAAAGCTGTTAATGGCAACCTGTTCACCACTTCTTTGGTTACCAAAAAGCCCATTGGTATCCAGATTTTCCCTAATTGTGTCATTTGGACCAAAGTCATTGGTTCAACCCTTCCTAATAAAGATATTTTGTTAGGATTTGACATCCTTCACCAGATTAAACACCTTCAAATCATTCCTCATGGAATTCGAGTCAAGTCTATGTTCAAACCATTCACAGATGTCTTGAAACTTTACAATCTGTCTGAAACCCCTCCATCATATCAGGATGTTTCTACCAAGCTTTTAAGTTTCTGTCCAGAGTCTCATTCTGAGTTCACCCATCCAAATCCTTTGTGAAAAATCAGTCTTTCTTTGTTAAGTTACCCTTCAAACTTAATGAAGACATTAATCCCACCAAAGCCACTCATCCAGGAATGAGTCCATCTGACTTACTCCTAGCCCAACAAGAATGTTCTCAACTGTTAGCCCAAGGGTTAATTGAGCCCACAACCTCTCAATGGGCTTGCCAAGCCTTTTATGTTGAAAAACATTCTGAAATTGTTCGAGGAAAGAAACGCTTAGTCATTGACTACCAGCCCTTAAACATGTTTTTGCAAGATGACAAATTTCCCTTACCTCGCCGACAAATCATGTTTACTTTTCTCAAAAATGCCCAGATCTTTTCCAAATTTGATTTAAAATCAGGTTTTTGGCAATTAGGCATTGAACCCTCTGAGCGCTATAAGACAGCCTTTTGCATTCCTAATGCCCATTTCCAATGGACGGTCCTACCCTTTGGTCTCAAAACTGCCCCATCCATTTTCCAAAAATCCATGATCAAAATCTTTCAGCCTCTCCTGTCTAATGCATTGATTTACATTGATGATATTTTACTTTTTTCAGGATCACATGATGACCATCACCGACTGCTCAATCAGTTCTATGATATTGTCCACAGTCATGGAATCATGCTATCTGCCAAGAAAAGCACCATTGCCACAGACACCATCGAATTTCTTGGTATGATCATAAAGATGGCCATTACCAGCCAGGAAAGCACATTGCCC
This sequence comes from Citrus trifoliata, assembly GCA_018350135.1. Classification (NCBI taxonomy): domain Eukaryota; kingdom Viridiplantae; phylum Streptophyta; class Magnoliopsida; order Sapindales; family Rutaceae; genus Citrus; species Citrus trifoliata. Next base: position 2,970 of record VKKW01000125.1, on the reverse strand, counting down.
AAGAGTTGCTTCACTTTCCAGATCAGCAACTTTCCAAAAGCAGGTCCAGCAATTTCTTGGAATTATCAATTACATCAGAGACTTTATCCCACATGTGGACCACTACACTCGTCACCTCTCGGCTTTATTGAAGAAAAAGCCTCCTGAGTGGAATGATGACCACACAAATGCTGTCACTACTCTCAAGAAGATTGCGCAAAATCCGCCTCCTTTAAAGTTGATTGCAGATGGAAAGCGCATACTACAGACAGACGCAAGTGATGAATCATGGGGTGCCATTCTCCAAAAAGAAACCTAAGAAAAAATCTCATTCCTCGTGTCACCACAGTACTCCTAAACCACCACAAGATCCTCCTCCTCCATCAGCTCCTTTACCTCTCTATAAAAAGGAACTCCAATGGCTTGCAAAGCGTTGCACCTCCACAGTCTCCTCACCTGTTCCAAATCCATCTCCCCCTCTGAGTTGTATGATGTTTTCATCTGCTTCTTCAGATTATTCTTCCTCTTTTCCTCCTTTAGACACCCACACTGATTCACAACGAAATGTTGTGTCCAAGCCTTTTATTCCATCACCCATAACCTCAACTGGTCATCTTGAACCACCCAAACCTTTTGAATCAGTCCTCAACTGGCAAACCCAAAATGCCAGAGCCCAAAATGATACTTTGTTGAACATCAATTCCAAAGTTGAAAAAATCAGTTTACGAACTGAACACCTTGAAACGAAGGTTGATTCCATCTCTGCACAACTGCAGCAGATCCACCAGAACCTCCAGTCCAGAATTGTTCAACTTGATTCTGAGTTGCGAACTATGCTTGCCCAACGTTACCAAGGTCCAGAATTTGATCAAAAAGAAAGGGAGATCAGACGATTAAAAGCTGAGCTTGCTCAGATTGAATCTGACAAACAAAAACCTTCCCTTTTTACTTCCTCACCTCCTATCCCTTCGATTGGTCCAACCTATCATCCATTTGCCTCAATGCTTTCTCCCATCCGACAGTATGAGCCTTCTAAGCTGTTTGGTATGACTCATACCCTTTTCCGAGACAACCCATTACCACCATCACCTAAACCTAAACCAAAGCCTAAACCTCAACCACGACCCGTCACAATCAATCCTTCCTCCACTATTATCCCTGACCAACAATCACCAGGCTATACACCAGCATCTCCATCACCTCCTGAACCATCCAAATCCCAACCTCCTACTACATCCAAGGATAAAGAACCTATGCACCAATTCAGTGCCCATACCACTGACCACCCATCTTCCACTGATGACCAAACTTCTGATTCAAATCTAGCCGTTTCAGATAGCCATACTGAGACTGAAACAGAATCTTCGGCATCCACCAGTGACTCTGAAAAATCTTATGCTGATATCACCAGAATCCTGATGGCTCAACCTGACCCACAAACTTCTCGGACAGAACCATATGTGGATATTCCTTCTGATGTTGAAGAAGAGATGCCTGAATCTTCTGCCACCAACCAGCCTCCTCCGGCCCAAACTACTTCATCCAGCCAAAAATCATCAAATGGTCCCTGGTTTACCTTTGATGATATCCCATCCTATAAATGGCGTGATCGTCTCAATGAAATGTCTGCCTGGATTGATCTTCAAATGCTCAGATCAGGAGCCACTACTGAATCAGTCCTTAGAGAATTTGCTACTCGTTTTACGGGTGCTCTAAGAGATTGGTTTGACTCTCTTGGTCAATACAGACAATTGCAGTTTGTTCAATTACCAGAAGTCTCTAGTGCTCTTGCCATTCTTCATGATCAGTTTTTAGGCGACCCAGCCTGCAGCCTTTGAAGCTGCACGACGAGGACTATCTCAGCATGAAATGTTGCTCTCTTGATGCCAAGGATCTTGATTTCCATTACAAGCGCATGTCCCTGTTATTCTATAAGCTTAATGGATTCAACGAGCCTACTCTAAAGCATGTCTTCCTGGCTTCCCTACCAGAAGAACTTCAACCAGACATCCAGCGGCAGCTCACCGCCTCCAATCTTGTCATTGACAACATCTCTCTTGGCAAAATTTTCCAGCTCGCCAAAAACTTGTCTTGATAAGCTTTGTGAACAGAAACAATTTTTCAAGGACTTGTTGAAAGACAAAGAACCATTCCGAAGTGCCTGCAAAAAGCCTTATTTGCAGATCAAATGCAAACAAAAGAAGGATTGTGATTGCAGTCCCAAAAGAAAAGGCATTTTCGAAAGTACAAATCTCCAGAATTTTCATCCAGACCCCGCAGGTCCAGAAACCTTACAGATTCTTCAGAAAGTGGTCTTCTTCTTCCAAAGACTCCAAACGAAGAAAATCCAGCAGATGTTTTATCTGCAGGAAAAAGGTCATTTTGCCAAAGACTGCCCCAACAAAAGAGCCAAATCCATTCGTCTTGTAGAACATCTTCAGGCTACTACAGATTACTCTCCACAACAAGATGAACTGGAATATTATTTCTCTGAACAAGATGAACCCAATGATGAACAGTGTTCGCACTACAACAGTCATCTGATGATTCCGACAGTGATCAGTCCCAAGTTATTTTCCATCAACAGCTATTGTCCCTTGACACTACGGTTCCTATACCCTCCATCAAAGTCCAAATCCTGCCTTCAAAATTCCAAAGGCCCATTCCAGCATTGGTCTCATCGATACTGGTGCACAGCGCAGTATGATCAACCCTCATATTCTCCCACCAGATTCTTGGACCCAATCCGAAGAATATTTCAAAGCTGTTAATGGCAACCTGTTCACCACTTCTTTGGTTACTAAAAAACCCATTGGTATCAGAGCCTAAACCCTTTTCAAATTCCTCAAAGTGGTATAATTTAAGTCTTTATTCCTGTTTTGATCTTTAGTCTTCAGGCGCAGAGAGAACTCATCCCTCATGGCTTCTACCTCATCAACTCCTGTTACTCTTTCTTCTACGCTTTCTTTGCCTAAATCTTGCACTTCCCAT